>OX422221.1:681666-1348333 GCA_949130495.1 Sambucus nigra
TCCATCCATCAATGAAACTCGATTGATCCATCGATGCACTCAGGTCTCCTAAAAACATAACCTTTTCTTTTATGCTATCAACACCCAAACCTTTGGAGGAGTCGAGTTGTCGATTTCTTGTAAAAGTCTAAATCAAAGCTCTGATACCAATTTGAAAGTGCGGAAGCGGTGATGGTTCAACTTTAAAACGACAAATTATAACTTTCTTTAAACAAATTAAAATTACACCAAGTGAACTAAAATTAATCAATTAATATATTCACTTAAACCAATTAATTAATCCAAGCCCTAGAATTTACCTAAGTCAATGATTATCAATTTTCCAAAGTTAGGCGAAACCAAATTTTAGCAAAAGACTTGAATTAAATAAACTTTACCCAATATTTAATTTAGCACCAAATTAAATGAGTGTGATGATTTAAACTGAATTTTATCTTGAATTATCGTAAACATGCATTCTAAATTATTTAAGCAAGATAAAATAAATCAATCACACTACGCCGCGATGTACGAGGAAAAACTCAAGACGGTAAAACTGCCATAAACTGTCCTAGCCACAAATCCACTAGATACGGAATTACAAGTACAAGACAGATAAACTTACAACGCACGACTCGATCCCTATCAAGCCTCGACGCTTTTTCTTGTAGACACCTCTTCCTAGAGGATAACCTTGGAACACCACCGCGATCTCGGAATCGACCGATAGGGCTTTCTACGGTCGCCGTCACCCGAGCAAGGAGCCTTTCTCCAAGTGGTTAGAATCGCAACAAAATGTCTTCTTCTTTGATGGATGTAGAAGCAAACCAAAACTTCTCTTTGAAACGGAAGAGATAAACCGGTGCCAAACTCCAAGCAATTGATATGTATATATGTGAACTTGGATAAACAATATGGGTGTAAAACTAGAGTGATAACATATTTTCTTTTGAAAAATAGCACTCAAATCTTGATCTTTTTCCCTCTTTGAATTTTCTCTCAAAACACTCTCTAGGAGTTTGTATGATATGAAAAAGATAAATTAGATAAATGGTTTCCCGCACATACATATTCAGCAAAAAGATAGTGGGGTAAACAAGTGGGAAAATGGGTAAAAACTGCCATAAACTGTTCCCACCTGGCATCTTGTTCGAACGACATTTCGTTCGAACGAGACTTCTAACGACGCTCCATTATGGACTCGTTAGAAGCTCGTTGGAAACCTCGTTAGAACGAACAATCTCGTTCGAACAACATTTCTAACGACGGACCAGTATACCTTAGTGGGAACTCGTTGGCAAAACTCGTTCGAACGACATCTCGTTAGAACGAAAAAACTCGTTGAAACGATATATCGAACGAATTGCAGAATGTTTATTTAATTCGATTTTACCCCAGAAACTTTATATATTTTATTTTAAAGTTCTAATTAAAGTTTTTCTGAAAATAAAACACGGTTTTTAATAAACCTAACACCCAATAAACTTGTTCCAAGCTCCAATATATATATAATTGCATTCATACCTTGGGAGCATGGAACCATAGTTGATGACGTAGAAACGAGGCACGCAAACCGACATATTTGATGAGGCTTTATACTCTTTGACGTTACGTCTTCAACAAACACTTCATAGGCTTGAGAGTATTACAATTACATACTATCCTATGAATAAATGTTTTTGTCCGGAATTGAGCCAACACAATACATGGACTCACTTGGAAATTTGTGTCCGTACATTTCTCCTTCAATCGAGACCTTGAATATGTCATTTTTACCACTTTGGGATGGATGGGGAACTTCCTTTTTATGTCCAAGAGGTTGTTTTATTGGTTGTAGGGCTTATAAGGGAAAGGGAATCCATGGTTTTGTGAATCCTTTCTTCTCATCAGATTATAAACTCTTTCTCCCACTCTCTAAAGTTGTCAACACTAAAAGTGTTCTTCCCATATTTGTATCCACCCACTAACACCACTTCTCCCCCATCATTCCCCCATTAAATTCCCTATTCCACCTCTTATACATATAAAGAATTTCTAAAAAGATTTTTCTGAATTTAGAAGGTAGTATTTATAGACTGACGAAGATATGGATCCCCGAATTTTAATTTTCTCAATTAAAATATTTATTATTTCCTTTTATATATAACGAGATGCGAAATCTTTAGGATGGTTCAATAAAACAAACGAATACCAAATTTTAATTTTCTAATTCAAATTAAAATAGAACTGAGTGAAATTAAATTAATCCATTAAACTCAATTTTACTTAAATCAAGTTACTTCATCCAAGCCCTAGAATTTGCCTAAATCATATTTCGTAATTTTATCAAATTAGGCCAAACGAATTTTAACAATTAAATTAATTGACATGAATAAATTAACTACACATTACCCAAATTAAATAAATAAATAGTGATTAAACCAATTTTATCTTCTTAACCTCAGCATGCATTCTAGGTGAGTGCGAAAGCTAAAATAAACAATTAATCCACTACGCCGCGATGTACGAGGATAAACTCAAGACGGGAAACAACCTCGGACGGCCCTAGCCACAAATCCACTAGATACGGATTTACAAATACAAGACATAAAGGATTATAACACACGACTCGATCCCTCTCAAGTCTCGATGCTTCTTCTTGTAGAAACTTCTTCTTAGCGGATAACCTTGGAGCTCCACCACGGTCTCGAAATCCACCGATCGGACTTTATATGGTCACCGTCACCCGAGCAAGGATCCTTTCTCCAAGTGGGCAATGCAGTAACAAAACTCTTCTCCTTTCTTTATGGGATGTAGAAGAAAACCCGAAACTTCTCTTTGAACGAAAGAGATGAAATCGGTGCCAAACTCCAAGCAAGATATATGAATATGGGAACTTGGAAGAAAATAATTTGGGTGTAAACTAGAGTGGTGTATATTTTTCTCTTTTATAAACTCACTCAAAACAAGGTTTTTTATCTTTATTATTTTGCTCTCGAAAAGCTCTCTAAGAGTTAGAAGGATATTAAAAGATACTTTTACAAAAGTGATTCCCGCACATATTAAAGTCTGAAAATAGTTGGTTAAGAATAAAGTGGTGAAGTCGGTGGAAACTGCTCAAAACTGCTAGAAAACTGTTCCCGTTGGAAACTCGTTCGAACGACATCTCGTTCGAACGAGTCTTCTAACAAAGTTCCAGTATGAACTCGTTAGAAGATCGTTAGAAATCTCGTTATAATGACAATCTCGTTCAAACGACATTTCGAATGAAGTTTCAGAATGTCATAATGGGAAGCCGTTGGCAAGTTCGTTCGAACGACATTTTCGTTCGAATGACAAACTCATTCGAACGACTCTATCGAACGAAAAACCTGAAAGTAGGAAAATTCAATTTTAGCCCAGAAAACTTTATAAACTTATTTAAAGTTTTAAATAAAAATCTTTCTGAAAATTAAAACACAGTTTTAAAATAAACCTAACACCCAACAAACAAGTTCCAAACTCCTATATATATATATATATATAATTGCATTCATACCTTGGGGGCATGGAACTATGGTTGATGACGTATAAACGAGGCACGAAACCGACATATTGATGAAGCTTTATTCTCTTTGCCGCTACGTCTTCAACCAACAATTCATAGGCTAGAGAATATTACAATTAAATACAATCCTATGAATAAATGTTTTTGTCCGGAATTGAGCCAAAACTATATATGTAGTCAATTGGAAACTTGTGTCCTTACAAATCTCCCCCTTTGGCTATTCCGGGACAAAAATCAAACAAAAATCCTAAAGGGCCGTCAAGCTCACTAGACTCAAAACATAACCCACCCAAACTTGACTCAACCGAAGGATCAAACGCTTTGCCATTGAAAGATGCCGCATTAGAAGAATTCCTGCACACTTAAGCAAACTCATCAAATACATAGGGAATATCATAGTATGTCAAGCAATAAAAAAAAATACTCCCCCAAAATTAATAATTATCCCCTGTATCAAAATGATTAATCCAAGAAGTTAGCTACTCCCCTTAGTTATATCTCATAAACGTAGATAAGATTATAATAGGATAAGATACCATTTCTCCCCCTATCATTCTCCCCCTTTTTGTTCAGGAATAGGAAAAGGATAAAGAACAAATATAAAAGCATGTTGAAGCTTATAAGATAGATAGTGAAACTAAGGTATAAGCATAGAAGGACTAGAAAGCAAGGCAAAGGCAAAACAGAATATCATATATATATGGACTACAAATATATCAAGAATGCACACGCACATATATAGATATAAACACACACATGACACAAAATATATTAAGTTTGCACACTCGTATGGAAAAAATATGTCATATGGAAACGAAAGTGTTGGGGTGTGAACTAGTAACATTTAAATTAAGACCCAATCACTTAAAACCATGTTCACAGAGTTCTCATTTGATTGCAAATTTCATCACATTTAAATATAACCTCATGTGAAAATATAGATTGAACTTAATGAACAAACATACACAATGCATATAGGCCTAGCATATTGATGATTCTACAAACCAATAGAGTCATGACATGAAATACGCAACTAGGATAAACGGACATTGTGCAAACCGTTGATATACCATCCAATCTCCCTCAATAAGCATTTATGTTTATTTTGAATGAATATATCAATCAAACATAGGCCTTGGCAATTTGTTTATCATTTTAATGCCATATTTTATGTTTTTAGGCCTTTGGACCACTTATTTCTTTTAGGTCCATTCAAAACGGTGGCTTACAATCGCAAAGGATCACTTAGTCCTTTCGGAGCCCTTCCCCGTGCACATATATATTTATCATGTTTTTGTTTTTACAAAAATCTCACGTGCAACGGATTTTGACATGCATTAGTCCTCCTAGGTCACAAATATGTATATGACAAAATTGGAAGGAGAACACCTCACATAGCTCAAATATACATATGAAGTTAAAAATTCAAAGGGGCTCGTGCATGTGTGAATAGAGGCATATGACAATAGAATTCATTTAACCAATACAAAATCCAACTACTCCATAAAAGTATGGTAAAGAACATTTTAAGGATTGACAATCTAAACCAAGAGTTCTAGCCACATGGGAGCGTTAAAGGAGGGATTCAAACACAAGGATATGCCACTTAAAGTGTGTCAAACTAAACTACACACGAAATAAATCTTTTTGAGTTTTTGAAAATTTTAACCAAAAATAAAAAATATATATACTCAAAAGACAAACAAAAACATTTGATTTTTTCTTTAAGATTAAATTATTTAGAGATAAAACTTTAAATGATAAACAAAAACATTTTTGTATTTTTCATTTGATGCAAACAAGATGAAGGAAATATAATACCCAAGATATACAAAAATCATAATTCTAGCATGTGATAAGCATGGAGCATAGACTAGAAAATGACTAAACAAGCATACATTTAGCATGTGAATATAGCATGAAGTACAAAAGCTAAAGTATGCAAACACTAACACATCCATCCTTTAGATTTAGCAAGGGAGGAAGCATGTGAAAGTAAATGAGAATCAAAAACCCTATTTTGCAAGGCAACTAAGTCAGATTTCCTAATCCAAATTAATGAAGAGTGACTATCTTGGGGTGTAGGAATTTTAAATACATTGGTTGCATTACGTTGGGATTTTCTAGGAATTTGTTTAAGATCAATTTTTTTTTTCTTAAGATGACGTTTTCGACCACAATGTGTACAAGTAAAAACATGTTGAAAAGATTTACCTAAGGAGTGATCTCGAAATGCATTCCTAGTAGATTCTCCTAAAACGTTGGTCTTGGCTTTATGAGTAGATTCATTCCTAATATTTCATATAATTTTTCCGAATGACACTCCAAATCAAATTTGACATTACTATAGTATTTTAATTTATTTTGTAACTTTAAAATGTTAGACTATAATAAAACATTTTTCTCTTCAAAAGCAAGAAGCTCCTTTTTCAAGTATTCCATTAAACCCCTAAGGCTATCTCTCTCGCCTTATACATATTCAAGCTTCTCTTGAAGAGTCCTCTCACATGTCTTAGGGTCTTCTACCAACATGCTATCATCAATGACCATGACATGCTCTTTTAATCTAGCTTCTAACTTCAAATTAGCTCTTTTCAATTTAATAGATTCTTTATAAATTTCTTGAAAAGCATTTTGAAGTTCACTCACATTAACCTCTTCTTCATTTTCACTCTCTCTTTCTTCTCCACTCTCACTATCATAAAAAACAAGAGAATCATAAACAATGACCATGGAAGTGTCATGTGTTAACGCTTCATCAATCGATGAGTTCTCACTATCACTCACATGACTAGCCATAAATGCCACAAAATTAGGCTTAGTGGGGGAATCGGGTCCCTCTTCCTTATTACTATCACTAAGGGTCGCATTATATGCAATGGGTCATTTACCCTATTTCCTTAGTTTAGTGGGGCACTCAGAAGCCCTATGGCCATAACCCTCACAACCAAAACACTTATTAGACTCGTCCCTACTTAAATTTTTAATAGTATGTTTAGGGATCTTCTCGTCTTTAGGAATCTACTCAAATTTGTCATACTTAGGAGTTTCAAATTTCTTAAAATCATTTTTAAATTTATCTTTGTTAAATTTAAGAAATTTTCTAAATTTACGAGCAAAAAAAGCCATGTCTTCCGAGTCACTATCACTCTCGCTCTCTACTACTTGTTTGACCTCTTTTCGGGCTTTCAAAGCGACGCCCTTTTCAATTTTCTTTTAAGTTTTAGAGGGAAAAATATCTAGTTCATAGGTTTGTAAATCACCTAAAAGCTCTTCTAATTTCGTAGAGGCTAAAGATGGTAAAGAATTTAAAAAGGTCACTTTCGGAATAAATCTATCGGGTAGGGACCTTAAAATTTTCTTTACAACTTGATTTTCGGGTATTTTCTCTCCCAAATTAAAAGATGAATTGACAATATCGGAAAGTCAAGCATAAAATTCATCAAGACTTTCATTATCGTTCATTTTGATAGTTTCAAATTGAGGGGTGAGCTTTTGGAGTTTCGAAGCTTTAACGACACTACTTCCTTCATGAGTTAGTTGTAAAATATCCCAAGCTTCTTTAGCAGTTTCATATGTCATAATACGCCGGAATTCATCTGGTGTGACAGCGCTAAATAAGGCATTCGAACCACGGGAATTAAAATTAGAAAGTTTAAACTCATTTTCAGTCCATCTATCGATCGGTTTGGGAACACGCTGATTTTCAACTAATTGATTTGGTGGGACCACCCGTTAACAACAAACATCCACACTCTCTTGTCGATAGATTTTAGTGCCGATTCCATTAGAGCTTTCCAATACACGTAGTTAGAACCATCGAAAATAGGAAATTTAGAAAATGGGGAAAATTCCATTTTAGCCAAAAATATTTAAAGGATCTTTAACGAAATAATTTATCGCTTTGGCTCTGATACCAATTTGAAGAAGATATGGATCCCCAAATTTTAATTTTTTGATTAAAATATTTATTATTTCCTTTTATATATAACGAGATGCGGAAGCGTTAGGATGGTTCAATAAAACAAACGAATACCAAATTTTAATTTTCTAATTTAAATTAAAATAAAACTTAGTGAAGTTAAATTAATACATTAAAATCAATTTACTTAAATCAAGTTAATTCATCCAAGCCCTAGAATTTGCCTAAATCATATTTCGTAATTTTATCAAATTAGGCCAAACGAATTTTAACAATTAAATTAATTGACTTGAATAAATTAACTACACATTACCCAAATTAAATAAATAAATAATGATTAAAACAATTTTATCTAATTAACCTAAGCATGCATTCCAGGTGGGTGCGAATGATAAAATAAACAATTAATCCACTACGCCGCAATGTACGAGGAAAAATCCAAGACGGGAAACAACCTCGGACGTCCCTAGACACAAATCCACTAGATACGGATTTACAAGTACAAGACAGAAAGGCTTACAACACACGACTCGATCCCTCTGAAGTCTCGATGCTTCTTCTTGTAGACACCTCTTCCTAGCGGATAAGCTTGGAGCTCCACCACGGTCTCGGAATCCACCGATTGGACTTTAAATGGTCAGCGTCACCCGAGCAAGGAGCCTTTCACCAAGTGGGCAATGTAGTAACAAAACTCTTCTCCTTTCTTTATGGGATGTAGAAGAAAACCCGAAACTTCTCTTTGAATGGAAGAGATGAAACCGGTGCCAAACTCCAAGAAAGATATATCTATATGGGAACTTGGAAGAAACTAATTTGGGTGTAAACTAGAGTGGTGTATATTTTTCACTTTTATAAACTCACTCAAAACATGATTTTTTCTCTTTATGATTTTGCTCTCTAAAAGCACTCTAAGAGTTATAAGGATATTAAAAAGATACTTTTACAAAAGTGATTCCCGCACATATTAAAGTCTGAAAATAGTTGATTAAGAATCAAGTGGGGAAGTGGGTGAATACTTCTCAAAACTTCCAGAAAACTGTTCCCCCTGGAAACTCGTTCGAACGACATCTCATTCGAACGAGTCTTCTAACGAAGTTCTAGTATGAACTCATTAGAAGATCGTTAGAAATCTCGTTAGAATGATAATCCCATTCGAACGACATTTCGAACGAAGTTCGAATGAAATTTTGAACAAAGTTCCAAAATGTAATAATGGGAAGTCGTTGGTGACCGTACGGAAAAAGTGTGTTCGTGTGAGGACACAATCGTTGTGCGTTTCGCCGCCGCGATGCAAAAACCAAAGCTACGACTACACTTCACAAGCAAGTACAGCGCTAAGTCGGGTATCGTAAGAAATCCAAAGGGAGTGATTGAATTTTAGATGTTAATTTTTTTTAAAACATCAAGAATAAAATTGTAAAAGATGATAGGTTGGAAATGGTGATAAAAGAAAATAATAAGTTACGCTACACAAAAGTAAAGCGAGGATCGGGATCGCATCCTACCAAACGGATCGAAACAACTACTAATCAAGATTTCGTCTCGAAAGAAATTTAATCGAGCATTTACAATTAAGCATAAACATCACACAATAAGGAATTTAACCCAAAGTTGCGAGATTAAACATTTAACGGAAAATGGTCACACACGAATTAAATTCGGATTATCGCTATAAACACTAAAATTGCATGACAAATAAAGTTAAATGCATAACAATAAAACTTTAATACACGCGGTTTGAATTAAATGCAATTTCAAACGAAAACCTAACTTTTGAGGTTCTAAACCCGTAAATGGCGGAACACAATCCCGGACATATTTATCTACGGACAAATCATGGAAATAAACTAAATTAAACTAATTAAGCAAGAAATAAATTTATCTAGGCAAGAAAGTAAAGAAAGCAAGTAAATGAAATCATGGAAATTAAGGAAAACAACTAAATTAATGTAATTAAAACTAATGTACAACTTATAAAACAAAGAGTACAAGAGAGGAGTAGGGCAAATCTCCAAAGTTTGCAAACCCTAAAACTAGAGAATAATGAAGATATCTAAGATTTTTCTCTTCAAAATGAAGAGATAAGGGTTAAATACAAAATATCCCATGGAAAAATTGTAAATAAAAAGGAAATTTGCCAAATATCAGCACGACCGACTCGATTTGGCCTGGAGCCGAATCGATTTGGCCTGGAGCCGAATCGATTTGGCTTCCTGGTTTTGGTCTCTTTGGAATCCTCTTCCGCTAAAAGTCTCATAACTTCTTCGTTCGGACTCGGAATCGTGCACCGTTTGCGGCCACGCGAAGCTTGTTCAGAGTGATACAACTTCTATGAAGACATTGGGACAATTTCTCAAATTGTGAATTGACTAAAATGCCCTTACGCGTGTGGATTTGTACAAAACTTCAACGAAATGCATCCACCTTCATACTTAGCAACTGTAATCCCTTAAAAAGCCCAAATATACCTAATATAGCATGTTAACATATAAAATGGAGGTTGTATTATTATCGAGCATAAATATAGGAATTAAGGTACCCGAGGGGGCTAATAACGCGTACGTTAACGGGTGAAATACGCAATATTTGCGTCGTATCACACCCACTAACTTACACATTGCTAGTCCCTAGCAATGAAATAGGAAACAACAAGAACTACAAACAAACCAAAAGCAGGATACAAGTACAAAATGGGATGAAAAAGTAATAAAAAGATAAGGCCACTTTCGCGGGCGCACGATTGCATTTAGCATATGCAATAAGCCGTTAAACCCCTAGGTTACCCTAGTGGACGAGTGTCATCTCGTGAGGGTTTTCAGGGATGAAACCCACAAACATCATACAGTTTCCTCAAAATATGCCCAACCCAACATGCGACAAAATCAACAACAACGAAAAAGATTTCAAACATGTTATCAGCATATTGAACGAATTCAAGCTAAAGTTCGTTGTTATTAACAGGTTGAATGTACCTCATAGAATTGAAACTTTAAAAATGGGAGGGGGGGGGGGAGCACATGCATAGTGTGATTTGGCGAAAAACTTATATAAATCGGATACTAATCAAAGCAAGCAGATATTCAATCCTCATGGGCATTACGCTCAACAAATGAATTCACTCGGAACGGGAGGTAACACGCGGAACATGCAGGCATAAAGAGTAAATGTAAATGGAAACTAGGTCGCACACATGTCGCAAATGAAGAACGCTATATATAAAATGAAAAATTGTAATCTCAATGAAACGATACCGCTCATTAAAGGAGGCGAAATTCATTTTCATAGATTATCAAAACTATTATGACTTTTAAATTAAATTCACCCTAAGATCACATAGGACTTGCAATAGGGTTGTAATGTAGGCTAGGCTAGGGTGCGAAATGAAGGAATGTATGTACGGATTCAAAGTGTTCAGGATGAAAACTCGGGATAATGGAAAAATGTGGGCAATATCAAAAATTGGAAAACAAGTTCCAAACAAACATTATATATAACAATTGGAGAGTAATCAAATCTTATTGAACTATATACAACTTTCTCTTTCTTTTCTTTTCTTCTTTTTCTTTTGTTTTCTTTTGCTTTTTTCTTTCTCTTTTTCTTCACTTTTTTCACTACTTTCTTTTCTTTACTTATCAAACTCTCATATGACTAAATTGCAACCGACATCACAACAAAATCATTCAATCCCAAGCAACATTCCAAACAAAGGTATGGAAAGTATATATATGGGCTAAAACTCCAATGCGGAGTTGGTTATGAGAATGGGGTTATGAAACGAAAGGCTAATATTTAGGCTCAAAGGGGTTAACGAGGGTAAACATATAAGGGTGAGGTCAAGGCTAATATGGGTGATATATCAAAGAGGGCCTATGATCATTTCACAAAGTTTACGCAATTCTCGAGTCAAAATAATATATGAAAATCATGATCAAGTAGCACATTTCAAGCATGAACTCAATTAATGAACGGTCAAATGAAAGATTAGTGAGATTACCAACGAATTCAACGTTTTCAATGAGAAAAGAATAGTGTATACACTCATAAACGACGAAAGGTACAAAGCTTACTCGGTGTAAGTATATACAATGCAACAAAAGATTACCGAGTTATAAAAATCTTAAACCAAATCATTATAACAAAGAAAGTGCATATGCTCATGGGATAAAGTTTAATTCATGAAGTTATTCACAATATCAATGATTTGAGGACTAAAGTCCAATAACTTCTAAAATCGAGAACATGTATCATTGAGGTGTCTATTGGATCGGGCAATTATTGAAATTTATCACTGGAAACAAGGAAAAATGCCCAACAAAGGAGAAAAAAAGAAAGAAAATATTTTTTAAAATTTTCAAATTTTTCACAAAAGGCATACTTCGTAACTAAATGTGAGCAAATCCATGGACTACACATGAAATGGATAGAATATCCTACACCCCCTAACTTAAATGTTGCATTGTACTCAATGTGCATTAAGAGAACAACACAAAGAAAGGAAAATAACGATTTTACCCAAAATTGGAGCGATCTCCATAAGCGTGAGTCCAAAGGAATCTACAAAACAAGTTAGTACCGAGCATAGCAAAAACAAATAACAAAAAGTTAACTAATTACACTAGACTAAATTAAAAAGGAAAGAAAAAAAAGGAAAGAATGAAAATTAAAAAGCTAACTATTTACAACTTACTATTTAGGCTTCACACTAACTATACACTAGAAGTCTAAATAGTTGAGGGTCCACCCAAAAAGGGATTTGACTTTGAAAGATCAACGGTGGAACCTCTAAAGTGAACATGCCTCCCGAAAAATAATAATTTCGTTTGAAAAACGGAAGGCATGTGGGTGGTGAAAAAAATGAACCATCGCCAATTTGAAATTTTGGGCGGACGATGGGGGATTTGGATATTAAAGGGGAAAGGTACACTTGAGGTCCAAGAAAAATTGACTCATCTCCCAAAGATTTTTCAAATGGAATGGGAGATGATGCACACGTGGGGATAACATCCATCGAAAACAAGTCATGTAAAGAGTCCTCATCGGCAAAAAGTGTAGAAGTTTTAAAAGTTTCTACCGACTCATAGGAATCAACCGGTAATTCTAATGGTTCAATGGTGGAAAATGTATATGGTAATGAAATAAATTCAATCTCCGTCAACATATCATCGGAAGGAGATTGAATTTCGGGGGAGAGAGATGCACATTCGATGAGAAATTCTTTGAAAAATTGAGGTGAAACACAAGTTTCCACCTCCTCGTTGTTTTGTGCATAAGAATTCATCTCATCGCAAAGTGCTCCAAGTCTCATTCCAGCATGATTTAGGATTTCTAAACCTTGGGAGTAAAGAAGCAACGTTTCTTCCAAAGTAGGCTTCCTCGGCTCAAGATCCTCAGAATCCTCGTTTGGTTGAAACTCCTCTTCGAAAGTAATGAAATAAGAATCGTCATTGGATTCGAATAATGAATCCAACTCAAGCTCCCAATAATGATTTTCATTCCGATAAATGTTTTCAAGTCTTTCAAACTCAAGAAACTCTTCAAAATGGAAAACTTGAAAACTATCCCCAAAGTAAGAATCATTAGAATGACCGTAATAACTATAATAGTAGGACATGATTACCTCGTTGTTGTAGATGGAGAATCCGAGAAATAAGGTCAGCAACTGCGAATCAAAGTTTCTTAGCGGTCAAATATGCTATCCTGCAAAAAAGTTTAAAACAAAGAACACAAATACAAAAGGAAAAATACTACGAAAAAATAAAACAATTACAATCTAAAACACACTCCCCTACAACGATGCCATTCTGTGACCGCACAGATAAAGTGTGTTCGTGTGAGGACACAATCGTTGTGAGTTTCGCCGCCGCGATGCAAAAACCTAAGCTACGACTACACTTGATAAGCAAGTACAGCAGTAAGTCGGGTATCGTAAGAAATCCACAGAGAGTGATTGAATTTTAGATGTTAATTGTTTTAAAACTTCAAGAATAAAAATGGAAAAGATGATAGGTGGGAAATGGTGATAAAAGAAAAGAATAAGTTACGCTACCCAAAAGTAAAGCGAGGATCGGGATCGCATCCTACCAAACGGATCGAAACAACTACTAATCAAGATTCCGTCTCGAAAGAAATTTAATCGAGCATTTACAATTAAGCATAAACATCACACAATAAGGAATTTAACCCAAAGTTGCGAGATTAAACATTTAACAGAAAATGGTCACACACGGATTAAATTCGGATTATCGCTATAAACACTAAAGTTGCGTGACAACTAAAGTTAAACGCATAACAATCCATCTTTAATACACACGGTTTCAATTATATGCAATTTCACACGAAAACCTAACTTTCGAGATTCTAAACCCGTAAATGGCGGAACACAATCCCGAACCTATTTATCTACGGACAAATCATGGAAATAAACTAAATTAAACTAATTAAGCAAGAAATAAATTTATCTAGGCAAGAAAGTAAAGAAAGTAAGTAAATGAAAGCATGGAAATTAAGGAAAACAACTAAATTAATGTAATTAAAACTAATTTACAACTTACAAAACAAAGAGTACAAGAGAGGAGTAGGGAAAATCTCCCTAGTTTGCAAACCCTAAAACTAGAGAATAATTAAGATATCTAAGATTTTTCTCTTCAAAATGAAGAGATAAGGGTTAAATACAAAATATCCCATAGCAAAATTGTAAATAAAAAGGAAATTTGCCAAATATCAGCAGGGCCGACTCGATTTGGCCCGGTGCCGAATCGATTTGGCTTCCTGGTTTTGGTCTCTTTGGAATCCTCTTCCGCTAAAAGTCTCATAACTTCTTCGTTCGGACTCGGAATCGCGCACCGTTTGCATCCACACGAAGCTTGTTCAGAGTGCTAAAACTTCCATGAAGACATTGGGACAATTTCCCAAATTGTGGATTGACTAAAATGCCCTTACGCGTGCGGATTTGTACGAAACTTCACCGGAATGCATCCAACTTCATACTTAGCAACTGTAATCCCTACAAAAGCCCAAATATAACTCATATAGCATGTTAACATATAAAATGGAGTTTTTATGATTAACGACCATAAATATAGGAATTAAGGTACCCGAGGGGGCTAATAACGCGTACGTTAACGGGTGAAATACGCAATATTTGGGTCGTATCAGTTGGCAAGTTCGTTCGAACGACATTTTTGTTCGAACGACAAACTCGTTCGAACGACTCTATTGAACGAAAAACCAGAAAGTAGGAAAATTTAATTTTACCCCATAAAACTTTATAAACTTATTTAAAGTTTTAAATATAAATCTTTCTGGAAAAAAAAATGCAGTTTTAAAATAAACCTAACACCCAATAAACAAGTTCCATGCTCCTATATATATATATATAATTGCATTCATACCTTGGGAGCATGGAACTATGGTTGATGACGTATAAACGAGACATGAAACCGGCATGTTGATGAAGCTGTATCCTCTTTGCCACTACATCTTCAACAAACACTTCATAGGCTAGAGAATATTACAATTAAATAGAATACTATGAATAAATGTTTTTGTCCGGAATTGATCAAAACTATATATTGACTCAATTGGAAATTTGTGTCCTTACATAGAGCTAAAATTTGATATTTGTGAAAAATGAGGGTAAAGCAAATGAATTTCAAGAGGGGTTTTGTTGGATCATTCATGGAGCATGTTCAAGAGGGATTTAGGAACCCCTTTGAGGCCAACTTTGGAGGGGGGGGGGGTCTCCATATTCATTCATTGTTCCTACATTTTTAGCAACATTTGAGGTGGTGAAATCTTACTTGATCAAAGTTTGGAACTTGTGTGATTTATGATGATTTAAGCATGATTAGTTACATGTTTAGAGTTAATAATGTGGAGGATATTTATACATGTTTATCTAGATTATCACCCCATGGGTCATATGTCAATTCAGAAAAACAAAATGGGTTTTTGAATGAGTTCAAAGTGTTGAGAAATTTCATAATATGGACTTAATATAAATATTTTATGGAATAAAATATTATAAAAATGAACCATGCAAACATAAAATTTTATTTTTCATGTTAAACAAATTATTTATCTTGTTTAAGATATTTCATGAAATTTTTACCTTGATCCTCAAGTTGGAAAATGGAATAAATATGAGAAAAGGATTTTCAGATAAAAAGTCTCTATATATTTTGAAAAACGTAAGTTGAGGGTGAAAAGTATAAGTTTCTGAATATGGAGGCCTTTCCAAGAGCCCTAATCGTAGCAGCGAAAACATACGAAACCTGGTCCGCAGGGAAATGGACCAACATCCTACCCACCCCGGTACCAGATCGACCAGAGAACTCGCTAGGCGATCTCTCAAAAACCAGATGAAGTCACCCTTCATGAGGGAGATCGAAGAAAAATAAGCCCCAAAGAAATTTGCCATTCCAAGGTTCAAGATTAACGACGATAAGACTGATCCCATCGATAACGTTTGGCAATACCGACAGGCCATGACCCTCTGGAATAATAGGGATGCACTGATGTGCCATATTTTCCCCTCGAGCCTGCATGATGTGGCACATAAATGGTTTGAAAGACTCCCCCATCGATCCATCGGAAGTTTCAAATACCTTCCTGATCTCTTTATAGCCCAATTCATCACTAGCAGCTCCCATCCCAAAAGAATGGATGCTTTTCTGACAATGAAGAAAATTCCTCAAGAGACACACCGAGACTACGTGAAGAGGTACTGGGAGCTATTCAACGAGGTCGAGGACTTCTCGAAACAAGTGGCAGTGGCTCTTTCAAAATTGGGCTACCCAGCTCTTCCTTTCTTTACCAGTCCCTGAAAAAGAAAGAAGCTATGACTATTGATGACCTAATGGCTTGCAACGAAAAGTACGATAAAGTGGAGGATGTCACACGCCTCAGTACATGAGAAAATGGTCGAGCTAAACTCACTACCAAGGGAAGTGACAAAGCTGAGAACAAGGAGAAAGGAGGAAATAACGGGGTCAAAAATGGCTCCAAGAACGGAGGGAACAACGATGCGTCAAAAGTATTCTAGGCAGTTAACACCGTCTTCAAAGAACTGATTTACAAAATTCTCGCGAAGATCAAAGATGAGCCATTCATCAAGTGGCCCAGGAAGATGGGAGGAGATCCCTCGAAGAGAAACAATGCGCTAAGATGCGTTTTTCACAAAGAGGGAGGACATAAGACTGAGCATTACAAAGCTCTTAAGTCTCACCTCGAGGATCTGGCCCAGTCTGGGCATTTGAAAGAGTTTGTAGAGAAAAGGGCAGTGAAACTGACTGCCAATAAAGAGGCGAGACCTGACAATGTGCTGGAAGATGATGCTGGACACGAGTTCACGGAAATTCACGGGGCATCTAATGCCAAGCAGATATAAGGAAATTTATCTCGAATGGAGATGAAGAAACTTACAGCAGTAATGTAGGATTTTCAGATCGATCCAGTAAAGTCACAGTCAGGAAAATGTCGACGAGCAGATGACATCAACTATAAAAAGAATATTGTCTTCACAGATGAAGATCTGGTGGGAGTGAGGACCCCACATCATGATGCTCTGATCATTACACTCAGGATAGCCAATTTTGACGTCGAGAAGTTGCTCGTCGATCAAGGAAGCTCGTCCGAAGTAATGTATCTCGATCTATTCAGAAAATTTAAGTTAAGCGTCGCCGATCTAAAGGAGGCTACTGTACCTTTGGTTGGCTTCGCTGGAAAAATAACTATGCCCCTGGGAAAGATTGTACTACCAGTGCGTGCTGGAAATGTCTCCAAGATGATAAAATTTTTGGTAGTTGACATCGACTCATCATACTAGGCCATTCAGGGGATGGCTTCATGCGTGGAGTAATGAAAATCCACGGTGATCAGGCAATGGAGAGAAGGTGCTTCATAGCAGCCATCCATCCAAATCCAGAGAAGAAGTCCGAACAGCCTAGTGAGAAAATTGAAGAAGATCTGACACCTTCTAAATAACAATTAAAGTATGGGAGACCTGGAATAGAGGAGACCAGGCTCCCCCCCTCCGAGCGGGTCATCGAGGACCTGGTAGAAGTTACGACTGGAGATGGCGACAATAACAGAGTCTTCTTCACTGGAGCATCTCTTACCAACCAGGAACATAAGGAATTGACAACCTTGCTGAGGCACAACGTAGATGATTTCACGTGGGAACTATACGAGCTACCTGGAATCGTTCCTAGTATGGTCTGTCATCAGTTGCACGTTGACCCCACCTTCAAGCCAGCCACACAGAAGGCACGATGAACTGTTCTCGAGAAGGCTAAGTCGGTGAAAAAAGAAGTTGAAGAACTGCTGGATACAGGATCCATATGGGAAGTAACATTCCCCAAGTGGCTATCCAACCCAGTAGTAGTTCCGATGAGCAATGGGAAGTGGAGAGTTTGCATCGACTTCACTGACCTCAACAAAGCATGCCCTAAAGATAGTTTCCCCCTCCCAAAAATAGACCAACTAGTAGACTCCACCGCAGCTCACGAGCCAATGAGTTTCCTGGACGCATACTCGGGGTATCACCAAATACCCTTATATGCACCAGACCAGGACAAAACATCGTTCATCAATACAGTTGGGTTATACTACTTCACAGTTATTCCCTTTGGGTTTAAGAATGCAGGGGCAACATATCAGCGGTTGGTTACCAAGATGTTCAAAGATCAGATGGGAGACACCATGGAGGTCTACATCGATGACATGCTCGTTAAAAGAAAGAAAAAGGAGAATTACCTCTCTAACCTGATAAACACCTTCGAAATCCATAGGAAGTAACGAATGAAACTTAATGCAAGCAAGTGTTCTTTCGGTGTCAAGTCAGGAAAATTTCTTGGGTACTTAATCAGTAAGAGAGGCATAGAAGCTAACCCAGACCAGATCGATGCCATTAACAGGGTACAAGCCCCTCACACAATTCGAGACGTACATAAGCTAACTAGTATGCTCGCTACCTTAAATCGTTTCATCTCTAAGTCTTCTGAGAAGTGCAAGCCTTCCTTTCAGCTTCTAAAGGGGAACAATACAGTAGAATGGATCCCAGACTGCTCGCAAGCATTGATCGAGATCACGTCTTACTTAAGCTCTCCACCGCTGCTCGTCATACCACAGCAGACATATTCTTGGTACCTAAAGCACTCTGTGTCCAATCACACTGTCACCTCTGCACTAATATGCGAGGTTAGAGGAATCTAGGACCCCGTTTATTACGTGAGAAAAACCTTACTCGACGCCGAGCAAAGGTACCTACCATTGGAGAATCTCGCCTTTGCACTAGTAGTAGCCTCGAGGAAGCTAAAGCATTATTTCTAAGCCCACACTATCATCGTCCTTACATCGCATCCCCTTAAGGCAATCCTAAGGAAAGAAGATTTTCCAGGCAGATTGTCTAAGTGGTCAGTCGAGCTAGAACGATTTGACATCCAATTTCAACCAAGTACAGCTATCAAGGGAGATATCCTCGCTGATTTCATAGCTGAATTCACGGGCGAGGAACCCTCTGACCAACCTCAACTAGCAAGACAAAAGGGGAAATAAGCAACAGAGGAAACCTGGAAACTGTTTGTTGATGGCGCCTCCAACTCGAAGGGGGCAGGGGTAGGCATTGTCCTCATTACTCCAGAAAATACAATCCTTGAACAAGGAATCAGGCTTGGATTTGCAGCCTCTAACAACGAAGTTGAGTACGAAGCCCTAATAGTCGACCTCCAAAAAGCCACACTCTGGGAGCAAAACATTTATTGGTGTTCGGTGATTCCCAACTAGTTTCCAATCAGATAAGCGGAGATTATGATGCAAAAGATGAAAGGATGGCAGCTTACCTCACCTTAGTAAAAAAACTAATGTCGAGCTTTGAAGAAATCAACGTCCAACAGTTTCCCAGGGGGAAAAATAGTCACGCAGATGCCCTAGTAGCCCCGAGTTTGGCAATTGACTCCGACCTAAAAAGAACTATCCCCGTTGATTTCCTCACTCACCCGAGTGTCAATCATAATAGCAAGCCACCAAACGTCGAACAAGTAATCTAGGTGGGATCACCCCCGGCTGGTTGGACACCTTAAGGGATTATTTAAAGGATGGCACGCTCCCGAGTGACTAGAAGACTGCCCACCAGATAAGTGTCAAAGATGCTCGCTTTCACTTATCCCCAGAAGGCATCTTGTATAAGAAATCCTTCTCCGATCCCTACCTCCAATGCGTCCACCCAGGATATGTCGAGAAAGTGCTACACGATCTTCACGAAGGATTGTATGGAAGTAATATCAGAGGAAGATCTCTAGCCTTTTGAGCAATGAAGGAAGGCTACTTGTGGCCATATATTCAAAGGGACTCTACGGTATATGTCTGCAAATGCCTGAAATGCAAACTTCACTCTCCCGTGGTCCAACAACCCGCTAGCGATCTAAAATCCTTGTCCAGTCCATGGCCATTTGCCCAATGGGAATGGACATCGTTGGACCGCTACCTTCCACCAGCGGTAATCGCAAATATCTGTTGGTCGCAACTCACTACTTCACCAAATGGATTGAGGCGGAACCCCTCGTGAACATCCGAGACGCTGATATGATGAGGTTCATATGGAGGAATATAATCACTCATTTTGGCATCCCTAGGACCATCATAATCGATAATGGATCACAGTTTGAAAGTGGCTCCTTTCAAATTTTTTGTAACGAACACGGTATCAAACACCACTTTAGTTTGGTACCCTACCCTCAGAGCAATAGCCAAGTTGAGGCTTCCAACAACACTGTTATCGATGGATTAAAGAAGCGATTGGAGCGATCCAAAGGCGCATGTGTAAATGAATTACCTGACATCCTATGGGAATATCGAACCACTCCTCGGTCAGCAACAGGAGAAACCCCATTTTCGCTGACATGCAGCATGGAAGCAGTCATCCCACTCGAAGCAGGTTTACCGACAATAAGGTTCAACCTTGTCGACCAAGGCCATAATGATGTAGCATTGCTCATTGAGCTCGACCTAGCTGATGAGAACCGGGAGCTAGCCCTAGTGAAACTAGAGAGCTACCAGTAATAGTTCACGAGGCATTACAACAAAAGGGTTAACCCGAGGGCATTCTGAATTGGGGACTATGTTCTCAGGAATGTCCTGGGCAGCGCAGTAAAACCATCAGACGACAAGCTAGGCCCTAACTGGGAAGGACCCTTTAAAGTAATCAGAGACGACCTACAGAGCACCTATCACATGGAATCGATGGAAGGCAGAGAAATACCACGAGCATGGAATGTATCTTTCTTTTAATCTTTTGTTATGAAGCTAGAAGATCATTTCCCTTATCATTAATGAAAGTTATTTAATTGGTTACATTCTGATGAGTAACAGATGCATTTATCGCACATCTTCTCCAAATAACATGCACATTGATCACTACACTATAGCAGGGTAATATCCCTCCTCAGGTCATCGTTATGAAACACGAAGGAACTCTTAGCATTGCCCCTGGCAATATATGAAGCCCTATAGGGGATCCTTAGGCAATATGACCAAATTTTATACTGGTCATCAAACCTACTTCGGTTAAGCAAAACCTTGATCGAATAAAGCATCCAACACCAGGTGTGTCCTCGCAAATTGCCCCACTTAGGCCTAAGGGAGTGTGACGACACAACCTAAAAGGTAAAGTGGTGCACAATAGTATCTCGATATTATACTGGACTGGAAGGACACTTGCATGACAAAATAAATTTAGAAGATTATAAAAGAACAAGAATATGATGCACACGTTTAGTCGGCAAAATTGCCCAAAACACAAACTTTTATTAATAAATCATATTGACAACAATGGTGATACATGCTTAGTCGGCAAACTCTCCCAAAGCATTTACATTATAAAAAATACAAGTAAAAACAACTGGAAAAATCTCAATGGAGGGGAGGCCTCTGAGCGAGATAATCATCCACTCGAGATGTTCGTCCGTCATCAGGAGCATGAGTTAACTCTTCCATAACATCATTCGCATCCACCTCCAACAATTGCCGAGGGATGGCATCGATGGGGATCCATGGACCATCCCTCCGGAAGGGGTTAGGCATCAGGGTAGAGGGAGACATTTCATGGCGATACCAGAGCATCGAGTTCCTCGGGACTTCCAGCTCCTTCAAGGCACTTAGCCACCCCCTGATAAATGAAAGCTCCTTGAACTCTGTCAACCTTGTTGGAGCATCTGACCAACCCTGGTCATAGCCATCAGCCCATACTTATCGGGGACCTTTTTTGAACAGGTGCCGCAGCCGAGTAACGTCCCTCTGAATCCCAGCAACAATAACATATGCTCACTGAACATCACCATGGATCTCTTCCATTTACCTCTCTCGAAGTTCTTCTACCTCCCTATTCTGTCTCCTGGTGGTCCTGCTAACTCGCAAAATAGATGGACCAGTGGAACCCCGCAGCATAGGAGTATCACTCCAACCATCTCTGGATCACGATGATGAAGAACCCTGTAATACTATTGGAGTCGAGCTCAGCGCGTGCTCCTTAAGTCATGAAACCTCTCTCCTCAGTACCTAATTCTCTTGCTGAAGCATCTCACCAACCTGGTTGATCTCGAAAGCATCAAGAAGCTTTTCTCTCAGCGCATTCACTTCCTCTTGCACCGAAGCCCCAACCTCTTCCTTCTCCTGAAGCCTGTCCGTCAGCTTGGCCACAAGTTCAAATTGCTCCTTACACTTCTGATTCTTAGACCGAAGGGATTAGCAATGTCTAACAAAGGCCTGGCGAACCTCAGGACTCGCATTAGGACCAAGGGTCCTTCCCAGTTGAGAAGTAGAAGGAATGTAATCATAAACATCAATCGACTATAAACAATGAGAAGACAAGGGAGAGAAGAAGACATATAAGTGCACAGAGAAATAGAAGACTTTTTCATTAATGAAGGTTGAAATAACATCGAACAGAAAAAAGAAAGTTACAGATAAAAAAAACAAAAAATATAAAGCAATCCTAGTAGGAAACTAATTAGCAACCTCCGGTGGCCCAGAGGTTGATGGCCCTTTACCCTTATCAGCATCAACAGGAGCTCTGCCCTCAGCAGGGGTGATCTCTGTCGCCTCAACAAGAGAAATGTCAGTAGGGATCGCCTGAGGAATAGGATCAGAGCCTTCAACGGTTGGGGCAGGGTCCTCATCTATGACTGGCCTCGGCCCTTGGTCGTGCTCGTCAAAAAGGGGAGATGCAACATCCACTCCATCAGCTATAAGGGACTTGTTCCATCCCTTCTTGATGTTCAGATGGCTAATGTAGCCTATCTGATTTTTAGAATCCTCGTATGTTGCAGCCCAACCAGAATTGTAGGAGTCCTCCTTAGCAGTAATAGCCTTAGACTCCTTCTTCTTCAGCTCTTTAGAGAGCACCCTATTCTCCTCCTTAACAGCAAGTTTGCTCGAGCAAACCAAGTCGTAGGCCTGCCTCACCTCCTTCATATCTTGGACTGCAGCATCCTTCTCCTTGTTGGCAGTAGCGAGAGCCAGGTGAGAAGAAATCCAAGCAGAGTCCATGGCTTTAAAACTAGCCTCAAGCTCTTTTCCCTTCAGCTTCAAGGCAGCATTTTCCTTCTCCAACTCGCTATTTTTCTTCACCATCTCATCGCGTGAACGATATAGCATGTCGAAGTCAGTAACAAACTATAAAAAGAAGAAGATGTTAAAAGAGAGAAAAAATGATGAAGTTCATAAAAACATGGGAGAAAAGGGAAAAACTTTAACAGAGCTAGCCTTTGACTATCCTGAAGGGCCAATTGCTCAGACCCTACCGCCCTTTGGCGGTCAGCTGGGAGGATAACTCTCTCGAGAAAAGCGGGGGCCAACTAAGGGGAAATTGCAACAGAAT
Organism: Sambucus nigra; assembly: GCA_949130495.1. NCBI lineage: Eukaryota > Viridiplantae > Streptophyta > Magnoliopsida > Dipsacales > Adoxaceae > Sambucus > Sambucus nigra. The sequence goes on from OX422221.1 coordinate 704,968, forward strand.
CCCTCTCAGGCAGTGCGAAAACTGGCACCAAAGCGTGCCCGACCTTCGTCCTCACTTCAGACCTCCTCTTCTCCTTCGTTATCTTTCTTTTTCCTCTCCTCTACCCTCCTCCTCTCCTCCATCTTCTTCTTCTATTCTTCCTTTTTTTTCTCTCTCTCTCCCTCACCTGCTCCTCTTCCTTCCTCTTTTTCTCCTGCTCTTGGGCAGAGGACCGAGAACCAGTAGCCACAGCCCCAGAATTAGATTTTTACTTCTTTGACCTTTGTGCAAGAAGCATGTGGTCCTCATTATCATCATACCTTATCAAGTTCTTCCTTGGAGGAACCATCTCCTCACTCGAACTGCTAGAAGTGCTCCATGACCCTCGAGCTTCAGAAACCTCCCTACGATCAGAGGGAGTGCTACTGCAAGATCTCTCTCCCCGCAAATCACTTACAACTCCAACAACATCACTCTCTGAGCTACTCTCTTCCTCGTCTAAATGGATAGGACCCGCAGCAGTCTCTTCGAATAAGACGAACTCTGGGATACTGTCCACAGGCCTTGCTATGAAGCTGGAGCCAACGTTCTTGTACTCGAGAAAAAAATAAGCAGATTTGTGATTCTCTCCATCACCCAAAGGCTCCCTGATATTCCAAGCCTTTATCAATTCCGAAAGACAAACCTCGCTGAGAGTAGGCTCCAAGTTCTTTAACCTCGCTACTAAAGAAGAACAGAGAAAAATTAGAAGGAATTCAAATCAACAAAAATCAAAGAAATAAGAGCAATATCTACCTATGTATTCTTCCCCATAAAAGGGAACAATGAACCTCTCAGATCTCAACCCCTCAAATTAGGGAGAAAACTACCAGTTCCTTGCAAGGAAGCCTTCTTTCCAATAGTACTTATGGGAATCAGCTAGGTTTACTACCAATACCCTGTCAGGGCTCCTAGATTTGAGATAGAGGACCCCTGATATAGTTCGAGAGAAGGAATAGCAAAAACATACCTCGTAATTCTTGTAGGTCCATTCAAAACGGTGTCTTACAATCGCAAAGTATCACTTATTCCTTTCGGAGCCCTTCCCCATGCACATATATATATTTATCATGTTTTCGTTTTCACACAAATCTCACGTGCAATGGATTTTGACATGCACTAGTCCTCCTAAGTCACAAATATGTATATGACAAGATTGGAAGGAGAACACCTCACATAGCTCAAATATACATATGAAGTTAAAAATTCAAAGGGGCTCGTGCATGTGTGAATAGAGGCATATGAAAATAGAATCATTTAACCAATACAAAATCAAACTACTCCATAAAAGTATGGTAAAGAACATTTTAAGGATTGACAATCTAATCCAAGAGTTCTAGCCACATGAGAGCGTTAAAGGAGGGATTCTAACACAAGGATATGCCACTTAAAGTGTGTCAAACTAAACTACACACAAAATAAATCTTTTTGAGTTTTTGAAATTTTTAACCAAAAATAAAAAATATATATACTCAAAAGACAAACAAAAACATTTGATTTTTTCTTTAAGATTAAATTATTTAGAGATAAAACTTTAAATGATAAACAAAAACCTTTTTGTATTTTTCATTTTATGCAAACAAAATGAAGGAAATATAATACAAAAGATATACAAAAATCATAATTCTAGCATGTGATAAGCATGGAGCATAGACTAGAAAATGACTAAACAAGCATACATTTAGCATGTGAATATAGCATGAAGTACAAAAGCTAAAGTATGCAAACAGTAACACATTCATCCTTTAGATTTAGCAAGGGAGGAAGCATGTGAGAGTTAATGAGAATCAAAAACCCTATTTTGCAAGGCAACTAAGTCAGATTTCCTAATCCAAATTAATGAAGAGTGACTATCTTGGGGTGTTGTAATTTTAAATACATTGGTTGTATTACGTTGGGATTTTCTAGGAATTTGTTTAAGATCAAAAAAAAAATTCTTATGATGACCTTTTCGACCACAATGTGTACAAGTAAAAACATGTCGAAAAGATTTACCTAAGGAGTGACGTCGAAATGCATTCCTAGTAGATTCTCCAAAAACGTTGGTCTTGGCTTTATGAGTAGATTCATTACAAGTATTGAAGCCTAAACCGCAGGTGTCATTTTTAATTTGGACCTTTCCTAATAGTTTATCTAATTTTTCCGAACGACACTCCAAATCAAATTTTACATTACTAGAGTATTTTAATTTATTTTGTAATTCTAAAATGTTAGACTCTAATAAAACATTTTGCTCTTCAAAAGCAAGAAGCTCCTTTTTCAAGGATTTCATTAAACCCCTAAGGCTATCTCTCTCGCCTTCTAAATATTCAAGCTTCTCTTGAAGAGTCCTCTCACGTGTCTTAAGGTCTTCTACCAACATGGTGTCATCAATGACCATGACACGCTCTTTTAAACTAGCTTCTAAGTTCAAATCAGCTCTTTTCAATTTAATAGATTCTTTATAAAGTTCTTGAAAAGCATTTTGATGTTCACTCCCATTAACCTCTTCTTCATTTTCACTCTCTCTTTCTACTCCACTCTCACTATCATAAAAAATAAGAGAATCATAAACAATGACATTGGAAGTGTCATCCGTTAACGCTTCATCAATCGATGAGTTCTCACTATCACTCACATGACTAGCCATAAACGCCACAAAATTAGGCTTAGTGGGGGAATCGGGTCCCTCTTTCTTATCACTATCACTAAGGGTTGCATTATATGCAATAGGTCATTTACCCTCTTTCCTTAGTTTAGTGGGGCACTCAGAAGCCCTATGGCCATAACCTTCAGACCCAAAATACTTATTAGACTCGTCCCTATTTAAATTTTCAATAGTAGGTTTAGGGATCTTCTCGACTTTAGGAATCTTCTCGAATTTGTCATACTTAGGAGTTTCAAATTTCTTTAAATCATTTTTAAATTTATCTTTGTTAAATTTAAGAAATTTTCTAAATTTACGAGCAAACAAATCCATGTCTTCCGAGTCACAATCACTCTCGCTCTCTACTACTTATTTGACCTCTTTTTGAGCTTTTAAAGCAACGTCCTTTTCAATTTTCTTTCCAGTTTTAGAGGGAAATATATCTAGTTCATAGGTTTGTAAATCACCTACAAGCTCTTCTAATTTCGTAGAGGCTAAAGATGGTAAAGAATTTAAAACGGTCACTTTTGGAATAAATCTATCGATTAGGGACTTTAAAACTTTCTTTACAACTCGATTTTTGGGTATTTTCTCTCCCAAATTAAAAGATGAATTGACAATATCGGAAAGTCTAGCATAAAATTCATTAAAAGTTTCAATATCGTTCATTTTGATAGTTTCAAATTGAGTGGTGAGGTTTTGGAGTTTTGAAGCTTTAACGACACTAGTTCCTTCATGAGTTAGTTGTAAAATATCCCAAGCTTCTTTAGCGGTTTCACACGTCATAATATGTCGGAATTCATCCAGTGTGACAGTGCTAAACAAGGAATTCAAACCACGAGAATTAAAATTAGAAAGTTTAAACTCATTTTCAGTCCATCTATCGGCCGGTTTGGGAACACGTTCATTTTCAACTAAGTGAGTTGGTGGGGACCACCTATTAACAACAGACATCCAAACTCCCTCATCGATAGATTTTAGTGCCGATTTCATTTGCGTTTTCCAGTACGCGTAGTTAGAACCATCGAAAATAGGAAATTTAGAAAATGGGGAAAATTCCATTATAGGCAAAAATATTTAAAGGATCTTTAACGAAATAATTAACCGCTTTGGCTCTGATGCCAATTTGAAGAAGATATGGATCCCCGGATTTTAATTTTCTCAATTAGAATTTTTAGTATTCCCTTTTATATATAATGAGATGCGGAAGCGTTAGGATGGTTCAATAAAACAAACGAATACCAAATTTTAATTTTCTAATTCAAATTAAAATAAAACTGAGTGAAATTAAATTAATCCATTAAAATTAATTTTACTTAAATCAAGTTAATTCATCCAAGCCCTAGAATTTGCCTAAATCATATTTCGTAATTTTATCAAATAAGGCCAAACGAATTTTAACAATTAAATTAACTAACTTGAATAAATTAACAACACATTACCCAAATTAAATAAATAAATAGTGATTAAACCAATTTTATCTTATTAACCTAAGCATGCATTCTAGGTGAGTGCGAAAGATAAAATAAATAATTAATCCACTATGCCGCGATGTACGAGGAAAAACACAAGACGGGAAACAACCTCGGACATCCCTAACCACAAATCCACTAGATACGGATTTACAAATACACGACAGAGAGGCTTACAACACACGACTCGATCCCTCTGAAGTCTCGATGCTTCTTCTTGTAGACACCTCTTCCTAGCGGATAACCTTGGAGCTCCACCACGATCTCGAAATCCACCGATCGGATTTTATATGGTCACCGTCACCCGATCAAGGAGCCTTTCTCCAAGTGGGCAATGTAGTAACAAAACTCTTCTCCTTTCTTTATGGGATGTAGAAGAAAACCCGAAACTTCTCTTTGAACGGAAGAGATGAAACCGGTGCCAAACTCCAAGCAAGATATATGAATATGGGAACCTGGAAGAAACTAATTTGGGTGTAAACTAGAGTAGTGTATATTTTTCTCTTTTATAAACTCACTCAAAACATGATTTTTTCTCTTTATGATTTTGCTCTCAAAAAGCTCTCTACGAGTTAGAAGGATATTAAAAAGATACTTTTACAAAGGTGATTCCCGCACATATTAAAGTCTGAAAATAGTTGATTAAGAATCAAGTGGGTATGTGAGTGAAAACTGCTCAAAACTTCCAGAAAACTGTTCCCGCTGGAAACTCGTTCGAACGACATCTCGTTCGAACGAGTCTTCTAACGAAGTTCCAGTATGAACTCATTAGAAGATCGTTAGAAAGACAATCTCATTTGAACGACATTTCAAACGAAGTTCAAATGACATTTCGAACGTAGTTCCATAATGTCATAATGGGAAGTCGTTGGCAAGTTCGTTAGAACGACAAACTCGTTAGAACGACTCTATGGAACGAAAAAACAGAAAGTAGGAAAATTCAATTTTAGCCCAGAAAACTTTATAAACTTATTTAAAGTTTTAAATAGAAATCTTTCTGAAAATAAAAACGTAGTGTTAAAATAAACCTAACACCCAGTAAACAAGTTCCAAGCTCCAATATATATATAATTGCATTCATACCTTGGGAGCATGGAACTATGGTTGATGACGTATAAACGTGGCACGAAACCGGCATGTTGATGAAGATTTATACTCTTTGCCGCTACGTCTTCAACAAACACTTAATAGGCTAGAGAATATTACAACTAAATACAATCCTATGAATAAATGTTTTTGTCCGGAATTGAGCCAAACTATATATGGACTCAATGGGAAATTTGTGTCCTTATATAGAGCTAAAATGTGATATTTGTGAAAAATGAGGGTAAAGCAAATGAATTTCAAGAGGGGTTTTGTTGGATCATTCATGGATCATGTTCAAGAGGGATTTAGGAACCCCTTTGAGGCCAACTTTGGAGGTGGGGGGGGCCTCCATATTCATTCATTGTTCCTACATTTTTAGCAACATTTGAGGTGGTGAAATCTTACTTGATCAAAGTTTGGAACTTGTGTGATTTATGATGATTTAAGCATGATTAGTTACATGTTTAGAGTTAATAATGTGGAGTATATTTATACATGTTTATCTAGATTATCACCCCATGGGTCATATGTTAATTCAGAAAAACAAAATGGGTTTTTGAATGAGTTCAAAGTGTTAAGAAATTTCATAACATGAACTTAATATAAATATTTTATGGAATAAAATATTATAAAAATGAAGCTTTCAAACATAAAATTGTAGTTTTCATGTTAAACAAATTATTTAGCTTGTTCAAGTTATTTCATGAAATTTTTACCTTGATCCTCAAGTTGGAAAATGGAATAATTATGAGAAAAGGATTTTCGTATAAAAAGTCTCTAAATATTTTGAGAAATGTAAGTTGAGGGTCAAAAGTATAAGTTTTTGAATATGGAGGCCTTTCCAAGAAAGGTGTGGCTTAAAGTTAACACTTAAGTGAAGATGGGTAAACATGGAATAATTGATAAATTACATATTAAAGAGACTAATTTTTGTGCGTACCCAGAATTGAGACCATGGGCCTGGACGAGTAGCCCATTTCTGGGGGCCCAATGTCCAGGCCCCCCATTTCTCATTTAATTATCCGATCTCTTCCCTAGATCCCATTAAGGGAGGTTATAGGGAGAGATGGAAAACGTGGGGGAACCCAACACCCCCACTTACCTGAACATACATGTATATATTGAACCCTAGTTCCAGGGCAAAAGTACAAGTTGTATTCTCTGTAATCACTCTCCGGATTACATAGAAATAGCATCGACTGAACCACCGTGGACGTAAGCACTTCCTTGCTGAACCACGTACATCCTTTATTGTGTGCTTTTCATTTTACATTCCTTTTTCCAACTTGGTAATTGCCTTTCTCTTATCTATTTGTGTTGCATAATATTTGTCACCACAATTGGCGCCGTCTGTGGGAAGCGTTCATCTTCCCCTGAGAAGAGCCGACACCAAGGAAGGAATTTGAGATGTCTGGTCACAACAGCAATGCCCCCCAGGCAGGAGATATCCAAGAACCACCTGCTCCTCGTAGGACTAGGTCTAAAATTCGACGTTCAGATCAAAGGACTCGCTTGGAAAGGCCAGCCTCAGAAGAAAGCCAAGGACCAATGAGGTCCACACAGATATTCAGACTAATTGATGCATACGAGGCAAGGCTCCATGAGCAAAGGGAGTCTTCTCTCAAACATGAGGCTGAGAATGCTCGCCTAAAAAAAATAATGGAATGGTTGGAGAAAGAGGTTCATCATGATAACAAGATACATCCGTACCGCACTCCTACCCCCTAGGCGAGGAAGTCTCGTAGTTGAGGAAGGAGCCCCAGGCAAGGATCTCAAAAGATGGAGGAAGGCGAATCAGACAACGACCTCCATGAGCAGCTGCGAAGAGCTCACCCTTACCAGAGCCCCCCTTACCAGAGCCCTACTTGCAACAGCGAGAACATACAAAACCTGGTCCGCAGGGAAATGGACCAACATCCTGCCCACCACGGTACGAGATCGACAAGAGTACTCACTAGGCGAGCTCACAAAACCCAGATGAAGTCACCCTTCATGAGGGAGATCGAAGAAAAAGAAGCCCCAAAGAAATTTGCCATTCCAAGGTTCAAGATTTACGATGGTAAGACTGATCCCATCGATCACGTCAGGCAATATCGACATGCCATGAGCCTATGGAATAATAGGGATGCACTGATGTGCCGTATTTTCCCCTCGAGCCTGCATGATGTGACACATAAATGGTTTAAAGACTCCCCCATCGATCCATCGGATGTTTTAAATCCCTGGTCGAGCTCTTTATAGCCCGATTCATCACTAGCATCTCCGATCCCAAAAGGATGGATGTTTTACTGACAATGAAGAAAATGCCTCAAGAGACACTCCGAGACTACGCGAAGAGGTAATAGGATCTATTCAACGAGGTCGAGGACTTCTCGAAACAAGTGGCAGTGGCTCTTTCAAAATTGGGCTACCTAGCTTCCTTTCTTTACCAGTCCCTGACAAAGAAAGAAGCTATGACTATTGATGACCTAATGGCTTGCAACGAAAAGTACGATAAAGTGGAGGATGTCACACGCCTCAGTACAGGAGAAAACGGTCGAGCTAAACTCACTACTAAAGGAAGTGACAAAGTTGAGAAGCAGGAGAAAGGAGGAAAGAACGGGGTCAAAAATAGCTCCAAGAACGGAGGAAACAACGATGCGTCGAAAGCATTCAAGGCGGTTAACACTATCTTCAAACAACCAATTTATAAAATTCTCGCGAAGATTAAAGATGAGCCACTCATCAAGTGGCCCAGGAAGATGGTAGGAGATCCCTCGAAGAGGAACAATGCGCTAAGATGCGCTTTTCTTAAAGAGGGAGGACATAAGACTGAGCATTGCAAAGCTCTTAAGTCTCACCTCGAGGATCTGGCCAAGTCTGGGCATTTGAAAGAGTTTGTAGAGAAAAGGGCAGAGAAACTGGCTGCCAATAAAGAGGCGAGACCTGAAAACATGTTAGAAGATGACACTGGACACGAGTTCATGGTAATTCACGGGGCATCTAATGCCAAGAAGATATAAGGAAATTCAGCTCAAATGGAGATGAAGAAACTTACAGCAGTAATGTAGGATTTTCAAATCGATCCAGCAAAGTCACAGTCAGGAAAACGTCGACGAGCAGATGACATCAACTATAACAAGCATATTGTCTTCACAGATGAAGATCTTGTGGGAGTGAGGACCCCACATCATGATGCTCTGATCCTTACACTCAGGATAACCAATTTTGACGTCGACAAGCTGCTCGTCGATCAAGGCAGCTCGTCCGAAGTAATGTATCTCGATCTATTCAGAAAATTGAAGTTAAGCCTTGCCGATCTAAAGGAGGCTACTGTAACTTTGGTTGGCTTCGCTGGAAAAATAACTATTCCACTGGGAAAGATTGTACTACTAGTGCGTGCTGAAAATGTCTCCAAGATGATCGAATTTTTGGTAGTTGACATCGACTCATCATACTAGGCCATTCTCGGCAGGGGATGGCTTCATGCGATGAGGGAAGTCTCCTCAACCTACCATCATAAACTCAAGTACGTAACCGAACGTGGAGTAATGAAAATCCACGGTGATCAGGCAATGGCGAGAAGGTGCTTCATAGCAGCCATCCATCCAAAGCCAGAGAAGAAGTCCGAACAGCCCAGCGAGAAAATTGAAGAAAGTCTGACACCTTCTAAATATCAATTAAAGTATGGGAGACCTGGAGTAGAGGAGACCAGGCTCTTCCCCTCCGAGCGGGTCATCGAGGACCTGGTAGAAGTTATGAATGGAGATGGCGATAGTAACAGAGTCTTCTTGACTGGAGCATATCTTATCAACCAGGAACAGAAGGAACTGACAACCTTGCTGAGGCACAACATAGATGATTTCCCATGGGAACTATACGAGCTACCTGGAATCGATCCTAGTATGGTCTGTCATCAGTTTCACGTTGACCCCACCTTCAAGCCATTCACACATAAGGCATGATGAACTGCTCCCGAGAAGGCTAAGGCAGTAAAAAAAGAAGTTGAAAAACTGCTGGATGCAGGATCCATACGGGAAGTAACATTCCCCAAGTGGCTATCCAACCCAGTAGTACTTCCGATGAGCAATGGGAAGTGGAGAGTTTGCATCGACTTCACTCACCTCAACAAAGCATGCCCTAAAGATAGTTTCCCCCTCACAAAAATAGACCAACTAGTAGACACAACCGCAGCTCACGAGCCAATGAGTTTCCAGGACGCATACTCGGGGTATCACCAAATCCCCTTATATGCCCCAGACCAGGACAAAATAGCATTCATCACTACAGTTGGGTTATACTACTACACAGTCATGCCCTTTGGGTTTAAGAATGTAGGGGCAATATATCAGGGGCTGGTTACCAAGATGTTCAAAGATCAAATGGGAGACACCATGGAGGTCTACATCGATGACATGCTCGTTAAAAGCAAGAAAAAGGAGAATTACTTCTCAGACCTGTCAAACACCTTCGAAATGCTCAGGAAGTACCGAATGAAACTTAATGCAAGCAAGTGTTCTTTTGGTGTCCAGTCAGGAAAATTTCTTGGGTACTTGGTCAGTAAGAGAGGCATAGAAGCTAACCCAGACCAGATCGATGCAATTCGCAGGGTACAACCCCCTCACATTATTCGAAACATACAGAAGATCACTGGTATGATCGTTGCCTTAAAACGTTTCATCTCTAAGTCTTCCGAGAAGTGCAAGCCTTCCTTTCAGCTTCTGAAGGGGAACAATAGAGTAGAATGGATCCCAGACTACTCGCAAGCATTGATCAAGATCAAGTCTTACTTAAGCTCTCCACCGCTTCTCGTTATACCACAGCAAACAGATTCTTTGTACCTCTACCTCTCTGTACCCAATCACACTGTAAGCTCTGCGCTAATATACGAGGTTGCAGGAATCTAGCACCTCGTTTATTACGTGAGCAAAACCTTACTGGATGCCAAGCAAAGGTATCTACCATTGGAGAAGCTTGCCTTTGCACTAGTAGTAGCCTCGAGGAAGCTGAAGCATTATTTCAAAGATCACGCTATCATCGTCCTTACATCGCATCCCCTTAAGGCAATCCTAAGGAAACCAGATTTGTCAGACAGATTGTCTAAGTGGTCAGTCGAGCTCGGACGATTTGACATCCAATTTCAACCAAGTACAGCTGTCAATGGACATATCCTCACTAATTTCATAGCCAAATTCACGGGCGAGGAACCCTCTGACCAACCTCAACCAGTAAGACAACAAGGGAAACAATTAAAAGAGGAAGCCTGGAAACTGTTTGTTGATGGAGCCTCCAACTCGAAGGGGGCAGGGGTAGGCATTGTCCTCATTACTCCAGAAAATATAATCCTTGAACAAGGAATCAGGCTTGGATTTGCAGCCTCTAACAACGAAGCGGAGTACGAAGCCCTAATAGCCGACCTCTAAAAAGCGCACACTCTGGGAGCAAAATATTTATTGGTGTTCGGCGATTCCCAACTAGTTTCCAATAAGATAAGCGGATATTATGATGCAAAAGATGAAAGGATGATAGCTTACCTCACCTTAGTAAAAAAACTAATGTCGGGCTTTGAAGAAATCAATGTCCAGCAGTTTCCCAGGGGGAAAATAGTCACGCTGACGCCCTAGTTGCCCTGAGTTCGGCAATTGACTCCGACCTAAAAAGAACCATCCCCATTGATTTTCTCACTCACCCGAGCATCAATCGCAACAGGAAGCCACCAAACGTCGAACAAGTAATCCAGGTGGGATCAACCCCCAGCTGGATGGACCCCTTAAGGAATTATTTTAAGGTTGGCACACTCCCGGGTGACAAGAAGACTGCCCACCAGATAAGAGACAAACATGCTCGCTTTCACTTATCCCCAGAAGGCAACTTGTATAAGAAATTCTTCTCCGATCCCTACCTCCAATGCGTCCACCCAGGAGATGTCGAGCAAGTGCTACACGAGCTTCACGAAGGAGTCTGTGGAAGCCATATCTAAGGAATATCTCTAGCCATTCGAGCAATAAAGGATGGCTACTGGTGGCCATATATGCAAATGGACTTTGCAGTATATGTCCATAATTCCTGAAATGCCAACTTCACTCTCCCATGGTCCACCAACCTGCTAGAAATCTAAAATCGCTGTCCCGCCCATGACCATTCGCCCAGTGGGGAATGGACATCATGGGACCGCTACCTACCACCAGTGGAAATCGCAAATATCTGTTGGTCGCAACTGACTACTTCACAAAATGGATCCAGGTGGAACCCCTGGCGAACATTCGAGATGCCGATATGATGAGGTTTATATGGAGGAATATAATCACTCATTTTGGCATCCCTAGGACCATCATCACCGATAATGGAACACAGCTCGAAAGCGGCTCCTTTCAAAACTTTTGTAATGAACACGGTATCAAACACCACTTCAATTCGGTACCCTACCCTCAGAGCAATGACCAAGCTGAGGCTTCCAACAAAACTGTTATCGATGGATTAACGAAGCGATTGGAGCAAGCTAAAGGTGCATGGGTGAATGAACTACCTCACATCCTATGGGCATATCGAACCACTCCTCGGTGAGCAACAGGAGAAACCTAATTTTCGCTGACATACGGCATGGAAGCAGTCATCCCCCTCGAAGCAGTTTTATCGACAATGAGGTCCAACCTTGTCGACCATGGACATAATGATGTAGCATTGCTCGCTGAGCTCGACCTAGCCGACGGGCGTCGGGAGCTAGTCCATGTGAAACTAGCGAGCTACCAGCAACAGCTCGTGAGGAATTACAACAAAAGGGTTAACCCGAGGGCATTTCGAATTGGGGACTATGTTCTAAGGAAAGACCTAGGAAGCGCAGTAAAACCATCAGACGACAAGCTAGGCCCCAATTGGGAAGGACTCTTTAAAGTAACCAGAGACGACCTACAGAGCGCCTATCACATGGAAACGATGGAAGGGAGAGAAATACCACCAGCATGGAATGCAGCCAATCTCAAGAGATTCTATTTTTAGATCTTTCTTTTATTCTTTTGTTATGAAGCTAGAAGATCATTTCCCATATCATTAATGAAAGTTATTTAATTGGTTACATTCGTATGAGTAACAACTACATTTATCGCACATCTTTTCAAAATAACAGGCACATTGATCACTACACTATAGCAGGGCAATATCCCTCCTCAGGTCATCGTTATGAAACACGGAGGACCTCTTAGCATTTCCCCTGGCAATATATGAAGCCCTATAGGGGATCCTTAGTCAATATGACCAAATTTTCTACTGGTCATCAAACCTACTTCGGTTAAGAAAATCCCTGATCGGATAAAGCATCCAACACTAGGTGTGCCCTCGCCAATTGCCCCACTTAGGCCTAAGGGAGTGTGACGACACAACCTAAAAGGTAAAGTGGTTCACAATGGTATCTCGGTATTATACTAGAATGGGAGGACACTTGCATGATAAAACAAACTTATAAGATTATAAAACAACAAGAATATGAAGAATATGATGCACATGTTTAGTCGGCAAAATTGCCCAAAACACAAACTTTTTATTAATAAATCATATTTACAACAATGGTGATACATGCTTAGTCAGCAAACTCGCCCAAAGCATTTACATTATCAAAAATACAAGTAAAAACAACTGGCAAAATCTCAATGGGGGGAGGCCTCTGAGCGAGATAATTAGCCACTCGAGCTCTTCATCCATCATCAGGTGCATGAGCTAACTCTTCCATAACCTCATTCGCATCCGCCTCCAACAATTGACGAGGGATGGCATCGATGGGGATCCATCGATCATCCCTCCGGAAGGGGTTAGGCATCAGGGTATTGGGAGACATTTCATAGCGATACCAGAGCATCGAGTTCCTCGGGACTTGCAGCTCCTTCAAGGCACTTAGCGACCGCCTGATAAAAGAAAGCTCCTCGAAACCTGTCAACTTTTTTGGAGCATTTGACCAACCCTGGTCATAGCCATCAGTCCATACTTATCGGGGACCTTTTTTGAACAGGTGCCGCAGCCGAGTAACATGCCTCTGAAGCCCAGCAACAATAACATATGCTCGCTGAACATCACCACGGGGATCTTCCATTTCCCTCTCTCGAAGTTCTTCTACCTCCCTATTCTGTCTCATGGTGGTCCTGCTAACTCGCAGAACAGATGGACCACTGGAACCCCGCAGCACAGGAGTATCACTCTGACCAGCTCTGGCTCGCGATGACGAAGAACCCTGTAATACTGCTGGAGCAGAGCTCAGCGCGTGCTCCTTAAGTCATGAGACCTCTCTCCTCAGAACCTAATTCTATTATTAAAGAATCTCACCAACCTGGTTGATCTCGGAAGCATCAAGAAGCTTTGCTCTCAGCGCATTCACTTCCTCTTGCACTGAAGCCCCAACCTCTTCCATCTTCTGGAGCATGTCCTTCAGCTTGGCCACAAGTTCAAATTTCTCCTTATACTTCTGATTCCTAGACGGAATGGATTTGCAATGTCTATCAAAGGCCTGGCGAACCTCAGGACTCGCATTAGGACGAAGGGTCCTGCCCAGTTAAGATGTAGCAGGAATGTAATCATAAACATCAATCAACTACAAACAATGAGAAGACAAGGGAGAGAAGAAGACATATCAGTGCACAGACAAATAGAAGCCTTTTTCATTAATGAAGGTTGAAATTACATCGAACAGAAAAAAGAATGTTTACAGATAGAAAAAACCAAAAATATAAAGCAATCCTAACAAGAAACTAATTAGCGACCTTAGGTGGCCCAGAGGTTGATGGCCCTTTTCCCTTATCAGCATCAATAGGAGCTCTGCCCTCAGCAGGGGTGATCTCTGTCGCCTCAACAAGAGAAATGTCAGCAGGGGTCACCTGGGGAACAGGATCAGAGCCTTCAACAGTTGGGTCAGGGTCCTCATCTATGACTGGCCTCAGCCCTGGGTCATGCTCATCAAAAAGGGGAGATGCAACATCCACTCCATCAGCTATAAGGGCCTTTTTCCAGCCCGTCTTGAAGTTGAGATGGCTAATGTAGCCTATCTGAATTTTAGTATCCTCGTATGCTGCATCCCAACCAGAATTGTAGGAGTCCTCCTTGGCAGTAACAACCTCATAATCGTTATTTTTTAGCTCTTCAGAGAGAACCCTGTTCTCCTCCTCAACAGTAAGTTTGCTCAAGCAAACCAAGTTGTAGGCCTGCCTCAGCTGCTTCAGATCTTGGACTACAACATCATCCTCCTTGTTCGCAATAGCGAGAGACAGGTCATAAGAAATCCAAGCAGAGTCCACGGCTTTAAAACTAGCCTCAAGCTCTTTACCCTTTAGCTTCAAGGCAGCATTTTCCTTCTTCAGCTCGCTATTTTTCTTCACCAGCTCATCGTGTGAACGATATATCATGGCAAAGTCAGTAAAAAACTGCAGAAAGAAGAAGATGTTAAAAGAGAGAAAAAATGATGAAGTTCATAATTAGATTTTTTCTTCCTTCCTCTTCCTTCCTCTTTCTCTCCTGCTCTTGGGCAGAGGACCGAGAACAAGTAGCCACATCCCCAGAATTAGATCTTTTCTTCTTTGACCTATGTGCAAGAAGCACGTGGTCCTCATCATCATCATCCCAGATCAAGTTCTTCCTTGGAGGAACCATCTCCTTGCTCGAACTGCTAGAAGTTCTCCACGACCCTCGAGCTTCAGAAACCTCCCTACGATCAGAGGAAGTTCTACTGCTAGAGCTCTCTCCTGGAAAATCACTCACAGCTCCTACAACATCACTCTCAGAGTTACTCTCTTCCTCATCTAAATGGGTAGGACCCACAGCATTTTCTTCGAATAAGTCGAACTCTGGGATACTTTCCACAGGCCTTGCTATGAAGCTGGAGCCAACGTTCTTATACTCGATAAAAAAGAAGCATATTTAGGATTCTCTCCGTCACCCAAAGGCTCCCTGATATTCCAAACCTTTATTAATTCCAAAAGACTAACCTTATTGAGAGTAGACTCCAAGTTCTTTGACCTCGTTGTAAAAGAAGAACAGAGAATAATTAGAAGGACCATAAATCAACAAAAATCAAAGAAATAAGAGCAATATCTACCTATGTATTCTTCCCCATAAAAGGGAACAGTGAACCTCTCAGATCTCAACCCCTCAAATTGGGGAGAAAACTGCCAGTTCGTGGCAAGGAAGCCTTCTTTCCAATAGTCCTTATAGGAATCAGATATGTTTACTGCGAATACCCTGTAAGGGATCTTAACTTTGAGATAGAGGACCCCCGAGCTAGTTCAAGAGAAGGAATAGCAAAAACAGACCTCGGCGAGCCCTAACCTAGTGCCATACAACCGATTTATTCTATGTACGCCATTAACTATTTTCCACACATTGGGCGAGCATTGTGCAAGAACAATATTGAAGTAGCCAAAGAAATGCAAGAACAAATCGTTGGGAGGAAAGGTGAGTCCCCCTTGAGAAAGCAACAAAACATGGATCCAGTGGGCGTCATCTATCTCTCTAACATTTCCAGGAGGGGAAACGCGACACTCAATATCCACCCAATCAGGGATGTTATAAAACTTACTAAATTCAGAACTTGACCTATTTCCAATCTTCGCCATTGGAAAACCCTAGAAAAGCTACAAACTCAAAGAGAAAGTTCAAAGAAAGGGCACAGGAAACATACAAAATAGAAGATCAATTCAAGCGATGAAAAAGAACGAGCCCAAACAACTATGAAGCGATGATAATGGAGATTGAGAGAAGAAGGTACGAAGTGATAGAGCTCACAGAAAATAGAAAAATGCTGGAAAGACTGAAGGGACGGTAGAAAAGTGGTTATTCCAACAAACCGTCAAATTCTGCTAATCATAGTGCACAAGAAACGAAGCGAGTTCCGCCAAAATTAACTTCACAGCTTTCAAAGAATTACAAAATATCCATTATGGCTAATCATTTAAATTTATTGAGCCCAAGAGAATGGACCAACAAACTTAGGGGCAATTGTGGGTACCCAGAATTGAGACCATGGGCCTGGACGAGTAACCCATTTCTGGAAGCCCAAAGTCCAAGCCCCCCATTTCTCATTTAATTATCCGATCTCTTCCCACGTTCCCATTAAAGGAGGTTATAGGGCGATATGGAAAACGTGGGGGAACCCAACACCCCCACTTACCTGAACATACATGTATATATTGAACCCTAGGTCTAGGGCCAAAGGACAAGTTGTATTCTCTGTAATCACTCTCCGTAGTACATAGAAATAGCATCGACTGCACCACCGTGGACGTAGGCACTTCTTTGCTGAACCACGTATATCCTTTGTTCTGTCACTGTCAGTTTACATTCCTTTTTCCTACTTGGTAATTGCCTTTCTCTTATCTATTTGTGTTGCATAATAATTGTCACCACAATTTCCATTTTAAAACTATGTGAGACTAAATGTACAAAATGGAACTTTAACATGTAAGAGGTGACATTTTATGTATTAAAATGTGTTAAAGTCACGCAAAGAATATTGGGTTAAGTTTGGTACCTTGAATAAGTGTTAAAATTGTGAAATGTTTTTTAAATGGTAAGTTGGAAACTTAATAACCATTTTCAGAAAGTAACACTTATTAAGAGGTTAAATTCCCTGTTTTGGCAATTAAAGGGTAAATTGATAAATTTAGTTAAAGTGGAACATTTTTGTGAAATTAAAAGGTTAAGGAATGGTGTTACACTTAAAGTGAAGGAAATCGCCATAAGTCCTTAAGCATTAATGATTTGGAGTATAAAATAAATGTTAAGTGTAAAATGGAAAGGACTGATAGAAATGAAAAGATCTCCATATGTAACGTGAAAGCAGTAAGTGCACGACGGATCATTGGACGGGTTGACACTCATCATCGGAGGCGGGGGAATATGAGATGCATGCGTGGATGGTGCAAGAGTATGAACGGTATGTTTGAGAGAGTTAAAGCCACAAAGTAAATTATGGAGGTTCAATTCGAAAACAACTTCAAACATATTGTGAGACAATGGGAAATAGACAAAGTATTCCCGTAAAGGACGTGCTTCAGCCATGACGAGAGTAATATTTTTGGATTTTTAAATATTTTTCAAAAGAAAAGAAAATATTTTTGTGATTTTTGAATATAAGAAAAGGAAAATCTTTTTATCATTTTGAATATTGAAAAAGAAAGAAAATATTTTTTGGATTTTTTTGGATAATATTTTGAAAAAGGAGGAAAATATTTTTGGGATTTTTAAAAAAGGGGATAAAATGGACTCTATTTGAAACTCAAATGAGTGGAGAAGAAAATCGACTACTAAAAGAGTGGATTGAGACATGTAAAAGCAGAGGAAAAAGCATAATGAGCACATAGCCAATTTTTATCTTTAATTAAGTGATGGAGTAGTCAAATTTTAATTAATCCGCGGGCAAGAAAAACATGGAGCCTTAAGTCGACTTTGAAAAAATTGTGCTCCTACTTTCTTTCAAAGTGACCAAAAGGCTTACTAGTTAAGTCTCACTACAATAGCTACTGTAACGATCGACCATCTGGTACATCGCTGGGGAAAGCACAAACCTGTTTTAGTGGGTGATCGAGTGGAAAAACCGAGCGTCCGTGTAATACGCTAGTCGTTGTTATCGGCTTCCAACCTCAATACAAAAAAAAAAACTAAACTTTTAACTACACTTTTATGGAGTATAGTAGTAAGTCTGGGTATCGAATCCACAGGGAATGTTTTATAGAATTTAATTGATTTATTACTTCTAAAATCAAAATGAAAAAGATGATGATTGGGAAAATTTCTATTAAAAAATTACTTAAGAAAAACAAACTGAAAAGTGCAAAAGAAATTAAATCTGACAAATGGGAGAAAATAGGGTAGGATACAATCCCTCAATCCTTAACAAATTACCGTACAGAATACTAGAATTGTAAATTAAAATTATTGACTAGATCAGGTCTTTATACATTCTAAGCATTACATATATGAGGTTCAAGCCCGCATCATATGAAATCAAAGATAGATATAAAGCGGTGAATGAATCCAGTCTTTATATATTCTAAGCATTACGTATATGAGGTTCCAGCCCGCACCATACGAAATCAAAGGGCAATATAAAGAGGAGCTTTCACGATTCAATCAATATTTTAATTTAACCTCTATTTTCTACATAAATAATTTACCTTGGATTGAGTTCATGTACCCCAACCCTTGGGAATTTTGCTACTCATGATTTGGTAAAAAAAAAACAAATTCATACACAAAATTATGGATCTACAAGACATTATAAATAAATTGCAAATAATAAAACAAGAGAATGGAAATGATATTACTTGAATTCAGCAACAAGAACGGAATTGAGATTCAGAAATTCTTACAAACTAGGATTCATGAAAACTCTTGAAGGAATAGAAAATTTGCTCTCAAAATCTAACCCTAAAATTCAATCTAGCACTTCTAACATACTCCTAACCTAGCCTCTCTCTAGCAACTCCCCTTCAAATGATGTAGGTCATGGGCTTTTATAGCACAAAATCTCAAAATTGACAGCCAATAGTGCTTGTGGAACAAGTTTTCCAAGAGTTGCACTGCATTAAATGCATAATTAATGACAGAAATCCGCACATCCAGACTCTTCATTATCGCGCAACTTCAAAACATCGTAACTTCTTCACCGTAGCTCGGATTGAGGTGCCGTTTTTTCCAGTGTTCTTGTAATTTAGAGCTATTCAACTTTCTAGTTGGCCCCACCTCCGGACTAAGGCTGGAAAATTACAAAAATGCCCTTCAACTCGCCATTTCTAGGTTTCTTTCACTGTTTTGAGTTCTCCTTAGCACTAACTTGCATGAAATACCTGTAAAACACATGAGAAATACACAAAACAAGAAATACTTTCCAAAAGGGGTTAGTAGAATACATTTGAGACAAATCCAAGCTACTTACACTGCACGGGATCATAAAAATACTGAAATTAAGGGGATAAATGTGAAGAATATGTGCCTAAACACACCCCCTAACTTAGAACTTTGCGCGTCCCGAGCAATGTAAATCAATCTAACCAAAAAAATCCACTATTGAAAATTATTTTATTAAAATAAAATTCCACTTTCGCAGGCAAGCGATTGCATTTAGCGTATGAAACAATGAGGATTTTTTTTCCGATAGTTTTGAAGATGAATTAAGTTTTCAACCAAATGAGGAATTCGAGGTGCTAGAACCAAGAAAGCCTACTTTGGAAGAACTCTTACTTGATCTAAAAAAGCAATCTGATGACCGTGCTGTTCTCGAGTTGAAAATTGCAACACTTTGCAAGGAGTTGAATGATAATTTGGACAACTTAGAAAAGGTCGAGACTTGTGCTTCACCTAATACTTTTGAGAATGAAATCATTGAAATTGATCCAAGTTCTTTTGAATCTCAACCTATTATAAATATTTCAAAACCTATTGAGGTTGAAGATCATTTGTCTCCTTGTGTCCCCACTACTATCGAAACATTAAATCCATCACAAGAACTGGATGAATGTCTTAAGGATGTTGATCCCCTTCTTGTATGGGAATGTTATTTTGAGATGCTTCATCTTACGGGCCATACACTTAGACGTGTCACTCCACCAGATCCAATTGACCATTTTAGAGGACAAGATCTTGAGAACATTCCACGGGACATAGGAGAACACTCCTTGAGCATTAGCGAAAGAGAAAATTTAGAGGGCATCAAGAGAGATTCATTGGGTTACCTAGAAGAGAGCGAATGGCAAGACACGATAGATACATTTCTTCTAGGTGAGATAGAAACAAAGCAAGAGGGAGACCTAGAAGATTTGAGCTTAGCGGCATTTGAGATAGAATTCGGCTCGGTGAATGAGAACATCACTCTTGAAATTGAATCATTTTGGGCCTCACTTGGTCACTTAGATGAGAGCGAGTTGAATGACAGGATAGATAAATTCTCTGTTTCTGAACATGCCCCACCTCGAGATCTCAGTGAAAATTTTGTGGGAGAAGATTTTGAGGATAAGCACTCTATGCTTAAATTATTTCCCAAGATGGACTCTTCCCTTTTGTATGCCCCTCTTCCCATACTACTTGAAAAATCTTTGGGAAGTGATTCTATTTTTCTTGGATCCCAATGGTACTTGTCCCCCTGTGCACTCAAATTTTTAATCCCTCTAAATTTTTTAATTGGTGATGGTTCATTTTTTAAAATTTTCATATGCCTTTCGTTTTTCAAACGGAATTCTTATTTTCCGGGAGGCACGCTTTCTAGTGAGGGTACACTATTAATCCCTCAAAGTCAAATTGTATTTTGGGTGGACCCTCAAATTTTTCGACTTCTAGTGTATGATTTATTAGCCGTTCAAATTGTAGGTTGTACATAATTAGTTTTTTTTCTTCTTCTTTTTCTTTCCGTTTTTAATAGTGTAGTGTCATTAGTTAAAGTTTTTGTTATTCTTTTTGTTATGCTTGGTTCTAACTTGTTTTGTAGATTCAATGGACTCGTACTCATCGAGGATCACGACATTTGGGTAATATCTCTATTTTCCTCTCTTTATGTTGTGTTCTTAATTTGCATTGAGGATAATGCAACATTTAAGTTAGGGGGTGTGGGATATTCTTCCCATTTATTGTTTAGATTCATTGATTCGATCACATGTTTTTTCCAAGTATATTTTTTATTTTATTTAAAAAAAAAAAAAATTGAAAAATTTTGAAAAAAAAAGCCAAAAATATTTTTGTTCAAAATAAATAAAAATTGGAATTTAAATTTTTCAAAAATGTCACCTTTATTATGTTTGAAGTCTCAAATTGTTAAATCTCAATTGCACTAAGCCAAAATTGACCAAAGATGGAAATTGAAAGAAAATTGATGACTTTACGAATAAGTGTGGAGATTAGTCCAACCTGGTGAAATTTCGAGCCTATCGATCTTTTTGAGTTTTTAAATCAATCCGAGTTTATGATTAACTCAAAGTTCTTTTCAGCGTTTTAATAAGTCGTTGATGATCTCAATCCTTTATTTTGATCGGTTATGGAAAATGTGTGAAATGTTGTCTCGAAATTCGTGCTAAATATATCTCTAAACTTAATTAATATCGAGATGCATATGGTAATGTGATTAGCAATTCGGACAATGAAGTAGGCCCTCGTTTGTTTAACCCAGAAATATTAGCCATAAAAAGTTGTGAAAAACAAAATTATCCTTTTGCAACCCAATTTGAGCCTAATAAAATTTATCTTTTCGTTTGATTCCCGAAAAACCCAAATAGCCCGGAATTGTGAAAATTGAAAAAATTCATCAAATAAGTCCAAATTGTGCAACAAAAAGGGGAAAGAGAAAAAAAAAGAGAAAAGAAAAAGAAAAGAAAAAGAAAAAAGAAAAAATTGAAAATTGAAAAAGAAAGAGAAAAAAATGAGCAAATGCCCGAAAAAGCACAAATGGACGTCATAAGGACATTTTCCAATTCCGAACATTCTGTCCATTCCCAATTTTACCCTTTACACCTTTTTACCCCAAGGAAGTCCTAACCGAGTCCGAATGGCGAAATTGGTTACCGCGTGGAGAGCTAAGACATGAAAAGATAATATGAGAGATTAAATGGTGTGAATTAGAGGTGATGTTCCCATTTCCTAATAACTGTATTCCGATGATGAGATATTTTCACCATATATTTCTTTCTTTTCAATTTTGTATGCATGAATTTGTGTCCATTATATTTACTCTTTATATCATGCATACCGAGAGAAAATAGCCACAATTCGAGTGATTCGTTTGTGAGTGCATCCGTAAGAATTTGAATCAAAACGAATTTTCAGAAAGTAACGTAATGCTCAATCGGTGGAAATTTGAGGTTTAGTTTTTGGCTTCGCACACACACACTATGGTTTGAGACATTTGAATATGAATTTATAGTGATTATTTTTTCGAAAAGTTTAAATTGTACAATTTTTAAGTATTTTGATATTTATTTGAGTCAATAAAGAATTTTGTGGGTGTATTCACTGCAAACCCTCACGAGACAAAACCCGTCCTACTAGGTTAACCTAGGGGTTTAAAGGCTTGTTGCATACGCTAAATGCAATCGCTTGCCTGCGAAAGTGGAATTTTATTTTAATAAAAGAATTTTCAATAGTGGATTTTTTTGGTTAGATTCATTTACATTGCTCGGGACGAGCAAAGTTCTAAGTTAGGGGGTGAAATAATGCATCTAACTCTTGCTCCCAATAACGATTTTTTTCGCGATATTTTTTTTCAAGTCTTTCTTCTTCAAGCAATTGATTTTGATAAATTTGGAGTTTCTCAGCACTAGGCTTGTATTTAATATAATCATTTTTAGTGATATTGATCAAATGGTCATAAGTCTTGAGTGCCTCCTCTTCTTCACTATTAGCATAACAATTAAAACCACCAAAAGAGTTAAAATAAGACATTTCAAATTGGGCAATTAAAAAAACGTGACCCACATTTTTTTTTTTTTGAATTTTTTTTTTTTTTTTTTTTTTTATTTATTTATTTTTTTTTACGAAGTAGTAAGTCAATTATAATCTATAACAAACACTCCCCGGCAACGGCGCCATTTTGATCGAGTGGAAAAACCGAGCGTCCGTGTAATACGCTAGTCGTTGTTATCGGCTTCCAACCTCAATACAAAAAAAACCTAAACTTTTAACTACACTTTTCTGGAGTATAGTAGTAAGTGTGGGTATCGAATCCACAGGGAATGTTTTATAGAATTTAATTGATTTATTACTTCTAAAATAAAAATGAAAAAGATGATGATTGGAAAAATTTCTATTAAAAAATTACTTAAGAAAAACAAACTGAAAAGTGCAAAAGAAATTAGATCTGACAAATGGGAGAAAATAGGGTAGGGTACAATCCCTCAATCCTTAACAAATTACCGTACAGAATACTAGAATTGTAAATTAAAATTATTGACTAGATCCGGTCTTTATACATTCTAAGCATTACATATATGAGGTTCAAGCCCGCATCATATGAAATCAAAGATAGATATAAAGCGGTGAATGAATCCAGTCTTTATATATTCTAAGCATTACGTATATGAGGTTCAAGCCCGCACCATACGAAATCAAAGGGAAATATAAAGAGGAGCTTTCACGATTCAATCAATATTTTAATTTAACCTCTATTTTCTACATAAATAATTTACCTTGGATTGAGTTCATGTACCCCAACCCTTGGGAATTTAGCTACTCATGATTTGGTAAAAAAAAACAAATTCATACACAAAATTATGGATCTACAAGACATTATAAATAAATTGCAAATAATAAAACAAGAGAATGGAAATGATATTACTTGAATTCAGCAACAAGAACGGAATTGAGATTCAAAAATTCTTACAAACTAGGATTCATGAAAACTCTTGAAGGAATAGAAAATTTGCTCTCAAAATCTAACCCTAAAATTCAATCTAGCACTTCTAACCTACTCCTAACCTAGCCTCTCTCTAGCAACTCCCCTTCAAATGATGTAGGTCATGGGCTTTTATAGCACAAAATCTCGAAATTGACAACCAATAGTTCTTGTGGAACAAGTTTTCCAAGAGTTGCACTGCATTAAATGCATAATTAATGACAGAAATCCGCACATCCAGACTCATCATTATCGCGCAACTTCAAAACATCGTAACTTCTTCACCGTAGCTCGGATTGAGGTGCCGTTTTTCCAGTGTTCTTATAATTTAGAGCTCTTCAACATTATAGTTGGCCCCACCTCCGGACTAAGGCTGGAAAATTACGAAAATGCCCTTCAACTCGCCATTTCTAGGTTTCTTTCACTGTTTTGAGTTCTCCTTAGCACTAACTTGCATGAAATACCTGTAAAACACATGAGAAATACACAAAACAAGAAATACTTGCCAAAAGGGGTTAGTAGAATACATTTGAGACAAATCCAAGCTACTTACCCTGCACGGGATCATAAAAATACTGAAATTAAGGGGATAAATGTGAAGAATATGTGCCTAAACAGTGGGCGGCCTCACTTAAAACCTATTTTTACTAGATAATTGTCTTAAGAAGCTCGATTGAAGATTGACAAGGGTGGAAATGACTCACTAGAGTATACTTCGAGTGTCTCGTTCTAAAAACTTCCTAATGAACACCAATCCTACTTGGCTTTCTAGTTGATTGGTTTTAATTAAGTGATAGCACCGGTAATAAGCAAATGGGATAAAGTGATTGAGTGAGTGATGAAATCATAACTCGTTTCAATGATCGGGTCTAGGTCTTAGGTTCATTGTGTAATATCCCGTATTCTCGAAGACTTAAATAATTATGTGATTTATTATTATTGCGGGTTTGATTAAATTAAAATGTGAGAATTAATAATTTATCCGGATTTAATTTGAATATTTACTAGCATGGCGAGAATTTAGTAATTATTGATATTACTGTGAGAATAAGTAATATGGGATGACGATTTTATATAACTTGTCTTGATAAAAAAATACGACAGTTTGATATATTAAGTTGGAATGCGCCTGTGAGTCGTGTCAAGATTAATTAAGTGGAATATAAAGGTAAATTATTTTTAAGTAAGTCATATGTTCATTTAGAGTGCGCCATTGAGTTCGGAAGGGTCGAGATAGTCAGAAAACTCTACCCGGGTTATTTTATTTGGACTCAAGGACATTTTTAGGCCAAGCTGGCACCCGGTAGTTATAGTTTTGTAATTTGGATTTTTGGAGGAATTAAATGGACGAAAATTAGAGGAATATTATATCAACTAATTGGAGACAATTAGGTTTAGGCTAAACAAAAATCAAGAGATATCCACAGTGGGTGAGGGACAACAATTTCCAAAGGAGGAGAAGCTATTTTCGCCACCTTGCACAACCACCACCACAATCGTGTAGATCGGAACTGGAGGAACGCATCCATACCGGCAACATCAACGGATCAGACCTTCGAAATTGAGGCAAGTGTTTATTGGTTGCTTTCTTTAGCAATAATTATGTTCATGTTAGTCTAGGTTAATAAACCTATGTTATGAAAGTTATTTCGGGTGAAAATTGGAGAATTAATTTATGATTATGGGCTGATTGGTTTAGTAGTTTAATTCCTTCATGTATGTTGAGGTTTTATCACAAAATTGGAAATAAAATTGATGAACGAATTAGGGTTGGTCAGGTTCTTTAATTGAAAATTTGGAAACTAGGGCTCTTATGAATTAATTTGGGGGTTTCATGTAATCTTGATGATTTGTGACGAATTAATGATCCTAGGATGTGGTGAATGATATATAATATTGTTATTATTGATTGGGATTAATGATGAGAAGATGGGTATTAAACTATAGAGGTTTTTAGGCTTAAAAATGGAGGAAATCGCAGTAATCTAGTGAAGGAGACGACACAGTGCAGGTCGCGCGATGTTGCGCGTAGTGGTTGGAATGAGATTGGTATCTCACGAGAAGTGGTTCGAACGACAATGGAATGTTGCGTGAAGTTTGGTTAGAGTGAGTTTGAATCTTGCGTGATGTTGTTCAAGCGACAACCTGATCTCATTAGAACGAGATCAGGTCTGGTTCGAGCGACAGTTTACATTTTTGGAAAATTTTTGAACGGTCCAAATTAGTGTGGCACAGTAATCTGAATGAGGAAATGATATTTTGGGGAAATCGGTATAGTACAGGATTGTTAAGAAGTATATGAGGATAAATACTTTAAATATTTGGGACGATGAGATTACCTTGGAGATTATGAGAGAGAGATAATTGTAAATGTAAATGCATCGAAAGTATTACGTGATAAACACTTATGGTATTAGTTCGAACGATATGGAACTTATAAGAGTAAAATGTAGTGGTTACTTTTGGGGACTTCTTATGATTTTGAATTAAGGATTTTTGGGTGACATATTATCCTTATATATATATATATATATATTACGAGAGGGGGAAATATCGTATTTTAAAAATACGTTGTTAGTATTTAGTAATAATAATACTACGTATGGAATATGACATTTGGTTATGTGTAAACCGTTTGATTTGATGGGTTGTGTGCATACCTATATTTGATATATTATGTGTACGGCATACTTACCATACTTGCTATCATGGGAGGTCGGCTTTCGAATCAGGGTCATCTAATATCTGTGTTGACTACGGGGGGGATTTAGATCGGTACCTTAAGAACATAGAACTGTGAATGGCTTATTTGTGACTTAGGAAGTCAGCTGACCATGGGAGCATAGGTATGTACATGACCCATGGGTATATAAACTATGTTCGCCTCCAATATGTATGATTTGTCTTAGTGTAACGGTTCATGAGAGATTCGGAACACATAGTACTCATGTACGTGATGTACCGAGATTTGATAGCAGAGTATGTGGGCACCACAACTCAGCCTAGGGGTGACCTATTTGTATATTTGTGCTGAGAATAATATACGTGTGTTTATAACGAAGTATTTGGTAAAGTATGTATGTAAATAGCAAATACTTGATTGTAGTGTGATAACACTTGTTTAAAATGATAAATGTCGAGATCGAATACGAAATACTACTACGAGGGATAGTTAGAGGGATAAGCCTTTTTACAGTTAGAAGTGTGTCAGATGGCTGATTGGATTAGATGTACTTTAGGCGTGCACACTATTCGAGAGGTGAGAATATCATGTGAGAGTTCGAACTAACATGCATATAATACTTTCTTTAGCGCAGTTTTAAATACTTGCTAATAAATATTTTTACACATCAGGATTTGACCCGTTTCTTGCATCTCTTTTCTCTTTTTCTCTCTCTGTCTCTCTCTCTCTCTATATATATATATATGTATTAGTACAGGTGCCCAGCCATAGGGACACCGATTCTAGATACTTGGATAGTTTGTCGAGTTGCAGCTGTTGTGGAAGTTGCGAGGTATTTAAGATTAGACGCTTCTCTCATTTGATTCAGTTCCTTATTCTGATATCTGAATTAGGGAATGTCTCGCACATTCTCATTAGCAGAGTTTTTCTCAGTTTCCCTTGTAGTTCTTGCTAGTTGGTTTGAGTATTTATTATGGTTTGGTTTGTAATTGTTAACTAGAAGGTTTTATCCAATCTAAATTATTTAGTAATTGATTCAGTCAGCATTCAATTCTTGTGTATGGTTTATAATTCCATGTTCAGAATTTATTAAATTAATTGGTTTAAAGTTAAATTGGAAAATGTTTTGACACTAGCTTAATTAAATGTTAGGTAATTAATTAGATTTTAGTTCTCGACGATGATGCTAAGAATGAACCAACCAAACATTCTATTATAAATTCTATAAAGGACTGATCACCCGATATTTAATTGGGCGGGGTGTCACACATTGATTCATCAAACCATTCAAATTAAGTGAGATGCAATTATAAAAAGCACATATGAGCAAATAATCACACAAAAATGAACTCGCTGAGAGGAGATTCGTGAGTGATAAAAAAATTTACATCCCATGGCTTTTACACACGTGAGGTGAATACCGAGTTGAGTCGACCAGAGGAAGGTCGCCTAACTTAAGTTATCCTTGAGAGTCCTAAGGACCCAAAATAGAGAGGCTTTAAAATTCCACTCCAATTACGCTCTCTCTCTCTCTCTTGTACCGTTTCTCTTTTCTCTTTTTTAATTTCTTTTGTGAATAATTATTAAAAATAATTTGGTGTCAAAATGCACCCAAATAAATGCAATGCCTCAATAATCCTAAGACAACCAGTCTAAGGAGGAAGGAAAAAGAATAACTACAACTAAAAATGAGTTACAAATTTTCACGTTGCTCCAATCTTCAAGAAAGCAGCAACGACGCCATTTGATAACCGGCTTTTTATGTATGGTCGTTATCTTCAAAAGCCGAGTCTCAAAATCCCTTGAATTACCTACAAAAATTGTTAAATAACTTATATCGTAGTATGTATTGGTATCAATCCAACTTTCGGGTGAAAAACAAATAAAATGAATGCTTTCAATTTCAATTTTTTTATTATATCTTTTTTTATTCATTTTTTTATATATTTTTAAAACAATTTTAAGGGAGAATAAAAATGCAAAAATCATACGTGATTAAATACTACTAAATTGAAATGTAACCAAGTTGTAATTGTGTGAAGATATAAGAGATGAGCTTACACAGTGTGGTCATTTTTTTTTTTAAATTCTTAATTTATTAAATTGAAATATTTAGAGATAATATTAAATCCATAATCTAACTCTTGTTACAATTCTAAATTGAATAATATATTTTTCAGAAAACTAATTTAAAAATGTCACACATTAGAAAACTAAGATTTATACTCTTTTAATAAACTACCCCCTAAGATCAATTTAATAAAAATTGTATGAATCCTCGAATTTCAACACCGAATTAATATTCAAATTTAAGAAAAACCTATCTCTAGTTCGATGCAAAAATCAAATATTAAAACTAAATTAATTTACTATCTCTCGATACGTAAATTAATTTATGCCAATTAAAAATTAATTCTCCACAAAATATGACAACTGACAAAATTAATTTATGACAATTAATATCCTACGCGATTTCATCCCACCCATTGAACGGGGTGATTAACATAACATTCTCATATTAGGACCTAAAACAATAATCAAATAAATGTCAAGAATAATATAAAATGAAACGAGAAAAAGAAATACGACACGAAAATTATCATGTTGAACCGTGTTCTAGAAATATGTCTTGACATACATTCAACGTCTCTACAGTATAAACACCTGATTACAATAAGAAAAAAAAACTAAACCTAAAAATTAATCAAAACTAAATTTAACATTTTTATATTTTTCTAAGCCTATTTTTTTTTCTTTCTAACCTGTAAAAACTGACTCCGCAAATAATGTAGTCTATGTTTTCTCTTTTTCCAATCTGTGTGAGAGAGTATTTTATACATTGCCTCCCTTTTAATTTAGAATAAACTTATTTGTACCCTTTTTTGGTACTATCGTTGACAACCACTAATTAGATAAGGCAACAAGAACTTGTACTTGTTGTTGTGGGTCCCTCTAGGGCAACAAGTACAAGCTCATGTTGCCTTATCTTATTAGAGGGTACCAAATGAGGGTACACGTAACATAACTCTTTAATTTATAACCCACGATAGTTGATTTTGTTTGAGAAATGTCTGGGATTTGAATTTGGTTTAGTGAAAATTTTGTCTTGATATGCACGTGGGTTTCGTTGGCATGAGATACGAGAACTCCTATTTTTTTGGAATAGGTTGAAAGGTTCCTATTTTTTGTGGAGGTTGGAACATGGGTCAAACAGGTCGGTTGGTTTTAGGTAGACTGGATACCGGGATAATGAAGATGGTTTACAAGATTTTGGAGTGGTCTTTGGTTGCCCGTTGGGGTAGAAGATCGCCGGTTTGGTGTTGGATCAGGTTCTAGTCGTCAGATTTTATGAGTGGTCACTGGATGTGGGTTTTGGCATGAGGTCAGGTTTCGTAGTGGGCGAATATGGTAAATGAGTGTTCTTGGGATTCTTTTTTTTAGAAAGGAGAGAGTAAGGTTATTATGATTGTATGTGTGTATTTTGTACTTAAAAATAAGACTAAGACTCAACTAGTATAAAATAAATCAAATCTACAAAAATTAAAAATTAAAGAATGAAAATCCAAACCTAAAACCAGAAATAAATATTTAAAAGTCTATTAAAAATAAATATAAATTAAAACTAAAAAAATATAAAATTAAATTAAATTAAATTCCTAACTTAAAAAAAATTTACTCTAATAAATTAAATTAATAATAATAAAAAAAACTAACCTAATAAAATTAAAAATAAATAAAATAAAATGAAATGAAATGAAGAAAAACCTAATAAAATAAAGACTCCTACTATATTTACATAATAATATGAATCACTTGATGCATAGTAAAGGACCCTAATATTTACAACTATACGCAGACAAATAATATAAAAAATAATAGAAAATTATATATGACTCAAATAAATTTTTTAAAAATTATAGAAGTAAAAACTAAACACATGCGAGGCTCGGGTGATGTCTTGGTCTTGGTTTAGGCTTAGGTTTGGTAAGGGACTGGATTTAGGGCATCAAAATTCATCGGGGCAAGCTCAAACAGGGTCTATTTCTTCACGGTTCTTTGATTCGCTTCGCTGAACACTTTAAACCAATAATGTGTCGCAATTACATCGATTTAGTACAATTTGATATGGTGTCTAACGATTGACTTATGAAATAATAAACTACGAACATAAGGCCAATTTCATTGAAAGCGAGCGACTAAATGAAAAAGTATTTGGGGAATAAATTAACCACTTTTTGGTGATTATCAGATGACTCTGGGTTAGTATGAGAATCTCATAGGAGATACTGATCGATTGAACTACTGTGACAAAACGACTGTTTCATGTTATTCGAGTGAGTGACAACTGATGCTAGATTTATATTGGCTTTGTCTAGGCCTGATCATAAATTTTTATGAATGTAGGTATTGAAATCCGAGGGATCATAATGGATCATGTTGGCAAACTCAATGATGATTATCTTTTGACAGTTCGGCAGGCATCAATCATTAAAGGTTACTAGTCCAACGAACGTGTCGAGTATGCCTTGGGTAACAACAAAGAGACCTTAGGATTGATCAGTGATTGGGCATGCTAGAAGAGAACCCCGAGAATACCTCAAGATAAACGGGGATAATATCATGACAATCAATAGGTTGTGCCCACGATTGAGGTTAACATAGTGCTAACTCATTAGGATAAAATTTTTGAGCTTAGACTCTGATGTTGGGAATGCCCTACGACCTAGTGCAGGTTGACAGTTAATCGAACCCCAAGTTTTTGATGGATTCGGAATTTTGAGAATGAAATTTCCAAAGGAGGGAAAAATGTTATACCCCACCCCTAGAAATAAATGTTTCATTAATAATGTGGCTATTTTATTCGAGATTTATTTGGAGAAATAAATTGTATACTTGTACTTGCTGATATTACAATAAAAGTGACATGTTGCACAATTTTTTTAAAGCATTTATACATTGCATGGGCCCGCATGGCTATGCATTCATGTTTGTTAGGATAGTGTAGATATACCGGCAAGATGTAACACGAGTTAATTAAAGGATGATAAAGTTACGAGCGTAAATATGTGCAGTTAATAATATAGCCGATGTGCAAATCACAATATTATAATGTTGCACGATTTTTAGAGGTTTCCTCGGAAGGGGTAAAAATTGTCCAACACTATAGTTGGAGTACAAAAATTGTGTTCTCGTGGAATTTGGGGTAAAAAATAGGTTTGGAACACTTTTATCGAAAGTGTCGATCGATCGACATAATTGATTGATCGATCCATCCATCGATGCACTCAGGTCTCCTAAAAATAGAACCTTTTCTTTTATGCTATCAACACCCAAACCGTTGGAGGAGTCGTGTTGTCGATTTCTCCTTCAATCCAGACCTTGAATAAGTCATTTTTACCACTTTGGGATGGATGGGGAACTTCCTTTTATGTTCAAGAGGTTGTTTCATTGGTTGTAGGGCTTATAAGAGAGAGGGCATCTATGGTTTTCTGAAACCTTTTTTCTCATAAGATAATACACTCTCACTCCCACTCTCTAAAGCTATAAACACTCAAAGTGTTCTTCCCAGATTTGTATGCACCCACTCACACAAATTCTCCCCCATCATTCCCCCATTAAAGTCCCTATTCCACCTTTTATACATATAAAGAATCGCTAAAAATATTTGTCTGAATTTAGAAGGTAGTATTTATAAATCTAAAAGGTGATATTTGTGAAAAATGAGGGTGAAATTGGAGTTGAAGAGGGGTTTGGTTTGATCTTTCATGGAGTATGTTTAGGAGGGATTTAGGACGCCCCTTGAGGCCACCTTTGGAGGTGTGGGGGTCCTCCATATTCATTTATTATTCCTATATATTTAGCAACATTTGAGGTGGGGAAATCTTACTTGATCAAAGTTTGGAACTTGTATGATTTATGATGATTTAAGTATGATTAGTTGCATGTTTAGAGTTAATAATGTGTAGGATATTTATACATGTTTATCTAGATTATCATCCCATGTTTCATATGTCAATTAAGAGAAAAAAAATAGGTTTTAGAATGAGTTCAAAGTATTAAGAAATTTCATAATGTTAACTTAATATTTTATGGAATAAAATATTATAAAATAAAGCTTGTAAACATAAAAATGTAGTTTTCATGTTAAACAAATTATTTAGCCTGTTTAAGATATTTCGTGAAATTGCTACCTCGATCCTCAAGTTGGAAAATGGAAAAAATATGAGAAAAGGATTTTCATATAAAAAGTCTCTAAATATTTTGAGAGACTTAAGTTGAGGTTGAAAAGTATAAGTTTGTGAATATAGATGCCTTTCCAAGAAAGGCGTGGTTTAAAGTTAACATTTAAGTGAAGATGGGTAAACATGGAATAATTGATAAATTACATATTAAAGGGACTAACTTCCATTTTAAAAGTATGTGAGACTAAATGAACAAAATGGAACTTTAATATGTAAGCGGTGACATTTTATGTATTAAAATGTGTAAAGTCACCAAAAGAATATTGGGTTAAGTCTAGTACCTTGAATAAGTGTTGAGAGTGCTCTTTTGTTCAAACAAAGAAAATATTTAATTAAACTCAGTTTTTCAATTAAATCCTAAAACATGCATCTAGGTGTGATTGAAGACAATATAATCATGAAAGAGCATTCAATCACAAACAAATACACAAATGAGAAAAAATCCCCCTAAGGGGAAAAACCATTTTTATTTTCACTATAATTTGTAAAAAAACGGTTTACATGGATTATACTGAAAATAAGAGTGACATACGAAATACCCTCAGGTGTCGAATCCGATGTCATCGGCTGGAATCTACTGCAAGAACTCCAGATGGGCAGTAATGGAAAAGGGTCGGCCTCTCGACAAGTTTATCCAGATGAGTAAGAACGATGCTTTGAAGGTTTAAAAATTCACACAGATATATGGGAATGATTTTGTGAATAAAAAAGGCATACAAACCTTAAAAACTTGAAGTCTGTTTTCTGGGTTGTAAATCGCAGAAATTGTGTATGAATAAGACTTGGAAAAATGTGTAGAAAGTTCATAGATATTTATACTAAAATCGAGGCGGCGACGTCACTCGAACGAGATTGCGCGACATCCTCATGTCGTTTGAACGATAGAGAGATGTCGTTTGAACGAGCTCGATGACCTAGAAAGTCCGCTTCTACAATTTAAAAGTTTTTTGCTTTTGTGTTAAAAACCACTCAGACTTCGAAAAATATTTTCTCAAAGATTCCCAAATATTTATGCAAATATTAAAAACTTCAATAAACCATTTTAACAAAAACGTGAAGTGGAGTAGTGGGAACTGTTGAGCACCACGTCGCATGAAGCATGATGTACGTGTGAAGATGATGGATGCATGGATTCGGATCAAGGCCGTTGAGGATGATCATATTGACGTGATGAATGTAGCGGTATCAGACATACACACTATGATCTAGGACAAATAGAAAAT
The DNA here is from genome assembly GCA_949130495.1 of Sambucus nigra. Classification (NCBI taxonomy): domain Eukaryota; kingdom Viridiplantae; phylum Streptophyta; class Magnoliopsida; order Dipsacales; family Adoxaceae; genus Sambucus; species Sambucus nigra. The sequence goes on from OX422221.1 coordinate 738,643, forward strand.
TCCTAGATTCTACCCCCCGACATTTATAAAATTATGGCCTTACAAATCACCCCCTATGTCTATGCTAGTACGTACATAAAAAATCCGAATTATTCTATCTCGATAAGGAAAATGACATATAAGATAATATCCCCATTAAACTCTCAAACAGAGAATACTAACTGATATGTCGTCAATCAAACTTCAACATCTTTAAAGCTTCAACTTTTTAGAAACTCTCAGATCTTTTCTCATCAGGGTGTGCAATCCAATAATTATCAATTTTGTACCTACATAAATGAGATAAAGCAGATACCCGAGATAAGCAATAGTTTGAAATATAATGATATGCAAAAATCAAATATTAATTAAGCTTAAGCAAATCATTGATAAATCAACTAACTAATTCTCAACCAATTCTCCCCGACAATTCAATAATCTCTACCCTTTTATGAGGTCCGCAAATAGACATATATAAGTAGCACAAATAAATGAAAATGGAGAAAGTCACAAGGAAATAAACGAACTATTTTTGAATTTTTTTCAAAATTTTTCTCAAAAAATATTCAACAAAGAATCACCCCATTAAAGAACACAAAAACAACCAAGTCGATGATAGCGAAAATGTAAGGGTGTGAGCAAATTCGATAGGAAAATCAATGCATAAAAACATATCATATGTGAACGATGAATATAGAATATTTATAACGAATGAAGTCATCATCTTCCTTAGGTGTAATAAGATGGAATTATAAGAAATTGACTCAATCAAATCAACAAATCAAAGCTGAAAGTGATTTCCACACCAATAACGTCCAAAATGATTTAATGATTTTTTAGGACTTTTAAGGAAGTGTAAACCCGTTTAAATTATCCAACCAAACTCCCTAAAATTTATATTTTGTTTAGAGGTGATCTAAATTCTCAAATATTGGAGAATTGATGGTGAAACCTAATGGCCCATTTTTGGCCTAAATTGCTTTTTTTTGGGCTCTTTTAACCTCTTTGGACCTCGAATAATTAAAATACCTCAATTTTTTAGGTTCAATTTAAATGGAGGCTTAATCATAAAGGATAGATGAGTACCTTTCGTAGCCTTTCACCATTGATAAAATGCTACACAAACTCACCAACTGGTTTTTACATGCATTCCAATCTTGTCAAGGTTTATGGCATATGGTTTGTTATATAGACAAACTTGAGATGGAAACACTCAAGCCAATATGTGATAGACAAGTACAATAATCAAATAAATCCATGAATGTGTGCAATAAAGGTGATAATAAGCCAAACATATAGAAAGATATCACTAATCACATCTAAAAGACTCCAAATAATGTAAAGTACATGGATGCAATGATGTATCGTCTCAAATCATTGTCAAACAGTCACGTGAATAATGGAAATGGAAGTGGTGACTCGGCCATCTTAAATTCTCATCCATAAGAGCTGTAAAATAAATACCAATTTTTTTTTGTGCTTTTCTAAAATTTTTGTAAAAAGAAAATCTTACTCCGATACAAGGTTTGCTCGGCGTCCTGACAGTCAAGTAGAGAAGACTACCTATCATACTCCGATACAAGGTTTGCTCTACGTCCTTGCCTGAAATGTCCTTACTAAGCTTGGTAGAAGTATTCATAGGTGTACATGCATGCTTAGCGGAGTCTAAACCAAATTTCTTCACTAGGTCTCTAGCATACTTAGATTGGGAGATGTACATCCCATCCTATAGCTCACGAACCTAGAGACCAAGGAAGAAAATAAGCTCACCTACCATGCTCATCTCAAACTCACTTTTCATCTCCTCCTCAAAGTGGTGAGCATGTTGGGAGCATGTGGATCAGAAGACTATGTAGTTCGCATAGACTTGGGCAACCAAAATAGCACCGTCATCTCTCCTAACGAACAACGTCATATCAACTCCCCCTTTCTTGAAGCCACGGGCTAAGAGATAGGAAGTAAGTCTCTCGTACCAAGCACGAGGTGTTTACTTCAAACCATACAAGGCTTTCTTCAGATAGTAGACGTGTTATGGGTGCTTAGGGTCTTTAAACCCTTTTGGTTGTTCCACGTAAGCTTCCTCCTGTAGAATGCCATTTAGAAAGGCACTCTTGACATCCATCTGATATAACTTGAAGCGTATATGACATACAATGGCGAGTAGTAAGCAGATGGAATCAAGCCAAAAAAAGGAACAAATGTCTCCCCAAAGTCCACACCCTCTATCTGTGTGTAGACTTGAGCGACCAACCTAGACTTTTTTCTGATTATGGTACTATTTTCATCCATTTTATTCTTAAAGTCCACCTGGAACTATATCAGGGGATAAGTTCCTAGACATTGTTCTTTTTAAACTGAAGCAATTCATCCTGCATAGAAGATATCCAATATTCAGCCTTGAGTGCTTCTTTGTGATTCTTGGGCTTGACTTTATATGTGTAGTAGACGTGGCTAACAACATTCTCTAGATGAGCATGAGTCTTGACCCCTAGGGTGGAATCTCCTATGATAGAAGTAGGATTATGACTCTTGCGAACCCAAGAAGGTGTGTCCCTTAGAATAGGACCTAGATGTGGGAGACACAGTGTAATCATCAAAAGATAATGTGTCATCCTCACACAAATGGGTGAAGTCAATAGACGTCGATGGTTCGTCATCTTGCACATTAATGTTTATTGACTCCATCACCTTTGAACTTTTCAGGTTAAAAACTCGGTATGCTCTACCATTTGATGCATATCCTAGAAATATTCCCTCATCGCTTCGGGAGTCGAACTTTACTAATTGCTATCTATCTCGTAGGATGTAGCATTTAATCCCTAAAACATGAAAATATTCATGGTTGGGCTTCTTTCCAGTCCACAATTCATAGGGCATTTTAAGTATGTGAGGATGAAGGTAAACCATATTCACCGTATAGCATGCAGTAGACACTGCCTCTACCTGAAATCTCGTGGCAACTTTCCGACCTAGAAGCATAGATCTAGCCATTTCCTCAATCATCCTGTTATTTCTCTCAACAATCCCATTTTGCTGAGGAGTCTTCATAGAAGAAAACTCATGTTTGATTCCTAGGCTATCACAGTAAAGATCTACTTTTTACTCTATAAATTCAATGCCATTGTCAGTACGTATCTTGTTAATAGTGAATCCCTTTTGGTTTTCCTGGACACGTCACTTGGTCGTTAAAAACTCTACATCATTATATTTTTCTCTCAAAAAACCTACAATCAAATATCTGGAGGAATCATCGACCATTACTAGGATATAACTCTTACCACTCAGACTCTCAGTACTAGTAGGACCCATAAGATCCATGTGAATCAACTTAAGCACACAGGAAGTGGTAATGGAATCCAACTTCCTACAGGGACTACAAATTTTCTTTCCCAATTGACAGGGTCCACAAATCGTGGAAGTTGTCTTTCCCAGTGATGGTAAGCCACGTACTAGGTCCTTTTTAGCTAATTGAGTCAAATCTCTAACGTTAACGTGACCTATAGGTTGGTGCCACAGATCCATAGGAGTGATCGTGGAGCTGTTGCAGAGAAGTGAGGACTTGGGCATAGTCCCATAGTAATTATCCACTATCCTCACCCCTGGCACTAAAATTTTATCATCTTGATTATAGACATTACACTCTTTCCGTTCAAACTTTACGGCAAAGTCAGCGTCGCACATCTGGCTAATGCTGAGAAGGTTTGATTTCAAACCTTTGACGTACAAAATATTATCTAGCTTAGGAAATCCTGGTTAATCTACTGTAACTCATACTATGTTCCTCGACTTGCTCCCATATCCAAAGGTAACTCTACATTCCTTATAATCCTCTAGGTAGGTAAGAAATGAGACATCATCAGTCATATGTCTGTGTAATACCCCGTATTTTTGGCAATATTTATTTTTGGGATTAATTAATTAAATGAGAATTAATTGGGAATTAATTCGGATAAAATACTAGCGAGATGTGAGTTGGTATTTGACTATATTGAGTATATATGATGATATATGAATATTGAATTATGAAATTTGTCGTAAGATTGATATACGGCAATTTGGACATTTTCTTGGGACGCATGAGACAGTCGCGTCAGGATATAATTATTTTAATTATAAAAGTGAATTTAAATTCTATTAACCGTATGGTCATTTTGAGTGCGCTAACGTATCCGAAAGGGTCGAGATAGTCAGAAAACACTAGCCGGGGGTTTTGTTTGGGTCACGGGGTATTTTTAGGCCATACCGGCAACATATAGGGGTAGTTTGGTAATTTTGCATTTTTGAAAATTAAAAGTGACGAAAATTAAGAGTTTTTATCTGATTGGGAATTGACCCACTAAAACCACTAACCAACCCTTAATGACCCAATAAGCTACGGGGGTTATTAGATTAGGTTTCCAAAACTTTCCCAAAGAAAACCCTAGCCATCATAGCCACCTTTGGAGAAGAAAGCTTGTAGAGAGGGAATTTTGCAGAGAGAGAGAGATAACTTCAGCAAATCAACATCAAAATCAGAGATAAACTCAAGGCAAGTGATTGAATTTCATTTAATTTCAGAGAATGCTTTTTCCATGCGTAGGAATTTAATAAAGATTGAATTGTTCTTGGAGTGATATGAAAACCCATGTATTTTGGAACTTAGAACTTGAAATCTTAAAGAGAAATTCCATGTAGAATGGTAGGTAGATGATTATTCTGATGACATTAGACATTGGATGAAATTAAAACGGATTTAATCTGGTATATTAATGATTATAAATTCTAGGGTTTATATTCTTGAAAATTTGGGGAAAAGTGTAGAGACTTGAGGATTTAATGATGTTTAGGATGAATTGATTCCTTAAAATATGTTAGTATGTGACCTAGGTACGTTTAGGGATGATTAGAGACCTTAAACAATCGTTGGTTTGATGTTTAGATGAGTTTTGAAGAGATAAAAATGGTGAAAAATGAAACTAGGGAAATCTGGGCTCGAAACTGGTCGTTCGTTAGAAGACCTCCCCATGTCGTTCCAACGAGCTTCTAACGAGTTGACCAGTCGCTTCTAACGAGAGGAAATTTCGTTTAATACCTTCGTTTGAATGAGATCTAGTTAGAAGGAAGTTCGTTCGAACGAACTGAATCTCGTTCGAACGAGACTTCGAACGAGTTGACAGTTTAGGCCTTTTGGCCTGTTTTGATTTTGGGAGTCCCGTAAACTTGTCCGAGGATAGAGATAACATTCCTTTGATGATGTATTGGTATAATTGGGACATTTGGGATATAATGAGGAGTAAACTATATAATTGTGGAACGAATCAAATGAACATTATGGATTGAGACGTGAGTGCCTACTACGACGTGAGAATAAATTATGGCGCGTACAAATATGGACCGGGATTATATAAGTTGTATATATATATTAAGTTGGTACGATAATGCGATATGTACTACAATTAAACTAAGGTGATTACTAAGATGTGTGTTAATTATTATTGGTATATGATTTGTGTGTATCACATACCTACCATACTTGCTATCACAGGAGGTTTGCGTTCGCTTAGGGCCCTCTAATCCTTGTGTTGCCCGGATTTAGACTGGTTACCTTGATGAACATAGGTCCGAGAAGGACTTATTGGGATGTTAATAAGTCTGCTGATCATGGGAGCATAGGTATGTGCGTGACCCATGTGATGTGACTGTGTTTGCCTCCATTATTTGTGATGTTGTTATCTGAGAACGATTCCTGAGAGATTCGAAATGCGTGATCCTTATGTCTGTGATATACCGGGATGGATAGCAGAGTATGTGTGCACCGTAGCTTAGTCTCGGGGTGCTTATATTGTATATTTATGTTGTGGAAAATATACACTTAGTAAAATGAGAACTTTCATATGGTATTGTGTGTATAACTTTGGAATAACATAAAAGGGATAATCTATAACGAGTTGTATTACTTTTATATGAGAACCTGAATTTATGTTAAGTCCCCTATTTAATTCAGATCGTTATTATGTTAATGGGAACCGAGTAATAAGGGTAGAATCTATGACAGTTTAGCTAGATATGATGTCACTTAGCTAGTGGTTTGTGTCATTTTAGATGGGTACTTACATTAGGAGTGCACAGTTAGACGTGAGGTGAGAGTTTCATGTGAGCGCGCGTCCTAACATGTACTTTGCATTTAATGTTTTAAATGTTTTTAAAGCACTTGCAGGTTTTTAAAATATCTCCACATTCGGGCTCTGGCCCGTTTGCTTTCAAATCTATTTTCTTGTAAAACCATTTTAGGTGCCCAGCCACAAGGACACCGTGCATAGGATACTCATTCAGATGACGAGCTGTACCTGTTTGTGGAAGCTACAGGGATTTTCTTTTAGACGCTTCTATCATTTGGATTCCAGATTCAATATCTATCAGTTGTAGGGCATGTTGCCCATTTCTATTACAGACATCATTTCTATTTCAGTTTTTCAGACTTTGGCATGTATTGATTCAGTATTCAGTTTAGTTATTTCAGTTTGTGGTATTGTAGTGAGGAGTTTTCCTCCAGACTTTATTTAAATTATGTGATGGTTATTCTATTTACTTCGTTATGGTGAATGGTGTTATTATTCTTCATTACACTTGTTGCATGTTAATCAGACTTATTAAAATTTGACAACATACTTTTAAATACTAGGTGGTTAGTAATCATTAAAATGTTTTCAACACTGATGCTATTAACTGGACCAACTTGGCATTTTGAATTAATTTAATAAAGGAGTAGCTACACGGTATTTAATTAGTCGGGGTGTCACAGGTGGTATCAGAGCATCAGGTTCTAGTGTCCTTTAGGATCTGTACGGCTATTATGTTTCCGCTAAGTTTTCTTTGATATAGAGCCCTATATTTTAGGACTGTTGTACTCTTTTGCTTATGCTTCGCTCTTCAGCTATTTTAAGTTTATAAACTGTGAACTTATAAACTTTATTCTTATTTCAGATGCCTTCACGACGTGCACGACGAGTTCCCAGGGATGCAACGCCCGAACCCCAGCCCGCTCCAGTTCAGGGCATGATGAACGCCGCAGAGGTTGCAGCCATTGTAGCCCAAGCGGTAAATGCCACAATTGCCGTAGTTCAGCAGGCACCACCGCAGGCGCCGGTTGCCGCGCCAGTACAGGAAAATTCATTCCCGTCTGCTTGGGAACGTGTACGTGACGCTTTTCAGAAAGCACATCCACCAGAGTTTGCAGGTAGCTCAGATGTAGTTGTCTCGAGAAAGTGGAGGAAGGATATGCAGAGGCACTTGAGGATGTATGAGTGCACGGATGTTCAGAAGTAGGTGCTAGCTACTTTCAAGCTAGTTGGATCTGCACTGCAGTGGTGGGAGTCTATTACCACCGTGGAGGAGAGGGATACTCTCACTATTCAGGACTTTTAGGTGCGGTTCGATCGCAAGTACTTTCCGTCAGTTGTTCACACAGAAATGAGGAGGAAGTTGATGAGTCTGAAGCAAGAGGGTAAGACCGTGCCTGAGTATGAGGCCGAGTTCACGAATCTGTTGAATATCGTTCCGGATGAGATACCGACAGAAAAGAAGAAGATTGAGAAATTCACCGACGGGTTGACATGAAGGATCCGTCAGCATCTGTTAGGTAACCTTTCGTTGGCCATTTATTCTGATGTGGTTAACGCTGCTTTGTTACACTGCCAAGATCACCGCTTTCACATGGCTGAAGGCAAGAGATCGAGAGAGTCTAGCCATCAGGGCTGGACTGGAGGACATGGTGCTAGTGGGGCATAATCTGTTCAGGGCAGAGACAGTGTGAGCAGGGTTCCCAGCAGGGGGATCAGAAGAGGTTCAGATCGGGAAATTACAGGCACGGACAGGGAGGTTTCCGTCAGGGCTATCAGGGTCCAAACGGCCATCAGGGCCAACAGGAGCAGAATGGGAAGCAGTTTCAGCAGGGCCAGCAAGGCCAGGGGAGGAACGGTAACGGCCACCAGGGCCGGGGATAGCAGGGGCAGAGAGGAGGGAACTTCTCAGCGAAGTGTTATGTTTGTGGCAAGATTGGCCATAAACGACAGGATTGTCCTGATTGGGGCAGGGCCCCCCAGCAGCAGCAGCAGGGTGCTCGCCAGGAGCCGCAGAGTCCTATGTTTCCCGCCACTCTCCCCGCACCGCCACAGATGGAAGCATTGCCACCCATTCCAGCAGTCCCAGCTCAGCAGGGGCAGCTACAATATGGACGTGTCTATAACGTCCACCAGGCAGCAGTTCCAGAGGCACCGCCCGCGATTGAGGGTACGTTTCCTATCCATGGCACTATGGGTCGGGTATTGTTTGATACGGGGGCTACACATTGTTTTATAGATACACATTTCGCGAAGGCTTTAGGGTTATTAGCCACAGTGGAGAGCACAGTGACGTGTGTCGACTCACCATTGGGGAATGGGTCACTTATATTCTTTATATGCCGGGGAGTGGGGGTAGAGATTGGTGGTTTGTTATTACCTGCAGACATGTTGGTATTAGATATGCATGTGAACGATGTGATTATCGGTATGGATTGGCTCGTAGCTTATAGGGCCATGATTTATTGCTTCAGCGGGAGCATTATTTTTTCCATTCCGGGGGAAGATATGTTTGTAGTGGCGATGCCTCGCCCAGAGGGAGGATCGACCGCTCATCTGTATTACATAGAGGAGGATACCTCTAAGGAGGTTGTGATTCCTTTAGATTCTATCCCAGTTATCAGGGAGTACTCGGATGTGTATCAGGAGATACCAAGCCTACCCCCCAGTAGAGAGATAGACTTTGTTATATATTTACTGCCAGATACGAGACCTATAGCACGCGCACCGTACCGTATGGCTCCGGCAGAGATACGAGAGCTACGGGATCAGATAGAGAAGCTGTTAGGCCAGGGCTTTATTCACGGGAGTACCTCACCTTGGGGCGCTCCAGTTTTGTTTGTGAAGAAGAGGGACGGTTCACTGAGATTGTGTGTGGACTACCGAGAGTTGAGCAAGGTCACGATACGGAATAAGTATCCGTTGCCTCGAATCAATGACCTATTTGACCAGTTGAGAGGATCTTCTTTCTTCTCAAATATTGATTTGAGATTGGGATACCATCAGTTGCATATCAGGGAGGAGTATGTCTCGAAGACTGCGTTCTTAACGAGATATAGATCTTACGAGTTTCGGGTTATGCCTTTTGGTTTGACCAACGCTCCAACAGTGTTTATGGACTTGATGAATAGGGTGTTCAGAGAGGTCCTTGATCAGTTTTTCATTGTCTTCATTGATGATATTCTGGTTTACTCCCAGACAGAGGAGGAGCACGCAGAGCATTTGAGGCAGGTTTTGCAGACGCTGCGTCAGAACGAGCTGTATGCAAAGTTTGAGAAGTGCGGGTTTTGGTTGAAGGAGGTCCAGTTTTTGGGACACATTATTTCTGACCGGTGGATATCTGTTGATCCGGGGAAGGTATCCCCGATGAGGAAGTGGGGACAACCCACGACACCGACTGAGATTCGTAGTTTCTTGGGCTTAGCAGGATACTACAGGAGGTTCATTCGGGGATTTTCGAAGATAGCGGGTCCTTTGACACATCTTACTCGTAAAGGTGTGCCGTTCATTTGGAGTGATGCCTGTCAGCTGGCATTTGATGAGTTAAAGGACAAGTTAACCTCAGCACCTGTGTTAGCATTGCCGAGACTGGGAGTTGAGTATTTGGTTTACACCGATGCGTCTTTGCAAGGACTTGGAGGTGTATTGTAGCGAGAGAGAGAGGCCATAGCTTATACTTCCCGTAAGCTTAAGCCTCACGAGAAGAATTACCCCACGCATGATTTGGTGTTGGCGGCAGTGCTATTTGCCCTACGGATTTGGAGGCACTATCTTTTGGGGGAGAAGTTCCAATTGTTCACGGACCACAAGTCCCTACAGTACCTGTTCACGCAGAAGGAGTTGAATATGCGGCAGCGTAGGTGGCTTGAGTTTGTGAAAGACTACCAGTTTGACATCCAGTATCACCCGGGTAAGGCTAACGTGGTAGCAGACGCGTTGAGCCGTAGGCCAGCATGTGAGGTGGCAGGGGTGTGGAAGGAAAAGTGGAACGAGTTGGGACACCAGGATGCAGTGGCCCGATCTTTCATGTCTGTGATGACCGTTACACCGCAGATTGTCATGAAGGTAGTGAAGGCACTGGCTAATGACTCGTTCTGTCAGGAGCCGATAGTTCGATTACTAGCAGAGGGAGCCGAATCCTATACCGTTAGCTCAGACGGGGGATTACGCTTCAATGGGAGATTGGTGGTTCTGGAAGGGGAGGAATTGTGACACGAGGTGATGGAAGAGTCGCACGGCTCACGGTTCGCGGTACATCCCGGAGGTGACAAAATGTACCAAGACATGAGACGCCAGTATTGGTGGAGCGATATGAAGAGAGATATCGCTGTATTTGTTTCGAAATGCGCCACTTGTCAGCTAGTAAAAGTGGATCATCAGACACCGACAGGACTTCAACAGCCGTTGGAGGTTCCGAGGTGGATGTGGGAGAGCATATCTATGGACTTTATCACGGGGTTGCCTACGTCGCAGAGGGGTCACGACTCCGTTTGGGTAATTGTGGACAGGTTGTCCGAAGTTTCTCACTTTTTACCCATAAGGACTGACTACACTATGGGACAGTATGCCCAACTCTTCATTTGAGAGATTGTGAGACTTCACGGTGTGCCCCTAAATATCGTGTCTGATAGAGACAAGATATTTGTTTCGCAGTTTTGGGAGAGTTTCCAGGAGGCCATGGGCATGGAATTGCGGTTGAGTACGGATTATCATTCGCAGACCGATGGGCAGACCGAGCGCACAAATCAGATATTGGAGGACATGCTACGCATGTGCATTATTGACTTTGGGGGTGTATGGGAGCAGTACCTTCCACTGGTGGAGTTTGCTTACAACAACTCTTATCAGTTCACTATTGGCATGGCTCCGTTTGAGGCATTGTACGGTAGACCTTGTCGTTCCCCAGCATGTTGGTTGGAGGTGGGGGACAACAAACTACTTGGGCCGGAAGTGATTCAGGATACTTCGGCAAGGATTGAGTTGATTCGGAGTCGTATTCGGGTAGCTCAAGACCGGCAAAAGATTTATACTGATGCGAAGAGATCTTTCAGGGAGTTCCAAGTGGGGGACTAGGTTTTGCTCAGAGTATCTCCAATGAAGGGGATTATGCTTTTCGGGAAGAAGGGGAAGTTGGCACCGAGGTATGTGGGGCCATTTCCTATTATTGAGCGGATTCGACCAGTTGCGTATAGACTCGGGTTACCGGAGCATTTACACCGGGTCCACGATGTGTTTCATATTTCCTCGCTAAGGAAATATCTCAGGGACGATTTGGATCATTCTCACATCCCTTTAGAGGAGATTGATCTACAGCCTGATAGCTCCTACGAGGAGGGGCCGATTACTATTTTGGACCGAAGTGAGAGGAAATTGAGGTCAAAGATAGTTCCGTTAGTGCGTGTTCAGTGGCGACATCATAATGTCGAGGAGTCCACATGGGAGCGCGAGGATGAGATGCGCGAACGTTATCCAGAGTTGATCTTATCAGGTACTTTCTAGTTTCGAATTTCGGGACGAAATTCTGTTATTAGGGGGGGAGTATGTAATACCCCGTATTTTTGGCAATATTTATTTTTGGGATTAATTAATTAAATGAGAATTAATTGGGAATTAATCCGGATAAAATACTAGCGAGATGTGAGTTGGTATTTGACTATATTGAGTATATATGATGATATATGAATATTGAATTATGAAATTTGTCGTGAGATTGATATACGACAATTTGGACATTTTATTGGGACGCGTGAGATAGTCGCATCAGGATATAATTATTTTAATTATAAAAGTGAATTTAAATTCTATTAACCGTATGGTCATTTTGAGTGCGCCAACACGTCCGGAAGGGTCGAGATAGTCAGAAAACACTAGCCGAGGGTTTAGTTTGGGTCCCGGGGTATTTTTAGGCCATACCGGCAACATATAGGGGTAGTTTGGTAATTTTGCATTTTTGAAAATTAAAAGTGACGAAAATTAAGAGTTTTTATCTGATTGGGAATTGACCCACTAAACCCACTAACCAACCCTTAATGACCCAATAAGCTACAGGGGTTATTAGATTAGGTTTGCAAAACATTCTCAAAGAAAACCCTAGCCACCATAGCCACCTTTGGAGAAGAAAGCTTGTAGAGAGGGAATTCTGCAGAGAGAGAGAGATAACGTCAGCAAATCAACATCAAAATCAGAGATAAACTCAAGGCAAGTCATTTAATTTCGTTTAATTTCAGAGAATGCTTTTTCCATGCGTAGGAATTTAATAAAGATTGAATTGTTCTTGGAGTGATATGAAAACCCATGTATTTTGGAACTTAGAACTTGAAATCTTGAAGAGAAATTGCATGTAGAATGGTAGGTAGATGATTATTCTGATGACATTAGATATTTGATGAAATTAAAACGGATTTAATTGGGTATATCAATGATTATAAATTCTAGGGTTTATATTCTTGAAAATTTGGGGAAAAGTGTAGAGACTTTAGGGTTTAATGATGTTTAGGATGAATTGATTCCTTAAAATATGTTAGTATGTGACCTAGGTACGTTTAGGGATGATTAGAGACCTTAAACGATCGTTGGTTTGATGTTTAGATGAGTTTTGAAGAGATAAAAATGGTGAAAAACGAAACTAGGGAAATCTGGGCTCGAAACTGGTCGTTCGTTAGAAGACCTCCCCAGGTCGTTCGAATGAGCTCGTTCAAACGAGCTTCTAATGAGTTGACCAGTCGCTTCTAACGAGAGGAAATTTCATTCGATACCTTCATTCGAACGAGATCTCGTTAGAAGGTAGTTCGTTTGAACGAACTGAATCTCGTTCGAACAGCTTCGTTCGAACGAGACTTCGAACGAGTTGACAGTTTAGGCCTTTTGGCCTGTTTTGATTTTGGGAGTCCCGTAAACTTGTTCGAGGATAGAGATAACATTCCTTTGATGATGTATTGGTATACTTGGGACATTTGGGATATAATGAGGAGTAAACTAAATAATTGTGGAACGAATCAAATGAACATTATGGATTGAGACGTGAGTGCCTACTACGACGTGAGAATAAATTATGGCGCGTATAAATATGGACCGGGATTATATAAGTTGTATATATATATATTAAGTTGGTACGGGAATGAGATATGTACTACAATTAAACTAAGGTGATTACTAAGATGTGTGTTACTTAGTATTGGTATATGATTTGTGTGTTGACATACCTACCATACTTGCTGTCACGGGAGGTTTGCGTTCGCTTAGGGCCCTCTTATCCTTGTGTTGCCCGGATTTAGACTGGTTACCTTGATGAACATAGGTCAGAGAAGGACTTATTGGGATGTTAATAAGTCTGCTGATCGTGGGAGCATAGGTATGTGCGTGACCCATGTGATTTGACTATGTTCGCCTCCATTATTTGTGATGTTGTTATCTGAGAACGATTCCTGAGAGATTCGAAATGCGTGATCCTTATGTACGTGATGTATCGGGATGGATAGAAGAGTATGTGTGCACCGTATCTTAGTCTCGGGGTGCTTATATTGTATATTTATGTTTTGGAAAATATACACTTAGTAAAATGAGAACATTCATATGGTATTGTGTGTATAATTTTGGAATAACATAAAAGGGATAATCTATAACGAGTTGTATTACTTTTATATGAGAACATGAATTTACGTTAAGTCCCCTATTTAATTGAGATCGTTATAATGTTAATGGGAACCGAGTAATAAGGGTAGAACCTATGATAGTCTAGCTAGATATGATGTCACTTAGCTAGTGATTTGTGTCATTTTAGATGGGTACTTACGTTAGGAGTGCACAGTTAGACGTGAGGTGAGAGTTTCATGTGAGTGCGCGTCCTAACATGTACTTTTCATTTATTGTTTTAAGTGTTTTTAAAGCATTTGCAGGTTTTTAAAATATCTCCACATTTGGGCTCTGACCCGTTTGCTTTCAAATATATTTTCTTGTAAAACCATTTTAGGTGACCAGCCACAAGGACACCATGCATAGGATACTCATTCAGATGACGAGCTGTAGCTGTTTGTGGAAGCTACAGGGATTTGCTTTTAGACGCTTCTATCATTTGGATTCCAGATTCAGCATCTATCAGTTGTAGGGCATGTTGCCCATTTCTATTAGAGACATCATTTCTATTTCAGTTTTTCAAACTTTGGCATGTATTGATTCAGTATTCAGTTTAGTTATTTCAGTTTGTGGTATTGTAGTGAGGAGTTTTCCTCCAGACTTTATTTACATTATGTGCTGGTTATTCTATTAACTTCGTTATGGTGAATGGTGTTATTATTCTTCATTACACTTGTTGCATGTTAATCAGACTTATTAAAATTTGACAACTTACTTTTTAAATAATAGGTGGTTAGTAATCATTAAAATGTTTTCGACAGTGATGCTATTAACTGGACCAACTTGGCATTTTGAATTAATTTAATAAAGGAGTAGCTACTCGGTATTTAATTAGTCGGGGTGTCACAGTCTGGAGCACCCACTATCGAGATACCACTGTGAGGTATTTTGTGCTTTGAGAGTTACATGAACCATAAGGGACTTTTCGTCTTTCTAAGGTACCCAAGAAGTGATAACCTTTTGTTTACCCTTGTTTTTGTTGATTTTAGCCTGGATGCAGGAAGCATTCAATGACGACAAAGACATCCATCGGAATTCCTCCATCAAACACTGTGATGTGGTGACTAAAAACTCAACACGCTCTCTCAGACTAGCAAAATCATCAGTACGATGTGGTGGAGCATATGTACGTGAAGTTCGACCCAAACTATAACAATACTCTCTCAGGTGTCCTTTTCTTTTGTAGTACGTACAAAAAAACACAGTCTTAGGCAGACCTTAGTTTGCTTTTCTTGGTAGAACTCTCCTTCGTGGTTTTTGACGATGGCCATATGGAGTTTTAGTAAACTCAGGAACTGGTCCAGGTGCTATTTTGGGACGTGGAGGAACCATCAAAACCTATTCCCTCCCTATCACCAAAACCTAAAGCAGGCTCGAGGAGCATCTTTCCCATATTTCTAGATCTGTCCTCGATTTGAACTTTGACTTCTCGTTCTCTCTCAAGATCATGAGTAAGATGGGCTATAAGGGCTTCAAGTTTCTTCCCAGTCTCCAGGGAGGAATGGAGCTCACTCGTAAGACTAGCCACTTGTTTAGTCAAGTACCCTTTCTCTATCTCAAAACAACTCTCTCTTTCTCTAAACTGACATTCTCTCTCAACACAGGAAGACTCTCTCTCTCTCTCTCAAGGTAGTGTAGGTGGAGGACTCTCTCTCTCTCACTTCTCCTAAATCTTCCTCTAAAGAGGTTATCTTAAGAGCTAACACTTTTTTATGGCTTTTGGTTTTAAATGACTCATTATATAACTCAGTGTAGGCGCATTAAAGATTTCTTTCGCTCTCACTTACAGCATCCTCCCCCTCACTCACTTCATTCTCACTGTCGAGGTGTCCCTATGAAGTAGAATCCGTATCACCGTGAGGATGACTATAGGTACTCACATGACTAGACATGAATGCGGTGAAGTTACACACATGCGATGACTCATCTCCAGAGTCCACTGACTCGACCTCACTATCGTCACTAAGGGTAGCATTAAGAACACCTTTGCTCTTTTCTTTGGCAAGTCTGTTCAACCTAGTAACACACTCAAAAGATCTATGACCCTTAACATCACACTCATAACATCTATCACCGTCTTTCTTAGGAGGGTCTTTAAAATCTTATTAATTTTTCTTTTCAAACTTATTTTTCTCAAAATTCTTTTTATCTTTGAAATTTCCATTTTTCTTGAAATTGAGAATTTTCTTGAAATTTTTTGCAAACAAGGGCAAATCATGTAAATCAAGGGCAGACTTAGAATCTGAAATTTCTTTCTCCCTTTTTCTATATGACTCTACTCTTTTTCTTATCGACACCTCACTCTTCCTATCCTAGAAATTAAGAGCAATTCCCTTATCGTTTGGTTTAACAGACTTAGGAAACATGTTAATTTCAAAGGCTTGTAAGTCTCCAACCAATTCCTCTAATTTAAACGTGTTTAAATTACACATAAAATTTAGCACAATGACTTTAGGTTAAAACGCTTAGGCAGTGATCTTAGAATCTTTTTAACAACTCTTGCATTAGGAATGTGCTCACCAAGATTAAAGCTAGTGTTTACAATATCAGATAACCTAGCATAAAATTCATCAAAACATTCAGACTCAAGCATTGAGATAGTTTCAAATTGAGTTGTTAAGTTTTGCAAATTTGATTTTTCAGAGCATTAGTTCCTTCATGGGTAAGTTGTAAAACATCCCATGCCTCTTTTGACGTGGTACACGTCATTATCCGCCGGAACTCCTCAGGTGTGACGAATCTAGAAATAGAACTAAGACCATTAGAGTTAAAGGATGACCATTTAAATCCATCTTCAGTCCATGCAGTCAAAGATTTTAAAGTAGTCACATTGTTAATAGTGATGAAGGGAGGAGTCCACCCTCGTTCAACCAAAATCCAAACCCTTTCATCTATGGCTTTTAGAGAAGATTTCATACGGGCTTGCCAAAAAGCATAATTTCTCCCGTCAAAAACATACATTTTATTATATAATTTCTCCATTTTGAACACGACCTTTTTTTTTAGAACTAATTTTTCAGAAAATTGATATCTTTAGAAAAAATTTGTGGAAAATTACACGGTAGAATTATGTAACAAGCTCTGATACCAATATGAGAGTGCGCTTTTATTCAAATAAAGAAAACATTTAATTAAACTCGGCTTTTCAATTAAATCCTAAAATATGCATCTAGGTGTGGTTGAAGACAATATAATCATACAAGAACATTCATCACAAACAAACACACAAATGAGTAAAAATCCCCCAAAGGGACAAAAACTTTTTTTATTTTCACTATAATTTGTAAAAAATGATTTACGTGGATTATACTGAAAAAAGAGTGACATGCAACATACCCTAACGTGTCAGTTCTGATGTCGTCGCCTGGAATCTCCCGCAAGAACTTCAGATGGGTAGTAATGGAAAAGAGTCGGCTTCTCCATAAGTTACTCCATATGAGTAAGAACGATCCTTTGAAGGTTTAAAGATTCACACAGATATATGGAAATGATTTTGTGAATAAATAAGGCATAAAAACCTTAAAAATTTAAAGTCTATTTTCTGGGATGTAAATCGCAGAAATCGTGTATGAACAATACTTGGGAAAATGTGCAAAAAGTGCACAGATATTTATACAAATATTGAGGCGGCGACGTCGCTCGAACGAGATCGCGCGACATCCTCATGTCGCTTGAACGACAGAGAGATGTCGTTCGAACGAGATTGCGCCACATCCTCATGTCGTTTGAACGACTGAAAGATGTTGTTCGAACGAGCTCCATGACCAAGAAAGTTCGCTTCTACACTTAGTAAAAAAATTTCTTTTGTGTTAAAAACAAATGAGACTTCAAAAAATAATTTCTAAAAAATTCCCAAATATTTATGAAAATATTAAAAACTCCAATAAACCATTTTACCAAAAATGCAAAGTGTGGTAGTGGGAATTGTTGAGCAGCATATCGAATGAAGCATGATGCACGTGTGAAGATGATGGATGCATGGATTCGAATCAAGTCCGTCGAGGATGATCATATTGAAGTGCCGAATGTAGCGGTATCAGACATACATACTGTGATATAGGACAAATAGAAAATTCCTAGATTCTACCCCGGACATTTATAAAATTATGTCCTTACAAGTGTTAAAATGGTGAAATGTTTTTTAAATGGTAAGTAGGATACTTAATGACCATCTTCAGAAAGTAACACTTATTAAAAGGTTAAATTGCAATTTTTGGCAATTAAAGGGTAAATTGGTAAATTTACTTAAAGTGGAACATTTTTATGAAATAAAAATGTTAAGGAATGGTGTTACACTAAAAGTGAAGGAAATTGGCATAAGTCCTTAAGCATAAATGATTTGGAGTACAAAATAAACGTTAAGTGTATAATGGAAAGGACTTAAAGAAATGAAATAATCTCCATGTGTAACATGGATAAAGGGGTGATAAAGCCCAGGTTTTGGCTTCGACTGATAAAAGGTTAATCAATGTGTACATTGATATTAATGTAAAAAACATATTAAAAGGAACTCGGATGAGACCATGGAAATATTAATAAGGGCTTAGAGTCCTAGGGTGAATGACGTAGAACACTGTCCATAGCATATGGTTGCATAGCCAGTTGTGAGGAGCCCGTTAATGTATGCGATAATTTAGTGGATTTCAAGAAATGATAATGATGAAAAGTGGAACATGTCAATAAATGGATTGTGTGGAGAATACGAAAAAAGACAACCTAACTTGAATGAAATTGATAAATATTCCGGTTAAAAGATAATGTGGACAACTAATGTAAGAAATTGATTAACGTCCACGAGTTAAATTAAATGGTAATGTAAATTGGTAATAAAGCGACCTAAAGAGGCTTTAACCCGTAATTACACAGGTGCGTGTGTGTGGTAAAAATCCTTTCAATGGACTATGAGTATTTACTAACAACGTGCATGCATGTGTTGAAAGGATATTAACAAGAAAAGTTCTAAGGAAAATTCATTTTGAATAAGTGGATGTTTTTTATAAATGAAGGGTTTTTCCCAAACAAATGTTATTTTTCTTAACATAGTGTGTTCAATTGGGAGAAAGTCCTAAGTTTGGATATTAAAAGTTAAATCGGTCTTTTTATATGTATAATGTGAATAAATTGGAACAAGTAACATTTTTGGAATAAAAATGGTTTCATGTATGATATATGTATATGTATAAATATATGGTAGGTCCATGTCCACATAGATGTAACGTGTTAAAGTCTTATTTCTACCATTCGATTCTATACTGGAGTATTGTATTTCCCACTGGGCATTGACTCGTATCCCCTTCTTTGTTACAACAGGTCATATGCAATTTCGTATTTTGAGAGAATTATACATGTAAGTATCATTTTATTTTACGTTAGTAAATCTATATGCTTGGATCCCCGGGTATTTCCCATGGGTCCCACATGTAGCTTGATATAAACTGAAATTGCATGGTAAATAAGTGAAACGTTAACTAAATAAAATTGGACTAGAAACATTATTTAGGTTGTCTCATTGCACTTCACATCTAACGCTCGATCCGAACAGGGTTGATCCATGAATAACACATAAATCTAGGTTGGGGCATTACACTCTTGCCAGTGCTTTTGGTATTTTTCCCCAAGGCTCCGAGTTGTTCTTAATTTTTTTCCAATCTCACTTAAGTCCATATTAATACGTCTTAACATTTCTCAAATGTCCACATTATTCGACTTTCACCGTTTGAAGCCAAAATCTGAAGATTTCACCCCACCTTCTACTACATATTAAAAATCATTGTTTCTTGTGTGTTGATTTGATCCCAAAATCACTTTCATTAGGAACGTTTGTATAATACAATTTCCACTTTATGTTAAATTATCATTTCACCCCTCTATTTCTAAACGTGCTTTTTACTCCATTTTCACAAAATGTATTTTCTCAAAAACATTACTAAGTTATACACATTATCTTCTTTAATGTTTCTACTTTTTAACATTCGTTGAACACCTAGGAGTTAACACACTTTTAAAGTTGAAAATCCCTTTATTTCATGACTTTCTTCATCCGAGAAGTCATTTGTGAATTTGAAGACTACTATATAAGAGAAACACCATTATTTCTGTATTTTCGTATGCAGTCTTGAAATAATCACTTATTGTATTTTCTACACTTATTCACACACTTTAAGGGCTCAAATTTCTATTTCCTTTGTTTCATGTTAAAACCCATTAAAACGTTCATTAAACTTGTTTTATGTGCTCATTGTCAAATTACAATAACTTTGTATACATAAGAAGAGGGATTTTAACTTCAAAAATCCCATTCAATGATTTTAACACATGTTTCATTCTACAAATTCAATAATATTATCATAAACACACTTTCAAAGGCCAAAGTACACTTTTATTCTCCAAAACATTAATAAATGTTATTTTCATAAAAATTCCATTTTTATAAGAAAATTTTGAGACATTTTTTTCATAAAATTTCTTCAACAAGATAAATATAATCTTAAAATATTTTATTCCATAAAATGTTTAAATACCAAATTTCCTTGAAACATAACATTTTTATCCAAACTCTTGAAATCATTGTAAATCATTTTACACAAACCATAAGAATAACCTTCTTAAATCATACATGCATTCTACTCTTCCAAACACTAACTACAAGCCCAATACTATAGAAAATAGAGTTCTCAAACTAAAGAGTAGAGTTTCCCACCTCAAAGAAGCTCCAAAAATGATAGGACGAAAAAGATGGTGATGGAAACCTTCCACCTCCTAAGGTGGCCTCATGATGGTTGCCTAGCTCCACAAATGTGCTCCATGAAAACTGAAAAACCCCGTTCTTCTCCTTTTCTTCTCCAAAAATCTCCAAGAAAATTTACATAAAAACCCATCTTGCTAAAACGTGTGGTGTATGTGGGTTTTATGAGCTTAAATATGGTGGACGAGGGTTAGACTATGGTGGTTTTGGATGGACGGATGGCGATCCTAGGGTGGTGTGAACCCCATTTTCGGGGATCAATGCGAAAAAATTTTATATTTTGATTTTGTTCAAGAAAATAGTCTCTTTAAATAAAATCTTGCTTTCACATTTTTTTGTTGTAAAATCCCTTTAATTTAATTCATGAAATGATGTCCAGCTTATGAAATTTATAAGAAGACTTGGAATAAAAAAGTTTTCCAACTGTATAGAATAAATAACAATTTGAAAAAGTAACACTTCCAAAAAATTCCAATCAAGCAAAACTTCCATTACGGAAAAATATTTAAAGTAAATAGTAAATAGAGATCTACTGGCATGTAAATTCTTTTTTTGTGTCTCATGGTTTTCTTGACTTTATCTTCACCTGAAGTACTTGGGGGTTTAGCAAATGATGGGGTATGAGCGTGTGCCTAGTAATAAAAATACTAGCAGACTAATACATACAAAGAATACTTATACATACATACATACATACATACATACATATATATATATATATATATATATATATATATATATATATATATATATATATATATATATATATATATTTCAGCAATTATGAAATCGTCCATCATTTGATTAATTGTTATCATGCAAAATGCAACGTGACATGCAATTGAATTTTGGACCATGTAACATAGGCGATAAGCCCATTCACACATAGTTCTTTCTTTTGATAACACCTATATCTAGTTAATTAAATCATTAATGTACTTTAATATTTTTCCAAGTTGTTTCATAAACTTTCATTTACATTGATGATCTCTGTGCTCAAAATCATCTTATGACTTTGTTAATCGGGGTACCAATACATGAGTATTATACAACCTTTCACCGACTCCCACCATGCCGAAATATGCTAATGACCAGTTGTTTGGGTCTAAGAATTAAGTCACACCTTAGGGCTCTGGGCCATTCTTCAATTTTTGATTACCTCTAAGTTTCTTTACTTGTTACGTCATGGTAACCTTTCTCTTTTATTTATTTCATTATTGTCCACTTTTAAATCTTTTTTCCATTTATTTCAATTTTAACAGCCAATGAGACCAAATGTGACACCCCGACTAATTAAATACCGGGTAGCTACTCCTTTATTAAATTAATACAAAATGCCAAGTTGGTCCAGTTAGTAGCATCACTGTCGAAAACATTTTAATTATTACTAACCACCTAGTATTTAAAAAGTAAGTTTCCAAATTTTAAGTTAAGTCTGAATTAACATGCAATAAAAGAATAATGGAAAAACAACATAATCCATTCACCATAACGAAGTAATGAATTAACCAACAAATAGTAATAAGTCCGGAGGAAAACTCCTCACAACAATCCCACAACTGAAAATAATATGACAAGTCTGAATCCTGAATTAATTACATGCCAGAAGTCTGAATAACTGAAATAAATGAAATGTCTATAAAAGAAATGGGCGACATGCCCTACAACTAATAAATGTTGTATATAGAGTCAAGATAGATGAAGCGTCTACAAGCAAAGTCCTATAACTTCCACAAATAGCTACAACTCGTCACCTGAATGAGGATCCTAAGCATGGTGTCCTTGTGGCTGGGCACCTAAAATGGTTATTTTACAAAAAATAGATTTGAAAGCAAACGGGTCAGAGCCCGAAAGTGGAGAGTATTTTAAAAACAGCAAGTTATTTAATAACATTTAAAACAATGAATGCAAAATGCATGTTAGGACGTGCTCTCACATGAAATACTCACCTCTCGTCTAACTGTGCACTCCTAACGTTCCTGTACCCATTCATGTGTTTTCTCATAACTATCTAGTTCAAAAGAGTTTCTAACACTTCTACTCGGTTCACGTTTTAATTCCAACCATAACAATTAAATAGAGGGTTCTACATTAATTCTCGGATTCCCTATTATTAACAAAACCATTTATTGATATATGTCCTCTTTTATCTTTTCACAACGTTAGGATAACTATACTCATAATTAAACACAGCAATTTCCTTTTCATTTAACCGTATATTATTCACATCATAAATATACAATACAAGCACGCCGAGGCTAAGCTGCGGTGCACACATACTCTGCTATCCATACCGGTACATCAGGTACATAAGGATTACAAATTCTGAATCTCTCAGGAATTGTTGGAATAAGCACCACACACAAAAATGGAGGCGAACATAATTCAACATATCCATGGTCACGTACATACCTACGCTCCATAGTCAGCTGACTTATTAACTCACAAATAAGTCATTCTCTTGAACTATGTCCTCGAGGTGCCAATCTAAATCCGGGCAACACAAAGATTAGATGGCCCTAAGCGAACGTAAACCTCCCGTGATAGCAAGTATGGTAGGTATGTCATACACATAAAAATCATATGCTAAGCATTCACACATCTTAGATATCTCAATATTAATAAAGGTATACTCTACATCCTTATACCATTATTCCAATTTTATATATTTTAAGTCTCCCGATAATATAAAATTTAAACTGTCGACACGTCCCACATCGTAGTTTCTTATACTTAAAACCTATCTCAAATAGGTTATTAAGTTCCTATTATTCCCACATATAACATCTTTATTCCTAAGGTCCTTGCTTCTGCCCCAAACCTCATTTCATCTAATTATTCAAATTTATACTTTTAACCCAAATATTATCTCACTTATCGAATTTCATTAGATTAGAATAATTCCTCAAATTGAATTCTAATAAAGGTCCCAATTTCATAACCATACCTACTGGTCTTCCATAAATTTAAGGATATTCATAAAGTCTCCAAGGATAGTTTTCTAAGGTTAACATCATTAAAATTAACTTGGAAAATTTTACTCGTTCTGGGAAGGTTGATCGATCGACCTTTACCTTCGATCGATCGATGGTGGTCGATCGATCGACTGATGAATGTCGATCGATCGATCGCACCAGGTAGGCTATGGACTGCTTCATTTTGCAGTCCTCAAATCATCCCAAAACTCCATTATAATGCATGAAACTCTAATCTAACGTTATAATATCATCATACAACCATCCTACAACATTGTTAACGTTCTAGAACCAAAAATTCATCAACCAAGGGCTTTATTTTGATCAAAACTTCATCAAGAACCCTAGTTTTCTACTTCTTTCAAGAACAATAAAAATCTCTTCTTTAATCCATTTTTAGATCATCAAGGGTTATAATTTGAGTTCATAATTCGTCCAGAATATGTCTACATGCAATTCCGAACATAGTTCAAAGTTTTAAATCCTCAAATTCATGGGTCTAATCAATCTTCCAAGACAAATTTGATAATTTCCCTAAACATGGAAAAGCATAGCATTGAATCAATTGTAATTAAACAACTTGCCTTAATCATTCTTCAGATTTGTTGTTTATTGAAGGTGGTTGAATTCATCTCTCTCTCTTTCTGCAAAATTATTCTCTTTCTCTCTCTCTCTATAAGTTCTTCTCAAGATGACAATGGAGGTGGGGTTGGTTTTTGCCAAGTTTAAGGTTTCTAAACTTCTCCCGTAGCACACTACCAAAATTGGGGTTGGAAATGGCTTAGTGGGTTAAGACTATGTCAGATTTTTAACTCTAATTTTCGTGGGTTTTAATTACCCAATTTCCGAAATTACCAAACTACCCTTTTGGGTTGCCGGTATGACCTAAAAATGCCCCGGGACCCAAACTAAACCCCCGGCTAGTGTTTTATGACTACTTCGACCCTTCCGGACTCGTTGGCACACTCAAAAGGACCATACGGGTGATAAAAATAAAATTCACTTTTTAATTCAAATAATTATATTCCTGACTGTCACGCGCGTCCCAACAAAATTTCCCAAATTGCCATATTTCAATCTCACGATAATTTTAATAGTTTTAATATTCATATATTGCCATATATACACATTATAATCCAATAATAACACACATCTCGTTAATATTTTATCCGGATTAATTCTCAATTAATTCACATTTAATTTAATTAACCCCATAAATAAATATCATAAATATACGGGGTATTACACCAAATACCCAGGACGAGACAAGTCCCAACACTTAATTTCCAAGTTTCATACTTTATAAAAAGTGTGTTTTCATTTTAAGTTTAACTTGGTATTTCATCTTTGAAAAGAACTTTATTTATCATTTCTTATGAAACTTAACCTTTGAATTCAAAATACCCTTTTTTCATTTTAATGCGTTTCTCACTATTCACGTGCACGTATAAGCTAGCATTTCATACACTTTACAAAAATGATCCTTTTCATCTTTCCTTTATAAAATATGATTTTTCACCACATAAAATAAAAATATTTTCATGAGAGTCCTTTAGTTTGGAAAATTTGTTCATAAGCCCAACTTTTACATAAAATGACACTTTTGTACTAATATATTACTTTTATTATTTCAAGACTTATATTTACAAATTGAGAACCTTTCTTTTTAAAAATTTGTATCCATGTCATTTTATATGTAAATATTACTATATTAATCATTTTAACCCCGATATTTTACAATTTTCACTTTTAGTCCTTTAAACTTCTTACACTTTTTTCACATAAAGTAGCGTCATTTTATGTGACTAATGTGCTAATTTATTCAACATTATTATTTCATATTCCAAGACTTTTTCAAATGTATTTCCAACATATTAAACCCATTACAAATAAATACATATGATTTTGTTCATGAATGAAAGGATTTATACGAAAAAAATCAACATATGCATCCTACATTTCTTTAACAAATTCATTTTATCATTTGTAATGAAATAAGAAGTTTAAACATGATTTTCACAAGGAATAATTTCATTGAACTTTGTGAAATTTTAACTTAATAACAACATAGAGTTTTAGTTATTTTTATCACATCTTTATCAGCCTATATTCATATATAGTGATAATTAGCATAAATAGTCATGTAAATCATATATATGTATACATATAACTAGCATGCTTCGTTTTAAACTTTAAAATACTATAGAACCACTACCTCTTGAATATAATTTTTTTTTTTGATAAATAGGTTGAAAAAAAAAACAATAAGCTCCAAACTTTGTTAATTCTTTCTAGCAATCCCTTTTCTACATCCGAAAATAACACCTCTACAACTCTTGAAACCCATAATTATGGAAGGCTAATTTTATAGGATAGTACGAGTGAACTATAAAGATAATAAAAAGTTCTTGCTTAGCTAAAATTGAAGAGACAAGGTATATTTCTAAAATTGACATCTTCAGTCTGTTTAAATATAAGGGAAAATGGAGTACGTAACCCCCACAATGCCCCAAAATTTGTCCCCTATATGTAACACCTCGTATTTTTGATGATTTAAATAACTCTGAGAATAATTATTATTGTTGTATTAATTGAATTAAAATGTGAGAATTTAACTGTTAATTAATTCGGATTAGAATAAATATTAACTACCATGGTAGAGTTAATGCTTATTGATTGAATATTACTGTGTCAATATGAAATATGGAATTATGAAATTTGATAAATTGTCGAGTGTAAGAAATACGACAGTTTGGTAATTTAAGTCGGACGCATGTGCGAGTCGTGTCGAGGCTAATTAAATGGATTAAAAGGATAATTTATTTTTAAGTAACTCATAAGGTCATTTTGATTGCGCTATTGAGTCCGGAAGGTTCGAGATAGTCATAATAGTGTACCCGGGGTAATTTTTGGCCTGACCGGCATCCCAGGAGGGCGTTGGTAAATTGCATTTTTGAGATTTAATTAATGATAGAAATTAGAGAATTATTATATCATCTACGGGAGTCCCATTAGGGTTAAGTTACATAAAAATCAAGGGAGAGCCACATAGGGTGAGGGAGAGCAAATCCCAAAGGAGAAAGGCCAGTGAGCACAACCTTTCACAACCACCACCACCATCGTATAGATCGAAAAGTGAGGAATGCACCTATAGAAACATCACCAGCGGATCAGACCTTCGAATTTGCGACAGGTTTTTATTGCTTGATTTCTTTAGCGATAATTGTGTTCATATTAGATTAGGTTAACACACTACTATTATGTAATTGAATTTGATGAAAAATTGGGAGAATTACATCATGATTAGGACTGAAATGATAAGAGTTTGATTCCCTCATGCAGATAGGAGGATATCCACAAATTTATGATGATTTCTATGAACAACTCTGGGTTTAATTTAGAAGTTATGTATATTAATTATAAGAACTAGGATTCTTGATAATTATTTGGGGATTCTAGGTTATATTGATGATTGGTAATGCATAAATGATGTTATATTAGTGGAAATCATACATACATGTTAGGAAGTTGATTTAGAATGATTAATTGGTGACAGAGAATGATCTATAGAGGTTGTAGGTCTTGAAATAGTGAAGAGGACGTATCTAGGTAGGATCGAGTTTTTACCGGTAGAGGTCCGCATCATTTTTCATAAAAAGGTACAGATAGTTTTTCGTTAAAAGATTTGGATCATTTTTCATTAGAAGGGTTCGTATCGTTTTTCCTTAATAACTCCGAACAGGTCTGCAGTATTTTTCAGAATTAAATTGTGTACCTCTAGGACATCCTTAAGTACTTGAAATGCGATAATTCTAATGAAGTACAATGAGATTTGAAGTTATGTTATATTAAGGCAAGTGTCGCGTAAGACTTGGGCATACCTGGCATATATTAACATGAGAAAATTATGAGAGAGATTATAATCATGATTATTAACACGTCGAGAGTATTAAGTGAAAGTTAATATTGCAAATAGGACATGATACATAGTTGTGTGACTACCTAGAGATTGTAATAGGTTGTGTGTGTACCTATGTATTGATTTATTATGTTTATAGCATACTTACGCTGCTTGATATCGTGTGGAGGTTTTCGCGCAGTGGGCAGTCTTATCCTGGATGACCTAATGGGGGGATATTTAACCTATACCCAATATATATGAACTTGGACATGTGCTATCTGAGATGTAGGATAGTTTCGACTGCTGAATGAGAGCATAGGTATGTGTGTAACCCATTTGGCTCGGGATTATTTTTGCCTCCAATATTTATGATTTGAATTTTATGGTTCGTGAGAGATTGAACAAATAGTCCTTTACGCAGTGAGTGATGCACCAGGGCATGATAGCAGAGTATACACTATGCTAAGTGGTCTTACCCTAAGGCCGCCTGATTAGTATATATATATGTATAGGGATGATGTGACTATATATATATATGAACTTGTGAATCATTCTACAGTGTGTAATTAGTATATATGTGGATATTGATACATAAAATAAATTATAGCGTATAACGAATTTATTATGCAATTGAGAAACATGTTAATTAACTATTCGGCATAGAATAATTTAATAGCGTATTGTATGACCGATATGGGAATACTACTGGTTAGTATAGTTGGTATTATTATGACTTCGAGCTAGTTAGGCTGGGTAGCATAGCTAGGTGGGATTAGTTGGACGTTAGGCGAGCACAATAGATGAGGGGTGAGAATTTCATGTGAGAGTTCAATATCTAACATGAACATATTACTTGCTTCGTTGTAGTT
Organism: Sambucus nigra; assembly: GCA_949130495.1. Lineage (NCBI taxonomy): Eukaryota > Viridiplantae > Streptophyta > Magnoliopsida > Dipsacales > Adoxaceae > Sambucus > Sambucus nigra. Next base: position 766,842 of record OX422221.1, read on the forward strand.
TTAAGTACTTGCCAAATCATTTTTTTAAAATATCGGGCTTTGACTCGTCTCTTGCATTCTCCTCTCGTTTTCTATATATATGTATTATATCAGGTACTCTGCAACAGAGACAACAGATCTAGAGATTGTACTCAGTTTACTTTACAGTTCTTTTAGTTGGATTGAGTTTACTCTAGTTTTTAGTTTAAGGTTTTGAAAATGAATGTTTTATGTAGTCTTATTTATTCCACCACCTAATTAATATTCAATATTCGTTATATTCATGTGTATGGTGATGGCTTATATCTTAGTACTTGAATTATTTTGTTATAAATTAAAAAGGAAAATAATTTTGAGACTAGATTAATTATTTATTAGGTGGTTTTAATTTTTAAATGTCTTTCGATGGTGATGCTAAGAATGAACCAACCGAAAATTGTGTTTTAAATTTAATAAAGGACTGATCACCCGGTATTTAATTGTCCAGGGTGTCACAGGTGGTATTAAAGCATTAGGTTCAAGAGACTTTTAGGATCTGTGCGGTTTATTGCGCTATCAGCTTAGTGTTCTTTAATATAGAGCACTACTACTAGGACTGTTGCATTCAACTTTACGTACTGGAGACTACATACTTCTTCTATAATGGTTCATATCGACGGTGAACTTATATAATTCATTTAAATTTCCGATGTCGCTTAGGGAAGAACGACAAATTAATGCCGCGAAAGAGATTGAGTCAGCATAAAGTCAACAAGTGCCCCAGGTATGCCAAAGAATGGTGGCAATCACAGAGGTGGAAAGTATAGTAGAACAATCAATTATTACTACAATATTGTATATCGAAGATCACCATGTACAGTAAATAAGGGGCATAAGAGTAGAGAAAATTAGCTAGTCTAATAGGAAAAGGGCCAATATTAGTGGGGAGGCACCATTGCAACAACAAAAAGTTCCACACGGTCATCAGAACCAAAAGGGAAAGGGAAATGGTAAATAGAGCCAAAACCGTCAGGGTCAGCAAAGCCAAAAAGAGGGAACTCTTAAAAAAAAAACTTGCTTTAAGTGTGGGAGAAGTGGCCATAAATGAATATCTTGCCCACAATGGATCGAAGGACAAATCCTATATAATCAACAAAGTCTGCAAAGCGATCAGGACCAGCAACGTGTCCATCAGGGATTAAGGAAAAGTGACAACGGCCAAGAGGGTCGAGACCGACAAAATCAGAGAGTAAGAAATTTTATTGGCCGATTTTTCTCTTGTGGCAAGATTGTCCATAGGAAATAAGATTTCCCCCACCCTCAGTAACAGGGTGTCCGTCAAGAACCACAGAATACCTATCATGGGGAAACAATTATATTTAACTCCACAGAGCCAGCTCCACAGTAGCCGGAGCCACTACCATACGAGTATGCGTACAACATTCGATATGCTTCCTCGCCACTAGTATTGCAAGAACTACGAGTGTGGGGAGGTATGTTAATTTTGTGAATTGTTTTATTTTCACTATATAAATATTTATTGTTATGTAGCCGAGTCTTCTACTATCACCCATGTGAGAAATGGTTTGTAGGCACTAAAAGGACCCTTATTATATGATTAATTATTGTGAGGGGTATGTTTTCTATCCTTGGTGCTAGGGGAATTATTTTTGTGTAACATGGGGCCTCACACTCTTTCATATCCACTATATTTGCATGGGCCACAAGGTGGTTAGGCACGACAAAGGGTACAAAGACACGTGTAGACTCACCGTTGGGTAGTGAGTTATTAATTTTCTTTAATATGCCAGGGAGTAGGCATAGAGACTGGGAGTTTGATTTTACTTGTCGATATGCTATACCTAAATATGTATGAGTATGACACCATTAGTGGTATGGAATGGCTAGTGCTTATAGGGCCATAATTGATTGCATCAGTCAGAGTATAGTGTTCACTATTTCGAGCCATGACATGTTTGTTGTGGTGATGCCTCATCTCGATGGATCGGACTGGACATCAGACACCCATCTTATAGCACGTCCACCTTACCATGTGGCTTCGACAGAGATGAGGGAGTTATAGGACCATATTGAGCAGTTATTGGGATAAGGTTTCATCCGTAGGAGTATCTCGCCTTGGGGTGCTCCAGTTCTGTTTGTGAAAAAGTGATGGATCCTTATGACTTTGTGTTGATTATCGGAAGTTGAATAAAGTCACAATACAAAATAAATATCCGTTGCCTCGCATCGATGACTTATTTGATCATCTGAGGGGAGAAACCTACTTCTCAATGATATATTTGATATCCGGGTATTATCACCTATGCATCAGGGAGCAGGATGTATCGAAGATTGCTTTTCTAATGAGGTATGGGTTGTATATGTTTCAGGTTATGGAAATTGGGTTAACCAATTCCCCAACAGTATTTATTGACTGGATGAACAGAGTTTTCAGAGACTTCTTAGATCAATTTGTATGCCAAATTGGAGAAATATAAATGTTGGTAGTGCAAGGTATAATTTTTGGGACACATTATATCTGAGAGGGGGATATATTTAAATCCTGGCAAAGTGTCAGCGGTTAGGGAGTGGGGGAAGCCCACAAAACCGATGGAGGTACAGAGTTATCTATGTTTAGATGATTACTACAAACTGTTTATTTAAGGATTTTCAAAGATTTCGGGACTGATGACAAATCTGACTCGTAAGGGGGTGCCGTTTATTTAGGATGATGCATGTCAGTTAGCATTCGATGAGCTGAAGGATATGTTGACTTCAGCCCCCATACTAGCACTTCCCAGAGCAGGTGAGGAGTACCTAGTGTATACTGACACATCCTTGTAGGGGCCTGGGGGAGTATTGCAGTAGTAGGAACATGCTTTAACTTATGCTTCCCGAAAGATTATGCCTCATGAGAAGAACTACCCCACTCATGACTTAGAGCGAGCAGCAGTCGTGTTTTTGTTTTGGATTTGGAGACATTATCTATTAGGGGAGCAGTTTTGCCTGTTTACAGACCAAAAGTCACTACAGTTCTTGTTCACATAGAAGGAGATAAATATGCGTCCGTGTAGGTGGCTTGATTTTGCAAAATATTATCAGTTTGAGATACACTATCACTCAGGAAAGAATAATATAGAAGATGATGCATTGAGCCATAGGCCAGTAGATGGGACATTCGAGGTGTGGAAGGAGAAATGGAAGGAGCTGGGACATTAGGATGTAGTTGCTAGGTCATTTATGTCAGTTATGATTGTCACACCACATATAGTGACAAAGGTGATTCCGGCCCAGGTAGTAGATTCATTTTATCAGGAGAGGATTAGACAACTCTTAGCCCGTGGAGTTGAGTCCTAATCAGTGAGTTCCGAGGGAGGCTTACGTTTCAATGGGAGACTGATTGTTCCAGAGCGAGAGGATCTACGATATGCAGTTATAACAGATTCGCATGGGTCTCAATTTATGGTACATCCCAACGGGGATAAGATGCACCAAGATATGAGGCAACAATACTGGTGGAGTGGGATGAAGAGAGACATCGTGGAGTTCATCTCCAGGTGTACTACTTGTCAGTTGGTGAAAGTGGACGATCAGAGACTGCCAGGGTTACTTCAGTCACTAGTGATCCCTATGTGGAAATGGGACAACATTTCCATGGATTTCATTACTAGGTTGCCTACTTCGCAGAATGGGCGCGATTCTATATGTGTAATTGTGGATCGATTGACTATACATCGGGACGGTATGCTAATATTTTCATTACAGAGATAGTGATATTACATGGGGTACCCCTTGATATTATGTCAGAGAGAGACAAGATTTTTGTGGATTAATTTTTGGAGAGTTTTCAGGAGGCTGTGGGTACCGAGTTGTGGTTAAGTACGATATATCACTCGCATACCGTTGGGTAGACTGAGCATACTAATCATATGCTTGAGGATATGTTGAGTATGTGTGTCCTTGATTTTAGTGGAGGTTGAGAGCAGTACCTTCCACTTGTGGAGTTTGCTTACAACAACTCCTACCAGTTCACTATTTTCATGGCCCCATTTAAGGCAATGTACGATAGACCTTGTCATTCTTCCTCTTATTGGCTAGAGATAGGGGACAATAAGATACTCGAGCCAGAGTTGATTTAGGATTCGTCAAGCAGGATTGAGATTATTCGCGATCGCATTCAGCAAGCCGAAAAGAGATAGAAAAGCCATGCTGATGCTAAGAGATTCTTCAGGGAGTTCGCTCTAGGGGACTAGGATTTGTTGAGAATATCTCCTATGAAGGGTAAATAAGGTTTGGGAAGAAAGGGAAATTGGATCCAAGATACATAGGACCATTTCCTATCATCGAGAGGATCGGACCGGTGGCATACAGGCTTTGGTTGCCGGTACACTTGCATCGTATTCATAATTTTTTTCACATTTTGTCACTGAGGTGGTATCTTCAGGATGAGTTGGCCCACACTCACATCGCAATAAAGGTTACTGATTTGCAGCCCGACAGTTCATGTGAGGAGAGAGTAGTGGCTATCCTAGACTATAGTGAGAGGAAACTAAGGTCAAAGGTAGTTCCACTTGTGCAGGTACAGTAAGAGCACCACAATGTGGAGGAGTCTACTTCGTAGTGAAAAGCGGATATGAATGAGAAGTATCCAGATTTATTCGTACCAGGTATGCCTTTTTTTCAAAATTTTAGGATGAAATTCCGTTATTAGGGGGGAAGTATGTAACACCCCGTATTTTTATGATTTAAATAATTGTGGTATTAATTATTATTGTTGGTTTAATTTAATTAAAATGTGAGAATTTAACTGTTAATTAATCAGGATTAAAATAAATATTAACTAGCATGCCAAAGTTAATACTTATTGATTGAATTTTACTGTGTGAATATGTAGTATGGAATTATGCAATTTGATAAATTGTCGAGAGTGAGAAATACGACAGTTTGGTAATTTAAGTCGGACGTGCGTTTGAGTCGTGTCGGGACTAATTAAATGGATTAAAAGATAATTTCTTTTTAAGTAACTCGTATGGTCATTTTGAGTGCGCTATTGAGTCTGGAAGGGTCGAGATAGTCAGAATAGTTTTCCGGGGGGGTTTGATTTGGGTCCCGGGATAATTTTAGGCCTAACCGGCATCCCGGAAGGGAATTTTGGTAAATTGCATTTTTGGGATTTAATTAATAATGGAAATCAGAGAATTATTATATCATCTACGGGATTACCCTTAGGGTTAAGTTATAAAAGAATTAAGTGAGAGACATAGAGGGTGAGGGAGAGAAAATCCCAAAGGAGGAAGGCTAATTAGCACCACCTTGCACAACCACCACCACCATCGTATATATCGAAAAGTGAGGAACACACCTATAACAACATCAACTCTGGATCAGACCTTCGAATTTGAGGCAAGTGCTTATTGCTTGCTTTTTTTAGCGATAATTGTGTTCATGTTAGATTAGGTTAACACACTAATATTATGTAATTGAATTTGATGAAAAATTGGGATAATTACATCATGATTAGGAATTATATGATAAGAGTTTTATTCCCTCATGTAGATGGGAGGATATCCAAGAAATTTTTGATAATTTCTATGAAAAAATTTGGGTTTAATTTATAAGTTATGTATATTAATTTTAAGAACTGGGGTTTTTGATAATTATTTGGGGATTCCAGGTTATATGGATGATTGGTAATGGATAAATGATATTATATTAGTGGAAATCAGACATACATGTTAGCAAGTTGATTTAGAATTATTAATTGGTGATTGGGAATGATCCAAGAGGTTGTAGGCATTGAAATGGTGAAGAGGGTGTATATGGGTATGATTGAGTTTTTATAGGTAGAGGTCCTGATCGTTTTTTATAAAAAGTTCCGAATCGTTATTCATAATAAGGTCCAGATCATTTTTCATTAGAAGGGTTCAGATCGTTTTTCCTTAATAGGTCCTGACCGGTCTGCTGTATTTTTCAGAATTAAATTATGGACCTCTAGGACATCAAGTGCTTGAAATGCAAGAATTCTAATGAAGTACACTAAGATTTGAAGTGATGTTATATTAAGGGAAGTGTGGCATGAGACTTGGGCATACATGGGATATATTAACTTGAGAAATTATGAGAGAGCTTATAATCATGATAATTAACACATCGAGAGTATTAAGTGAAAGTCAATATTGCGAATAGGACATGATACTTAGTAGTGTGACAACCTAAAGAGTTTAACAGGTTCTATTTATACCTATGTATTGATTTATTATGTGTATAGCATATTTACACTACTTGCTATCGAGAGGAGGCTTTCGCGTTATGGACAGTCTTATCCTGGGTGACCCAATGGCGGGATATTTGACCTGTACCTAGAACATATGAACTTGGACATATGCTATCTGAGATGTAGGATAGGTTCGACGGCTGAATGGGAGCGTAGGTATGTGCCTGACCCATTTGGCCGGGGATTATGTTCGCCTCCAATATGTTTGGTTTGAATTTTATGGTTAGTGAGTGGTTGAACCAATTGTCCTTTGTGTAGTGAGTGATGCACCAGGACATGATAACAGAGTATGCATTGCGCCAAGTGGTCTTAACCTATGGGTGCATGATTAGTATATATATGTATAGGGATGATGTGTCTATATATATATATATATATATATATATATATATATATATATATATATATATATATATATATATATATATATATATATATATATATATATATATTGATATATATGAACATGTGAATCATTCTATTGTGTGTAATTAGTAGATGTGGGGATAATAATACATAAAATAAATCTTAGCGTATAACGAATTTATTATGCAATTGAGAAACATGTTAATTAACTATTCGGCATAGAATAATTTAATAACGTATTGTATGGGCGATACGGGAATACTACTGGTGAGTATAGTTGGTATTATTATGAATTCGATCTAGTTAGGCTGGGTAGTATAGCCAGGTGGGATTTGATGGACGTTAGGCATGCACAATAGATGAGGGGTGAGAGTTCGATATCTAACATGCACATATTACTTGCTTCGTTGCAGTTTTAAGTACTTGCTAAATCATTTCATTAAAACATCGGGTTCTGACCCGTCTCTTGCATTCTCCTCTCTTTTTCTATGTATATGTATTATATCAGCTGCTCAGCCACAGGGACAGTAGATCTAGAGACTTGGATTAAGAGGCATGTTGCAGCAGTTGTGGAAGCTGTAGATCTTTGCATTAGACGCCTATATCATTTCATTAAATTTTATCTAGACTTTATTTAGGGCATGTGTCGCCCATACTTAGGCATTTTATCAGAGAGATTGTACTAAGTTTACTTTACAGTTATTTTAGTTGGATTGAGTTTACTATAGTTTTTGGTTTAAGGTTTTGAATAGGAATGTTTTATCCTGTCTTATTTATTCCACTACCTAATTCATATTCAGTATTCGTTATATTCATGTGTATGGTGAATGGATTATATCTTGGTACTTGAATTATTTTGTTATAAATTAAAAAGGAAAAAGATTAATTATTTATTAGGTGGTTTTACTTGTCAAATGTCTTTCGACAGTGATGTTAAGAATGAACCAACCGAACATTATGTTTTCAATTTAATAAAGGACTGATCTCCCGGTATTGAATTGGGTGGGGTGTCACAGGTGGTATTAGAGGATTAGGTTCTAGAGTCTTTTAGGATATGGCGGCTTATTATGCTTTTAGCTTAGCGTTCTTTGATATAGTGCCCTACTACTAGGATTGTTGCATTCAACTTTATGTACTAGATACTACGTTCTTCTTCTATAATGGTTCATATCGATGGTGAACTGATTTAATTCATTTAAATTTCAGATGTCCCTTAAGGAAGAACGACAAACTAACCCCGTAAAATAGATTGAGCCGGGACAAAGTCAACAAGTGCCCCAGGTATGCCAAAGAATGGTGACAATCATAGAGGTGGAAAGTATAGTAGAACAAGCAGTTACTTCAATAATATTATATATCCAAGATCACCATGTACAACAAATAAGGGGCGAAAGAGCAGAGAAAATTAGCCATTCTAACAGGACAAGGGGCAACCTTAGTGGGGAGGCACCATTGCAATAACGAAAAGTTCCATAGGGTCATCAGAACCATAGGGACAAGGGAAATGGTAGACAGAGCCAAAACTGTCAGGGCTAGAAAAACCAAAAAGAGGTAACTCTCAAAAGATAAATGTGCTTTAAGTGTGGGAGAAGTGGCCATAAACACATAGATTTCCCGCAACGAACTGGAGGACAAATCCTATATAATCAACAAAGTCTGCAAAGCCATCAGGACCAACAATGTGTCCATCAGGGACGAATGAGAAGTGACAACGGCCAACAGGGCCGAGACCGACAAGAGCAGAGAGTAAGAAATTTCGTCGGCCAATTTTTCTCTTCTGAAAAGACTGGCCATAGGAAACAGGATTAAGCCGACATGGATAGGTACCCTCAGCAATAGGGTGTCCGTCAGGAACCGCATAATACCTATCATGGGGAAATAAATAAATTTAACTCCACAGAGCCTGCTCCAAAGCAGCCAAAGCCACTACCATATGGGTACGCGTACAAAATCTAATATGCAGCTTTGCCACTAGTACCGAAGGCACTGCCAATGTGGGGAGGTATGTTAATTTAGTGAATTGTTATATTTTCAGCATGAAAATATTTATCGTTGTGTAACCGAGTCTTTTGCTATCACCAACGTGAGAAATGGTTTGTAAGCACTACAACGACCCTTATTATATGATTAATTACTGTGAGGGGTATGTTTTCTATCCTTGGGTCTAGGAGAATTATTTTTTTGTAACACGTGGCCCCACACTCTTACATAGCCACTAGATTTGCATGGGCCTTAGGGTGGTTAGGTTCGAAAAAGAGTACAATGACACGCGTAGACTCACCGTTAGGTAGTGAGTAGTTTATTTTCTTTAAGATGCCAGGGAGTAGGCATAGAGATTGGGAGTTTGATTTTTCTTATCGATATGATAGACCTAAATATGTCCTAGTATGATGCCATTATTGGCAAGGACTGGCTAGTGCTTATAGGGCCATGATTGATTGCATTAGTAGGAGTATAGTGTTCACTATTTCGGGCCATGAGATGTTCATTGAGGCGATGCCTCATATCGAGGGAGAATCGTCGACCCAATTATATTACATAGAGGAGGAGACCTTTATAATAGTAGTGATCCCACTTGATTCGATTCCAATCGTTTACGAATTTGTGATATATCTCAAGATATACCGAGGTTATCGCCGAGTAGGGAGATTGAGTTCGTGATAGACTTAACACTAGTAGCCAGTCCTATAGCACGTTCACCTAACCATGTGGCTTAGGCAGAGATGAGTGAGTTATAGGACCATCTTGAGTAGTTATTGGGATAAGGTTTCATCCATAGGAGTATCTCACCTTGGGGTGATCTAGTTTTGTTTATGAAAAAGCGATGTATCCTTATGACTTTGTGTTGATTTTCGAAAACTGAATAAAGTCACGATAAAAAATAAATATCCGTTGCCTCACATCGATGACTTATTTGATCAGATGAGGGGAGAATCCTACTTCTCAAAGATATATTTGAGATTCGGGTATTATCAGCAATGCATCTGGAAGCAGGATGTATTGAAGGCTGCTTTTTTAACGGGTTATGGGTCGTATGAGTTTTGGGTTATGCCGTTTGGGTTAGCCAATGCCCCAACAGTATTTATGGACTTGATGAACAAAGTTTTAGAGAGTTATTAGATCAGTTTGTATTTATCTTTATAAATGACATCCTGATTTATTCCCACACCGAGGAGGAGCTTGCCGAGCACTTACATAGGGTTTTGCAGACCTTACGAGAGCATGAGTTGTATGCCAAATTGGAGAAATATGAATTTTGGCAGTGCGAGGTACAGTTTTTAGGACACATTGTATCTGAGAGGGGTATACCTGTGGATCCTAGCAAAGTGTCAGCGGTTCGGGAGTGGGGGCAGCCCATGACACCGACGGAGGTACAGAGTTTTATGGGTTAAACTAGTTACTACAGACGGTTTATTTAGGGATTTTCAAAGATTACGAGTCTGATGAAAAATATGACTCGTAAGGGCATGCCATTTATTTGGGATGATGCGTGTCAGTTAGCATTCGATGAGTTGAAGGATAATTTGACTTCAGCCCTCGTACTGGCACTTTCCAGAGCAGGTGAGGAGTACCTAGTGTATACTGATGCATCCTTATAAGGGCTTGGGGGAGTATTGTAGCAGGAGGAAAATGCTATAACTCATGCTTATCGAAAGCTTAAGCCTCACGAGAAGAACTACCCCGCTCATAACTTAGAGCTGGCAGCAGTTGTGTTTGTGTTTTAGATTTAGAGACATTAACTATTGGGGGAGCAGTTTTGCCTATTTACGAACCACAAGTCACTACATTTCTTGTTCAGTCAGAAGGAGATAAATATGCATCAATGCAGGTGCCTTGAGTTTGCAAAAGATTATCAGTTTCAGATACACTATCACCCAGGAAAGGCTAACGTAGATGCTGATGCATTGAGTCGTAGGCTAGTAAATAAGATGTCGAGGTGTGGAAGGAGAAATGGAAGGAGCTGGGATATCAGGATGCAGTTACCAGGTCATTCATGTTAGTTATAACTGTCACACCACATATAGTGATGAGGGTGGTTCTCTCCCAGGCAATAGATTCGTTTTATCAGGAGAGGATTAGACAGCTCTTAGCGTACGGAACCAAGTCCTACTCAGTGAGTTTTGAGGGAGGCTTTCATTTTAATGGGAGACTGGTTGTATCAGAGGGGGATGATCTATGACATGCAGTTATGACAGATTCGCATAGGTCTCGATTTGTGGTACATCTCGGTGGGGATAATATGCACCAGGATATTAGGTGACCGTACTTGTGGAGTGGAATGAAGAGAGATATCACAGAGTTAATCTCCAGGTGTACCACTTGTCAGTTGGTGAAAGTGAACCATTAGAGACTTCCGGGGTTACTTCAATCACTAGAGATCCCTATGTGGATATGGGAGAGAATTTTCATGGATTTCATTACTAGGTTGCCTACTTTGCAGAATGGGCACAATTCTATATGGGTTATTATGGATCGATTGACTATACATCGGGATCTTATTACCAGATATTCCCTGCAAAGGTTGTGATATTACAGGACGTACCCTTTAATATTGTGTCAAACAGAGATAAGATTTTTGTGTCTTGATTTTGGGATAGTTTCCAGGAGGCTATGGGTACCGAGTTGTGATTGAGTACGACATATCACTCGTATATCGAAGGGCAGACTGAGCATACTAATCAGATTCTTGAGAATATGTTAAGTATGTGTGTCCTTGATTTTAGTGGAGGTTGGGATCAGTACCTTCCACTCGTGGAGTTTGCTTATAATAACTCCTACTAGTTCACTATTGGCATGGACCCATTTGAGGCAACGTATGAAAGACCTTGTCGTTCTCCCATTTGTTGGCTAGAGGTGGGGGACAACTAGATACTCGGGCTAGAGGTGATTGAGGACACATCGAACAAGATTGAGATGATTCACGATCGCATTCGGGTTGCCCAGAATAGACAAAAAAGTCAAGCTGATGCTAAGAGATTCTTTAGGGAGTTCACTATGGGGGACCAGGATATGTTGAGAATATCTCCTATGAAGGGGTGATGAGGTTTGGGAAGAAAATTGGCACCAAGATACATTAAACCATTTCCTATCGTCGAGAGGATCAGATCGATGGCATACAAGCTTGGGTTATTGGAGCACTTGTATCGTATTCAGAATGTGTTTCACATTTCATCACTGACGCGGTATCTTCAGGATGAGTTGGACAACACTCAGATAGAAATAGAGGAGATTGATTTGCAGTCCGACAGTTCATATTAGAAGACACCAGTGGCTATCCTTGACTATAGTGAGACGAGAGTAAGGTCAAAGGTAGTTCAATAGAGGAGATTGAATAATACTATGTGAATATGTAATATGGAATTATGCAATTTGATAAATTGTCGAGAGTGAGAAATACGTCAGTTTGGTAATTTAAGTCGGACGTGCATGTGAGTCGTGTCGGGACTAATTAAATGGATTAAAAAGATAATTTATTTTTAAGTAACACATATGGTCATTTTGAGCGCGCTATTGAGTCTGGAAGGGTCAATATAGTCAGAATAGTGTACCCGAGGGTTTACTTTGGGTCCCGGGGTAATTTTAGGCCAAACCGGCATCCAGGAAGGGCCTTTTGGTAAATTGAATTTTTGGGATTTAATTAATGACAAAAATCAGAGAATTATTATATAATCTACGGGCGTCCCATTAGGGTTAAGTTACACAAAAATCAAGGGAGAGCCATAGAGGGTGAGGGAGAGCAAACCCTAGAGGTGGAAGGCCAATTAGCACCACCTTGTACAACCATCACCAGTATCGTATAGATCGAAAAGTGAGGAACGTTCCTATACCAACATCACCAGCGGATCAGACCTTCGAATTTGAGGCAAGTGTTTATTTCTTGCTTTTTTAGCGATAATTGTGTTCATGTTAGATTAGGTTAACACACTACTATTATGTAATTGAATTTGATAAAAAAATTGGGAGAATTACATCATGATTAGGACTTATAATGTAATAGTTTTATTCCCTCGTGTAGATAGGAGGATATCCAAGAAGTTTGTTATAATTTCTATGAACAAAGATAGGTTTAATATATACTAATATGTATATTAATTTTAAGAACTAGGGTTCTTGATAATTATTTGGGGATTCCAGGTTATATTGATGATTGGTAATGAATAAATGATGTGATATTAGTGGAAATCATACATATGTGTTAGGAAGTTGATTTAGAATGATTAATTGGTGATTGGGAATGATCCATAGAGGATGTAGGTGTTGAAATGGTGAAGAGGATGTATAGGGTAGGACTGAGTTTTTATAGGTAGAGTTCCAGATCATTTTTCATAAAAAGGTCCGTATCATTTTTCATTACAAGGGTTCGGATCATTTTTCCTTAATAGGTTCGGACCGGTCTGCGATATTTTACAGAATAAATTGTGGAGCTCTAGGTCATCCTTAAGTACTTGAAATGCTAGAATTATAATGAAATACACTAAGATTTGAAGTGATGTTATATTAAGGCAAGTGTGGCGTAAGACTTGGGCATACCTGGGATATATTAACTTGAGAAAATTATGAGAGAGATTATAATCATGATTATTAACACGTTGAGAGTATTAAGTGAAAGTTAATACTTCAAATAGGATATGATACTTAGTTGTGTGAATACCTAAAGATTTTAATAGGTTGTATGTATACCTATGTATTGATTTATTATGTGTATAGCATACCTACGCTGCTTGCTATCGAGATGAGTCTTTTTCACAGTGGACAGTCTTATCCTGGGTGACCCAATTGAAGGATATTTGACCTGTACCCAGAACATATGAACTTGGACATGTGCTATCTGAGATGTTGGATAGTTTCGACGGCTGAATGGGAGCGTAGGTATGTGTGTGACCCATTTGGCTGGGGGTTATGTTCGCCTCTAATATATGTGATTTGAATTTTATGGTTCTTAAGAGATTGAACAAATAGTCCTTTATGCAGTGAGTGATGCACCAAGACATGATAACAGAGTATGCATTGCACCAAGTGGTCATGACCGAAGGGTCCATGATTAGTATATATATATATGTATGTATGTATATATGTATATATGTATGTATGTATATATGTTTATATATATATGTATGTATGTATATATGTTTATATGTTTATATATATATAAACATATATACATACATATATATATATATATATATATATATATATATATATATATATATATATGAACTTGTGAATCATTGTACTGTGTCTAATTAGTAGACATGGGAATATTGATACATAAAATAAATCTTAGCGTATAACGGATTTATTATGAAATTGAGAAACATGTTAATTAACTATTCGGCATAGAATAATTTAATTGGGTATTGTATGGGCGATACGGGAATGCTACTGGTGAGCATAATTAGTATTTTTATGAATTTCAGCTAGTTAGGCTGGGTAGCATATCTAGGTGGGATTAGATGGACGTTAGGCGTTCACAATAGATGAGCGGTGAGAATTTCACGTGAGAGTTCGATATCTAACATGCACATATTACTTGCTTCATTGCAATTTTAAGTACTTGTTAAATCATTTTTTTATAACATCAGCCTCGGACCCGTCTCTTGCATTCTCCTCTCTTTTTCTATATATATGTATTATATCAGGTGCTCAGCCGTAGGGATAGCAGATCTAGAGACTTAGGTTAATAGGCGTTCTGCAAATCTAGAGACTTGGACTAATTTTATGAAACTTTACGGACTTTGTTTTAATAAAAAAAGTTTCAAGGACCAAAAGGAAAAATAGAAAAGGACCTTTTTATAAACAAAGTATTTTTAAGGACCTTTAAAAACTATTATAATATATAGTGTGAAATTACCAAAATAAGCTTAATGTGTAAAATAACTTTTATTCCCTTAGACCTTTCTAACTCATGCTTGACACCTTCACCTTACGCGTGTCGTCTTTAGAAAGAAAGCTGAAACACTTGTTACTATTTGGTGATATTCAGACTAAAAGATAACCATGGCACGTGGCACCTCGACGTTGACTTGCCACCGTAATAGTTTGATCATCTAGACACGTGTCGATACTGTGATACTTTTGGAGACCTATAAACAGTGCATTAGGGATCATTTGAAAATCACACCAATTCCTTGAGAATTATAGTAAGAAATAGTGATCGAAAGATTGGAAAATATCTTAAGAAGGATTTCTATAAGTTTGAAGAAATATTCGTTTTGTAGGCATGATTTTTTTTAAATATCGTAATGCATTTTTTAAGTTTTAATTTCATGTTTTATTGCTTTACTTAGTAGTTATACTGGTAAAATATACTAAAGGCTCATTGAATGAAAATTTAAATTCGGGAAAAATCTATATGGATTTTATTTTCAACATATGTAAACTTGATCAAAATTTTATATACACTTTTAAAATGATTTTCTTAATTAATTAGTCATTATTTTGGAATCCAATTAAGCAATTCAAAAGTCAGTCCCGATGAAATTCTATCTAGTTAAGATGGTATTTAAGTGGTACCCCTGTGACCCCCATCTCTATTGGGAATGAATTTTGAAATTTTCTATCTAAATGAGATGGTATTTAAGTGGTGCGCCTGTGACCCTCCATCTCTACTAGGAACCGACTGATTAAGAAGAACTATGAATTGAATTCTTCAATTACGATTAATGAATATTAAAAATTGAGAAAATGGGTTTTAGTAACCTTTTACAACAATTTATTTTAGGATTAAAACACAATATTTAGAATTTGAATCTGTTTAGAACATATACTTAAACCTTTATTGTATCTGTTAGATTAACGTGTGATCCAATACCACAATTTTGTATTTTCAAACTTCGTTTTTGGTGAGTACTCTATGCCATTTATTGGGCATTTTGATTATATATATTTTGTGCATTGCTTTTATTCTAAAAAAAATCGGATATCGATGATTCCATCGTTCGTTACATGCTTATATTTCTCCATAAAAACATCTAATTTGAATTCTAAAATGGCCTATGGAAACTCTGTTACTATGTTGGCCTTTACTACCAGGTGGAAATATTTGGGTGGTACCTTCCCAAGTGGTTTATCGCCGACCTGCCGTAAATATGGCGTTGTTCCAGAAATCATGATTTTCTGTCTGTGATGTTACTAGGTGGAAACATTTGGTGACACTATCCATCTAGATATTAGAGCATACTTGGCCGTTGAAAATGAATAATTGACATATCGCTCAATTGTTTTATAGGTTATATTGTCAGTTACTTTATATATATTAATGCAAGTTCCTGTCCATATATGTATATGCCTTCTCTTTTGATTTGAATAGGTATCAATTTTCTGAAAAACCCTGGAATGTCTGGAGATTGAATATCATTCGGATTTTAGCTGATGTTGTATAAATAACCATATTTTAGGATATAATTTAGCTTGTCGATGGAACATAAAGGGACTATGTTAAAGATTTAGCTTTTAGAGTTCTATTTGTTACATTATGTAGAAGTTTGTTTTATTAGGTAGAGCATGCTTATCTTTTTAATAATAGGTTTTAAATTTTGTCTTAAGTTGTAAGTCATTGACATTTTAATATAAATTAAGTTTCCTTTAGAAAGCTCTGATGATGTAATTCCTTCACTTTTGGTATTTTATGATTCATAACCATGTGTTTGTATTTCCTATACATATATTTTTAAAGAAATTTTTTTAAATCGAAATATTTGTTGCCTTAGTGGCATGTTAAAACACTCGTTCCCTACTACTACTACTGGGTCGGGGTTGTTAAAATTTTATACCCTGAGATATTCTTCTAATAAAATTTTTCCCAATAAACTAGTGAACGATAAGGTCTTCCATACAAGGCTTCGAATGGTGCCATCTTAATACTCGCCTAATAATTGTTATTGTAGGCAACTCTGCTAACAGTAGATGATTTGATCAACGACCCTGGAAGTTTATAGCGCAAGCCCTCAACATATCTTTGAGTATCTGAATAGTCCTATCAGATTGTCCATCCTTCTTTGGATGATAGGTTTTGATAAGGTTAATAATCGTTCTCCGCTCCTACTGTAATTTATTCCAAAATTTGGACATGAATGTAGGACCTCTATCTGAAACAATGGATAAAGGTGCATTATGCAACCTTCTGATTTCTCGAATGTAGAATCTGGCGAGATTGGTGACATTATATATGATTTAAATAGGATGAAAATGTACTGATTTGGTGAGTCGATCAACCACAACCCATATCGAATCATTTCCTTCCTGAGTCCTAGACAAAGTGGTGATTCAATCAATCATTGTGTGCTCCCACTTCCTCTGTGCTATCGATAGTGAAAGTAATAACCCTGCTGGTTTTTGTTGCCCGGATTTTACTTTTTGACATGTGATACACCTTGACACAAAAATAGAGATATATCTTTTTATTCCTGATTAACAGTAGTCTCTACAAAAATCCATGTGCATCTTTGTACTACCAAGGTGAATGCTGAAATGAACCTAGTGTGCTTCTGCCATGACTTCTTCCCTGAGATCCTCGATACTCAGTACTACTAACCTCCTTCGAAACCTAAATTATTTATCTTTATCAAGTTATAAATCCTTGGTTCTCCTTCTAAAATCTAGTTCTAAAAGTGCATCAAACTATCATCACTAGAAGCATCTTTTGCTGTATAATTACTCTTGCCAATATCCCCTATATGTAGGCGTGGTGCTCTCCCCGTTTAACCCTCAGTTCGTATCTCTAGAGGTATTACATCATGCTATTATGGTAACATTTCATTTCCACTGAAGATATTCCTGGTTTCCTACTTAATGCATCAGTTACAACATTGGCTTTAACATGGTAGTAAGGGATACCGAAGTCATAATCTTGCATGAAATCCACCCATCGTCTCTGCCTAAGATTTAGATATTTTTAAGTGAAAATATGTTGGAGGAATTTTTTATCTGATTACACCTTGAACCATTCCCCATACAGTTAATATCTCTAAATCTTGAGAGTAAAGACAACTGCTACAAGCTCAAAGTCATGAGTTGGGTAGTTCTTCTCATGAACTTTTAACTTCCTTAATGCACAAGCTACTACGTTCTTCCCTAGCATAAATACTTCTCCTAAACTTGCCCCTAATGTATCACAGTATACCAAGTATACCTTTCCTCATTCTAGGAGGATAAGTACCAGTGAAGTAGTCAGTTATACTTTTAACTCCTGAAATGCTCCTTGCACTCTTCTATCCACTCAAAGGGAACCTCCTTTTGTGTTAACCTATTGAGATGTCATGAAATTTGAGAAAAATTCTATAGTAAATTCTTGTCATAAACAAATATTACCAATAGACTCCTTATCCCACTGGATGTCTTTGGTTGCTCCCAGTTTAGCACTGATTCAACTTTAGTCGAGTCCATAAAAAATCCCTATTTTGAAATGGCATGACCAAGAAATTTGACTTTTCCCGTCCAGAACTCGCATTTACTGAACTTTTCATACAACTAGTTATCCCAAAGTACTTTCAAAGTTGTGTGCAAATACTCCTCATGGTTCACTTTTGATGCTAAGTAAATGTGGATGTCTTCAATGAAAACCACAACCAACTGATCTAAATACGGGTGGTAAATCAATTCATGAGGTCCATAAATGCTACAGGTGCATTTTTAATCCAAAAGGCATAAGTAGGAATTCATAATGCTCATATATTGTACGAAAGTCTATGTTCATAATATCCTCCGTTCTAACTCACAGTTGATGATAACCATAATGAAGGTCAATATTTGAAAATATACTCATCCCTCGTAATTGATCGAATAGATCGTCAATTTTGGATATAGGACAGTTGTTATTAATCATGAGCTTATTCAGTTGTCTATAGTCAATGCAAAGTCTCAGTCAATTGTCTTTGTTCTTGGAAAAAAGAACAGTTGCTCCTCAAGGTGAAACACTTGGTCTAATAAAGCCTTTAGATAATAAATCTTCTAACTGTATTTTTAGTTTGTTTAGGTTAGTTGGATCTAAATGGTGAGGAGGAATTGAAATAGTTGAGAGACCATTGTGTACTTTAACTACAAATTTTATTTCCCTCTACGGTGGTTTCCCTGGAAGCTCCTCCGGAAACACATCTGGGAACTCCCGTACAACCAAATAATCAAGGATTATATTATCGGGGTCATCCTGTATGACAAGGCTTGAAATCCATCCTAAGTAATTTTGTTATTCTTTGGTGATAGTGTATTTTCAATAATGGTCCATAATTTTTTCACTATTAAATCCGTGGTTGGATCCATTTGGCAATAACACTGATACACTATGACAATGACATTCTGTCGTGGCATTGAAACAAAATAGCCAATCCATTTAGAGGATTACCTCAAAACCTTTCATATCCATGACAATTAAGTCATACTGAAGAACATACTTCCCCGTAATGATAACACAATTATGACAAGCACGACTTAGGGAAATACTCCGCCGATTGGAAGTCCCACAAAAATAGGGCGATAAAAGAAATCAACCTTAAGATCCAGACTATAAGATAAAGAGTTGGATATAAATGAATGTGAAGCGCCAGATTTGAATAATGCATGGACCCGTGTATGGTAAATTAAGATCATAACTCCCATAACTGTGGTCCCTAGTTAAGTTATTGATTGTGTTAGGGCATAAGCACATCCCTGATTGACCTTGTTATTCTGAATGCCTTGTTGACTAGGTTGACCCTATCCACCATACCCTGACTGGTATGTGAAACACTATTTTTTTACCTACCATGTTGGAATCCACTAGACTACTTTGTATGCTTGGTGAGTTTAATAAAGATTTAATTCTTTGTTGGTTCAAAAGTGCAACCCTGATTGTTAGGTTAAGGATTGTAGCGTCTTTGGGGGTTATCCCTCTTCCAGTGGCCAGATGCTCCATAATTAAAACACCCTATTATTTTTTGTGCTAATCCCCTACCCTGATTCTAGGATGAATCATTGCCAACTGCCATATCTAGTTTGGTAAAGAATCCTTGGGAACCACTTCCCCTATGATTCTTGGCACTGTTATTTCTTTTCTCAAAACTATACATTCTTTTCTTGACTTTAATAAGTCTCTCTCTTTCACACTTCAACTCGAGTCTAATGGCCTTATTCACCGTCTCCCATAAGGCATGAATATTTTGGCCAATGATAAACCTCCGGATGTAAGGGTTGAGACCCTTTATGAAAAGGAGGGTCTTCTCCCTCCTATATTCTACTAAATATTTATCATAGTCTAATAGTTTTTCAAACTTGGCACCGTACTCTCCGATAATCATATTTCCTTGGAACAAGTTTTGGAACTCACTCCTATTTCCATCACGATAAGCTTCTGGGAAGTATTGGTCTAGAAATGTCGCCTTGAAGTCAACCTAAAGGACGGTCCCATTGATGTTGACTTGATAGGACGTCCATAATTTTTAGGCCAGGTCCATAAATTGAAATGTATCCACATGGACCCGATATGGTGGTGACACTTTAAGAACCTTGAATATGTGAGTTAAATGTTGTAGCCACTCTTAGGCCTCTTGAGGTCCTGCTGTATCGCTAAATGAAGGGGTATTTAGTTTCCTAAACTCCTTTAGTATTATGGTGGCCCTATTTCTCTCTACTGAGATTCCATTAACCTTGTGCTATTGGGAGAGAGATTCATCTAGTTGCCTGACCGCTTGAGTCAAATGGTGCAACTCTTTGGTATTTCCAACAACACGTCCGTCACCTCTTTGTATAGTCATTATAAAAAGGGAATAATAGTTTAGAATAGGATAGAATATAGATAAATATAAAGAAAGTGAAACGTAAGCGTAATCTCTGACACACACATAGCCTATGCTCGGATACCAAGTTGTGAAGACCCATTTTCAGTGATTAATAAGGAAAAAAATTTATACTTTGATTTCATTCAAGAAAAACATCTCTTTAAATAAAATATTTCTTTCACTTTTTTGTGTCGTAAAATCCCTTTGATTTAATTCACGACATGATGTCGAGCTTATGAAATTTATATGAAGACTTGGAATAAAATAATTTTACCAACTTTATAGAATAAAAAACAATTTAAGAAAGTCCACATCATCTTATCTCATCACAAACCGAATTTAAAATACTTCCAAACAATTCTAATTAAACAAAATTCCATTAAAGGAAAAAATTAAAGTAAATAGTAAATAGTGCTCTACGGACATTTAAATCCTTCTTGGTCTCTAACGGTTTCCTTTCCTTTATCTGTTCCTGAAGTACCTTGGGGGTTTCGCAAATAATGGGGTAAGGGAATGTGCCTAGTAGGAGAAATACTAGCAGAGTAATACATAGAAAGAATATTTATGAATGATTAGGCATAAATTCTTCATATTTACCCCCTTAATTTCGATATTTTTATGTTCTTGCGCATTGTAATTTATATGGATTTATCTCATATTCATGATACTAACCCTTTTTGGTGAGCATTTTTCTTTTGTGTATCTCCTATTTGTTTTACAGGTATTTCATACAAGTTAGTGCGAAAGAGAACTCAAAACAATTAAAGAAACTAATAAATGGTGAGTTGAAGGGCATTTTCATAATTTTTTAGCCTTAGTCCGTGTGACACCCTGCCCAATTAAATATCGGGTGATCAATCCTTTATTAAAATTAAAATAGAATGTTCGGTGGGTTCATTCTTAGCAAACATTTAACATTATTAATCACCTAATATATAATTAAGCTAGTGTCAAAACATTTTCCAATCTTCAGTTATAACCGAATAATTTATTTATAATTTCAAGTAATAAGATAACAAATGTTTACCATACACATGAATATAATAAAACATAGCACTGTCACTATTCCAAGTTTTCGGCGCTATATATATATATATGCCGAGCTATATCTCGCTTATCTATAGAGAACACAATGTATCCTGAGTCACATCAGTAAATAAATCCCTACGCACCGGGATCACATCTAACAAGACAACATACTCACTGAAGTCTACGATATCATGAATTTTTCATATATATACATATATATAGGCCCAACCCTATTTCTGGTGCGACCACGCAAAAGTAATTTTTTTACTCACTCGGAGTATCCAGCACGATAATCTTATCATTTAATCTACTATCGTTCAAACATTCGGTAATTATCACTACACATTACCATAATAAGCTCTACTTTGCTAACTCAGTGCAATAGTATATTATAATAATAAAATATGTTTTTTGGACCCACCCGGCTCACTCACGGGAGACATTAGAAATCCCCATTACCCATGATAAATATGTTTGTAACCAGACTGTTAAAATCAACGTTCCCACTAAACTCAACTCGCATGCAATATTTAGGGTTCACAATTTATATATAAGTTGTGACACACCCATGTCACTTGACATAATCCTTTTCTCGCAAGGATGAAACAAAACTTCATCAGTCTCACCTAATCATAGGGTCCCAACAAGTAGATTCCAACACGAACCATGAGCCTTTGTAATATTTATATAGCTAGTATTTCACCCAAAAGTTACCCCCTCCTCGTTGTGGAAAAATATTACGTTATGTCGCTTACACGCCCATCATTGAAACATTGTCCTAACATCTCTAGGCCTCACTTATGGATTTACTGGCAACACTATTTCTTCTTGGGCCCGAATTGACCCTGAGGATGAATATGATAGTATTACTGAGGACTCCATTGGTCCTGCCTAAACCCACCACTCTCGGGTTGTAACTTCTTGGGCCCAATTCTTTTGACCCAATTCGTCCTCTGAAACTCTCACTCCTCCAGTTGTTATGCCTAACTGGCATGGTTTACCATTCTCAGATCTTATCGGCTGCACTTCTCAATGAGGACACATTCAACACTGGTAGTCCCACTCTCTACACATAGGGAAACTTCCCAAGATATTTCCCATCACTAGTACCACTAACCATTTTAGAATGTCCTTCCCTCGGACTGGCAGCCTGAGCTCCCAATTGTTCTCCCATTATCCCTTTGCCTATACGGGCCTTTCGGAACTATTATTGGCCTCTACAACCCTGATTGACTTCATCGTCACTTTATAGGAAGTTAATCAATTAAAATTATCTAAATGAGTTCCCTTTTTGGCATACTCTCATGTGGCATTTCACTAACACCGTTAAGTTCTGTTTCGCTTTTTGGCTAAATTCTCTAACCCTCCTGGATCACTTCTTTTGGAAGTGCTAAAATAACTTGCAAGCGTACAACCTTGATGACATCAACATCAGTTATACTAGATGGATTTCTCATCCAACCTCGTATTTTATACACGGTCCTTTATCAACTATAAACCCTTTTATATTCTATTCCCCTTTTCCAGGTATGAAGTTCGTTATGAAATTCAACCTTTCTCTCACTATTGGTACCGAGCTTACCCACTATGCTAAGTTTCAAAATTTCACTTGCATCTCTGTTATAACATCGAATGGAAGACCTCACGGTCAAATCGTACCCAAATTTCTCTTTAAATTTCAAACACACTCCTTTATATGTGGTGATTGACTCTAATCACTTTATGTCACTCCTAAGAGCTACAAATTTAACTCCAATGTTAATTTTTAGTGTCACTGCACTACACTCTACACAATTGCCTTCGGACTCTCTCTACTTCCATTGGCATGTTATACTTTCTCTTTTTCTTCTTTGCATCTTCACCGATGACTTTTCAAAGGATTCCCTTTGATTTCCACTTCGTCGACTATGCTAGATGATCCTAAAATCCCTTTACCATAACCTATAACTGTTCCTAGGGAACCCTTTGTTCCCGAGTGATGATTCTATCATCCCTTGCTTAGATAATACTCATAGTGACTTTTGTCACGACCATCGTTCCGAGATTACTCTATGTCTTCTATCGGGCTTCTTCTCCTGCAATCCTTCTTACGGCCCTCACTGGTCGTCCTATAATGTTAGGTGCTCGAAGTATAAATAATTTTATATCACGAGTCACATAAATTATATTTCATAGCAGGAGAACGTAAGTAGCATACATAAGGGAAGACAATAATCCTGTAATAAAGATCTAAATCAAAGAACACTACGCTGAAACATAGAAAGTCGTACAGATCCTAAGGACACTAGAATCTGATGCTCTGATACCACCGGTGACCCCCCGCCCAATTAATTATCGGGTGATCAGTCCTTTATTAAAATTAAAATAGAATATTTGGTGGGTTCAATCTTAGCATCACTGTCAAAAAATATTTAACATTATTAATCACCTAATATATAATTAAGCGAGTGTCAAAAGATTGTCCAATCTTAAGTTATAACCAAATAATTTATCTATAATTTCAAGTAATAAGACATCAATTGTTTACTATATACATGAATATAATAAATATAGGATATAAATCAACTACTGCAATAAAGAAGAATGGATAAAACATTCAAGTTCAAAGTCTCAAACCAATAACCATAATAATACTCAATCCAACTGAAAAAAACTACAAAAGTAAACTGAGTACAATCTCTAAGATAAAATGACTTAGAATGGGCGATGCATGCCCTAAATGGAATGATTGAATATAACTAAAAGAAATTATAGAGGCATCTACATGCAAGGACCTGCAACTCCCACAACCCCTGCAACTTGCTAAACAATCCAAGCGTCTGAGTCTGGTAACCCTGTGGCACCTGATAATATAAATTTATATAGCAAAAGAGAGAATAATAAAAAGAAATGGGTCAGAGCCCGAGTTGTAAAAATATTTGTTTTAGCAAGTATTTAAAACTACAATAAAATAAGTATTACGTGTAAGTTAGTTTCGAACTATCGCATGATATTCTCACCTCTCCACTATTGTGCACGCTTAACGTACATCTATCCTAAAGTAGTTATCTATAACACTCCCAACAAGGCCATAGACTTATACTTCTAACTATATCTCGAAGGAGTATCCCGTATCGCCCATACAATACGTTATTAAAATAATTTATCCTACATAACTAAATTTCATTATATTCACCGTCCGAATGGTTAATCTTTTAACCACTAAGATTATTTTATTTCTCATTGTTACTATATCTACTAATTTCACACAGTAGAATTTTCCCCAAGTATATTCATATATATATATAGTCACATCATTCTTATATATATATATATATATATATATATATATATATATATATATATATATATATATATATATATATATATATATATATATATTAATCCTGCACCCTTAGGTTAAGACAACTTGGCGCAATGTATACTCTGTTATCATGTCCCGGTGCATCACTCACTGCATGAAGGACTGCTAGTTCAATTTCTCACAAACCATAAAATTCAAATCACAAGTATTGGAGGAGAGCATATTCCCCATCCAAATGGGTCACACACATACTTACGCTCCCATTCATCCATCGAAACTATCTTACATCTCAGATAGCACGTAACCAAGTTCATATACTCTGGGTACAAGTCAAATATCCTCCAATGGATCACACGGGATAAGACTGTCCACTACGCGAGAACCTCATCCCGATAGCAAGCAGCGTAGGTATGCTATACACACACTAATAGTCATATAATAGGCATTCTCACATTCTATTAAAATCAAGGTATTCACCCAACCCATACATATATTTTCCATACGTAGTATTCTCTCATTACTACTTATAATATGATTATTTCGATTATTCTCTCTCTCAAAATTTCCAAGGTTAAGTCACCTTACCAAGTATTTAAGGCATTTTACTGTGAATATTGCATAAAAATAGTGCACTGTGCTAAAATCATCAAATGACAGTTTTTCTCTCTTAAAATAACTGCGTAAATCCAATTGGGAAAAAAATGGAATTTTCTAGATTTTGGACCTGTCATTCGAACCAGGTCTGTTGTCGTTTGAATGACATCTCGTGAAAACCTATCTCGTTTGAACGAGGATCAATCTTGTTCGAATGAGATTGAGTAGTTCTCACCTCTATTAGACCTGTTATGTTTTACACCCTTAACATTTTCGTTTTCCACCTTTTTCAAGACTAAAACCTCTAAATAATTAACCCAAACACCAATCGTTCAATTCCAATCAACTACCCCCAGACATCTATATATGATTTCCAATAATATATCATCATTAAATCATAACTAATCATCAGTGAAATTCAAAATCCTCAAATTTAAGTATAAAGAACCCTTGTTCTCAAATTTGTCTTCAAAACTCTAAATTATGCCCAAATATAATCAGAATACTATTATAAATTCGTGGTCATAATCCTATCTACATGAGGGAATCAAACTTTATTCAAATGAGTCCTAATTTATGATTAATTCTCCTAAATTTTTCACCAAATTCAACTTTCATAACAATGGAGAAATTACCTAGTCTAACATGAACACAAATATTGCTAAGGAAAGCAAGTAATAAACACTTGCCTCGAATTGATATTCTAATCCATTGATGAAATTGGTATAGGCTTTCTCCTCGTCTTTCGATTGCTTTGGTGGGATTTTTAGTGTGAGTTCTTGAGTTTTGCACCAAGAGTACCAATGTGTTATCTCCTTCTTCCTCTAAGGTTCTCTCTTTCTCTCTTGTAGGTTTAGAAATTGACAAACACCCTCTCACCCATGTACACTATATTTTATTTTCTTAAATTTCGTCCATATTATTTCCCTAAAAATCCAAAGAATAAAGTTACCTATACGGGGGGCCGGTTACGCCTAAAAATATTCCGGAGTCCAAATAAAATACTCGAGTAGAGTTTTCTTATTATCTCGACCCTTTCGGACTCATTGACGCACTCGAAATGACCATACGAGTTACTTAAAAATCAATTATCTTTTTATTCTGACTCACACGTGCATATTGACTTAAAATACCAAACTTTCATCTTTCACCCTCCAACAATTTATGAAATTTCATAATTCCATATTACATTTCCACACAGTAATATTCAATAATTTTCATCAATAAGTATTAACCCGTGGCAGACTAGTTAATAATTAATTTAATTTGGATTAATCAATTAACAAATTAGTTTCACCTTTTAATTTAATTAATCCAATAAAAATAATAATTAATCTCGTAATTATTTAATTTCATAAAAATACATGGTGTTATTGTCCAGAGGTGGGTCCAACTAAAAATTTGAAGATCTTTAGATTACAAGAGCACTGGAAAAAATAGCACCTCAATCTGAGCTACGGTGAAGAAGTTATGGTCATTCGAAGTTGAGAGAAAGTTGCAAGAAAAAAGAACCGAACCAAACCTAACCGAGTCGGTACTGATCCTTAAAACTCACTATCTAAATTTTTTTAGTGGACCAATCCGAATTAAATGGAAAATTAACTGATCCGGTCACTAGTCACGCTCCAGAACCGTTACAAAATTAGTCACGCATTTTAAGTGTGACAAAATTTCCTGATACGAGATTTTTATTGTGTCCTTATCTTTTAGCCAAAAGAGTTTTATATTTTGGGGACTCTTCTAAATGACCTCTAGCTTGTGTATTTAGTCATTAGGGTCCTTTTTATTCAAATCTCATTCATTTAAAATCTCTTAATGAAGGGGGAACATCTAGGAGAAGAATCTATATATTTTGCACCTTCAATTCGAGTTTTTCTTCAAGCGTTGATTTCTTCTTGCATGTTCTTGTTCTTCAATCTTGGTAACCTTTATTTCCAGCACTTCTATTATTATTTCTCATGTTTGATCACACTTTTATCATAAGAATGATTCCATGCTACGTAGACTTCTTGCTTAATCATAGTTAGACTATGTTCGACTAGGTTTTTAAGGGTTGGAATGCATGAACCCAACCGGATATGATTTGCATGGATATAAATTTAATTCCCCAATTTAAGTAAATGATTGAATAATGTTTATTGGTTAAGACAACTGCCATAGGAATTTTAACCTCGGTTGACCCTAGGTAACCGGGGTGTTTAATTGTGCGACACGCGTATTAGCTTTTGTGGCACCGCTTTATTCTAACTTTTGATTATGACCCTCATATATGTAATGCTTGAGATTTATAATGTCGGGGTTTAATCAATTATCTAATTCAAAGTTAGGGTTTGTATCTGTAAAACGTACTAGGGATGGGGAATTGTATTCCGACGTTATTTTTATCTCATATCAATCATAGAAAATTTAGATAGGATTTTCATTTTCTTTCATAGAAGAAAAATAGAACTTTTCACCATTAAATCATCTTTTCTTATTTATTTTTTGAGTCAATCTTTTAGGTCATTTATTATAGTCTATCATCGTCACGTCTCCACGTCCTAGTCCTTGAGATCGATACCCTGTCTTATCGGGTTTATTACTTCGGTGACCAATTTGCACTTGAACCGTAATTATCACACACTTTAGAGACAAAATGAGTCGTATCAAGTTTTTGTCACCGTTTCCTGGGATTACGTAGAAATTAGGTTAGGTTGATTTGATCTAAAAATTGATTCTAAGTATCAAAAAGTAAAAAAAAAATCATAAAATCAAAAATTCCAAAAAACAAAATTCAGAAAAAGAAAAAGACCAAAAAGATATACCATCTCTCAATCCTTTAATGAAAAATCCGCAACAAACTCCTCAATATAATCCCATCCATATTTATGAAAATTCGATAGTTGAGTACAATCTTGATAGCCCATACACTCCTAACGTTCCTCAGTTTTGTGTTCCCCCTACTACACCTCCGAATTAGCTAGTAAGTATCATGTTAAGTAACACCACTATCATACCGGGTGAGGAATTGGAATCAATAAGTGAGCGATACACTTAGAGTTACCCTTCAGATTACACTCCAAGCACACTGAGTAAGGCCACCGAGTCATTTGAAGAGAGAGGCATGCCTGATCAAGCTAGTTTCGATGCGGGTGAGGGTGAGATGTCATTTCGTCCTTTGATAAACCTCTTATTCCCAGAGAAAATTCTTCCCACCTTTCATGGCATGGATTCGAAGAAGTCATATCTCCATATCTGTGAGTTCGAAGAGGCATGTGGGACCTTTAGAAACCAAGTTTGTACTCAAGAAGTTTTCTGCCTCAAAATTTTTCCTTTCTCTTTAAAGGATAAATAAAAGACCTGGCTATGGTCTTTATCACCGAACTCGATCACTACATGGGGAGTTATGCAATAAAAGTTTCTCTTGAAATTCTTTCCAACACATCAAACAAACTCCATTAAATCTCAAATTCAAACATTCCAACAATCATAAACTGAGCCATTTCATCGATGCTACGAATGTTTCCACGAGATACTTAGTTCATGCCCACATCATGGTTTTGACAGGCACCATGTCATCTCCTTCTTCCATAATGGGATGACTATCACTTACAAACAACTCGTAGAGACAATGTGAGAAAGTGCATTTTGGTATTTGGACGAAAGTAATGTGGAGGCTCACCTTATATACGTCTCCGAGACTGCTCAAGGGTGGGACACATCTGAACCCAAGGCCCAAACCCATTTTCGATAGACACCTACGACCCCTTTCGCATTCGGTATTTATAACTTGGCCGAGGAAGCCTAGAAGGACTATAAGCATATGGCAAATTTTTTTGTATCCTGGCCAAGAGAAACACCTGAATCCTCCTGAATAAGGGAGGAGAAAGTGTGTACGATTTGTGAGGTGGGCCATTAAACGAAGGAATGCCCGACGATACCTGCCTATGAATTTATGCTTCACGAGCAAGTGGAAGCGATATGGGGTTTTAGGGGGAATTTTAATGGCCCTCAAGGGAATTATTACAACCCCTCATGGAGAAACCATCATCGATTTATCTATGGACAACAAAACACTGCATTGAATCCTCATTCAAACATTATCCCTTCACCCCTCCTCCATTCCCACTGGGCCAACACATGCAAGCAGCATCTCCTGGACCATATCTCACCCCACTGTGGATAAATATCGAGGATACTATAAACAAATTCATCGAGTCCCAAAATGCAACCAATGCTAAGTATGATAACATGTTCATTGACATAAATGTGAATATCTCTAGGTTGCAATCATCTTTATGTATCCAAGAGAAGGGTAAGTTTTCGGCCCAAGGCCAAAGACCTCCCCAAGGTCAAACTAGTTTAAGATCTATTTCTAATGAAAATCAAGAGCAATGTTGTTGATTTATTACCTTTCCCGCATGACACACCTAAAGGCAAGGAGGTTTCTCCCGGAAAGAAAGAGGCCAAAGATGCCTCCTTGAATAAGAGTGATAACGAGAACACTAGTGAGCCGAAGTCGTACTGAACCCCTCACAGCCGCATCATTTCCCCAACAATTAGTATCCCACGCCAAAGACTCCTCTCGTGAAGATGTGTTAGACGTTATTAAGCAAGTAAATATTAATTTACCTTTTCTCGATACCATAAAGCAAATTCCCGCGTATGCTACATTTTTTAAGGACTTAATCATAGTGAAATGAAAGATAAAGGTAAATAAAAATGTGTTCTTAGCACATAACTTCTTCTCAATATTATCAAGTAACCTTCCACCTAAATTCAAAGATATGGGTGCACCCACTATTTCGTGCATCATGGGGGGAATTCAAATTTAGAGAGCGTTAATAGATTTAGGGGTGATTGTCAACATTCTCCCCTATTCTATCTATAAGCAATTAGGTTTGGGGGACCTTAGGCCCACAAACATGACTCTCTGACTTGAAGATAGATCCATAAAGATACCTCGAGCGGTCATTAAGGACGTGGTTATCCAAGTTCACACATTCTACTTCCCGATGGATTTTTCATTTGGGACGAGGAGCCATCTGTTGTACTGAGTAATCATGTCCTCGTCATTTTAGGCCGCCCATTCTTAGCTACGTTAATGCCTTGATCCACACTCGAAATGGGCCCATGAAACTTATGTTCGGGAATATGACCTTCGAATTAAATATCTTCAACATCGCCCATCCCAAGGGTGATGAGGGCGAATCGCGATAGAAGGATCTTAAGGGAGAAACAATGAATAAGGAAATAAAGAGGAGTCACTTGAGAGCGCCGGTGGGGGTAAGTCTTGTTACCTCAAATGAGTGCGATAATCATGGCTTGGATCGATAGGTGAAGGAGGTGTGTTTAGTAACCGATAATGAGAACGGCATTGGGTACAAAATTGAGTGCGAGAGAGAGTTAGGAGATATGAGCCTAAAAGATTTTGAAAAGGAATTCGGGCCGATGGATGAAAGCCTCACTATCAAAGTTCAATATCAATTGGACTCATATAGTCACTTAGAAGAGATGGAATGGGAGAATACAATAGATGAATTCCTTCTTCGTTACCATCCACCCATCCCACTTCAGTCCTCGGATGTGATCAATGAGAGGACTCTAGTCTCGTCTGATTTAGAGCTCGACCCATGCATTTCCAAAGTTAAGAAAAATGTATGTTTCACATGTCCCTCCAATATTGATCGTAATATTATCACTAAATACGGGAAAGTACATCGTGATTTGGCAAGGAACCATGAGGATCTTATTCATGTTAGTCACAAGGGATACCCCTTGTCTATGGGAAGGGTCATAAGTTGTTCCGAGTTTTAGTTTATGGTAGGAAGATGGGGGAGATGAGGAGAGCATCGAATGCCGTTCATGGGATCGGTTGAGTTTGTTGGAGCGAGAGAGAGGTCGTCGCACCCCCGACGAGTATGTGGTCACTTTTGTTGTATTTTTGAGTCATTATATAGTGTAATTTTTCATTTTCAATCTTTTCTTGTTTTATTTTTGCACTTATCATTTTTATTATTTAGATTTTGGTCCTTTTGCTTGCGGATAATGCAAAATTCTAAGTTAGGGGTGTGAGTGTGTATTCCTAAAATTTTACAATGCACAAAGTTCGAAATGACAAAAAAAAAATTAAAATTTTCAAAAAAAGTCAAAAATATTTTTCTTCAAAATAAATAAGAATTGGAATTTAAAATCTTAAAAAATATCAATAAATTTTGTTTAGAGTCTCAAATTGTAAAAATTCAAATGCACTAACCCGAAATTGACCAAAGATGGAAGTTGAGAAAAAATTAACGACTTAACGAATAAGTGTGGAGATTATTAACTTGGTGAGATTTTGAGCATATACTTTTTGCGAGATTTCAAATCAATTCGGGTTAATCATTAACTCAAAGTTCATTTCAGTGTTTTAAAAACTCGTTGAAGATCTCGATACCCTTATTTAATTGGTTACAGGAAATGTGTGAGATGTTGCTTTGAAAAGCGTGCTAACATGTCTCTAAACGAAATTAGTCTCGAGACGTATATCGTAAAATAATGAGTAGTTCGGACAATAAAGTAGGCCTTCGTTTGTTACCCAAAAATATTAGCCATAAAAAGTTAGTGAAATTTCAACCTTTGCAGCCCAATTTGAGCCTAATAAAATTTGTCCTTTTCATTTGTAGCCCGAAAAACCCAAATGGCCCGGAATTATGAAGAATGAATATTCTGAAATTAAGTCCAAATGGTGCAACAAGAAGGGGCAAGAAAAACAGATTAATGCTCAACAAAAATAACAAGAAAATAAAAAAAAGAGAGAAAAATAGAAAAAAGAGAAAATGAGGAAAATCCCGTAAAAAGCACTAAAGGACGTCATAAGAAAATTTTCCAATTAGGAAATTTCCAACCATTCCCACTTTTTACCCAATATCCTTAAACCTAGAAAAGTCCTAACCGAGTCCGGATTACGAAAGTAATTACCACGTGGATAGATAAAATATAAAAAGATAACAAGAGAGGTTACAAGATGTGAATAAGAGACAATGTTTCCCCGTTTCCAATAACCATATTCCAATGACGAGATCTATTCACTTATATAATTCCCATCTTTTAAATTTTGTGTGCGTGTATTTGTGTTCCAATGCCTTTAATCTTTATATCACGCATATTGAGAAAAATAGCCACATTCCAAGTGATTACTTTGTGAGT
Source organism: Sambucus nigra (assembly GCA_949130495.1). NCBI lineage: Eukaryota > Viridiplantae > Streptophyta > Magnoliopsida > Dipsacales > Adoxaceae > Sambucus > Sambucus nigra. The sequence continues at coordinate 799,285 of OX422221.1, forward strand.
GTATCCATGAGAAATTGAATCAAAGCAAATTTTTGAAAAGTAATATAATGATCAATTGGTGGAAATTAGCAGTTCGATTTTTTGACTTCGCATACACACACTACAAATTGAGACTCTTGAATATGAATATATGGTCACTATTTTTGGGGATTTTAAATTGTAGAATTTTTAAGTATTTTGAATTTTCTTGAGTCGCAAAATGAATTTTATGGGTATATTCACTACAAACCCTCAGTGGGCGAATTGTTTCGGCTAGTCCGGGTACGAATACCCTAAGGTAGGAGACTTTACGGAGGAAACTCTTGAGATCCTTCATCGTTCTTAGACATGGAATTTGTATAATTGCTTGTTTCTTATCCTCGTCCATCTGCACTCCTTGCTAATCTACCCCAAAACCAAGGACCTTTCAACTTATAACCCCTAAATCCCACATTAGTGGGTTCATCTTTAGCTTGTACTTTCTACACCATATGAAAACCTTCATTAGATCACCTAGATAAGATTCATCCTTATTCGACATGATGATAAAATCCTCTACGTTGAATTCTAAAAACTTATCAAAGAAGTCTTGGAAAATGGCCATCATCATCCTTTGCTAAACTGACCCAACATTCTTTAACCCAAAGGGCATACCTTTGTAGATGAAGTTGCCCAACTGGGTCTTGAATGGTGTCTTCTCTGCATCTGTTGGATCCATCTTGATCTTGTTTTACCCCACATACCCATCCATAAAACTGTACATCTCATGACCAGTAATTGCATTGATCAAGTTATCAATGGAGGGCAGAGGGAACTCATCCTTCGGGCAATTTTTGTTCAAATATCTGAAGTCCACACAGATCCTTATATGATTCCCTTTGTGGTCTATCAAGAAACATTCATACACCGGGTCATCCTCTTCATCAGCTCCTTCGACCACCCTCTCATACCCTTAGAGGAGGTAAATCACTCTTGCATCCTTTGTGATTTTCCTCTTGCATTGCCTACTTGCCATTAAAACTTCCTTTCTCTTCCATTCTCTCGAAACATATGTTAGTCTGTTTCTAAAAAACCTTCTTAGTACACTCTATCATTGGACCTCATGCTCCATTAGATCCATCATGGGCCTCATTTTATCTTTGAGTTATTTCTATTTATTCTGAGGTTTATGATCAGTATGGTGAACTTCCTCGGCAATTTCTCTTCTTCTTTCCCCTTCGATGCTCTATCCATTCACAGGTCCTATCCGCTCTATAATAGAGGGAACTCTCACTCCCTTCATGCTTCTCGTTAAGACCATGGCATCTTCCTCTAGCTCTGTGTAGAAGGTTTCATCTACCAAGTGAGCTTCTTAGGTGGAAAAAGGTTTCTTTGTTGCACGTATAACGATTTCAGTCCCTTTTACATTTGCCTTCGCACATTGGTGATATGTCGAATGGGACTAAACCATGATTTTGCATGCACACCCTTCCTACCAAAATGTGGTACGAAGTAGCACTCTCAATCACATGGAATTTTATGTGCAAAGTAAGACACTCCATCATAATTCCAACGTTCACATATCCAATTGATTTGGATGATTGGTTAATATATTCGAAATTTTTTAGAGGCATTGGTATCTATATTGCCTCGGGAATGTGGCTGCCTGGAAGGAATAGATTGGCATGATGTTTATCTATGCTCCCCCATCAAGGCCCCGGCAAAACTCACCCCTTTAATATTAATAGTAATGAATAAGGGTTTGTTATGTGGGAACCTTATAGCCCTATTGATAAGACATCTTTTGTGTATCTGTCATTGTAGGGTAAATACGGTCAATCAAAAGTCCCTTCTCGTACCTACAAACACACTAAAAATGTATATTGGCAAGTAAGGGGTCAATCCGTGCTCTTTAACGTGGACAAGAGTAAAGTGAAGACTATGTCTAATTTTTAAAACAAATTTTAAGGGATATTTCTACTACTAATTATGAACTAAAATTAAAAGTACACTAATAAATAAAGAAAATGACAAAGTGAGCTAAATATGAGGAGAAAATAATTATGAGATAATTCCAGGGAGTTATTTTCATTAATTAGTTTGTCTATTTAAAATTCCCCAAAACATATATAAATTCAAAAATCAACTCTCATTGCAAATGTAAAGTTACATATAGTCATTTTAGAAGATTAATATTTAAATTTAACATACTCACAAAAATTATATTTAAACATTTTCTAACAAATCACCCGCTAGGGAAAATTCACTAAAAGCATTTTAAATCTTAAAAAATAAATTTTAGAGCTGAAAAATTCAAACTACAATATCATTAAAAAATTGCCTATCTCTAGTTTAATTAATGAATAAATATTATATTATAAATTTACAATTTTCTCTCCAAAATAATTCACCCTCTCTCGAGGCATAAATATAAATTAAAAAATTTTAATATTAATATTCAAAGGGGCATAATAAATAAACAAACTAAAAATAAAAATAATTAAGTTAAGGGTTTCATCTCACCCCTTGAATGGGGTATTTAGCCTCTCATTTTGATATTATTAGATATGAAATGTAATAATGACACAATAAGAGGCATACAAAATAAAATGGAAACAGAATAAATAAATAAACCAAGTCTCCTTGAAATTGAAATTATCTTCCCAATTATGAACAATTAAGTTCACCCACAATTCTGAATTTTACAACACTCAAAGATGTCACTCAACTCCCAATTTGTATCTCAATATTGTCTCCCTCACACTCAAGATACTTTTTAAAAAAAATAGATAAAAGAAGAATTAATTTTTTTTGTACAATCTAGAACTAAAATTGTGCTCCAAAAAATGGGGCTCCTAAAGTGTTTGCTTCTGAAGTGTCCTAGTTTTTCTTCTGAAATGAAGAGAGGTCTTCTTAAAATAAGAGAGATGGAGATAGGTACTATAGATGATGGGTTTAGCAGGAGTTGGTTATGTTTGTAGCTGCGATTGGAAAAGGTGTCAGAGATAGGTAGGTGTGTTTTCGTGTTAAAATGGGATTTTGTGTAGGAGCAGAACTAGTTTTGGGAAATCACAGCTATGGATCTCGGGTTGCTGGTGAACGGGGTGGAGGTCATGGGTTGACTTGGGAAGTGGTTATATGGGTTGTAGGCAGAAATTAGAACGGGTTGTGGGTAGGTCCAGGTATGGGATGCTGGGGTTTAGTTTGTATATGAATTATGGTTTTCTTGGGTTATTGGGTTGGGGTATGGCTGAGGTGGACAGGTATGGCAGGTCATACATTGCTGAACTGTGGAGGTCGACTGCCGATTTTGGGATGTGGGTTGAGGTATGGTCGCCAGCAGTGTAAGGTTGGAATGGCAGGAGCTTGGGGTATTTTTTTATGGGTTTATGTTAATGGAGGTTAGGAGAGAGAGAAGATGGTGGGTGAAGAATATGATGAGGGAGTGTTTGAGTGTAGGTGAGGTGTATGTAAAATCATTCTTAAGAAAACCCTAATATTAATAACTAACACATTAATATGATTAAACTTTATCATACAATTGTTCTTAATAAAAAGATCTTGGATCATAATATTTTCACATAATATGCCTATAGGATAGAAAAGAAGACTTACTTTAATCCATTGAAGTTTATTGGAATAAAGTTGCTTGAATGATCCTATTAAAATCTCCTTTGAATCCCTTGAATAACAACCCATAAATTATCTTCTTGTGTTTCGAGAATTTTCTGAGAAAATACGAATAAAGGGAATTTCAAATTTTCTCTCCCACCTCAGAAATAGTGTGTTATGAGATAACCGCAGATAGTGTAGGCTCCTCTATTTATAAAAGGAAGAGGGCCAAAATCCTAATCAATATGGGATTCTATTTCAAGTTTCCCACTAATGCCACTAACCATCATGTGACTAATGGATATGATTAACCCAATCCTTTATTATTTGTATTTATCACGTTCCTAATTAATTATCTGATGTTTATCAAGACCATATAATTGGGAAATTCATAATTTTGGAATTTAATATATGTAAAATTAAATAATTAATTTGAAACTACATTATTAATTTCCAACAGTCTCCCACTTGGTCTTAATAATCCTCATAATTTAATTAGGTACCATAAGGTGCACAGTAACTCATAAATATAATTTGCTTAAATCAAACAATTCACGAATGCGAGTCATGGCGGTTACATGCTATTCAAGAGTATGGTTCCTTCCATGTACCATAACACCAATGTTTCATTCAACTAAGCCTTTTATATTGGGTATCATAATGGCCTCATAATATCCTTTTGAATATGGACTATTTCTGTCAACAATAATTCATAATCATATTCATGCATTCACAAAAAATAGAAATTATTGAAATCAGAAAAACTTTTATAAAATTCAAGTAATAGTGTCAAACAACTAAGACAAATACCAATGATAATCTTACTAATCAAAACCAATCTTTTTGACACGTTCCATGAAGTCTTTGGAGATAGTCCTTTTGTAAGAGGATCTACCATGTTATTACTCATACTAATGTGATCAATTTACACTATTTGTTTCTGAATTTCTTCTTTTACTAATAGGTATTTCATTCAATGTGCTTAGTTACTTTAGTAATACCTAACATTTCTTCATAAAGTAGATTGCAGTGACATTATCATAATATTTCAGCGGCGACAAATCCAAGTCCTGAAATTAAGTCATACTGCCAAAATACATAAGTTGTAGCATCATGCATGCTACAAACTCATCTTTCACAATATTTAATGGATGGTTTGTGTTGCACTCCTTCATTATATTGGTTGATAAACCAAACAAACATAGTTAATCAAGAGTGAACTTCATACCATCCGTACAAGTAGTAAATCTGAGTCACAATCATTGTTCATATTTAAATGAACACATACATCATAAATGTGAGCATATAGTCCTTTAAGTATCTAATTACTTCATACACAACTTATAAACCCATAAAATTATTTTGATTCTCTACTTTCTAAATACGTGCTTGTATATAGAGAAAATATATAAACTTACTTCCAATGATCTTAAGGTTTATACAAATAGACAACGATTAAAAAAAATAATGATAGTATTTCTTAAAATATGTCATGTGGGAATCTTATGTGTATAAAATGATCTCCTAAACATATTCACATGATTTATAAGTCTCCAAAAATTAATTTTCACATCCCTTTCGTGTAACTCTTAATCATAATGAGCTACTAATTTCATAAAAATTCCATGCCCTTACATATAATTGATAAGCTTTATTTATAACCTTTTCTTCATTAATGGTGAAATATTTTACTTCAATTTAGCTTTATCTCGTTTAACTACCATTAATGTGGCGTTTGATCTTAATAACCCCCTGATACCCAACTTTAGTGCATCAATTATGTAATTCAACGAGATTCTAAACTTAGTTGTAGTCCATTAGTTTTACTTCTTATGACTATTGAAAATAAAACGAGGTCATTATTTATCCATACGCCAAATTCATGTTCATTTAGATACACTACATAATAATTTAGCATAGTAGATCTTTTAGGATCTTCTTAATGCTATTCCTTATTATTTTATCTACATTTTTATCACGATGACAATACTATCATTTAGTGGTTGATCATTTATTTGTTCAAAAAGAACAAGTATTCAAGAAAGTTATCGGTAATGGGACAAGTACCCTACCTTCCTTTATAACCATATTTCATTATTCGTTACTCCCACTAATTTCACCATTTATAATGCATTTGACATTTTCGATTTTCTTTAACGCAACAAATACGTGGCAATGACAATTATATGATCTATATAGGTCCACTTTAAGGGAAGTTTCTCATAATCTCCCACTTAGGCCACATAGGTCCTCCTGATATTAGACATCATAATACCTTAAGAGCGCAACTCGACTATCAAGACTTACAAGAGATATTACAAAAACCATGTCCAAGAAAAATATTAAAGGGAGTCTAGATTTAATTTGGTACAAGATTAAATAGTTTAATCAATAAGGTTACGATTATGATGATGCATGATCAAAACAATCTTTAAAAGAAATATGTCCAAAATTTTATTTCATACAAAGAATCAAAAGGAATAAAAGATTCTTTAGAACATATCCCTCACGATCAAATCTAGACAAACAATTTCCAAGAAAATTAAAAATTGAGGGTTTATGAAAAACAAATGGCGATTTGATTCCCCAATAACAAAAAAAAAGAATCTTATTAGTATTTGTAGTTTGTTTTAGAAACAATCCTTGCATCAAAAGTAAATACTTTCTATAACATAGTACGTATAACTTTCAAACTCTACTAAGATGAAAAACTCATTTCAAATCATAAAAGATATATATTATCTCTATCATTATTAGTCTGAGTGTGCAGCTTGTAGACAAACCTAATTTGTTTAAGGAAATTAAATATGAAATTTTACAGAAACAAATTGGGATAGAATAATATGATAAGATAATGAGATAAATTGCTCACTTCATTAATGCTTTGATTTAACAACACACACATCAATAACAAGATAATAAATTAAGTGCATAACCTTGAGTTTTCTTCAGTAGTAACTTTGAAATATAGATTATATGATGCTTCTAGATTACTTTATTGGGTATAATTTTATTTCATTATATTGTAGACGATATTTGTGGACAATTTATTTTCACATACTATAATAATGTATGTGATCTATTATCTTCATTCAATCACTCAAAATCGATTCCTTGTATGGAATAACCTTCCTTGAAGAAATAAACTCAATATACCCCATTAATATCGTTACAATTATAAGCATCATGAGTTACTACTACCATCATCTTTACATTTAATATTCATTGCCATTCTAGTCGGGTCACTATGATGATTACAAAACATTTCATAATATGAATATTACATTATGTAAAGACTTACATACACAAGTTAATAAGTTTTTCTCTTATGTTCATTAAATATCACATGAGCAATAAAATAAATTATTCATGTTTATGGTTTTCAGAAACGTAATTGGTGATATGATAGTGAAAGAAACTATGGCATCTGCGTTTGACAACCATTATTACCTTCCCAAAATATATCTCACCACTTACATTTTCTTCAATTATTATAATTGGACCTGTAGGTTTTCGAATCACAATAAATGAATAAACAATAATATCTATGCAACATCATAACGTATCATCATCCTACCATTCAATATCATACATGGACCCGTAGGCAACCAAAATATGCATGATATTAATGCATTAGTCCAATATTTATGTCTTCTGGAATGGAGCATTTAAATGAACATCAAACCTTATATCATATCAATATTAGAGATACGCATACATGTTCAAAATACCCATAATACATTAATAAATTATATTATTGTCTATTCCTTAATTTAAAATTCACAAAAAACTAGACATAATGTGAAAATCAAATAGAGAAAGAGTTTACATGAGATATTACACAAATAATAGTAAATGGAAAAAATAAATCATTTACTTTCGCTTTATCACTTATGTATGTGTAACAAATCAAAAATATTGACCCAAATCATTCATGGTCATAATAATGCACAATACAGTTATAATCCCAATTATCATGCTAGTGGGATATGTAAATATGACTATATAACATTGATGTCAATTATTTAATGTTTAAAAAAATTCCAATGTTTATTTGATTCAAATTTCAGCATGTGTTGCGGTTCAATTTAACCTTATAACAAACATTAGGATAATCTGAAATGACTACAAGTATAATATCTTAACATAAATCTTGGCATGTATTTGGCATTTGATTAAATTGAATGAATACATACTTATGAGTTTCAAAATTTGAAAGTCATGCATTCAAATATGCATGCATGCATGCAACGAAATCATAAATCTAGTATCCGCACATATGAATTGTAGCCTGTGTTTGACATTTAATTCAAGGGAGTACTAGCATTAGACTAAACAATAATTTTGATTTTCAACCACATGAATCGTTGGCCTGTGTTTGACACGAGACTCATTAAAACACGAATAGCATAATATTCAACAATATGAATTATTGGCCTGTGTTTGCCACAAGACTCATCAAAATATGAATATTAACAATAATTCAAGTTTGATATCCTACCATATGAAATATGTTGGCCTGTGTTTGGGAGGAATATTTAACAAAAATAGGATCATTAGAACAAAGTTTTATCAGAATTCTAGATAAAAGATACATGAAATATGAGGAAACTTAAATTTTTCCAAAAAAATGATTTAGGATTATGGAAATGTAGAAAATCACTCCAGAATCAATAAACATTCAACGGAATTCAAAAATAATTTTTCTAGAAGTCGTAAACATTATTTATGTAAAATCAATACCCCCAAAAATATTATACTCAAAACTTAATGTATAATTAATGGTCCAAATATGGATGCATACACAATAATCTAATATTTACAACTATAGATTAAGACTCTTTCATTCTTCCCCATCCAACATCATATAAATATTGTTGTCGAAACATCAATTATTAATTACATTAGGACCTTTGGGCTCCCAATTATAGATTATGCACAATAACCTAATATATCGAAATGTTATTGTCAAACACATAATCATACATCTAATATTCAAAATTTTATACTGAACCCTTTAATCAATACCAAATAATACATAACATTAATATTAGAACAATCATAGACATAAAAAACAGCCCCCGTGGTGGAAAAAATACATAATATTTGAGAAAATCGTAATTTTTGCCAAAATAGAAAATTTGAGTTAGCGCCACAGGGATGTAGAGAATTACTCCAGGATCTCAAAACAATTCGCGGAATTCAAAAATGTTATTCCTGGAGTGAGATATTACCGTCAACATTATTACCCAAAATGGCAAAACCTCAATCTTAAGGTTCTAAACGACGTCGAAACGCAAAAGTAAGGTGGTGCCCATTATATACAATGGGTTTTGTTTATTTTGACGTTTTCGGTCGACCATGTCGATTTCGTAAAATTCCGAGGAAGTTTTGACCTTTCATTCCAACTAGTACATATTGGCGACAGAAGAAAAACGTCGCAGAAAGTCTCAGACATACTTTATAAGAATATTTAGTGATATAAATTAAAACGTCACAGAAAGTCTCAAGCATAAGCAGATTTAATGACATAAATAAAAATGTCACAGAAAGTCTCAGGCACACAAAAATAATTTAATGTAGATTTCATTATAAACAAACATCAATAAGGAAAATCATGAGATCTTAAACTTTAGCTCTGTAACACCACGCCTAAAATAATAACGGGTGGCCAGCCCTATACTATATTAAATCAGGAGTTTCAGATGGTCTAGTCTCAACATCAACTGTCGGTACTACATAATATAGGACTAACTACCCGATACCATATAAGCGAGATGTCAAAATTTAAATTAAATATGCAACCGACAACAACCAACACTACTAATAAAGGAAATAAGGATGCATGAAAGAACTAAGATAAATGAAATGATGGAAATAAAAGAGATAAATAACTACAACTGATTATACCACAAGAAAGTAAACCCGAATAAGCTGTCGGGCCACAGCCAATACAATGACTGAAATGAAATAAATATACACATCTATAATTATTCCTTGGGTATAAACCCGGTATACAACATGAGTCCTAGCTATATTTTTAAAGAAGTAGGAGGAGACTACAAGATACATCCCACAACAGTCCGCACATGTCACGGCTCCCAAGACTCTGGATAGAAGGCCATCCGGCATCCATGCGGTAGGACACCTGTGGTAACATATATATATATATATATATATATATATATATATATACAAGCAGGAGAGAGAAGTAAACGGGTCAGAGCTTGAGTTGTGAAAAATATTTAGCAAGTGTGTTAACCGTGCATAATAAAAATCGGTGCACTTATTTCATAATTAAAAGTGGATTCGCACTCTCGTGGATTCCCAACCCACCTCTCATCTAACGGCGCGCACCGATTCGTGTCCTCAAGTTTTAATTAAATTACCCCCATTTATAAGGACAACCTAACTTATCATTGGCCGAGCCTATACCGACGGGAATTACATTCCTATCTTAACCCAAGAATCCACCCCTTTCTAAGCATACTAGATTATGTGTACAAACAATTTCGCCATAATAGGCTTAATGGATTCTGGTTTATAATTTAATTAATTATAATTCTTAATACGTTACCCATTCATACTTTTGGTTGAATCATACAATTTAATTAATAAATAACATACATACAAGTTATTATTGACAAAAGTTCTCTCCAATCTCAGCGTTGCGCTATGTTTCGTGCGTGGGGTGTCTCGCAAAGAGAAATGCAAACAAGGAACCACCCCATTACACTACTACTTGACAACGTAGATCCTAGAGATCCATCATGACACGCATAAATATTTGAGAGAACTTTTCTCCAATCTCAACACTGCACTACGTTTCATGTGTGGGGTGTCTCGCAAAGTGAAATCCAAATAAGGAATCACCCCGTTACACTACTCCTTGACAATGTCGATCGTAGAGATCCATAATTCCATACATACCATATAATACTACCACTACTACTAAATTTTAGACTACAATATGAAAACAACTAAAAATCTCAAATAATATCCTTGGGATGATGTAACCGAAATATTCCTTAAATGCGATACATCAACCACCATCAATCTAGTCCACCATAATCATCCAAGATGTACTCCACAAAGATTCCATATCCTTTTATCTATAGGATATATATAAATATATATATAGGCATTTTATTCTAATCATATATATATATACCATCATCATCCATACCCAAATAATATATATCACCGATGTACAATGGCCATGCACAAATAATATACCTGGCTATATATATCACCGATAAAATTTCATAATGCATCATCTTCCCAGTGCCCATATCACGTAGCAATAATGGGGCCACCAAGGTGGGACTAAATGACACCCATCTCGTAGTAAACACACGCACACGACGTCCCAAGAAGCAGTCATTGGTCCAAACCGGTAATGAGATGAAACATACCCACCACGTCTCATCCCAAAAAAAATGTAAATCACATAATAACACACGGGACGACTATGACCTGGGGAATATCCACACCCTGCTTTTTTAGTCAGGATGCTCACCCTCTGCACGAAAACTTCCCAATGATAGCATGAGCGAGGTATGCTTAACTACATAAGTATATATATTATTCACATGTACAATATATATACATCCATATGGTCCAATCGTGTAATTAAACATTAAACAATCATATATGGTTTAAATATCCATACCATATATGTCCACAACATAAATATATCCATATATTCGTATTTATATAGATATATATACAAATATATTAACATATCCATATATCTATATATACAAAATAATTCTCGTTCATATGTATAAGATATATACTCTCGGCTATAAATATATATAATCCTCAATATACAAGTCGTCACCGCAAACTCATTTAATTTACCTCGATATGTGAATAAAATCCCTCACTTGAAACATATTCAATCATTTTTCCTATGATGAATAGTCTCCCAAACAACATACGGACATATATATGTATCCAACATTGGGGTTATAACCCATAGTTTAGTGTAGGAAACCATCACTACACATACCATCTATATCCGAGAGCACATTAAAGAATCTAGGAATCATTTTGACTATCGGTATACAAATAACTAATAGTTTATAAGCCTCAAGATCAATCTTACCTTCATCAAATAATCCCATTTGTTAGGGAAAATACCCGTTGTAAATCACACACCAATAAACAATATCTACCCCGGCTAGATTTTGTGACACCCCGCCTAATTAAATACCAGGCGATCACTCCTTTATTAAATTAAAATCAAGGTGAACAATTGGTTCATTCTTAGTATAACTATCGTAAAAATAACCTTTCCAATTTAAACACCCTAATTAATTAAGCTAAGTGTCAAAAACCTTTTTAGACATTACTTTCCAAATTCTATTTATAACCAATGATTTTAAACTTTACATAATTCAATGTTAACGAATCACATAACAATTATCCTGGAACATATAATCCAAATAATTTAAACATTCAACAACTAAATCCAAACATTAAAACTTAAAGTAAAACATCCAGACAGTAATAAATCCGAAAGTGACAATACTAGATATAAATGAATCTCAATGTCCAATAAAATAAACGGATAATGGAAACGGGTGACACATGGCCAACTAAATAAATAAGCTAGGAGTGGAATCAAATAAATGAAGTCGTCTAAGCAAGAGGCCTGTAACTACCACCTAAGTTGCAGCGCGTTCCTTCAAAAGGATCCTACGCAAGATGCCCCTGTGGCTGGGCACCTGTAATATATACATATATATATAAGAGAGAAAGGAAAATAGAAACGGGTTAGAGCCTGATAGTGTAAATGATTTAAAAAAAATTTAGCAAGTATTTAAAATCTTTATCAGCCAATGCCACAACATATTAGTGCGGCACTCTCTTGAGAAATTCTCACCTCTCTTCTAATGTGCACGCGTATCCCACTAATCTTCCCAACGGTTTATCTTATCTTAGGTTACTCATAAGATTTAAACTGGACAATTTAATTGTTTAAGAGGATAATTTCATTTAATCACAAAGTTCTCATTTAAACCTTATTTGCTAATAAAGTTTCCCAGTGCCCCATTATACTTTTTAAACCAAGTATTTCCAAATTTAAATCGTTACGATTCATTTACTACTTACCATAAACACAATAGGGAGTTCCAAATTTCAGAAATTGATATATATATTAAATACTTGTATAATATATATAGTCTAACAGCACCCCACATAAAAATTATGGTGCGGGCATATTCTGCTATCCAATCCCCGTATCACTCGTACTAAAGGAAATACAAGTTCGGAATCACTCTCGAACTGTATTAACACATACACAAACAATATTGAGGTGAAGCATAGATTCCAAGTCTCTAAGAGGATAGCACATGCCTCCACGTCTCTTAGGACCGTCTGAACTATCGATTCGATAGCCTGTACCAAGGATTTCTATCTTCTATGGTACGAGTCAATATCCCCCATAAAGGTCCCTTCGAGATAAGACTGTCCCACTGCGGTAACCTCTAGGATAGCAAGTAGCGCGGGCACGATTTTCACACACATAGATAGTATATGCATAAACACAGTCATATAACTATACTACTATTACCATATAAAATTAGGTACATCTCATAACCCATAATTACGATATTTTTCCTTATTTATCATTCTTTAGTTATCATGTATAACCGTTCATTTCTTACTTTAATTTGAGGGATCATTCCAACTTATTACGTAACACTCATGGACTCTATCCTCCCAAGTGTAGAATTTAGTAGGTACTCATATATTATTCCATCGTAACTATTTCACGCGTCTCTCCCTTTAATACACAACCCCATCATCCCTTATGTATAAGCATTCCAAAAATGTAAATATCGTCTTAGATTGAAGGTCTCATAGTTATTCTTATGTCCTACTGGTTTTCTTTACCTTCCAAAATATTTTAATAAGGATTGTAAAAAGATTTTTACTCATTTAATTTGGATTCAACAATTTAAAAAGGGAAATATGAGTCTTCCAGGAGGGGTCGATCGATCGATGGCAGGGGCTCGATCGATCGATGCGTCGATCGATCGACACCCATTGTTCGATCGATCGATCAAACAGGTATGACGAATTCTGCAGATTAACAGTTACGGGTTCAAACATCCAACCTCAACCAAATCAAGATCTTTCACACCCAAACTCCCTAAAATTCGTACTACCACCAGTATACACCCATATTATACATCTTCTACGTAAAACATGCAAATTTTCATCAATAATTATGGATTAATAGGCCAAAACTCATATCAATCTCAAGAACCCTAGAAATTTCTTCAATATGGTTCTAATCAGTCTTTTTCCAGAAATTCTACTCCTAATTCATCAAAAATCCATGGTTAAGCCTCTACATATCAAGGGGTTTCCAAATTTTCATTCAAAACATTACTACATGATGATTTTTACTATCTATAATATGGATTTTCTTCTATAAAACTCATCCTAATCACCCTAGGCTAACATGAATGATGCATTAAAGAAAATAAGAAAGATAAATACTTGCCTGGGATTTTCAGAGTTCAGTTTTATGGATGAATATGGTGTTGTTGCGTTCCCCGTCGCATGATCTACGCGTTGGTGGTGGTGGCGGTGCAGCCAAATGGATTTTTGGCCTTGGATTGCATGGAAAGCTTTCTCCTTCCCTCTCCTATGGTCGTTCTAAGGTTTTGAGTCTTCTAACCCTAAAGGACCATTCCCAATGGCTGATATAACCTAATAAATTTCGTGGTTTTAATTACCCAAAAATGCAAAATGACCAAAATGCCCACCCGGGGTACTAATTAAGCCTAAAAACGCCCCGAGATCCAAACTAAACCCCTGGGTACACTTTTTTGGCTATCTCGACCCTTCTGGATACTTTGGCGCACTCAAAATGACCATACAAGAAACTTATCATTTATTCACTTTTATTAATCAATATTTAGTCCCGATGCGACACAGGCGCGTCTCGACGCGACACGGGCGCGTCCCGACTCAAATTTCCAAAATTTTCATTTTATTCACTCTTGACATTTAATAGAACCAATATTATATATTACTCTACTCATTAGTAAAATTCAACAAGTTTACCATAATTACTAACTCACATCACGTTAATAATTACAAATTGATTAATTTTCGGATTTATATTAAATTAATAACTCACATTAAATTTAATAAATCCCCAAATTTATAAAGCATAAAAATACGGCGTATTACATACTTCCCCCCTAATAACTGAATTTCATCCCGAAATTCGGAAAATAAGGCATACTTGGAAGGAATAAATCTGGATATCTCTAGCGCATATCTGCCTTGCGCTCCCAAGTGGATTCCTCCACATTATGATGCTCCCACTAGACCCGTACAAGTGGAACTACCTTCGACCTCAATCTCCTCTCGCTATGGTCTAGGATAGCCACCCATCTCTCCTCGTAAGAGCTGTCAGGCTGTAAGTCTATCTCATCTATCGCAATGTGGGTGTGAACCATGTCATCCCGAAGATATCATCTCAACGATGAGATGTGGAATACATCGTGAATGCGATGTAAATGCTCTGGCAGTCCCAATCTGTATGCTACCGGCCCAATCCTCTCGATAATGGGAAATGGTCCCACGTACCTTAGGGCTAATTTCCCTTTCTCCCAGAACCTCATCACTCCTTTCATAGGAGATACACGTAGTAATACTTGGTCCCCCACATTAAACTCTCAGAAGAACCGTTTCGCATTAGCGTAGCTCTTCTGCCTGTCCCGGGCTACCCGAATGCGACTCATGATCATCTCAATCCTCGCAGAGGTTTCCTGAATCACCTCTGGTCCTAGAAACTTGTTATCCCCCACCTCTAGCCAACAAGTTGGTGAATGACAAGGTCTTCCATACAAAGCCTCTAATGGAGCCATGCCAATCATGAACTGATAAGAGTTATTATAAGTGAACTCTGACAGTGGAAGGTGTGGCTCCCAACCTCCTACAAAATCAAGGACACACATGCGTAGCATATCCTCCAGCATCTGATTAGTACGCTCTATTTTCCCATCTGTCTGTGGGTGATAATCTGAACTCAACATCAACTCTGTACCCATAGCCTCTTGAAAGCTCTCCCAGAAATGCAACACGAAAACCTTGTCTCTATCTGACACAATATTCAGGGGCACCCCATGTAATCTGACAATCTCAGCAATGAACAGCTGAGTATACTGACCCGTGGTTTAGTCTGTCCACACTGGAAGAAAATGAGCCACCTTGGTCAAATGGTCTACAATCACCAAAATAGAGTCGTGGCCCCGCTCTGATGTAGGCAACCCTGTTATAAAATCAATGGAAATACTCTCCCACTTCCACGTGGGTACTTCCAATGGCTGAAGCAACCCCGAAGGCTTCTTATGGTCCGCCTTTACTAGCTGGCAGGTAGAACACTTGGACACGAACTCAGCGATGTCCTTCTTCATCCCACTCCACCAGTACTACCATCTCATATACTGGTACATCTTATCTCCTCCACGATGTACTGCAAATTGGGACCCGTGAGACTGGGTCATCACTGCATGACATAATTATCCTCCTTCTGGGACCACTAATCTCCCATTAAACCTCAAACCCCCATCAAAACTAACAGAATAGGACTCAGAACCCTCGACTAAAAGTCGTACAATCTACTCTTGGCAAAACGGGCACGCGGTCTGTGCCTGTACCACCCTCATAGCAATCTCAGGTGTCACTGTCATAACAGATACGAAAGAAATGGGTACTACGTCCTGGTGACCCAACTCTTTCCACTTTGCTTTTTAGATGTCTGCTACATCGTCTACTGGTCTACGGCTCAACGCATCAGCAACTACGTTGGCCTTCCCCGGATGGTATTGTATGTCGAACTGATAGTCCTTCACAAACTATAACCATCTACGCTGACGCATATTCATCTCTCGCTGAGTGAACATGTATTGCAGTGACTTGTGGTCTATGAACTAGTGAAATTTCTCCGCCAATCAATAGTGCCTCCATATCCTCAAAGCAAAGATGACCGCTGCTAACTCCAGGTCGTGGGTGGGGTAATTCTTCTCATGCTACTTAAGCTTGCGGGAAGCAAAAGCTATAGCCTTCTCCTCCTGCTGAAGTACTCCCCCAAGTCCCCGTAAAGAGGCATCGGTGTAAACCAGGTACTCCACTCCCGGCTTAGGTAAAGCAAGGATCGGTGCTGAAGTAAGCAAGTCTTTCAGCTCGTCGAAAGCGAATTGACAAGCATCATTCCAAACATATGGTACCCCCTTGCAAGTCAGGTTCATCAATGGATCCACTATCTTGGAGAAACCTCGAATGAATCTCCTGTAGTATCCCACTAATCATAAAAAACTACGCACTTCTGTCGGTGTCATGGGCTATCCCCACTCCCTATCACTGACACTTTACTCGGGTCGACTGTAATCCCCTGCTCAGAAACAACGTGCCCCGAGAACTGTACTTCTCACAACCCGAACTCGCCTTTCTCATACTTAGCATACAGTTGATGCTCTCATAGAGTCTGAAGAACCTGCCTCAAATGCTCGGCATGCTCTTCCTCGGAGTGTGAATATATCAGAATGTAATCTATGAAGACAGTGATGAACTGATCCAAGAAGTCTCTGAACACCCGGTTCATCAAGTCCATGAATACGGTTGGAGCATTTGTGAGGCCAAATGGCATCACTCTGAACACATAGGATCCATATCTTGTCTAGAAAGCAGTCTTTGAAACATCCTACTCCCTAATATGTAGCTGATGGTACCACGACCTCAGATCTGTCTTCGAAAAGAAAGTTACTCCCCTCAACTAGTCGAACAGATCATCGATTCGAGGTAACAGATACTTATTTCGTATCGTGACCTTCTTCAATTCTCGGTAGTCCACACATAGCCTTAGTGAACCATCTCTCTTTTTTCACAAACAAAACTGGAGCGCCCCAAGGTGATGTACTCCTTCGAATGAATCCCTTACCTAACAGCTGCTCTATCTGATCTCGTAACTCTCGCATCTCCGTCGGAGCCATACGGTATGGAGCGTGTGCTATAGGTCTAGTATCCGGTAATAAATCTATGACAAAGTCTATCTCTCGACTAGGGGGTAGGCCTCGTATCTCCTGAAATACATCGGAATACTCACAAACAACTGGGATCGAGTCTAAGGGAATCACAACCTCCTTAGAGGTAGCTTCATCTATGTAATACAAATGAGCGGTCGAGCCTCCCTCTGGGCAAGGCATCGCCACTACAAACATCTCTTTCCCCGGAATGGCAAAAACAATACTCTGACCAAAACAATTTATCATGGCCCTCTAAGCAGCAAGCCAATCCATACCGATAATAACGTCATGCTCATGCATATCTAAGACTAACATGTCTGCAGGTAATACCAAGCTACCAATTTTTACACCCACACCCTGGCATATAAAGAAAATAAGCAAACCATTCCCCAGTCGTGAGTCTACGCACGTCACAGTGCTCTCTGTTGTGGTTAACAACCTTAAGGACTTCGCAAAATGCGTAGCTATAAATAGTGCGTCGCCCCAGTATCAAATAAAACCAGACCCATAGTACCATGGATAGGAAACATACCCTCAATCGTGGGTGGTGCCTCTGGAGCTGCTGCCTGGTGGACGTTATAGACACGTCCATACTGTAACTTCCCCTACTGTACTAGAGCTACTGGAATGGCTGGTAGGGCTGGGGCTGGGAGGGCGGCTGGAAAAAGTGTCCTCTATGGCTCGTTACAGGCACCATGCTGCTGTGGGGACCTCTCTCCCTCTGGATAATCCTGGCGCCTATGGCCATGCTTGTCGCACACAAAACATCGACTTTTGAGATTTCCTCCCCTCTGTCCCTGCTGACCACGGCCCTATTGGCCGTTACAGCCCCGCCACTAGCCCTGTAGGCCCTGAAGGAAACATTGTTGGCCCTGCTGCTGATGGTGTTGGCCTTGTTGGCCCTCCTGACCCTGCCTATATCCCCTAAATCCCTGCCTGGAATCACCTGAATGGAATGGCTTGGCAGGGTCCCCCTGATGGGAACTCTACTCATGATGACGAGTCAGTCCTTGAGATGTCGGCGCTCCACTATCATTACTACCCCCGATCCTGCGCTGCAGGTCGGACTCTCCTACTCGCTTGTTTCCCTGCAGATGGAAGCGGTGATCTTGGCAATGTAGTAAAGCAGCATTGAGTACATCAGTGAAAGTACTCAGAGATAGATTCCCTATAAGGTACTGACGGATCCTCCAGGCTAACCCGTCCATAAACAACATTATCTTCTTACCCTCAGTGGGTGCCTCATCTGGCACTATGGTGAGAAGTCTTGTGAACTCCTCCTCATACTCAGAAATGGTAGAATTCTCCTTCTTCAAGTTTAGTAATTTTCTCCTCATCTCAGTCTGCACGGCGGGTGGAAAGTACTTGCGGTCAAACCGCTCCAAGAATGACTGAATCAGGCTCGTATCCGTCTCCTCCGAGGTGGTGGTGGACTCCCACCACAGTAAAGAGGCCCCCACCATCTTAAAGGAAGTCAACAACTATTTCTTCACATCTGTTCACTCACACATACGCAGATGCCTCTGGATATCTTTCTTCCATTGGCTGGCGATGACAATATTTGAACTACCCGAGAACTCAGGGGGGTGCGCCTTCTGAAAGGCATCCCTCACCCACTCCCATGGAGTTGGAAGTTGTGCAGGTACTGGCGCCACTATCGGAATCTGGGGTGGAGCTTGCTGTACTACCGCTAGCGCGGCACTCACTACCTGTGCAATAATAGTGGCTACCTCATTAGTATTCATCGTACCCTGAGCCGGAGCTGCTGGCTGTTCGACGTGGGCACACCTATCCTTTGATGCACGTCTCGGAGGCATATGTAACGTGAAGAAATTTATTAGTCTACAATTATTATCAAATCTCAAATAGCTGAAGACGTTAACATAAAAGCAAGAATACAACAATCGTAAAATAGGTCTCTATTGCAAAAATGTTAAGCTGAAAGCGAAATAAGCCGTACGAATCCTATGGACACTAGAACCTGATGCTCTGATACCACCTATAACACCCCGCCTAATTAAATACCGGGCGATCATTCCTTTATTAAATTAAAATCAAGGTGAACAGTTGGTTTATTCTTAGCATCACTGTCGTAAAAATAACCTTTCCAATTTAGACACACTAATTAATTAAGCTAAGTGTCAAAAACCTTTTTAGACATTACTTTCCAAATTCTATTAATAACCAATGATTTAAAACTTTAAATAATTCAATGTTAACGAATCAAACTACAATTATCCTGGAACATATAATCCAAATAATTTAAACATTCAACAACTAAATGCCAACATTAAAACTTAAAGTAAAACATCCAGACAGTAATAAATCCCAAAGTGACAATACTAGAAATAAATGAATCAAAATGTCCAATAAAACAAATGGATAATGGAAACGGGCGACACATTCCCAACTAAATAAATAAGCTAGGAGTGGAATGAAATAAATGAAGTTGCCTAAGCAAGAGGCCTGTAACTCCCACCTAAGTTGCAGCGCGTTCCTTCAAAAGGATCCTACGCAAGATGCCCTTGTGGCTGGGCACTTGTAATATATACATATATATACAAGAGAGAAAGGAAAATAGAAATGGGTCAGAGCCCGATAGTGTAAATGATTTTAAAAAAATTTAGCAAGTATTTAAAATGTTTACAGGCCAATGCAACAACATATTAGTGCGGCACTCTCTTGAGAAATTCTCACCTCTCTTCTAATGTGCACGCGTATCCCACTAATCTTCCCAACGGTTTATCTTATCTTAGGTTACTTGTAAGATTTAAACTGGACAATTTAATTGTTTAAGACGATAATTTCATTTGATCACAAAGTTCTCATTTAAACCTTATTTGCTAATAAAGTTTCCCAGTGTCCCATTATACTTTTCAAACCAAGTATTTCCAAATTGAAATCGTTATGATTCATTTCCTACTTACCATAAACACAATAGGGAGTTCCAAATTTCAGGAATTGATATATATATATTAAATACTCGTATAATATATATACTCTAAAAACACCCCACATAAAAATTATGTTGCGGGCATACTCTGCTATCCAATCCCCGTATCACTCGTACTAATTGAAATACAAGTTCGGAATCACTCTCGAACTGTATTAACACATACACAAACAATATTGAGGCGAAGCATGGATTGCAAGTCTCTAAGAGGATCGCACATGCCCCCACGGATCTTATGACCGTCTGAACTATCGATTTGATAGCCTGTACCATGGATTTCTATCTTCTAAGGTACGAGTCAATATCCCCCATAAAGGTCCCATCGAGATAAGACTATCCTAGCGTGGTAACCTCAGGGATAGCAAGTAGCGCGGGCACAATTTTCACACACATAGATAAAATACGCATAAACACAATCATATAACTATACTACTATTACCATATCAAATTAGGTACATCTCATAACCCATAATTACGACATTTGTCCTTATTTCTCATTATTTAGTTATCATGTATAATCGTTAATTTCTTACTTTAATTTGAGGGATCATTCCAACTTATTACGTAACACTCATGGACTCTATCCTCCCAAGTGTAGAATTCAGTAGGTACTCATCTATTATTCCATCGTAACTATTTCACGGGTCTCTCCCTTTAATACACAACCCCACTGTCCTTTATATGTAGGCATCCCAAAAATGTAAATATCGTCTTAGATTAAAGGTCTCATAGTTATTCTTAAGTCCTACTAGTTTCCTTTACCTTCCAAAATATTTTAATAAGGATTTTCCAAAGATTTTTACTCATTTGATTTGGTTTCAACAATTTAAAAAGGGAAATATGAGTCTACCAGGAGGGGTTGATCGATCGATGGCAGGGGCTCGATCGATCTATGCTTCGATCGATCGACACACACGATTTGATCGATCGATCAAACAGGTCTGGCTAATTCTGCAGATTAACAGTTACGGGTTCAAACATCCAAACTCAAAGAAATCAAGATTTTTCACACCCAAACTCACTAAAATTCGTACTACAACTAGTATACACCCATATTATATATCTTCTACGTAAAACATGCAAATTTTCATCAATAATTATGGATTAATAGGCCAAAACTCATATCAATCTCAAGAACCCTAGAAATTTCTTCAACATGGTTCTAATCAGTCTTTTTCCAGAAATTCCACTCCTAATTCATCAAAAATTCGTGGTTAAGCCTCTACATATGAAGGGGTTTCAAGATTTTCATTCACAACATTACTACATGATGATTTTTCCTATCTCCAATATGGATTTTCTTCTATAAAACTCATCCTAATCACCCTAGGCTAACATGAACGATGCATTAACGAAAATAAGCAAGATAAATACTTTCTTGGGATATTCAGAGTTCGATTTTGTGGATGAATTTGGTGTTGTTACGTTCCCCGTCGCGCGATCTACGCGTTGGTGGTGGTGGCGGTGCAACCGAATGGATTTTTTGCCTTGGATTGCTTGGAAAGCTTTCTCCTTCCCTCTCCTGTGGACGTTCTATGGTTTTGAGTCTTCTAAGCCTATATGACCATTCCCAATGGCTGATATAACCTAATAAATTTCGTGGGTTTAATTACCCAAAAATGCAAAATGACAAAAATGCCCTACCGGGATACTAATTAAGCCTACAAACGCCCTAAGATCCAAACTAAACCCCCGGGTACACTTTTCTGACTATCTCGACCCCTCTGGACACTTTGGCGCACTCAAAACGACCATATGAGCAACTTATCATTTATTCACTTTTATTAATCAATATTTAGTCTCGATGCGACACGGGTGCTTCCCGACTCAAATTTCCAAAATTATCATTTTATTGACTCTTGAAATTTAATAGAACCAATATTATATATTACTCTAACCATTAGTAATATTCAACAAGTTTCCCATAATTACTAACTCACATCACGCTAATAATTATAAAGTAATTAATTTTTGAATTTATATTAAATTAATAACTCTAATTAAATTTAATAAATCCCCAAATTTATTAAGCATAAAAATACGGGGTATTACAGATTTTACACACTCTACTCTAGTTGGTAATATGATCCCATCTCTCTCGATTTCGACTACGGTTCAATCACTTTTGTGAATCCCCTAGTCTAAGACCTCTCGAATTTATTTCTTAAAGTTTATCATTACTAAGGGTATGCAACTATACTCTTCCATTTGGACCCAAATCATATCTTCATAATATCCTATCCTTATAAGGATTTGACATAAAGGTTGGCCTAGAATTTCACAACATGCCATCGCAACTCTCTCTAAGAGTTCTTAGCCTCCCATCAAATTTATACTTAATTTTGGTCTATAAGTATGATTCTCAATCCCAATGAGGTTTCACCACAATCTCTATACACATCTCCATATACATACTTGGATATATTTTTCTCCAATAATTCTAAGAAGTCCCCATTATCATACTAAGCGAGAGACCGCCTATAAGTCTCCAAAATATATCTATTACTTCATAAGAAAAGACCCCAAATCAATAAACCCAAACAAAAAGGGATTGAAATCACCATAAAGAAAATTCCTCAAAATGCCCTGTTTCCGAATCGATTCGGCCCCATTCCGAATCCATTCGGCCTAGCGAATCAATTCGGCCTCCAAGGCGAATCTATTAGGGTCCAAAGAACTGGGCTTATGACACTGGCCGAATCGATTCGTCTTGGGTCCAAATCTATTCGGTCACACAGACCTGCGATTCTGCAACATTCCGAATCGATTTGGAAGAGGTCGAAAAGATTCGGTTTGTTCAGCAGGCTACGAAATGGTCATTTTTCTACGTAAACCTAAATTCCCCAAAATCCCAAATCAATAATTTATTACTATGAATTTGTAAACCAAGAATGTTTCTAACATTAAACACATCGTAAACTTTCATCTCATCAATTTATACCTCTTAAACCCATGTGTAAACATCCATTTCAAGATTAAACCCAAAAATCTAGGTTTTGACATTAATACCCAAAAACCATTTCTTTAATCGACAAATTATGAAAACAAATACAAAATGACCTATTTAGCAAGATTAAACACTTGCCTCAGATTTGTAGATGTTGGATCATTCTCGATGTCGCGTTTGGGCCGGAATCTTTGGTCGAGCGTAAACCGTGCGTCGTGTAGTACGCAAATCATTGTTATCGATTCGATGACTCAATGCAAAAAACTAAACTACAACTACACTTGACAAGCAAGCACAGCGGTAAGTCGGGTATCGTAAGAAATCCACATGGAGTGATCGAATTTTAGATTTTAATTGTTTAATTACTTTAGGAATAAAAATGTAAAATAAATAAATGAAAAGGTGATGGTTGGGAATGGTGACAAAAGTGACAAATGAAGAAGTTGACACTATACTACAATTAATAAAACGAGAGTCGAGATCGCATCCCCACCATGGGCTAAACAACTAATAATTAGAATTTCGGTTCGAAAACATTTAATCGAGCATTTTCAATTAATCATAAACATCACACAATAAGGAATTTAACCCAAAGTTGCGAGATTAAACATTTAATCAAAAATGGTCACACGCGGATTAAATTCGGATTATCGCTATAAAAACTAACGTTGTATGACAAAGAAAGTTAAGCGCATAATAATCTGACTTTAATACCCGAGGTTTCAATTAAATTCTATTTTCCCCAAAACCTAATTTTCGGAGCTCAACGCCCATCAATGGCAGACACACGACCCAAACTCTATGTAACTACTCACTACACATGATTAATCTTTCTAAACAACTAATTAATAAACAAAACAATAAATAAATAAACTAAACTAATTTATCTAGGCAAGAAAGTAAAGAAAACAAAGAAATTAAGATAAAACAACTAAGTACAAATCTTGAAGACAATGAATAGTAATATTAACTTACAAAGTGGGAAAAACACCCATGGAAATGGAGGAGAGGGAAGCTCCACAAAAATCCTAAAAAATCTGATTTTCTAACCTAAAAATGAATCCTCCTATGTTTAAAAATGATCCCCCACTTAATAGAATTCTTTTTTCCCAAAATACCCCACCAAATTCCACTTAAAAATAGAGATTTGCGGACTTTCTGCAGGGACGAATCGATTTGGAAAAATTCCGAATCGATTCGCACCTACAGGTCTACATTTTGCAGCTTTGTCCTGTTTTACGAAAAATGCCGCCATTTCTTCATTATAGCTCGGAATTAGGCATGGTCAGAGGCTATGTGAAGATAACTCAGAGGGATACAACATTCAAGAGGACATTAGGCCAAAAAAACTAACTATGAAATGACTAAAATGACCTTGAATGTGACCTTGAGTGTATTTTTTGAGTAAAAACCATCCTAAAAATGCCATAACTCCGTCATTATACATCAGAATCATGCACCGTTGGAGGCCACATGAAGAGAAATCAAAGGGATTCAACTTCTGTGAAGTGCTTGGGATTCAAACCCGAATGCTGAAATTACTAAAATGCCCCCGAAGTTGCAATAGTCGACAAAACGTTTGCGGAAAGCGTCTGAACTTCATACTAAGCATCCAAATACCTACAAAAGCTCAATTAACCCCTGCAAAGCATGTTAACGTAGAAATCCGAGGTTGTCTGGTTAACGAGCATAAGTATAGGGATTAAGATACCCAAGGGAGCTAATAAGGCGTAGGTTAACGGGTGAAATACGCAATATTTGTGTCGTATCAATCTCCAAGCTTTTCTTCCTCTCTCTCTACTTTTCTTCTTCCTTTCTCTCTTCTATTCTCTTTTCTTTCTCTTTCTCTCTTTCTCTAAATGAGAAGGCCTCATCCGTAAGCCTCTTAAACCTTAAAACATAAGTCCCAAATTTTAATTGTTAATACGCACTTTAAATAACTCGTTTACACCAATTCGAGTCAAGCTACTTAAAAATATTCCGGAGTCAAAATAAAACCCAATGACAGTCATTTTTACTATCTCTACCCTTCCGGGATCAATGGTACACTCAAAATCATCATCCGGAATTACTTTGAAATGTCCTCTATTTTTGGGACCTTAATTCCCAATTTTAGAATTCTCCAATTTAATTAAATTTTATTTTCCCAATAATTTAATTTCTCAGTCTAAAAAATCATGGGGTGTTACAAGCTATGATACCACATGTAAAATTATTCTTAAGAACATCCTAATATTAATTACGAACATAATAATATGATTAAACTTTAGCATACAATTGTTCTTAATAAAAGGATCTTGGATCTCCATATTTTCACATAATATGCCTAAATGATAAAAAAGAAGACTTACTTTAATCCATTGAAATTGATTAGAATAAAGTGACTTGAATGCTCCTATTAAAATCTCTTTTGGATACCTTGAATAACAACCCATAAATTGCCTTCTTGTGTTCTTAGAATTTTTTGAAAAAAAACGACAAAGGGAATTTCGGATTTTCTCTCCCACCTCAGAAATAGTATGCTATAAGATAACCCCAGATGATGTAAGGCCCCTCTATTTATAAGGGGAAAGGATCGAAATACATATTTTTAGGAATACAAGCTAGATGCATGTAAAAAGTTTAGCTAAGTAAATACTCAAGGCACATCCTTCCCAGAACTCAATGTGTGTAGTGTGAATCAGTCAAAACGAGTAGGTCGAGCAACAAAGGAAGTTATGGAAAGCCTGTACTTTAGAAAGTAGGATGTTGACCTAGTGTTCTCTTCCCCAATCTTTTGATGGATACCTTGGAGAAATTTAAGCTCAGTAATATTAACTTCACCCTCCTTGGGACACTTTCTTTTTCGGTTAATTGCAATAAAAATAGAGGAAAAAAAAGTTCAATTCGCATTGTAGCAGAAAAACTATTAATAAACTCTTATGAAAACTGAAACAACCTATCCCATGAGCCTATTAAGGGAACTTTATCCCATTGTACACTTCACCCCCTGTTAGGGGCACATATTGCCATGTTTTGGCAATCCCTCCATCATCAAAATAATCCCTATTGGATTTAGGAAGGTTAACAACTAAAGCTCTATTTACAATCGTAGTTTTTAAATAGTAAGTGTTGTCACTCCTGACCCACTTATAATAGAACATGATTTTGGGGATGCTTATATGGGTCCCATGGATTTTATTGAGTCTATAGACATAGTTGACAATCCTCCAAGTATTGGGGGCTACCCTAGAAGAGACTACGTCAAAATATTGACAAAATTTTAGACAAAATGGGTTTGGGGGAAAACTAATCCCACATTTAGCTACAAATAGGGAAGTGATCCAATAACCCTCAGATAAAGAAAACAAATCTATAGGAGGACTGTGGGATTCTAAATCGACTGAGGAGGGTGTGTTCTAGTCATTCCTTAATTCATCAAGAGAAGTAATGACGTAAACCATTATTTAAAAATGAAGAAAAGAAGAAAGAGGAAAACTCTTAAAAAAGCTTAAGGATTCAATAAGAACTTTGCGACACGATGAACGATCGCACAAAAATCTAAAGAAATTGTAGTGAAAAATTAAAAGGTTTGAGGTAAGAGATGATCGGGATTTTATTGCCTTTTATAAATTGCCTCAAAAACAGATGAACATAATGATTAAAGTGAAACGATGATTGAAATTTTGGCGGCGAAGCAGAAAAAGATGTATTTACCCTAAGACAGTTCACTATAACTCGGGGTATTTACAAAATTTCCATCAGTAAAGTCAATGATTTTACAAGTGTGGTAAGTCGTCAATCGACCAAGCATTAGGGATGTAGCCCGAGCAACTACCAAGGTTGAATGATCCATACTTTCAAATAAGCATCGATCACGGAACACTAGGGGCTTCTGTTGATACTAAAAATAACCCACTCAGGTGGACCAATCAGAAATGGACATGTGTCATCTAGTGTGGAAATAATCCTAGTCAGCCAGGCATAATCACTGACCAAAACCTGGAAGGACGACTAACATGAAGAATGTACCAGTTCCAAGAATCTCGGGCAACGATAAGAAGGTCGACCAACCGAGTCAGTAAAACATTAATAGACATATACACTATGAATATTATGTACTGATGTAAATGACTAGTTTATAAAGGCATTCCATCCTTTCACATTTTGTCTCTCTATCTCCTTATGAGACTATAAATACAATGTAATGCCTTCATCAAGGGCACGCTAAATACTTTCAGAACATACAAGGAAAATACAATAAGAAGAACAATGGACGTAGGCTTTCCAAATTAGTCGAACCACTTTAAAAACTCTCGTGTCTTATTTATATTTATGTGTGATTAAAAGATTTGATTTACTCTAGTTTTTTACATCAACAATCACTTTGTGGGGAATCTTTATGTCTTCCTAGCTACACCGAAATGCCTTGATTAAACTTCTTATCAGCAACATAGTCCCTCCTTCCTCCATGCTAGAAGAAATAGTGAGTTTGGTTGGATCTCTAACCTCTACTAGAATGATCTCCTTCTCTAAAGAAGAAATCCCTAAGTTTTCTCCAAATCACAACTATGATTTTAGTATCTCTGTCGAGGCCATGGGAAACATCGTCCTTCTTTCTCTTATCAATAATATATCAACACTTAATGTTTTCCCATTAAGAACCTTCAAATACTTAGGATTGAAAGTATGCGACCTTGCTCTAACTTTCATCGTGATGCTTGCCTATGACAGTACTCGTCGAGAGGTGCCAGGATCTATAAATCTAACAATAGGGGTTGGTCCTATAAATCCTATTACTAAATTCCAAGTCATCAACATATAATCTTATTTCAACCTTTTGCTCGACCGACCATGGTTCTACAATATCAAGGGTGTATCCTCCTCTCCCCATTAGAAACTAAAGTTCTTTGCCAATGTGCATTTCATCACCATCTTTGGCGATGATGATAATACTAATAATACAAGCACAAGTAACCTGGTACGGAAGTTTTGTTTGGTTTCTGAGTCGAGCCACTTCCATTCCCGATAGGGGATGATTTCAAAGATAGAGTCTGTCTAGAGCACATCCCTAATGGCAATGTCAACATCATATATAAATTTAAGAATATGCACTTCATATCCCAACTGGGTTTGGGATGATGACAACAAGGGATACTAGAACCTATAGTGCAAAAAAAGATCTTTCCTCCATGTGTCCTGGGTTATCAACTATCATCATAAGAACTTAGAATGCTCCGCCAACCACAGTTGAAGCTAAAAAGTACCAAGACTATCTCAATTGATTCCTTAAATAGGAGATTTATCAAAGAGGGTGAAGATTTTCCCTTTTGTGACTTTCCTGAACTGTGGTATGATAATGTGGACAAGAAGATGAAGCTTGGAATGGAGATCTTCTTCCAAGACAACTACTCATGGGCCGAAAGTTCCAAGCATCATATGTAACCACTCATTGAGAATTCTATTGTTGCTTCCGAAAATTCTGAGGGAAGTGACTTTAAGGATTTATTCAATTTGCAGACACTGGGGCTGACACTTTGCATGATTCACTCAAGAACTACATCATCGAACTCATCCCTCATGATCAAAATTATTAATGTACCTCTCCTCAACTGGCATGATATACCAGTTCCACTCATTGAAATGAAACCCAACTCAGATGTCTATCCCATTTCCTTTTCATTTATTGTCCCTCCCTATTCTAATCACAATGTAATTGAGTCCTCCTTTGTTAAAGCTTTCAATGTTGTATTTCCCAAGAATGAAATAAATGAGGACTTTGAGTATTTTGTTGTGCATTACATTAATTGTATTGATTCTAATCAAACTCTTGATGATGATGATTTTGTAAATGAACAATTCTTAACTCGTCTGAATATGGTTAATAATAAATAACATAACCACATTTAAATTAATGAAGATGAAACTATTGTTATTAATCTCAGTTTTAGTGCCCCCCTGCGCGAGATTAGGATAGGGGACACCCTTAATGAGCAAGAGTGCACACAACTCAAAGAAATACTCAAGGAATTTTTGGATGTATTCACATGGTCCTACGATTACATGCCCAGCATTGATCCCGAGATAGCTCAGCACGATATTCTAACTTCCCCAAAATCAAAAATGGTCAAATAGAAACTGCGAAAGATCCGCACTGAATGGTCACTCAAAGTTAAGGAACAAGTGGTTAAACAATTGAACTTAGGCTTCATTCGGGTTATCGAGTATCCCATGTGGTTAACCAATATTGTACTCGTACCGAAATCAGGAGGGAATGTATTCATGTGCATTGATTTCTGAGATTTAAACAAGGCCTCTCCGAAGGATGATTACCTGTTGCCCAATATTGACAAATTGTGGACAACACGGCCAGTCACGCTCTTAAATCATTCGTTAATGGGTTTTTCGGATGCAATCAGATCAAGATGTACCCCGATTATCACGAAAAAACTGCATTCATCACCCCTTGGGGAACCTTCTGTTACACTATTATGTCGTTTGGTCTAAAAAATTCAAGGGCTGCCTACCAACGGGATACCACAACCATCTTGCATGATCTGATACATAAAGAAGTCCAGGTCTACGTAGATGATATGATTATCATGTCTAAGACCCGGGAAGGTCCCGTTCCCGCTCTCTGAAAGTTCTTCGAATGACTACGGAGATACTAGATGCAACTTAATTCGCAGAAATATGTCTTTGACATTACTAATGGAAAGCTTTTGGGAATCATGGTTAGCGAGAAATGGATTGAAAACTGAAAGCCATACTCTAAATGCCACCACCCCGAACGAAAATTATAGTATATTAGTCGGTTCATCAGCCAGTTGACTTTTATTTGTGAACCCAACATTAAAATCCTCTAAAAAGACTCTACCAAAGTTTGGAACAAAGCTTGTCAGGAAGCCTTTGACTGAATCAAGTAGTATATAACCCAACCTTCGACACTCATGCCACCGAATCCTTGTCTCCCTCTACTCCTATACTTGACCATAATAGACATAGGTGTTGGGGATTTTTACCCCAGTACCTTGAGCAAACCTGTAAAGAGAGGGACATTTACTACCTCAATCAGAAATTGGTCGGGTATGAAGTTAACTACACTGCCTTAGAGAAAGCATGTGTGGCCCTTATCTGGGTCACACCAAAATTACGGTATTATATGTTCGCTTTTCCCGTCAGACTTGTGTCCCAAATGAATCCTATAAAATACCAGCTCAAGAAACCTACCTTTTCTAGTCGAATGGCTCGATGGTTAATGCTGCTACCCGAGTTTGATATTGTATATGTCACACATGAAGCCATGAAAGGGATATGCATGTCTGATACCTTGATGATTATCCCCATAGAAGAAGTCGATGTTTGGATTTCTGAGTTCCCAAATTAAGATATCTTGTGCACCTCCCAAGAAGAGCTCCGGTGGTAAATGTTCTTTGACGGCGCTACCAACAAGAAAGGATATGGCATTGGGATACTCCTGATCACCCCTAATGACTCTCATACTCCAATTTCCATTAAGTTAAATTTTTTCTGGACCAATAACATGATCGAATACGAGGCGTGCACAGTAGGCCTCAAAGCTGCTATCAAGAAAGGAATCCAATGCCTAGATGTCTATAGGGATTTAGCCCTCATCGTTTTCCAAATCCTCAGAAGATGGAAAGTCAAGGACAAGAAGCTCATACCCTTACACACCCACCTAGAAGAGTTGGCCTACCAATTCTGAGATATCACCTTCCACGACTTGCCCCGAGCAAGGAACTGCTTAGAAGATGTATTTGCTACCTTCCATGATCGACATGCTTAAAGGAATAACAATGTCCCCTTTTCTAGTCCAAAAAAGACAAACCAAACCACTACTACCACATTGAGATCATCACTGATGAGGAGCTTGGTATGGCCGAGTGGTCGTACTATGACATTTGCACCTCCTCAAGCACGATAGGTACCCTCAAAATTCCAATAAGAAAGACTGAGCAACCCTCCGTAAACTAGTTTCCCAGTACATTATGTGCGATAAAGCACTGCTCAAAAGAAACTTCGATGGAACCCACTTACACTGCATCACAGGGGCTGACATTAAAGAAATGATGCAAAAAATTCACAGTGGAGAGTGCGGAACCCACATGAATGGCCATATGCTCGCCAAGAATATTATTCGACAGGGTTACTATTAGACTACCATCGTTCAAGATTTCACCACCTATGTTCGAAGATCACTTAAATTCCAACAGTTTTCCAATCTCCAGCACTTGCCTCCGTGGGAATTACACAGCATGACCTATCCTTGGTCGTTCTCCACATGGGGAAACGATATCATATGAAAAGTTACACCCAAAGCCTCCAACGGGCATGAATTCATCTTGGTTTCCATCTGTTACTTCACCAAATGGGTCAAAGTTGAGTCATACGCAGTTTTGAATGCCAAAAAGGTAGCCAAGTCCATCCAGAAAAACAATTTGCATCGATACGGGGTCCCACACGAACTAGTATAAGACAACGGGTTACATTTTGAGACAGAAGTCACAGAATTCTTCAATGAGTATGGGATCCAAAGATACAAATCTTCTCCCCACTGACCTCAAACCAACGATGCAGTTGAAGCCATTAATAAGAATCCTAAAGCAATCATCAGTAAGATGATCAAAACTTATTGAGATTGGGTCGATCAGAGCCCTTACCCCCTTTGGGGCTACCGCACTTTAGTTCGAGCATCTACTGGGGCTATCCCTTACTCTCTTGTATATGACATGGAAGAAATCCTACCCATTGAACTATAAATACCTTCACTGAGCATCATGGTTGAGATCAAGGTCGGTGAACAAGACTGGCATCAAAGCCGTCTTGAAGAGTTATCACTCTTAGACAAAAGGAGACTAAAGGCTTTATATCACATACAAGTTTACCATCGCCGGATAGCACAATCATTCAACATAAGAGTCAAGGATTGTGGTGTTTGAGAAGGGGATTTGGCCCTTAAAGAAATCATAGAATCCGATGGGATCCTAGAGGGAAATTCAAGACAAATTGAAGTGTCCCCTACATCGTGGAGAGGACCATATTCAGTGGCGCCACTATGCTCACCGACCTTGATGGGGAAGAGACGGTGCGTCCATTCAACCTGGACCGCCTTAAGAAATTTTACCCCTAGTCCGAAGTCTTTGCGCACTACGACTCCTCTCATCCCCCTTCTATTCTAAAAAAATCTTCATTTCCCTATACTCAAAACTACGTCGGGCCTGATCCTCTAAAACCCTTTTTAAAAACTCAAAAATAATTCAAAACACCCCAGTGGTACGTAGGCAAATCATACATGGTCACGATCCCGTACTTTTCACAAAATACTATTCTTTTCCGATCCTCGAGAAACAACAATTCATTTTATTATTTACATGAACAAAAGGATTGTGTATGCCTTAGAGATTGGTATAGATAATTCAAATGTGAAAGTCGTCAAAAGGCATAACAATATAATAAAAATTCTTTTTTATGTCATTTTGGGAATATTCGGCATGATTAAAGGAAATATCAGTGGAGGGAGTCAAATAACTTCCCCCACCAACCTAACCTTATTGTCCTAAAAATATTCCTAAATAATTTGACCAAACATCCACAAATTTATTCCAACAAAACCAAAATCACCGAATACTTAACAAAACACACAAAAGCTTCACAAATAAACACTAGCTTCATAAAAGGCCCTACCCCACTACACCAAATTTGTCGAATTATCACTATCATTGACTTTGACAAGTTGGACTTGTCAAGGTCAATAACCGTGACAATTCAGGGAGTGAAATTTTTTTTTGTCACGGACATATCACGATCAATGATCGTAACAAGTTTTTAAATATTGTCACGGTCATAGACTATGACAAACCCATGATGATATTTAAAAACTTGTCACGGTCAATGACCGTGACACGTTCGTGAAAGGTTTTATATGTCACGGACTTGTCATGGTCAATGACCGTGACAATTCTGGGCAAAATTAATAAAAGAAATTGTTGGGCAGTATGGCCACAACCACTGCCCAGCAGGATATTTGTACCTGTTATAACAACATTATACCTGTTCAAACATCATATATTCAAATAAAATAGAGATAATGCAAATATACATTCAAAACAATATGGATAACGATATAATCCAAATATAATTCAAATGTAACAACTTAAAACCATTCAATTCAAATAATGTCACTACATGTCTAGGGTAAGGTTATCTCTGAGGGGGTGAGTAGGCAACACGATATACGAATTGACACACCCAACAATATATATCATGCTGCTTTGTTCGCGCAGCCACAAAGGGGAGTTCTCCTTCCCGGGTATCACATGCGTGATAGGAACCTTGGACTCGATGTCTTGAAGAAACCGTCCATGAACTGGCATACCCTGGAAGGTATTCGGGTCCCTTAACCCCCTCCCTATCCGCTGTCCATCAAATATGTCAAGAATAAACAAACTCGGACAACCAATCTTCGACATTGATCGATTGAAGGGATCTAAATAGGGGAGTGGATCATCAAAGTCTCCACGTATTGGCGATGATGCAACGAGGTCCACATCCTCATCACCTTGCACCTCGTCCTCCTGCACCTCCTCCTCCACCACCTTCTTCTTCCCTTTCCCCTTGTAGTTTTTGCCCAACGAACGCATCATGAATGAGAACATATCTTGGACCATCGCCTCCAAATGAGACAGCTGTGCGTCATGCGTCTTCCGTTCGAGCCAACTCCGTGTCGCTTGTCTCCAATCTGATGATCCTAGATTTGGCCACCCGCAAGCTCATCCCCCTTGTTCTCCCCTTGCGATCAGGGATAAGAACTTGGTTGAGTGCGTCTGTGGATAAAGATGCCTTGTTGGCTTCAGACTGCGACTCATGCACGTCCTAAAGCTTTGCCTAAAACGATAAAAAGCACATGATTAGTAAAATAAGTAAATAAAAAAATTATAACGTAATTAACAAAAAGTAAACTATCGGATTACTTACAATCTTAGTCGCGACGCTCGGGGACACTTCTTTATCCTTCCCCTTCTTCGTCCGAATAGCCACATAAGTATCGACCCTATGTAGCCTAGCCCAGGGCCACTCCCTGTCCCCTGAAATAAAATAAAGTAAATTTATTATTGGCCCCACAAAGTAAAATAATCCAGAACTTACTCCAAAAGTAACAGCTTTAAGCCACTAAGAATATTATTATACAAAAATTATGCAGTCCCAAACTGTCCAAATAGGACAATTCGAGAGATCTCATTACAGGGGTAATGACTCTCGAACGAGTCTAAGGTCAATTGAATGCATACTCATAAGAACTAGAAGGCTAGTATCTATGCACACGATATGTAATTTGAAGTATGTTTAATTTAATTATCATACTATATATATACTGTTCGTTATACAAAGTAATTTTAAAAAAAAGTTGAAAAATCCAACCCCCATATGCACAATACTCCAGTGGTCATGCCACTCTTAAAATTAAACAATCCAACATCGATCAACTATAATCCAACCGCAATGGCAACAACAAATGTGTATCCCGTACTCCTTCTAATTAATCTACTCAATTAGTTCTTTTCATCAATTAAACTAACAATTAAAGTATACAATTATTACTTTACTAATTTACAATGAGGGGCAATCCTACTTGAATATGAAAGGGGCACTAATTCTTAATTTACAAAAAAAATTAACAACCAATCAATATTAAATCAATCAATTATTTTACAAGGGGCACGACAATATGAGGGGCAATATCTAATAAACCAATAAAATTTTAATTTAAAAGAACACATATACACACACACGCACATATACACCCATGCCCCCCTCCCCCGCTGCCCCTGCCCACCACACGCTCACGCACACATATATGCACACATGCACATATACACACACACGCATATATACACACACAAACACACGCACACACACATGCACATACCCCATCCCCTCCCCCCAGTCATGCTGCCTCCCCCCCCCCACACACACACATACACCACACACACACACACACATGTACATATATACACACATGCACATATACATACACATATACATGAATGGGGGAGAAATAGAGAGAAAACATACCAAAGTTGTAGAGAGAGAACAACCGCTAGAGACAGACAGAGAAATGGAGGGAACAAATTCAGTAGGAAAAAAAGAAGGGGGAGGTAATTTTTACGGACCGAATTGTCACGGACGTGTAACAGTCATTGACCGTGATAAGGTTGTCACGATCATTGACCGTGACAAGTCTTTATCAGGGACTTATCACAGTCAATGATCATGACAAAAAATACGTATTTTTATGTCACGGTCATTGACCGTGACAAGCCTTGACGCTAAAAAGATGATAATTTTACAATTTTAGTGTAGTGCCCACAGCTTCCAGAAGATCTAGCTCCCTCATGATATACACTTTGAGGCCCCCAAACTTCTCACGCTAGATAGTATACCAAAGTCCCTCCGTGGAACGATAATCTTGGACTAGCATAGGGAAAACCATTATACCCTCTTCCATAGTGTCAAACATGTAAAACCATCTCCGACCGGTCCCCTCGACCAATATCTTAGCCACTACCCTCCTCCACAAGAATTTCTCATAATCCCCAGAAATGTGCCAAACCCTTCTAATAGATTGGGAAGGATAAGTCGATAGCTGACGATTCTCCCATAAATAGCCTAATCACATGCACGGGCCTTCTGTCAAATTCTCCAGGGGAAAGAAGTATAGTGTCCAAGGTGGCCCAATTTTCTCTAACCTTACTTAGCATAGGGGTCGCCATGGAAAGTAGAAAGAGATCTGTCAACGGCCAATTAACCGAACATACTGGTATTCCCCCAGTTCTAGAATGGGATGAAACTCCCCCCATTAGGGCACTAACCGACACAGACATCGAGCTTTGTTCTCCACAAACTAGTTTTCCCAGTTCTCAATAGTTGGGACAAAACTGATGAAATAACGGGTGAAATAGTTCGGCACAACTGCCAAGGGATATTTAGGGGGGACTGGCAAACAGAATCTCGCAGACAGCCACATGAATAGCATAATTGGGCAACCTCTCAGAAAAACAAAACGGCCTTCCCGCCAGGCATCTAAATCATTCAGCGTCTCCGCCATTATAATCGCCCAAGGATTATGATGGTATGACATCCATACAGTGATGATAGAAAGTTGAGGGTCCAGCAGCAGGTCTCCGTTCATCAACGGTAACTTTGAAGTTAAGTCAAGGGCGACGTCTCGGAGAGGGAGTTTATTCCTCTAGTAACCAATGACTAATCCATCGAGGGTGAGATGTGGAGATATTCAACCAACAATGCCTGAGGTGATCGAGAGAATTCAAGCATGGTCGCCACCACACTGGGATTCACCCCGGCATAGAAAAAAACTCCTCGTAAGTCGCATAAACTTCATCCAAGCCAAAATGAAAAAATAATTCTCTAGGTATCATAATTGTATCGCTGCCATCAACATGTTCCAGTCAATGGGCCAGTTGTGCCATAAGGAAACCCGACACAGGTTAAAGACATCGTAGTCTACATTGGACGAGCACATAGCCTCTAAATTCTTGAGGTAAGAGGAAAATTTTTCACTTATGGGAAGAGCCATTTGGAAGAAACAAAACACAAGCAGAAATAAACCAGAGAAGGAAAAAGTGATTGGGTGAAGAAAAACCCTCTACCTTACCCCCTTTTATACTTAGAAAACTTGTCTAAAGACAAGTGTCCTGTAAAATTCGAATGAAACTCTACCCCATCAAGAACAAACTAGTTGACGAAAGTGCAATCAAGACTTGGGGTAATTATACTAGACTGACTTACCGATAAGCAGGACAAGGAGTATGCTGATCGACATCCCCCCATTTTTAGAAAATCCCCTTTTTTCCATTTTTGTCAAAATCAAAAAACCAATAAAAATAATTTTTATTCCAAACGAAGTCAGAATTCTTCCTCCTATATTTTACTCATCCTTTCTTAAAGATAAATCAATTTTCTTTAAGTGATTTTAATCCTTTTTACGGTCTCAGTAGACAAAGTAAAAGCGCATGTAGATTAAGTCATTTAAAGCAAAGATAAATAAAATCCCATTCATTGAATATATATATATATATATATATATATATATATATATATATATATATATATATATATATATATATATATATATATATATATATATGTTGCCTTCATTAAATCTTTTATAGAAGAAGAAAAAAATGGGACTCAGCCCAATCCCCTACACATTATCGTTGTTTCTCTTTCTCTCTCCCTATGATCCTCCATATCGGTGACGCGTGCACTTTCCCTGGTGACTAGCTGAATTGCCTCTGCTACCTAATCCAGATATGTCTTCAGATGAAGTAGATAGCACCAAATAGGAAGGAACCATGATTGACTCCCGAATATGAGCGATCGCAGAAGCCACCCAATCCCAGATGTCTCTCAACCAGGTAGTCGACACTTGAATATGTTGCAAGAAAAAACAAAAAAGAGCAAATCAGTCAGCCTAAAGGAAAGAAAAAATAGGGAAACCAAAAGGACAAAGGATAAGGGTCATCAATCAGAAGAAAGCAATCATGAATGAAAAAGGAAATAAAGGAAAATGCGTAATAAAAAGATGAAAACAAAAGGAAAAGTACCTCCAAAACATACGTGGCTGCAGTAAAAGTCTACAGGAGCACTGGATGAAAGCATCTAAAGATGGATAAAGGGTCTCCAAAGTTAGTCTCCCATAGTCAAAGCGAGGGATATTTGAAAATACCCTAAAGTATGGCAAAAAACATATGTGGACAACGTCACCGCTCAATGCCACCAGAAATATTCCCTACAGTAACAGAATAAACAAACGGGCCATCTGACGAACCAGCAGCCTGTTGTTCTCATCGATCACCGACTCAGCAAAACCTCCCAAAGAAGAGATATACGAATCGAGTCCCCTAAGTCTATCCATCCAACATCAGTCAGTGCCACCATCGGTGTCACTCTCAGTGAACGATCCACCTTTATCTAGGTCCCCTCACAGCCTATCCCCATAAGTTGTTATACGTGAATAGGGGTCACTGTCATCTCCCTAAAACCCAATGAATGATGTCGGTAGTGTCCCACCACCTCTCCCCCAGAGCACATATAATTGCTGCAGAATGAGTCATCCCATCCAATGTAGACTCCAGGATACTAAAACCAGCTGAAGAAACCACCCAGTGCACCACTGGAGGAATATGATCCCACATATATCAAACCCCACCACCCCCATGATAGAATACTCATCGCATCAATGTCAAGCTGTCAAAAGAGAAACCTCTTATCGAAAATTGAAGAAATAATAAAATAGAAATAAAAATCGCAAAAAGGAATAGCAATAGTCATGTGATACTTACACACCATCAGGGTTCCTCACTCTGACCGATGATGTTTGGGATCGTGCAAAAGAGTCTGCTCATCAGCAATAGGCTCAAACGGATCAAAGCCATTCTCATTACCCAATGATAAAGGCACCCTGGCCTGCCACTCCAAGTGTGACCAGTCATCAACACCTAGACACACCATGTGTACATCACTGCTAGAAAAATCTCCCATTTTCTAAACCAAAATGTACAAAAGATGCAGGAGCAGATCATAATAGAGAGAAAAAGAAAATGAGAAAGCTAGAAGCTGCGAAAAATTAAGAGAACTCGCCCCTTATTATAGGAGGCTAAAGGGTATGCCGATCGGCAGTTCCCTGACACCAACCGATCGACACTGTCCCTTCCCTTTACCTAAGAAGTCCAAAAGATCATGCCACTGCTGTTTGGAAACACCTACAACTTGTCGGTCGGCACCCCCTTAAATTTCGTACAAAAAATCCCAAAAAATTCGAAAGTTTTCCCGGAAATTCCTAAAATTGCCAAATAAATATTAGAGAATTTCTTCACAAAAAAAAATCATTTTTCAAGCTTCCAAATCCCTAGCCGGATTAAAACACTTTTTTATTCCCAAAATTAAAAACCTAAATATTAACGTGTCCCAGCGGGAACCTGAAACTTCATCTTCAGCAAAAAAAAAATCGAATGATTCTTCATCAGAGCTACCCAGAATTACCAAAAAATATTCAAATTTGCCCCAAATTAAACCTAGAATGACACGACCACATCCCCGAGGTCCACTACAATTACCCAGCGAAATCCTAAAAATCTGAAGTCATAAATCGTTTCCGGTGCAAAAATTCCAAATCCAACTTCCCTAGTAGATCTATAAGCCAACAGAATATCTCTCCACTGCAGTGTCTCATAGAAACACATTTCCTAGAGAAATCCCAAAACCTCAAGTCATCAACTGTTTCCTCAGCGGAATTTCCAGACTAATCATTCTCACAATACATCCACCAAAAGAATTTCAACTCCAAAGAAAAGCTATCTTCTCTCAAATGAATATAATCCCCAACCAATTGTCTGGGTAAATTAATGACTCCCGGGAGAGTAAACCCAAACATTACCACTTAAAGTCCTCAGAATTTACCTCGAACCGTAGAATTGGTCGCTCTTAATTTAGTTTCGTAGAATTGACCTCGACCCACAAAATTGGTTCCCACAAATTTGGGTCTGCAGAATTGACCTCCACTCGCAGAATTGGTCGCTCTTAATTTAGGTCCGTAGAATTGACCTCTACCCGTAGAATTGGTCGCTTCCACTTCAGGTCCTCAAAATTGACCTCGACCCACAAAATTGACCGATCTCCATTTAAGGTCCTCAGAATTGACCTCGACTCATAAAATTGGTAGCTCTCTACTTAAGGTCCTCATAATTAACCTTGACTCGCAGAATCGGTCCCTTCGCAATTAAGGTCCTCATAATTGACCTTGACCCACATAATTACTTAAAGTTCTCCGAATTGACATCGATCCTCAGAATTGGTCGCTCCCACTCCACATAATTGACCTCGACCCTCAAAATTGATCGCTCCCATCCTAAGGTCCTCATAACTGACCTCAACCCACATAATTGGTCTCTCCCATCTTTAGGTCCATCGAATTGACCTCAACCCTCAGAATTGGTCTTTCCCATCTTAAGATCCTCAAAATTGACCTCGATCCTCAGAATTGGTCTTTCCCATCTTAAGGTCCTCATAATTGACCTCGACCCTCAGAATTGGTCCTTTCAATCTTT
This sequence comes from Sambucus nigra, assembly GCA_949130495.1. Lineage (NCBI taxonomy): Eukaryota > Viridiplantae > Streptophyta > Magnoliopsida > Dipsacales > Adoxaceae > Sambucus > Sambucus nigra. The sequence continues at coordinate 839,938 of OX422221.1, forward strand.
AGGTCCTCAGAATTGACATAGACCCTAAGAATTAGTCCCTTCCCACTTAAGGTCCTCAGAATTAACCTCGACCCTCATAATCGGTCCCCTCACCCTTAATTCCTCAAAATTGACCTCGGCCCTACGAATCAGTCATCCTCGTGCCTTTAAGTCCACAGAATTGACCTATTTCCTAAAACATCATGTGGTGTCTATTTGACAGCTTTCACTTTCTCTAAGCTCACCCGTCGAGCGGCTCTATAAACACAACATTCTAGGACCCCACCCTCCTTAGCTCCCAAGCACCACCCCATTTCACTAGAAACCTAAGACCATACTCTGAGTACTGATCTAAAGGCCTTTGGAAGCTCTCGGGCCTCATTTAACTCTATTCAAGACTATTGTCAGAGAAAAAGCTCAATAAATCCTCTAAGGGCACTAAAAACCATTTCTAACGGTTCACCTTGTGTGCAAAAAGGCATAACCATTCATACGAATGATCTGTTTTCCGTTAAAAACTAATTCGGAGGTCACTTGGCTCTCTCGAGATTCGTTTGACCGAAGTCAACTCATCAGCTGAAATAAGACTGAATGAATATTCGAAGAGTGTTGAATACCTTTTCCAACGGTCGGCCACGTTCAAGAATCATCCTTATAGTACGGACGAACGATCCATTTTACTCCGAAAGGTCACCGGGTAATTTCAGGCCCCGATTGACCAAAATCAACTCTCCAAACCGAGCGAAGATCTTTGGAATGGAAAAGTACCTCACATGACCTTTCTATAAGTCCACCCTGTGCATTATTCTTACTTACAATTTGGATGAACGATCCATTAACGTGCAATAATCTTTCATCCAAGGTATCAATGAGCGCTTATGAGCCACGTTTGACCCAAATTTAACTCTTGGATCCAGGGGGCAGCCCAAATGACTCTTAAAGGTCTCTAAATTACTTTTTAAATGGTATTACACTACAGGATTTGGATTTATGGAATGCATTCTACGACCATTTTTCTGAAAAAAAATTACACAAGACTACCGATTGGCAAGTCCATTTCCCTACCTATCGGCGGTGTGCTTAGGGTCACCTGCCGATTGGCAGCGCTGGGGGTATACCAATCGGAAGTCCCCTACCCTATAAAAGGAGGGCATGAGCTCACTCCCAAGCACACCTCATATCCCTCAATATTAGTGATCTCACAATCAATCTCTTACAATCAGCGAAGTTTACTTGTGTGAAATTCCTTTCCATATTTCATTCCCATCATTTTCATACCTAGTTTAGAAAAATCTCCTTCTCTCTCATCCAAAATTCATCCCAACATTCAAGGGATCTCATCAATGATCAAGATCAAGCCTCAATTCTCCAAAGAAGGTCCAGATATCCTTCTTTCTCTTTAAATTCTTTATTTTCTCATTATTTACATAAATTCTTAATCTTGTTTTTAATTTAGTCCATACACATTAACACCTCATCCTTTATTAGTTATATTTCACGTATTTTATTTGCTATAAAAAAAAAAAAAAAAGAGGGTTACACCTATAAATTTCGACATGATTATTTACCACATTTTCTCAAAACTAAAAACACCTTTTCTACATACACATACATATAATAAACTCCCATTCGAATATACGGGATAAACCCCACCCTTATGTCGCATACGAACTACATGGACTTTGAGATACGTAGGCGTTTTGGGCTAAAAGCCGAGTCTCGAGTCAAATTTTCCTATTTTTGTATTTTTATCCTTTTTATCCATACATTAATCATATATACCTTACTTGTGACCCATATTAGCATTTTATCTAAAAATATTTTCATTTCATTATAACAATCAATATTTCGATAAGCGTGCATATTATATTTACGAATTACTATCTTGGGAACATTCCTTTGGATGACCTCACTCTATCTTCTCCATGATATGAGTCGAGTGATTCTGATCTCCAATTATGTATACACGCATACACACTTCATAGAGAAACTGAGGAAAATAGTAACCTAAGCCCTGAGAGACGGAAAGGATGGGATAGGTTCCTAAAACCTTTCCATTTCTTAACTTAGCTGCCAAACCTCTGAACTATTAATTTTGAAAGCATCGGTTTTATTTGATGCCGCTCTCTTGAGGCGGTGACATGTTCTTTTGCCTATTTTGTGAAAAATAGGTTGGTGACTCCATCTCTTCACATCACCTAAAATTGATGATGGTCGAAGCTCTCCTAAGAAGAGGGGTGGAGACCTTCACTCCTTCCCCCAAAAGGAAAGGATGTCAACAACTGTAACTACCCTTATATACGTGGAAGTAAAATTTCTAAAGATCACTGAACATCTTCTGATAGTGGCATTTCACTACCAAAGAAATACTTGACTTTTGCTAAAGGCATCCTCCAAAACTTTGGCCCTGCTAGGATGATACTCTAACAAGAATTGTAGTCCTCCATAAATTAAATCCACCTTCATTGCCAAATGATTAGATATCATCGGGTGAAGATATACCCAAGGCTCTTGTGATCTTTGAATGCCTCAAACCACTCACCATATAGGTAGGATCTCCCTATCTATAGCATAAACACCATTGAAGCTATCTCTAAGTCATGGGTGGGGTAGTTCTTCTCATGCGTCTTTAACTGATGGGATGTATAAGTGACTACGTAGCTCCCTGCATTAGTATTGAGACATGCCTGGATTCGAAAGCATCAAAATACACCGTATAACCCCTGCATCACTCTAAGAGGATAAGAATAGGCTCCGAAGTCAACCTTAACTTTTTCTCCTGAAAAGTTTCTTAACAATCCTCCATCCACTCAAAGTGAAATACTGAATCGTCTGAAGGAGAAACACGCTCAAATGAAATACTGAAAAGTAAATCCTAGTCTATTAATGAATAACTAAAGCGTATATGTAAACTCCTGCAAGCCTCCACAAATGCTACAGCAACACATCCCTGGAATGAGTCATCAAGTTGGGTTTCCCTATGGTTGGACACCTTGGAAAATCAATTTGATAAGTGTCATAGCCTAAAACCTTTTGAAAATATTTTTCAAGTATTTAAATGACAGTTTAAAAGCTGTTATTAGATACACACGTTAGTCTCACGTACACTCCCTTGAGTTCCTCACCTCTAATCTAAAGTGCACACTTAACATCTTATACTTAGCTATGCAACCCAGCTTAACTAGACAACGTATCTAACTAACCATAAAAGGTTTAGCTCTCGGTATCACCCATACGATACACTATTGTACTACTAATGATTGATGTAAATCGCATTTTATTATTGAATCATTTATTTTGGTTTTTTAACTTAAATTTCGTTTAGATATACACAAGTTATCGGTTCTACCATCTCACATAAGTAGATTATTCACACTTGTATATATTTATCACACTTAAAATATATACAACTATAGCATCCCCCATAATAGCCCCCGTGATGCTTCCATACTCTACTATCATGTCCATGTACCTCTCGTATCAAATTAAGGACTATCTATTCAGAATGTCTCTTCGAACCCTCAATCTAACAACACATAATGGAGGCGAACATAGTTCTATGACTTTAGGGTACACACATACCTAATGTACCCAAATGACTTGCCAGACCCACTAATACATAGCACATAGTGAGCTGCCCTAAGTCATATGTTCTGGGGCATAAATCCAGACCTCACTGGAATCATCAAAGTGGGATCTCCCTCTGCGTGGAACCTCTCATGATAGCAGGCAGCGTAGGTATGTTCATACACATAATCAATTACGTAGTAGGTATTTTCACAACCTATCTTTATACATATATATTCAGAATAGGTATACACACAACCCAAAAGTCTCTCAATTAATTATTCATAAATTTGGGGCATAGACAAAATAAATGTGTCATGTTTGGATAACCGAATCGATTAGGTGTAGAGACCGAATAGATTCGCCTACCAAATAAATTCTCTCTTTGATCCAAATCGAATCGAAATGGTTCAGTTTGTCTTATTCGTTACATTGTTACATTTTTTTCACCATTTTCCTCCAACGCAAACTCCTGGATTTATGCCCAAACTCCCATGCAATTGAACCCAACATTAAATGTGAGTATATACACAATTTACAATGAACTTCCATAACTAAAACATTCTTAAATCCATGTTTAACAAGATTAAATATTTAATTGGTTCATGCAAAAACTAGTTTCTCTTTTCATGCATGATCTTCATAAAACCCATAATTTGATCTCCCTATCATCCCAAAAATCAGATTTTGAATCATTCAAACCCATAATCAAATTTCTAATATAACTTCTTATCATAACATGAATCAAGACTGTAATTTTATCTCAAAATCATGTGTTTATTATAGATAAATCAATTTCTACCATGGGTAACTAATTAAAAGCATGCAAGATAAACACTTGTCTTTGCAATAGCAGGTCTGATTTCATTTTTGTGTGATGAAAATGTTCTTCCCTTGCTTCTGATCACATTTTTGGCAACTTTGGTGATGAGGAAAGGTGTTGAATCTCCAAGAACTCTCTTTTTTTCCTCTCTAATGGCCTCACCTCTCTCAAGAGAGATGTAACCCTAGACCCACGCCCAAATGGGATACTATACTTCGTTAATTTTTGGAGTTCTCTCTACCCTAAACACCCAAATGACTGAAATGCCCTCTCTCAGTGCTTGTTTTGTATAAAATCACCCCGAGACCCAATCCATATGCATGGGTATACTATTCTGGCTATTTCGACGAAATCAAACGTGACCTCAAACTGACCATTCGATTCATTCTAAGATAATTTCCTATCTTGACCTCATATAGTTTACACGTGACTCCTGATTGAGATATAATACTATCACGTCACTATCACTCGTTATGACGCGAAATAATAAATTAATATTCACTTAGTAATGATATGCATTAAACATTAATCATTATCTCTCCGGTTAATATTCTAATCAACACATAATATATAATTCCATTAAATTACGTCATGCGTGTAATTTAAAATTAACTGAATTAATTCAATTTTAAATACTCAGAAATATAGGGTGTTGCAATGAGGTCAATAAATGTTGTTGAGGCATTTGTCCAACCAAAGGTCATAACTAGGAACTCATAATGCCCATACCGAGTTCAGAATGTGATCTTAGGAATATCTTCATCCTTAACTCCCAGATGGTACTCGTATCGGAGGTCAATCTTGGAAAACCTTCCAGAAACACGTAACTGATCAAGTAGGTCATCTATTCGTGGAATCGAGTACTTGTTCTTCACATTCACCCGTTTCAATTATTGATAGTCAATGTAATGTATAAAAGAGTTATTCTTCTTCGAAAAGATAATTAGGGATCCCCATGGAGACACATTCGGGCATACAAAGCCCTTGCTAGTAAACTCTTTTAAATGTAACCTTAACTTTTACAGCTCTACCAGAGCCATCTTACGAGGTGGTATAGTGATAGATGAGACACCCTGATGTACCTCAATAAAACAATTCACCTCCAATGTGGGGGAAAACCAGAAAGAACATCAGGGAAAACATTGGTAAACTCTCGAACCATGGGGTAATCCAACAACATAAAAAAGGGGTCCTTTTAATCTACCATGCTATTTAACCCCCAAAAGTAGCACTTTTGCTCGTGAATGGTCAAAAAATTTCATGAATAACTAGCGTCTTGCTCACTACTAAATCTATGGTGACACCCATCTGGAGGAGACACTGAGACACTATGTCGATGGCATTCAATAGTAACGTAAAACAAGACAGCCAATCCATACTGAGGATCACCTTGAACCTATCCATGTCCATACGAATCAAGTCATACTATAGAACATAGTATCCTGCCATAACCACACAACTCCTACAAACCCTGTCGAGAGTTAAATCGTCATCGACTGGAAGTCCTATGAAGATAGGAGGATATAATTGATTTACCTCTAAGCCCAAACTTAAGGATAAGGAACTCGAGATAAATGAATGTGATGTGCCAGAAAAATAATGATTTTACCCAAGTGCTGAACAATAAAATCATACCTTCCATAACTAACGGATCATTAGAAGGAGATACAAACTAGGATATAACATGGGCACATTCTTGTTTAAACTGATTGCTCCGACCACTAGGCACCTGACCCTACCCACGGTTACCCTATCCTGGCTAGGATATGACCCGTCCACACTATGTGTGGTCGGATGTAGTGACTTGATAGAAGCTACTGAGTAGTACCCATATAGCTAGAATACCTACCAGGTATAAAATTATCATTCTAGTGACTACCCTACTGGTTCCCAAATGATCTCAGGGGGCAGTCCCTCTTGAAGAGACCCGAAGAGAAACATGTAAAACATGTCCACTCGGAAGAGGCTATCGGGTTCTAGTTGTTAGTACATTGAGAAGACAAACTAACACCGATAGAGGACTTGAGCTTTGCAAATAATCATTTAGCATCGATCCGTAAATTTTTACCCCTGTTAGCCAAGGGCCCATAGTCTCCCTCTTTTTCTCTCTAATAGCCCTGTGATCCTCCTCCTCAAGCTCTAGCTTGATGATTGTATTCTCCGTTGTCCTGAAGTTTGGAAAACTAGGTACGACATAGTCCTTATGATATTAAGTTTAGTACTCTTGACAAATAACCCGGTCTTCTCCACTTTATCCCTCTGAATGTCATCCACATACTTAGACAAACTCTCAAACTTCTCCTGATACTCGTTCACAGACATCTTGCCCTAAATTTGTTGAAGGAACTCATCCTTCTTGTCAAGTCTGAATGCCTAGGGGAAATATTAATCCAAGAACGAAATTTTAAATCCATCCTAATCCACTTCCTCTGACACATTGATTGAGTACGGGCTCCAACAACATTAGGCCTTCTTGGGGAGATAAAAAGTAGCAATATTCACTTTGTGCCCAGCTGGCTCATCAAGACTATCTCTGAACCGAGTGACCTTATCAAGTCACTATTCTGCGACATTGGGCCTAGATTCCCTATTAAAGGTAAGTGGATTCAGACTCTTGAACTCTTTTAGTATGGAATCTCGAATGGTTTTCTACACAGTTCATCTACAATTACCCCTCTATTATTGGGACAGGGAATATACGAGCTGACTCATGGCCTGCTCCATGTGATATAGCTCATTATTTCCAGCTCCATGTGTACCACCACATCATGTAGGCATTATACACAATAGAGAAGATTTTAGTCTTGATAATGAATAAAAGAAATTCATTAGAAATAGAAGGCGAAATAACATTATCTCACATACGTGGATCATAATGTTGTGATACCATTTGTATCATCTCGATCCAAATTTGGGATATCATTGGTTAACTCACTTCCTTATAAGAATATAAAGGGGGAGGAGGAAAGTCCAATTTAATTATTAAAGAAAATCCCTTAATTTGTACAATTTACATTTAAAATGAAGTGAAATAGCTAACTTTTAACTTAAAAAATTCGTGACCACGTACAATATTTAAGGTTGATTAACAAGTTTATATATGAAATCTTTGAAGTGATCGAATCAAATATGGGTTTATTAAATCCACAAAATCCCTTATTATTACATCATAAATGTCCAAAGGTCCGAATAAAACATTGTTCAAAATACTACAATTTAAAAGATAAAATATTACAACCATAATGCAACGTGGTCAAGCGCTACTAAGGATGGCTTGCACTCTCCGATGCCTTGCTGTTATCCTTGTCAATGTCCCTACTTAAATTACCTTGCGGTGTGGGGTTTAAAGAAAAGTAGGGGATGAGCAAAGCACCCACTAGGGTGGGAAATACTATGTTATACATTTGTTACAAAAAAAATACAATACATATAGCATGTGTTTTAGCATTTCTGAAAATCTTTCCCATTTATATAAGCATTAATGCAACTACTATGTCATGCATTCAAGATATATGCCCATACACACAGTTTAACGTTTTACACATCTTATTTAGAGACCAATTAAACTTTATTAATAGTTAGTCTCCATTAATCACTTTCCTTACGGTTGTTTTTATTACATTTCTTGTGCCCAACCTCATTCATATTCATCTTTATCATTGCCAGCATTATATTTTTCTTCATAATTCACCAAATACCACGGACTTTAACAAGCTCCACACCGTTGACTCCACCACCATATGCTATGGCCTTTCATTTTGGGTCTTTTCTCTAGGGATTAGGGCCCTCCTTGCTTTTTTCGGTCGCATCCGAGTCCATATTAATGTGTTTTAAGATTTCATCAAATGTTCACATTAATTATGTTTTATCATTCATTCCGTTCACTTTATTTTCATAAGTTTCGACCGATGAGGTCAACAAGGAAGTCCGTCCACATCAACCCTCTATCTTCTTCAAAACCATTATTTTGTTCATCATTTTCATCAACATTTATATCGAAAATCACATTTTATCATTCATTTAACAAATAAATTCCATTGGCATTTAAAGACCATTTTCACCTTAAAATGCCCATTTTCCCATTAACATCACATGTAGTCTTGAGGATAAACATTTACCCTTTTTCGCAATATCTTCATCCTCCATATTTGGTGCGGAAATTTCCATTTTTTTATTTCACATTAAACCCATATAAATCCTCCTTGAATATGTTCACATGTACACCATTACTTTACTATAAGTTTATACACACGATAATATGGATTTCAAGCCTAGAAATCCATGAAAATGAGCTATAAGTAAGGTTGTTACATTAAATTTCATAATATGTGTAAATCCGTGTCTTTCAAGACTAAAAATATTTTAATCTTTTAAAACATACTTAAATTTCAAACATCATATAATCACCATTTTGTAGTAAAACATCAAGATACATGTAAGAAAATAACTTAAAATAAATCTCTCTCTCTCTCTCTCTCTCTATCTATATATATATATATATATATATATATATATATATATATATATATATATATATATATATATATATATATATAATAAAGGAGGAGGGAGTTTATGCCACATCATATAACTTTTGCCACATCATACAACTTTATATACAAAACATATATAAACACTTTTGTTATATCTATCTATCCGATTAACTCTTTGGGGGTATCTGCCAAACTGATGAGCACAAGGCTCAAGAAAATGTGCAGTTGAAAATAATGGGTGTGTCCACTACCATCACATAAAAGAACAATTAGGACATTAGCCATCCACCTCGGTCAGAAAAGTAAAGCCCTTTGCACAGGCACAAGGCTTAAGAGAAAGATGGCCTCTCTCTGTCACCTACTTCCCACTCTATTTTGTTGTCTTTAACCTTCCCTAAGAGCACAGGGCTCAAGACACGGTACTTCCCATCACATCCAAAATCAAATCATTCCCATTGATTCAAATCCAATTTTTAGTTTAAACCCATATCAAAGGGGCAATGGAATAGAGAGCGAAACACAAAAACAAATAAGATGCTGAGAGTTTCAGGGACAAGGCTCTCTCATCAACTTTCATCGCTAGAAATCCAATCAATTGTCCCGATTCTTCTTCCGATTCCATTCACCACACACATTTTCTCTCACCCCCGTGTTTCTAAATCAAATCAGAGGCACATCGATAGGGATACAGTATGCACGAACAGACGTGGTATCTTCAGCTCCGTCAACGTGGTATTATTCTTATTTCCAAAAAAATTGTCTGATTTTTGTGTAAAATATTTGCAGGTCAGAAATGTGTTCAGTCGTGGGTGATCAAAGGGTCAGTTGGGGTCATGAAAAAATACTCTACTTCACCACTTCCAACTCATGCCAAAAAATAACTGCCTCTATCTCTCTCTCTAAATACTATTTTAAAATTTGATATACTCATTTTAAGAGGATATGGTATCATTTGTTGGGTAACATTTGGGTTCCTATCGTTCAAACACTGGTAGCTCACTCCTCTCTCTCTCTCTCTCTCTCTCTCTCTCTCTCTCTCTCTCTCTCTCTCTCTCTCTCTCTCTCTATTTCTTACTGGATATATCTGTTTTTATCTTTGTGTTTTTTTTGTCTTTGATGTTTTCTTAAAACTAATTTGCAGGTATGATATGGTTTGACGCCCAATAAAAAGTTCATATTGAGTTTAATATTTGAATTGTGTTAAATTGTTATACTTTGGGTTCTGTGTTGGATTTTAGTACATGTATATAGGGACATTACTTATTTGAAAATGATTTATTATTCTTAAAGTTTTAGTTCTTTGTATGATTTTAGTTTAATACTTGGAAAGTGATAAGTTGATATATAACTTTACAGTACATGAAATATATATTTTGGGTTTTTATTGGTAGTTTAGTCAGGTACATTTGTTCTAGCGAAGATGCCTCTCTCACTCCCTTGCGTTTAATGCAGGTAATTACATTAATTTCTTACTTTCATATATTTTTGAAAGTGGGTTTCGGTTCTTATCTTTTCAGATATAATATCAAGGTCAACATGGCTTATGGTAGATGTTTTTTATGATTGTTCACTTTGTGTATTGTCAATGATAGAAGATATAAATAAAAGTGCAAGTAAAATGGATTTATATTTTGTCATGGCTTTATGTTATGGTAGCTGTTTTTTTATGATTGTTCACTTTGTGTATTGTCAATGATAGAAGATAGAAATAACAGTGCAAGTAAAATGGATTTATATTTTGTCATGGATTTATGTTTTGTCACTTTTGTATTGTCATGGATTTATGTCTTCCACAATTGTAGTCTTAGATTTATAAAATTTAAATGTTCAATTTTTTCACCTCCAACTAAAATAAATACATTTTATAAAAAACAAAAAAAATATATTTTCAATAAAAGAACTGTTTTATAAAAAAAATTAATCATTTATAAAACGTAAAATCTTATCTATTTTTTATTTATTAAAAAATTGTTCATAAAACGTAAAATTTATTTTCTTAAGAAACCGTTTTCTTAAAAAAATGTTCTTTTGTACTATTTAAAACAATATATTTTTACTATATTAAAAAAAGGGTCAATTATTGAATAGTTCTTATTATAAATATATATTTTTTTAAAAGGACAAATATTTTTAGTTTAACCCATTTAGTCCCTCAAACACTCAATATTCTCTTATTTTTAGAGGTCCGTGCCAGCGTCACTCCCTCTTCAAAATATGTGGTAAAGGACGTTTTGAGCCAAAATAAAAAAACTTGGACTAAATGGGTATTAAAAAATGTTCGAGGGACTATTTGGTATATGTTCCCTAAAAAAATATGGTTCGTGCCAGCGGTATGTATTGACGGTCCGATCACCAATGAATACCGTTGACGCGGACCATTTTTTATAATATGTTGGTTCACGCTAGCAGTATGTATAGATGGTCGGGCTGTCTATACGTACTGACGCGAACCATTTTTTTAAATAGTAAACAGATTATTTTTAAAATAATAAAATAATTAGTTAATAAAAAAATAGATAAGATTTTTCGTTGTATAAATAGTTATTTATTTATTTATTAAAAACATTATTTTATTCAAAATTTAAATTTAGTTTTTCACCAAATGTATTTGTTTTATTTTTAGTTGATAAAAATTGATATTTAGATTTTATAAACCTAAGGACACAACTATCATTTACTACCCAAAGTGTGTGGGGGAAGACAAAGAGGATGTGTGAAAAGTTTTTCCCTATTAAGTATATTGGTTTGGATTTTGAATTATGGCTTATTTTTGGGGAAGAGAACGAAAGTCGATCATTACTTTGAAATAAATTTTGAATATAACATGTTGAAAGAAAATTGATTTAAAAGAGTGCGTATTTTACAACTGCACATACTTGAGAGTAAATTTATTACCGTGCGATTAACATGGTTTTTATTTTTCTATAAGTAGAAATATTTGGGGGAAGATTTATCATCATGCCATCGGCACGGGTACACTCTAGTATATATATATATAGGAGAAGGCTCACCTACATCACGCTCTATACATCATCCATACTTCACACCGAGTTCTAAGCCATAAAAAACTTTTTTCCCTTGAGATTAACCTTCCAATAAACTCATGTTCAAAAAATTAGGTCAAAATATATTTTGTAGCTATTTTTAAAACATCCACAAAAAACTGCTCAAAAGACCTTATTTAAGGGTCTGTGCTAACAGTTTTTTATTGATTTTTTCAAAATAGCTACAAAATCTATTTTGTCCTAATTTTTTGAACACTGATATATTGGAATGTTAATTTTAAGGGGAAAAATAAGAAATTTGGAAAAAAAAGTTTTTTAGGGCCTAGAACTAGGTGTGATGTATGTTGTGATGTATACATCATGATGTAGCCTTCCTCACATATATATATATATTCTAGCATGCAAACTTCTAAACATATAACTTAGGTTTAAACTTGAAAATAGTTGGAGGAAAACTGTAAGGACAAAATTTCCAATTGAGTCCATATGTGTGTAATTGAATTATTTTCGGAACAAAACTTGTTTGAGTCATAGCTAGATTTTATAATTTTCATGATTCTCACAAAGTCTATGACGCATTTACTGAAGACATAACGGCCAAGCTTCAAAGATATATCATGTCATGTTTCATTAGAGCACGTTTCATGTCTTCATCATGTTTTGATCTCTCAGGTATGAATGTGAAATGTTTATGAGACTCGAAAAATGTTTTAAAGGATGGAAATTTTTTAAATGTTTAAAATAATTTTAAAAGGTTTTAAATTCGTTTATTATGAGATAAACATCGTCTAGAGCCGTGTAGAATCATCTATTTTCTTTTTTATGGTTCAAACGACAAGTGATGTCGTTCGAACGACATGTCACATTCGTCAGAACGATATGTTGAAGTCGTTAGAACGACCTGTTGACTTAAAGTTTTTATTTAAGGAATTTTTTCTCTCATAATTTTGTGTGTGTGAAGAACCAAAATACAGTTTAACAGTTTCATTTTTCTGCACAAAAGTTTTCTAAAGTTTTCAAAGATTAATACCATCCTTAGAGTTTTCAAGATCCGAGCTACCATATACAATTGCTATAAAGATCTTATTTGCACCATCAGGAGTTTTTTCATCACTTTGACAATTGTTTGTTGGGTTTTGCAGTGGAGAAATGGAGGAGTCCATGTTTTGAAACGTAGATGGTTGCCAAGCTGCATCGATGGACACCGAGGCACTCATGAACTCGTGTGTTGTGCATGAGTATCATGGAAGGGTTTCTACGTGGTCACTGTGGAGGAGTGGTTAAAGAGCAGAAGAGCTTCACGGATTATGGGGATCAAGTCATTGTGTAAGTCTGTCTGTCTTCCTTTGTAATCCCGTATCATAGTGATTGTCTAGCTTGGGTCATTCGAGATTTTTTCCCTTTGTGGTTTCCTCATATAATCGGTGTTGCTTTTGTGAATTTTATTTTATTTTACTTTCTTTAATCACCTAGATGCATGTTTAGGATTAAACAAGATAAAATTGGGGTTAATCGAAATTGATTCACAAATTTGGTGCATGTTAAAATTTAGAAAAAGGTTTTGGAAGAAAAAGTGCTTTGACATCCTTAAAGAACATTTAAGAAAAAAAGGCCTACAAATTGGTGTTAGAGCTTTAGCTCGTGTTTACCCGATTTACAAATTGGTATCAAAGAGGGTTGAATTTAGTTTTTGTATAGATCCTTGTTTGGTCATTATTTGTTTATAACTCTTGGTTTGACTTTCTCGTAATGGATTCTCAAAGTTTTGACGAATTAAATATTTTGAATTTGAAGTTTGCAATACAAATTGAAATTCTTGAAGAAGAAAATTCTCGATTTAGACATATGATTGAATATTTGCAAACGTTTCAAAATCAAAGAGATATCATTCGTGAGAAGTTGGTGTCTTTGTATGATAATTTTAAATCTGTGACTTTGGCCAAGGAAGAGAGTGATAGTAGAGTCATTATTTTAGAAAAAGAGTTAGAGGACTTTAAGAAATCTAGGGTTTGTTCCGCTGAGGGAAATATTTAGAATAATTATTTTGTGGCACGTGAAAAGACCCTTAGGTATAGGTTTGCTCACATTGAGGGGGAGCGAGATAACCTTATGGGGGTAATTGAAAATGTAAAGAAGGAGTCCCAAAAGTTTGACGAGGCAAATTCTTTGCTTGAGTCCCAAATTTTGAAGTTGCAAAATAATTTAAATGACTCGAGTAGTGTGAATAGTGATGGTAGTGCCTTATCTTGTTCTAGTGGTTCGAATGTTAAAGCCAAAACCATAGTTTATGTTAGAGCATAAACCACATCTGATGGTGTTAGAAAAGGTCAACCTAAAAGTCCCATTCTATAAAAGTGGTGATCACTTAAATAAGCTTTCATACCAATTTGTGAAAGTAATGTGCGGTGTGATACTGATTTGAATAAATTCGTAAATTCTCAATTTAAACTTACTTAATTGGTGTCAATTTTTAACCAATTTAATTCAGCCCCTAAACATGAAACTATGTGTGGATAAATCAAACCAACATAAATAATTGCCAACTCACAGATTTCAGAAAAAATCCCTAAAGGGAAAAAACTTTTATTTCACTATAATACTCACAATGATTACAATGAAATCTTCAATGATCACTCCTCAGAACAATCACATAGACACGTAGTTTAGAGCCAGCAATTGAATTTCACAGCAACTCCATAAGAACCGCAGTTCACTCAGCCCGGGAACACTCACGAGCACTCCCTATTAACACGCAGTCAGTCAGCCCAGTACCTCCCTCAAGTGGTACCTAATCAGCAGTAGGTTATCCTCCCTATAAGAGAAAACTCCAGCAAAACATATTTTGGATTCCAAAACAATTAACATAAAAGATTGGGATTGTGTGAATTGAAAAAAAAGTGAAAAATCCTTAAAAGAATAAGACTAAAGAATTTTGCAGATTGCACTTTACGTGTTTTGTAAAACGTCAGGTCTTCCTAAGGAAAACGGAGTCATTTAATGAGCTTTATATAAAAACTTCAGTTGGCAACTCGCTCAAAATATATCTTCGTGTTGTTCGAATGAGGACAGTTGTCACTTGAATGAGCTTCGCGCGACTTGAAGTTGTCGCTCAAGAGAAACGCCAAAGTCGCTCGAACGACTATAATAAAAAGTAATTATTTTCTTTTGTCAAAAAACTTTGCCTCAACACTTAAAGATTTTCATTTGATGAAAAACGATGCCTCAACACTTAGAAAATATTTTAGAAAAATATCCTAGTACTTTTAAATGAACCATAATGTAATCAAAATACAATCTCACCAAAATTCATCTCGTGCAAGCTTGAATTTTGAAGAACCTTTGGTATTCAGATTCGTCATCATGTATCTTCAAACTTGAATTTTTTTTCGACGGCTTTGTAGCGGTATACGTCATACACTAATGTAACAAGACATATAAAATATGTCCTTACAAATATCCCCCTTTGTCTATGCTGGTACAAAATAAAAATATTCAAATTATTAAATCAAAATGCCTCTACAAATCTAAAACTATTTCTTCGAAAAATTTCAACTTCAAATTTTCCAATCTTCAAGCTTTTCTCATCAGGGTGTGCAACATGATCATCAAACTTTGTACCTACACACATGAGACAAAGAAAATACCTTTGTGATGTATCGAGTTGATATGAGATAAACATAACTCAAAAACAAATATCGAACCTCAAATATTCCCCATAATATAAAACTCCCCGATAAAATCATAATTCGTTCTCCCCCTTTTTATTTGTTCGAAATAGATAAGAAAAAGAATGAATCAAATAAACATAGTGTATCACAACATGCATAGCAAATATGAGTCAAACTACCCTCATGGAAAGGAATCATCAAAATCATCCACGAGCTATTTTTTTTTTTCAATTTTTTCAAACAAAAATAATTTTACGAAAATCACACACTTTACATTAAGACAACCAAATCATGGATATGGAATGAATGAGTGTGAACAAATTCGAAAGGAAAATCAATGCAATTACGCATAACACATGTTCACGATGAATATGGATACTCCTAACAAATGAACTCAAAATCATCCTTAGGTACCAAAAATGTTGAATTTAATTGACGTCGACTCAATCCATCAACACATCAGAGTCAAGAATTTTTCTCACACCAATAACGTCTTAAACTATGTAATTATTTTTCATGACATTGTAAGGACGTGCAAACCCGTTGATTATTTCCAACCAATCTCCCTCATAAATAATAATGCATTTTTTCAATTGAGGTGATCTAGACTAAATGGCCCTTGTTTGGCATATTTATCTTTTTATTGCCTTTCATTTTTTGGTGGGTTCTTTTTAAACGTTGGCTTTCACGACGTGATAATTTTTCACTCGCAGCCCTTTCCTTTGCACTCATTATTTTTTCAAATTAATACAAATTCCTCAGGCAACAGTTCTTACATGCACTACTTTCATTGTCAAGCTTTATTAGACAGAATTGAGATGAAAATGCATCGACCAATATGGGATAGACAAGTACAAAAGTCAAATAAATCTGTCCAAGTGTGCATTAAAGGCAATTATTAGTCAAACATGTAGGTAGTAATATCAAATTACATCTTAATGACTCCACACATTATAAATCACAAAAATGAAATGATGGCGCATATCAAAACACTATCAAATAGTATCACGGATATGGAATGAAGTAATGACTCGGTCATCCTGAATGGCCATCCATAAAAGGTGAAAAACAAAGTACAAATCTCTTTTTGAATTTTTCAAAAAAATTATCAAAATAAAATATTTTTCTATTTTTCAAAAGTTTTATCGAAAACAAAAATATAATGAAAAAATTACACATGCCATAACACTAGCAAACATATATCATGAAGCATAACCTGTGTATGATAAACAAACCATGCAAACATAGTCATCTATAAGATATAGCAAGAAAAGTGTCATGTGCTAGCAACCGAGAATCAACTAGTCTAACATCTAGTACCTCTAAAAGTGATTTCCTAACCCCAAATAGGTGTGCAATGATGCATGGGGGTTATTGGAACCAAGGGAACACTAGACTTCAACTTCCTAGGACTTCTTCCAAGATCAAAACAAAAACGTCGAAGGTGACCTGTCCTACCACAATGTGAAAATGTGTAAACGGGTGGGACGACACCTATGGGTTGACTTTTTCTAACGTCCTTGAGATTGATTAACCCTCTAAAATAAATAATTGTCTTGACTTTGACACTCGAAACATTAAAACACGACAATCCACTACCATTGCTACCAACACTACTCGAATCTGTTAAATCATTTTCTAACACCAAATTTTTTACACAAGAATATAATGAGACTCTTCCAATTTTAGGGACTCCTTCTCTAAATTTTCACTTATTCCTAGAAGGTTATCACGTTATCCCTTAAAATATGCACACTTATTCCTAAGAGTCTCCTCACGTGCCACAAACTCATCGATTAAAATATTTTTATCCTCGTTGGCACAAACACAAATCCTAGAGTTTTTAAAGTCCTCCGACTATTTTTCTAAAAATCGGACTCTATCATCACTCACATATTTGGACAATTTTAAACCAATAAAATCATCGTCCAAAGAAACAAATTTCTCACGATAAAAATCTCTTTGATTTTGAACCATTTGAGAAAGATCGATAGCAGATTTAAAACGAAAATTTTCTTTTTCCAATGCTTTAATTATTTTTGCAAACGTCAAATTCAAATGAATTAAATCATCAAAACTTTGAATCGTGTCAACAAGAGGGGGCTTTCGATTGCATAACTGCTCCACTAAAAACTTGCGATTTTTCACAAAATAAATTTTAAAAAAAAAATAATATCACAAAAATTTTGCGAAAAACAAGATCAAATGCGATAAATTAGTGTAACAAGCTTTGATACCGATTTGTAAAAGTGGTTATCTCTTAAATAAGCTCGGATACCAACTTGTAAAAGTTGTGATCGCTTAAATAAGATCTTATACCAATTTGTGAAAGTAATGTGCGGTGTGATACTGATTTGAATAAATTCACGAATTCCCAATTTAAACTTATTTAATTGGAGTCAATTTTTAAATAAAATTAATCAGCCCCTATACATGCAACTACGTGTGCATAACTCAAACCAAAATTAATAATTTCTAATGCACAGATTTCAAGAAAAATCCCTGAAGGGAAAAAACCTTTTATTTCATTATAATACTCACAATGATTAGAATGAAACCGGCAATGATCACTCCTCAAAACAATCACATAGACATGCAGCCTAGACTTAGTAATGGAATTTCGAAGTAACTCCAAAAGAACCACAGTTTAGTCATCCCAGGTGTAGACACCCCAATCTATTACCCCCTAAACTCTCCTTAGGTCCCTAATAAGTTTCTAGGACCAGAGGTGATTCAGGAGACCTCCGCGAGGATTGAGATGATCAGGAGTCGCATTCGGGTAGCCCAGGACAGGCAGAAGAGCTACGCCGATGCGAAACGATTCTTTCCGGAGTTTTGTGTGGGGGACCAAGTGTTATTACGTGTATCTCCTATGAATGGAGTGATGAGGTTCGGGAGGAAGGGGAAATTGGCTCCGAGGTACGTGGGACCATTTCCCATCATCGAGAGGATTGAGATGGTTGCATAAAGGTTGGGACTGCCAGAGCATTTACATCGCATTCACGTTGTATTTCACATCTCGTCGTTGTCACGATATCTTCAGGATGATATGGCCCATTCTCACATCGCGATAGATGAGTTAGATTTACAGCCTGACAGCTCTTACGAGGAGAGACCGGTGGCTATCCTAGACTTTAGTGAGAGGAGATTGAGGTCGAAGATAGTTCCACTTGTGGGGTCCAGTGGGAGCACCATAATGTGGAGGAATCCACATGGGAGCACGAGGCAGATATGAGCGAAAGATATCCAGATTTGTTCTTACTAGGTATGCCTTATTTTCCGAAGTTCGGGACGAAATTCCGTTATTAGGGTGGGAGTATGTAATACCCCGTATTTTTCAGGCTACATTAATTTGGGGATTTATTAAATTTAATGTGAGTTAATTATTTAATAAAAATCCGGAAATTAATTATGTTATAATTATTAACGTGACGAGAGTTAGTAATTATATGAAATTTGTTGAATATTACTAATGAGCAAAGTAATATATATGATATTGGTTATATTGAATGTCATGAGTGAATTAATTGACAATTTCGGAAAGTTAAGTCGGGACGTGCTCGTGTTGCATCGGGACTAAATTTTGATAAATAAATAGTGAATATTTTATAAGTTGTCTGTATGGTCGTTTTGAGTTTTGCCAACGCGTCCGGAAGGGTTGAGATAATCAGAAAAGTGTACCCAGGGGTTTAGTTTGGATCTCGGGGAGTTTTTAGGCCTAATTAGTAACCCGGGAGGGCATTTTGGTCATTTTACATTTTTGGGTAATTAAACCCACGAGAATTAGAGGAGTTATATCAGATATTGAGGTTGTCACCTATGGTTAGAATACCCAAAACCTAGAATGACCATTGGAGAAGAGAGGAGAGAGCTCTCAAGGGATTCCATGGCTCAAAACTCAACGGTTTACACTGCCGCCACCACCAACACATAGATCGCGAGACGGGGAACGCAACCATACCAAATTCGGCACCAAACTAGACCTCTGAAAATCCCAAGAAATTTTTTATCTTTCTTATTTCGTTGATGCATCTTTCATGTTAGTTTAGGATTAATTAGGATGAGTTTTAATGGAAGAAAACAAAATTTGTGATAGGAAAATCCATGTAGTATTGGTTTATATGATGATTCTGGAAAACCTTACCATATAGAGGAATTTAACCACGAAATTATGATGATTATAAGAAGGAATTTCTGGGGAAAATTTGTTAGAAATCTGTTTAAGAAAATTCTAGGGTTCTTGATAATTAGATAAAACTTTGGGTTGATAATCCATGTTTAAATGATAGAAATACACATGCCTTACGTTAGAAACATCTGGTATATTGATATAATGTTAGTAGTAGAATTTTTAGGACATATGGGTTTGGAAAATATGAATTTGTATGAGAATATGTGGTAGAACCCGTAACTGCAATTCTGCAGAAATCGAAATACCTAGTTGATCGATCGATTGAGCCTAGAGCTTCGATCGATCGAAGGCTCGATTGATCGACCCCTCCTGACAGACTTCTATTTCCTTGTTAAATGAGTTAAATTCTATTTATCGTGAAATAATTATTGGACATCCTTAATAAAATTCTTTGGGAGATAGGGAAGACAAGTAGGATATATGAATAAATTTTGGAGACTCTTAATGTGGACCGAGAATTACGTTTTGGGATAATTACTTATAAATCGATTAATTTATGTATTGAAGGGTAACGTGCGTAAGAGAGTTACGTTGGAACATAATAAGGACACCTACTGAATTTTATACTTGTGAGGATAGAGTCCACGAGTGTCACGAAATGAGTTGGAGAAACCCTTCGAGTTAAGGTTAGTGACGAACCATAATAAGAAATACTTAATGTGAAAATTAAGGATAAATATTGTAATTATGGGTGATGAGAGAAACCTATATTGATATGATAATAAGTGGTATATTTATATGGTTGTGTATGCATATATTATATACGTGTGAAAAACGTACCGGCGCTACTTGCTATCCCCGAGGTTATCATGCTGGGACGATCTTATCCTGTGTTGCCTTATGGGGAATATTGATCCGTACCCTAGGAGATAGATGTCCTTGGTACAGGCTATCAGAATGATAGTTCAGACGGTCCTAAGAGACGTGAGGGTATGTACTGACCTCTTAGAGACTTGGAATCTATGCTTCGCCTCAAATCTTGTTTGTATATGTGTTGGTACAGTTCGAGAGTGAGTTCGAACTAGTATTTCCCTGAGTGTGAGCAATACGGGGATTGGATAGCAGAGTATGACCGCACCATAGTTTTATTTGGGGTGCTGTTGTAAAATATAAATATATATTATGCGAGTAGTTAATATATATATATATATATATATATATATATATATATAATTATGAAATTTTTAAATTTAAACTGTGATTTGATAAGTAGGATTCGATTGATGGCCCAAATGGTAAATACTTGTTTTGAGAAAGTATACTATGGTACTGGAAAAACTTTAGTGATTAATAAAGTTATAATGTGAACCTTGATTACAAATTGAAATCTTACTTTATAAATCAATGAAGCTAAAATGAGAGTTGTGTTACTAATTGGAAGTATCCTTTTTAAACAATTATATTGTTAGGGCTTGAAATCTTACGAGTAACCTAAGATAAGTTAAATCATTGAGAGAGAATTGTTTGACATAAAATAAAGAATCCATTTGGAGGGTTAGTACGATAGGCGTGCACATTAGAAGAGAGGTGAGAATTTCTCAAGAAAGAGTCGTACTAATATGTTGTTGCATTGGCCTGTATCAATTTAAATACTTGCTAAACGAATTTTAAATCATACACACTATTGGGCTTTGACCCGTTTCTTTTTCTCTCTCTCTTGTATATATATGTATGTATTATAGGTGCCCAGCCACAGGGCCGTCTTGCTTAGGATCCCTTAGAAGGAACGTGCTACAGCTTAGGTGGGAGTTGCAGGTCTCTTGATTAGACGACTTCGTTCATTCAGATCCACTCTTAGTACTTTCATTTTGTTGGGCATGTGTAGCCCTTCCATTGTTAATCTGTTTTATTTGGGACATTTGTATTTCAGTTATTTCTATTTCTGTTACTATGGGATTTATTCAGTATTAATGTGTTACTTTAAATTTTACTTGTTGGGATGAGATTGACGAATGTTTTAAATTAATTGGATTATGTTATAGGATTTTTGTGATGTGACTCTTACTCATTATAATGTTGTTAATAAATAAATAAATACATTTTCTTTAAATAAAATTTGGAAGTAATGTTATAAAATGGTTTTGACACTTAGCTTAATTAATTAGGGTGTTTAATTGGAAAATTTTATTTTCGACAGTGATGCTGAGAATGAACCAACTGTTCACCTTGATTTAATTTAATAAAGGAGTGATCGCCCGGTATTTAATTAGGCGGGGTGTCACATGACGAAAGATCTATTTTACTCCGAGAGGTCACCAAATGCTTCTAGGGTCCGATTGACCAAAGTCAACCCCCCAAACCGGGTCAAACTATTTGGAATGACTAAGTAAATCTCACAACCTTTCCAATGGTACACCCCATGTGCGATTCTGACTTATCATGCGAACAAACCATCCGTTTGTGTCCGAAGTTTTTTCGTCCAAAGGACCGACGAGCACTTACGAGACACATTTGACCCAAAGTAAACTACCGAACCTAGGAGCAGTCCAAAGGACTTTTGAAGGTATCCGAATTACCTTTATAATGGTTTTCCCCATGCATAATTCTGATCAATGGTTTTCACTCTGCGTCCGATTTTCTGAAAAGGCCTGAAAGACACTGCCAAACAGCAGGTCCCAGACCCTACCTATCGGCAGTGTGCCTAAACACACCTGTCGATTGGTAGGACCAGGGATATGCCGATCGTAAATGCCCTAGGCCTAAAAAAAGGAGGTCTTGACCTCATTGCAAGAGGGCCCAGATCTGAAAGACATCACTCTCAACAAATCCAGAAAACCTCTATTGAAGTCAGTGTGATTTCCACATCCAAATGCCTTTCCAACCTTCACTTTTCATCATCCTTTTCATCAAACTTGGCGAATTCACTACCCTACATCATCATCCAAGTGCAAGGACTGTTGTCCAACATTCAAGATTAAGCTCAAGATCTTCAAGAAGGTCCAATTTTCTCAATTCTCTCCTTAAATTCCCATAAATTCGCATTAACCTGTTTTATTACTTAGCACTTTTATTCTCTCATCTCACATGTCGTAATATGATTTTTATTTAGTATTATTGCGCATCTTCTATTTTCATACAAATAAAACCCAAAAAAACAAGAAAAAGAAGGTTTGCCCATAAATTCCAAATGGGAGTTCTCACACTTTTCTTACACTTCTCTCAAAACTAAAACACTTTTTTACACACACACACACACAAATAAGAGAAGTCCCAATTTCGACTTATGGGATAAACCCCACCGCCTCATTTTGCATGCGAACTACGTGGACTTTGATTCCTCTATAGGCTATGTAGGCGTCTCGAGGTAAAACTCGAGACTCGAGTCCTATTCTCACTTTTTTTCTTATTTTCTATTTTCTCTAAACTCAACTATCTTAGATTAAATATATTTATATATGCATATATTTGTTCTTAGTGGCGTATTATTTCACATACGTTATCGTTCCATTATAACGATCAATGCAAGGATAATCGCGTAAATCCAATTTTCTAATATTATTTTTATGAACATTCCTACGGATGACTCGCTTTATCACTTCTATGATACATGTCGAGGATTCCTATCTCCATTATACATACACATGCACACATATCACGGGGAAAATAAAAGATAATAGCAAAAAAAACATGAGAGACCGTAAGGGGAGAATGGGTGCCTAACACCTTCCCATTTCATAACTTAGCCTCTAAACCCTTTTCGAATCATTTTGGTTTTTCATGAATTAGTATGTATTTGGATGCTGTCCTTCAGGATGGATCCCTTTCTTTTATCTCTTTTGAGTAAAATAGACTGGCGACTCCATCTCTCTACATTTTTCACCTCATCAATGAGGCCGGCCGAAGCTCTCCCGAGAGGGACGCGCGGGACCTAAGATCCTCACTCTCCCGCCCACCGCAAGGATCTGGGATGGCCACACTGGCGACTCCACTGGGGACTTTATTTTGATGGCTAGACTCTATTTACATGGGTGTTATGTTTGTTTATATTTTCCCTCATTTTCGCATGTTCCCTTTTTCCCATGTGTCCCCCATACTTATGCTTCTATTCACACACTTGTAGAAAATTATCCATATACACTTCGCACTAGGTGTACCTAGGATCACATATATCCACATGTTGCACGCATCACCCACCCATACTTTGTATACCATTAGTACTCATACTTGGCTCCCTGTTGGGCATGATCAAGAAAGATACTCTCATCATAAGATACTAATAAGAGGATCATGCATGATTCACACGATATCACTTAAGAGCATTGTGATTGACCAAATTTTGTCCAGTAACTGGAGGGTCACTTTGTGATGAGTGCTGGTCCGATAGGGTGCAGTTAGCCTAAGTGATATGACTCTGACCTTCCATTGGACAGGTAGCTCTGACCTATATCGAACGGTTCCCTCGTATCGCACCGCTTAACCGAAGTCATGACAGGAGGTATATCGTAGGGAACTCATTCACGTTCACCAAGTATATTGAATTCTCTCTCATACGTATCGTCCCCACGACGTATATAGTGAGGCAATTCACGTACACTCAGGTATATGAAATGGTTGTCCACATGTACCGATTGCCCGCAAGAGTAAGACGTATATTGTGGAAGTCATTCCAAAGGGGGGAACCCTTTCTAATTCACCCAACCAACTGCATACCCACATATAGGTGTCAAGCCTAGGACACACATATAAGATTGTCGATTTCAACCCAAAACTCTACCAAAATTCTGAGTTGGCCTGTCGCCCAAATTTTTGTGCATTTTTAAAACGGGCCCTATCTGTGAGCTTGGTCACAAGTCTAGCCATAGCTTTGCATATATTACTAACACAACTTTTCCAGGCTCGGGCCCTGTCCGGTATTTAATTTTTCACTTAGGAGAATTTAATACAAGTGGGAACATAATAATTATAATAATCATGCTGAGATCGTCTCCCAAAAACATTTCTCCCTTCTTTATCAAAAATTCGAAAACATTTATCCTCTCTTTATCAAAAAGACAAAAATATTTTGTCTTCCAATCTCAAAAAAAAAAATTCAAAAATATTTTCATCCCTTTTTCTAAAAAATAAATCCCATTTTACGCCTTGTCAGGTCGATCGCATTCATTTGGCCTGGCTCCTTATTGTCTTTGGTCTTTAGTCAAATCACCCCAGGTTTTCATCCGTTCGCCTATGACTTCTTTCGAGTTCAGAAATCATTCACTTTCCATGGAGAACACAAATCAAGTACCCATTGTGCAGCTGGATCAAACGGCAATCCTACCTCATCCCGTGTCCAAGATTGACAACCTCCAGACTAAGGTCCAAGAGATGCAATAAAAACATGTTCATGTTCCTTAAGAGCCCATGGCCCTATTTCCTCAGGCTATGGGTCCACCTGATCCTATCAGGGTTCCCAAAGAATATCATCACTCTCCACGTGCCCCTCGTGCTAATAGGCCACCGCCTGTCCAGCTTTCGATACCGAACCTTACCCAGCCTGGGGTCAACTTGCCTATGATCATTGATTCGAAAGGGGAATAGGTGAAGAAAGTCAAAGAAGACCTCAAGATGCTCGCTAAGATGTTTAACAAAGTCAAAATCTCTGGGCATTACATGGACTACACCCACTTGTCTCCTTATCTTAAGGCGATGTTACTCGAGAAGTTCAAGATGCCAAATATTAAGAAATTTGGAGGAAGTGGACCCTCGGTTGTTCATCTCCGTAGTTATCACCATTCCATGTCTCTAATATGGGCTTCTGAAGAAGTGATACCCAATTATTTCATCAAACTCTGAAGGATAGCGCCCTTCGATGGTTTATCTCTTGAAGAGTACAAAATCCGTAGCTAGGAGGATGTGACCCAAGAATTCATGTCGCAGTAGAAATACAACGAAGGGCTTGAGGTCACTCCCAACGATTTAGAGCTTCTCAAACAGAACTCTAGGGAATCAGTCAGTAACTTCATAGCCCAATGGAGGCAAAAGCCAACCACTATGACCAATCAGACTTCCGAGGAAGAACAAGTCAGCATAGAGAAGAAAAACTTCTTTCCCCATGTTCGACCAACCATAGGAGGACAATATTATCTTCACTTTCGGGTTCTTAGAGAAGAAGGAATAGAAATCGTGGAAGGTCTTACTAAAACAGAGGTTAAACCAAAGAAGGTGTCCCAATAATTCACCCCCAAAAAATATGACAGACCAGTTGTGTCCATTCCCGATCCTCGTGGCGGGCGGCAGAGCGTGATGGAGGATCCTAGGTTCCGCATGCCCCTCTCGAAAATGCTTCAGCAGGCATCATTTCGGTGTGGTGTAAAAATATAGAGAGATTAGAGTTGCCAGTCTATTTTACTCAAAGCAGACAAAAAAAAGGGAGCCATCCCGAAGGACAGCATCCAAAGACATACGGATGCATATGAAACCAAAATGATTCGAAAAGGGCCTAGAGGCTAAGTTACGAAATGGGAAGGTGTTAGGCACCCATTCTGCCCTTTCAATCTCAGATGGGTTTTTGTTATTTTCCTTTATTTTTCCGTGATATGTGTGCATGTGTAGATATAGTGGAGATAGAAATCATCGACTTGCACCATGGAAGAGGTAAAGCGAGTCATCCGTAGGAAGGTATAAAAATATAAGAATCCATACGTTGACCGTTATGATGTAACGATAATGCATGTGGAATAATACGCTACCAAGAACAAATATATGTATATATATATAATATAAGAGAGTGGAGTTTAGAGAAGATAGAAAATGAGAGAAAAAGTAAAAATAGGACTCGAGTCTCAAGTTTTACCCCGAGATGCCTACCTAGCCTATAGAGGCATCAAAGTCCACATAGTTCGAATACAAAATGAGGGGTAGGGTTTATCCCATAAATACAATTGGGGGGATTCTCTTATTTGTGTGTGAGTGTGTAGAAAAAATGTTTTAGTTGTGAGAAAAATGTAAGAAAAGTGTGAGAATTCCCGTTTGGCATTTATGAGCAAACCCTCTTTTTCTTATTTTTTGGGTTTTTATTTGTATGAAAATAAAATATGAGCAATAATACTAAATAAAAAGTATATTGGGATATGTGAGATGAGATACTAAAAGTGCTAAGTAATAAAACAAGTTATTGAGAATTTAAGGAGAGAGTTGAGAAAATTGGACCTTCTTGATGATCTTGAGCTTGATCTTGAATGTTGGAGAGCAGCCCTTGCACTTGGATGATGATGGGGAGTGGTTGATTCACCAAGCTTGATGAAAGGGATGATAAAAGGTGAAGGATGGAAAGGGATTTTGATGTGGAAATCGCACTAACTTCGAGAGAGGTTTTCTAAATTTGCTGAGAGTGATATGTTTCTGATCTGGGCTCCTCATTGCAAGTGATGTCAGGACTCCTTTTTATAGTCCCAGGGATCGCCGATCGATATAGCCCTGTTCCTTCCAATCAGCAAGTGGATTTAGGCACACTGTCGATAGGCAGGGTCTAGGATCGGCCGTTTGGCAGTTCTTTTAGACCTTTTTGGAAAATTGGCCACAAAACGTAAACTGTTGATCAGAATCGTGCACGGGGCAGACCATTGGAAAGGTAATTTAGAGGCCGTCGAAAGTCCTTGGCTTGCTCCTGGGTACGAGAGATGACTTTAGGTCAAATGTGTCTTAAGAGGATTCGTCGATCCATTGGATAGGGAATCGTCCGACGGAAACAGATCGTTTGTCCGCATGGTAAGTCCAAATTCTGCATGGGTCAGACTGTTGGAAAGGTTAGGAGATGTACTTCAACATTATAAAGAGTTTGATCCAGTTCAGGGAGTTTACATTGGTCAACTAGGCCCAGGAAGCATTCGGTGACATTTCAGAGTAAAACGGATCATTCGTCCGTACCGCACGACACGGACTGTTGGAAAGGGGTTTCATTGCCCTTCAAAGATTCATTCAGTCTTGGTCGAGTTGAAGATTTTAACTTTTGGTCAAACGGGGCCTGGGAGTGACCGATGGCTTCAAGGTCAGTACTCGGGGTATGACCTAGGTTTGTAGTAATAAAGGGAGGTTCTAGGGACCTAAGGAGAGTTTAGGGGGTAACATAATGGGGTGTCTTCATATCCCCTTGATGGGTGAGTTTGGAACAAATTATAGTCGTCTAATAGACACTGCATGATGATTTTAAGGGAGGATGACCAATTCAGAGCATGGAGGACGATTCTGAGAACCTAAGGGAGCGAGGATGACCAATTCAGAGGGTTGAAGTCAATTCTTACGACCTATAGAGTGTGTTAGGGATAACCAATTATGTGGGTAGAAGCCAATTCTATGGGATTAAGTAGAGATGACCAATTCTGCGGGTCAAAGCTAATTCTACGGGCTTTAAGTAGAGATGACCAATTCTGCGGGTCGAAGCCAATTCTGTGGGCTTAAGTAGAGATGACCAATTTTGCGGTTCAAAGCCAATTTTTTAAGCTTAAAGATGAGGTGACCAATTTTGCTGGTCAAAGCCAATTTTGCGAGCTTGTGTAGAGATGACAAATTCTACGGGTCGAAGCCAATTCAGCGAGCTTATGTAGAGATGACCAATTCTACGGGTCGAAGCCAATTCTGCGGTCTTAAGTTGAGATGACCAATTTTGCCCGTCGAAGCCAATTATGTGGGCTTAAGTTGAGATGACCAATTTTGTTGGTCGAAGCCAATTTTTTAGGCTTATATAGTGATGACCAATTCTGCAGGTCGAAGCCAATTCTGAGTACTTAAGTAGGGATGACAAATTCTTCGGGTCAAAGACAATTCTACGGGCTTATGTAGAGATTACCAATTCTATGGGTCGAAGCTAATTCTGCGAGATTATGTAGTGATGACCAATTCTGTGGATCGAAGCCAATTCTGAGGGCATAAGTAGGGTTGACCAATTCTGCGGGTCAAAGCCAATTCTGCGAGCTTAAGGTGAGATGACCAATTCTGTGGGTCGAAGCCAATTATGCGGTCTTAAGTAGAGATGACCAATTCCACGGGTCGAAGCCAATTCTGCGGGCTTATGTAATGATGACCAATTATGTGGGTCAAAGCCAATTTTGAGGGCATAAGTAGGGATGACCAATTCTTCGAGTCAAAGCTAATTCTGCGAGCTTAAGGTGAGATAACCAATTCTACAGATCGAAGAAAATTATATGGGCTTATGTAGAGTTGACCAATTCTGTGGGTCGAAGCCAATTCGGCGGGTTTAAGTTGAGATGACCAATTCTGCGAGTTGAAGCCAATTCTGTGGGCTTATGTAGGGATGACCAATTCTGCGGGTCGAAGCCAATTCTGTGGGCTTATGTATGAAATGACCAATTCTGTGGGTCGTAGCCAATTTTGCGGGCTTAAGTTCAGATGACCAATTCTACGATCTTATGTAGAGATATTCTTGGGGAACTCTGTCGAGGAGATTTATCTTATGGTTTTCTTTTGCGCTGGGGAGTCGACTGCTGGGGAAATCTTTTACATCCTCTGAAGGAATAGTGAAAAATCCACTGGGGAGATTTAGGTGGCCCAGGGTTTGGATGTATTGCTTGGGGAAAATTAAGGTCTTTGGGGCATAGGGGGTGATCTTTAGAGATCTTCCAGGGATGTTGTCGGGAGGAGTTTTACTTGGTTTTTGAGTGTTTCACTTGTTAAAATAGGGGTTCCGCTTGAGGGAGTACGAAATTTTCTTAGTGAAAATATTCTAAATCATTCCTAGGATTTTTAGGAATTTTTCTTGGTTGTCTGGTATTTTTTAGGAATTTTTCTATGAAATTTAAAGGAGGTGTCGGTCGGCATGGTTCAGAGGGTGCCATTCGGAAGTGGCATGAACTTTTGGACTGCCTCGAGAAGGTAATAGGTCAGTACCAGTCGGTGGGTGGGGGGTCAATGCCGATCGGCATGACCCTTGGCATCCTATATAAAGGGCCGAATTCCCCTCATTTTTTAAAGTTTCTTTCTTTCTTTCTGCGAATTTCCTCTGCAAGTCGTTCTAGCATCCCGATCTCTAAGAAATGGCCATCTTTGTGAGCATTGCAGTGCATAGGGAATGGTTGACTGTTGATGACTGAGTGAACATGGAGTGGAAGTCTAGGGCGCCTCTAGGTTTGGGAGTGAGAACTCCTTTGATGCATTCGAGTCGGTTGTGGATGAGCGTAGCTTGATGCGAGAACCCTCGCATTATCTCTCCTCGAGGGTGGTGAGCCCTGGCGATTATGTAAGTAACCTGACTTTTGGCATTCTCCTTTTTTGGTTATTTTTCCTTCCTTCATGAATTTTGACAAGGTTTCTTCTCTTGACAGTTTGATATCTCTTTGAAGAACATGCATGCCCGTGGGATGATGGGGCTTAAGGACGTCTGGGAGCATCTTCCACCTGTGGTTCGTAGGTTGGTATCATCAGCGGGTTTTGGGAGGATGGCGTCTGCACTGGATGAATCTCCTCGGTCGACAACGGTCTTATGTGCTTTGGGGGAGAAATGGTGGAATTCTACCCACACCTTCCATTTTATTTTTAGGGAGATGATCGTGACTCCCATAAATGTACAGCAGTTGCTGGGGCTAGTTTACGATGGTTGAATATAGAGGAGCATTGCTTTCTGAGGGTGAGGCTGGAGGCGGTGAGGGCGGCGCTTGGTGACGTAGGAAGGATAATTTCTGGGGATTTGATCCAGCTATCCTTACTGAAGGATGTCTAGCTGAGTAGGGTGGTTGATGTGGAGGACGGGCTACAAGTGAGGCAGATGGCCCAGTTGTTCATTTTTCTAGTGCTGGGAGGTTTCATGGTGGTATCGAGTGGCGACGTTGTCCATTTGTGGTTCATTCCGTATTTGAGGATGTTTTCCGACATCCCTCTCCATGATTGGTGGAGTCTAACTTTGGAGACCCTTTATTTTTTTTTGGATGCATTCAGTCGATGATTTTGGCAAACTTTTACTAGAGCCACGTATCTCCTCGAGGTATCCTTTAATTTTGCACATTTTCCTTTCATGTATTCGCATTTTCCTTATGCGTCTCTTTTTTATTGTGAATGTCTGTCTTTGGCAGATGTGGTTCTAAGAGGTGATTGGGTGCGATACCCAGCTGATTGCCTTGAAGGACAAGACTGTTGGCAATTTCTACTGATTGTATCACTGGCTCAAAGCCAATCGGAAGTCGAAAGGATATCTCTATCTAGAGGCGGTGCATCAGGTCTTGAATGGCCTGACCAGTGGTAGGGTAAGACACTTTACTTTTCAGCCTTGGTTTTTGTCATGTTTTGATTTTGTATTGACTTATGCCTGTCGGGAATTTTTAAGTGACCTTTTACCCTTGGGGACAGCCATTCAGGATACGGGGGTGACCGGGATGAATGCGGAGATGAGGAATTTGCTGGCGCATGAGTTTGGCCATTCCTGGTATCTGGGTGAGCGGGTGTTTCGGTATATTACGGAGGAGGAGGTGGTGGTGCCACCTACACAGCCTCCTATGTCTATGTGGCGGGAGCGGATGCTGTCGGAGGATGCGAGGATCGTAGCTATGATCGATGAGTCCTACATGTTGTACCCTGATACGGATGCGCCGTATGACTATATAGACTTTGTGATGAGTTGGTTGGTGATACCCAATATATACGATGCCTTGCCTTTCCCTCCTGCGGGTTCGAGTCGGGCGGTGGGGTCTTCCATAACGGTGGTGGTCCATCGGCGTCTGCGACGGCGGTGACTTCAGAGGTTCCCTTTGTCCGATTGCATACCTCTTTGTACAATATTTAGTGGGCTGATGGAGGGATGGTCCCCATGTTGCATCATCCTCATGCGATGGATCCGGAGGAGTTGGGTTTGACAGAGGAGGTTCTTCATCTGGTGGTATACCTTCTTCCACTTTTTGGTGCCTTTTCTATTTTGAACCTCTTTTTTTATACTGATTTTGCTTTTCAGTTGCAGCAAGTCCGTGTGTCGACCACTTGGTTGAGGGACATGAGAGACTGGATATTTTCGATGACTTCCCATATTCGAGATGTTGTCCCGGTTCCTTCTTGCTTGGTGTCGTCTGCTTCGTTCGAGGATGACTCTGGCTCGGGTAGCGGTGGTGTGTCATCTCGTCGTAGGGGAAAGAGAGCGCGTCACAGGGGTGGAAGCTCTTAGAGAGAAGGGTGAAGGGTAGGTGAGAGAGAGAGAAAATGTGGGTTCAAGCAGAGTCCCATTGTTTTTTGCTTTTCTTTTATTTCGTGCAAAATTTGATGTAACACAGAAGAATATATATATGCAATGGGATTTCTTTATTATCCTTTCTGAATGATGAATGAGTGAATGCATGCACATGCGCTTTTTACTTTGCTGTTGAGACCGTAAAAAGAGATATTTTGTGGGATTTTTTGAAGGAAAGTTTTAAAAATGGGAAATTATATATGGGTGGAAGAGGAATTTTTTTGAAATTCTATTGAGAATATCAATTTTATTTTTATTGTGTTTTTTCAGATTTCGATAAAAAAGGGAAAAATGAAAATTTCCAAAAATGGGGGGTTGCCAATAGGCAAGCCCCTTGCCCTGCCTATCTGCAGTGAAGTCGAGTCCCATCAATTCAAAGCTTTTGATTAGTGCCCTCTTCAGCTTCTTGTACCTTGTGGGTTAATATTCCCTCCAATTTTTAAAGGGGTTATGTCTTTTGTGAGGGTTCTTAAGTATAATAAGGGGTAGAGGTGGAGTGTTTTCATCACACCTACAAATTATTACTTACTTTCCTACTATCTCTTAGTCCCGCAAGATGGCTCTCCCTGGTAGCATTGATTTTTCTAACTACCTCGAAGCCTTGGAAGCGATGTCCTCATATAATGTCGACTATGCTTTCAACATGTGTCGAGTCTCTTTGTGGCGCAATCGGTCCATTGAGTGGAACATGCTGATGGAGGCAGTACAATTTTGGTACCTCGAAGACCATGTATTCCTCTTTGGGTTGTATGAAGTTTGCCCTACCTACGAGGAATTTTCTTCCATGTTGGGGATATATCCCAGTGTTGCTGCAGCTTTACCCGAATTTTCTCGTTCTCCTAGGTATTTGCTGGTCGAACTTCTCTGTATTTTGACTTTGGTGACTAGATCACTGGTTGCTAGAGAAATGATCTCCCTCCAGGAGGTGTTGCAGTCCATGCATTTGCGAGAATTAGGTGATGTTGGCTATAATGGAGCCGTTGCTCTGGGACTGGTTTCAAAACTTCAGTTGGTGATTAAGGAACTGCTAGTGGATCCACAACTTGCAGCCATTACTTCATGGATATCATATCATCACAATCCTGTGGCGGTGATACTAGTAGAGACCCTGAATGGTCTGGATGCCTGGCGAGAAGGTCATTCTGAATTCATGCGGGGTAGCCCTCTGATGTTGTTCATGTAGTTGTCTGACAGACTCCATAAGGTGACACTTCCAGAATATCCTTTATCGGTTGTATCCAACTTCTTTTTGCGTCACTTGTTTAGAATTGTCCTGGATATTGAGAGCTGGGAGAATTTTCTTGTGGAGCATGGGGCTCGGAATCTGTATTGGTCAGTGCCTTAGTGGGGATAGTTGTTGCCTATTCTAGATCTAGGAGAATACCCATATGTGCGACTGGTTGTTCTCAGACAGACCTCTTTTTATTTCCCTTGGCGGCTTCTGCGCCAATTTCACTGGGCACAGGTCGTGCCACCTCGTACACTAAATTTCTTTTCAGTAGAGGATTTAACCAAGCGTTTGCGCCTGCAGCTTGGCTCTCTGTCGGAGAATCGGCATCCGTCTACTCGTCCCTCTGAGTCTGTTGGGAGAGTTTGGCATATCCCTGGGGATTATATGAAGTGGTTGTGGAGGAGTGTAGTTAGCAAGATGTTGGAAATGGAGACTGGATAATAGTGGCTTGTCTCTTTTAACACCATGGAAGGAGGTGTTGTGAGTTTTTCGAAGCTGGTTCGAGCTTATCGGTCCATGGAGTATCTACGACACTCTATTCAGATAGCGGAAACTTGGGGACCCCAGGATGCAGATGATGACGACGGAGCAGGCTCCTGTGGTAGCTGTGGATAGGACTCCTGGAGAGTTTATTGCGTAATGGGGATAAATGTGGGGATTTTATTTTGCTTTCTTAGGAGGGTAGGGGGAAGGGAGTTATTCGGTCCTTTTCTTATGTAATCTATACCGTAATTTCTTATTAGTGAAATAAACAAGTTTCTGATCATCCAGTTGTGCCTTTCGATGAATTTTGTATTTGTAACAACCCGCGTAATTTTAGGGTATTTTCAAAATATAGAGAAAAATAAAATTTTTGGTAAATTTATTTTTATTGCTCAAATATGTTGGATTTTATTTTTAAAAATGAGAATTTCAAACGGTTTCGGAATTGGAATTAAAATTGAGTTTTAATTGAATTTCTATTATACAAAAGAGTCCTTAAAACATAAAACTCTCTAGAAGAAAAATATTTAAAAATATTGAACGGTCCGATCGTGCTGAAATTTTTTGGACAATTTGCTCTCGTCTTCAGATAATTCTCTGCAAAATTTCATCGAATTCCAACTGTCCAATCGTCCAGAATAAATTTTTTTGGTGTTTGTATCTCATTAAAACTCTTTTCTTAATCAAACTCTTAATCCTTTATATGTCAACAACTTCGAGGCTTGGATTTTCAAATCACTCTTTCTCAAACATTTCAACCAGAATAGCTCTTTAAAATTACTCCCTTTCATATACAAACTATAGCCCCAAACTTATTCAAGATTGCAACCTTAGATTTGAAGGTCTATTTAGTGTTTTCTCGAGTTTGGGCTAGAACGGGATTTGATTATTTTCACGAGAGGAACGTGATGGTGCGATTTGATTTAGAGGTTGATTTTTATGTGATGATTCATGTCATGATTTTTAGGTATTGGATTTTACACAATATGCTCCTAAATCTCGCGAGTGTTTATTCCGTTGAATTCTTGTTAATTGAACTCATATTTTGAATTGTTAAATTCATTGAAATCTGAAAAAATAATTGTTGGAATTATTTTGATTCATGTGCTATTATTCATGTTGTTGTGGAGCACGTTGTCATGATATTTTAATATGGCACGGACGATGGGCACCCGCCAAAATTTCTATTTCCAAGGGCTATGACTTGATAAAGCATATGCAGATGGGGTGAGGCCTGGTGACCCGGTTAATGAGTTGTTGATAAATCTATTGATAAAATGCTATTGACATTTTCATTTGATTTGAATATTCGTATTGTTGCATTTTATTCATCGCTAACATTTTTGTTGAGCATATTTCCTGTCGTATTGTGTACTTCCCATATTTTCTTTTAGTGGAAGGTTAGCGCGGATTTTTTGGTGATATGGAGATTGATTTTAGCGTGGATTATTTTGGGAAGAATATTTGAGAATACAAGTTGAAAGATTGTATTTTTTGATGTATAGAGAATTATAGATTTGTTTTGTATCGAGATAGATAGTTTTTTAATTCGAGAGAATTGTTGTATTAATTTGAAGATGAGATTAGTGGTTTATTTTCTATTATGATATTTAGATGTTCTATACCTTGTTATATTGTGGATTTAATTTAGTTTTATCGACAGTAGCACTCCGTTATCTCTCACCGGGCGGGCCGGGTGTTACAGTATTTTTTGAATTATCTATAGCGATCGCTAAGGCATACATAATCCTTTTGTTCAAATATGTGTTAGAATGAACTGTCTTTCTCAGAGGTAAGAAAAGAATAGTATTTTGTGAAAAAGAATGGGTTGTGGTCATGTAAGGTGTATGAGTTGCCTATGTACCTCTGGGGTTTTGGAATTATATACTTTGTTTGAAAATGGTCATTTGCAGAGGATCAGGCCCACGTAGTTCAAGGCAGGGGGAAATGAAGAAATTTTTTATTTTTTTATTTTTTAGAATATAATGGAGACGAGAGAATTGTAGCGCGCCGAGATTTCGGACTAGGGGTATAACTTCTTGATACGGTCCAGGTTGACTGGATGGGCCATCTCTTCCCCATCTAAGTCGGAAAGCATGGAGGCACCACCGAACAAGATCTTCTTGACAATGTAGGTGTCGTTCAAATTGGGCTTGAATTTATCTCTGGGGTCCCAGATGGGTTCTATGATTTCTTTGAGGGCTAGGTCCCCTTGTCAACCACCGTGGTCCTTGACTCTCTTGTTGAATGAATGCGTTATTTGGCAATGATAACCTTATATGTGATACAACGCTTTTAGTCTCCTTTGGTCTAGGAGGGTCAGCTCGTCAAGATGGCTTTGGCACCAGTCTTCTTCGCTGACCTTGCTTTCAAGCATGATGTGCAGCGAGGGTATTTCTAGCTCCATGGGTAACACTGCTTCCATGTCATAGATTAGAGAGTAAGGGGTATCCCCAGTAGAGGTTCGAATTGAGTTCCGGTAGCCCCAGAGGGCATAAGGGATTCGGTCGGCCCAATATCGACAAGTTTCAGTCATCTTACTGATGATGTCTTTAAGGTTCTGATTGGCAGCTTCGACTGCACCATTGGTCTGAGGTCGGTAGGGAGAAGATTTGTGTTTTTGAATCCTGTACTCGTTGACCACCTCTGTGATATCTGCCTTGAAATGCAACATGTTATCTGACATTAGCTCATGTGGGACCCCATACCGACAGATGATGTTTTTCTTGATGAATTTGGACACTTTCTTAGAATTCAGCACTGCGTATGACTCTGCTTCGAACCTTTTAGTGAAGTAATCAATGGAAACTAGGATGAACTCATGCCTATTAGAAGCCTTCGGTGTAACCTTCCCTATGATGTCGATGCCCCAGGGGGAGAACGGCCAGGGAAAGGTCAAGTTGTAAAATTCACGTGCAGGAAAATGCTGAAGGTTGGAGAATTGTTGGCATTTGAGGCATCTTAGTACATAGGCAATGTAGTCCTGGGTCATGGCAGTTCAATAGTAGCCTTATCGGATGATCTGTTTGGCAAGAATGTGACAGTTCATGTGGGGTCAGCATTCCCCGCTGTGGATCTCCTGCATTATCTTTTTAATGTCAGCCGCTGCGATGCAGTGCATATGAGTTCCATCGAAGTTCCTTTTGAGCAGTGCTTTGTAACAGATGATGTACTGGGCAACAAGTATTCGAAGGGTTACTCGATCTTTCTTGTTGGAACCCTCGAGATACCTACCATGATTAATGAGGCGCCAGATATCATAATACCAACAATTGGCTAGCTCGAGATCTTCTATAGTGACGAGCTCAATGTGGTAGCTGTGGGTTAGTTTGTCTTTCTTTTGAATTAGGAAGGGGGTCATAGTTATTCCTTCGGGCATGTCGACCATGGAGTCCAAGGTAGCGAGAGCATCGGCTAGGTTATTCTCCACTCGAGGTAGGTAATGGAAGGTGATATCTTGGAATTAAGAGGCTAGTTCTTCTAAGTGGGCATGGAAGGGTTGGATTTTTTCATTCTTGACTCTCTTGAGCACTTAACCGATGATGAGTGAGTAATCCCCGTAGACGTCTAAAAATTGAATACCTTTCTTGGGAGAAACTTTTAGGCCTACTGTGCATGCCTCGTATTCATTCATGTTGTTGGTGCAAGGGAAATCCAACATGATAGAGATTTGAGTGTGGGAGTCATCTGGGGCGATCAGGAGTATCCCAATGCCATATCCCTTCTTGTTGGTAGTGTCGTCCAGGAACATTTTCCATCGAAGGTTGTCTTTAGCAGTGCAAAGGATGTTTTCATCTGGGAATTCGGAGATCCAGACATCATCTTCTTCAATGGGGTAATCAGCGAGGTAGTCAGAGATGGATCTTCCTTTCATGGATTTCTACGTGACATACACGATATCAAACTCATCTAGGAGCATAAACCATTGAGACATTAGGCTGGATAAAGAGGGTTTCTTAAGAAGGTATTTGATGGGGTCCATTCGGGATATAAGTTTGATGGGGAAGGAGAGCATGTAGTGCCGCAACTTTTGGGTGACCCAGACATGCGCGACACATGCCTTTTCTAAAGTAGTGTAGTTAACTTCGTACCGAACCATTTTACGACTGGCATAATTAATGGCTTTTTCTTTGCGGGAATCTTCAAGGTATTGGGCTAGAGAAGGCCGAGCTGAAGTGTCGGTTATGGTTAGGTATAGGAGTAAGGGGAGACTAGGCTATGGTGGCATGAGTACCGAGGGTTAGGTCAGATATAGTTTGATTCGGTCAAAATCTTCTAGGCAGGCCTCGTTCCACACCTTAGTTGAATCCTTTCGAAGGAGTTTGAAGATTGGTTCGCAGATGGAGGTTAGCTGGATGATGAATTGACTGTTGTATTACAATTTCCAAAGGAAACCTCAGACTTCTTTCTCTGTTCGGGGAGGTGGCATCTCAAATATGGCTTTCAGCTTGGTGGGATCTGCTTATATCCCTTTCTTACAGACCACAAACCCCAATAGTTTTCCCTTTGTAATGCCCAAGATACATTTCTGTGAATTGAGTCTCATCTGATACTATCGTAGTCGTTCGAATAACTTTCGAAGAGTGGGAACTTGACCTTCTCTAGTCTTGGATTTGATAATCATATCATCCACATATACCTCAACTTCTTTGTGAATCAGATCATGTAGGATGGTTGTGGCAGCCGTCTAGTAGGTAGCCCCAGCGTTCTTCAGCTAGAATGGCATGACAATGTAGCAAAAGGTTCACCATGGGGTGATGAATGCGGTCTTTTCTTGGTGGTCTGGGTGCATTTTGATTTGGTTATATTTGGAAAATCCATCGACGAATGACTTAAGAGCATGACTAGATGTGTTGTCCATGATCATGTTGATGTTAGGTAACGGATAATAATCCTTTGTAGAGGCTTTGTTCAAATCTCGATAGTCTACACACATCCGAACTTTTCCTCTTGATTTTGGCATGGGAACTATGTTGGCTATCCACGTTGGATATTCGATCACATGAATAAAGCCTACATTCAACTATTTGACCACCTATTCTTTGACCTTGAGAAACCAATCGGTGCTAAGCTTTCTCAACTTTTGTTTGACCGACTTATATTCTGGGAGAGTGGGAATCTCGTGCTAAGTTATTTTAGGATCAATGCCAGGCATATCATTGTAGGACCATGCGAACACATCCACGAATTCTTTTAGAAATTCTTCGAGTTGTGCATGCTTTTGCTCGTCGAGGGTAGCCCCTATCCTAATCTCGCCCAATTGGCTACTACAACCGAGGTTAACAACAACAGTCTCTTCTTCATTAACTTGAACGCGGTTATGTTTTTTATTACTAACCTTATTTAGATCAGTTAAGAATTGTTCATTTGCTAAATCATCATAATCAAAAGTTTGATTAGAATACAAACAGTTAATGTAAGGCATAGCAAGATACTCAAAATCTTTGTTTATTTCATTGATAGGAAAAACAATATTGAGAATCTCGTCAAAGGAGGACCAATTACATTTGAACAATGATAGACAAAAGAACAAGAGAAGGGATAAATATTAGGATTAGGGGAGATTTCAGCAGGTAGAACTGGCCTAGCATGCTAGTAGAGGAGAGGTGTACCAACAACTTTAATCAGGTGGGATGGATCCAGTGATGTAGTGGCTGAATGAACCATGCAGAGTGTCAGCCCCAGTGTCTGTAAGTTTAAGGAATCTTTGGAGTCACTTTCCTCCGTCTCTTCGGTATCTTTGATGAGCGATTGTACTATGTGTTTGGAATTTTCGGCCGATGGGTATCTGTCTTGGACAAAAATATCCATTCCAGGCTTGGCCTCCTTGTTCGTATGGTCATACCGTGGTTTCAAAAAGTAGTAAAGGGGAAGTCCTCACCCTCTTTGATAAATTTCTCGTTCAAGGAGTCACCTGGAATAGTCTGGACGTGGTCTAGTCTTCTCTTTGGTTGAGACTGACGGATCATTCTGAGATCTTGTTCTAACGGTTCATACCCAAAACAACAAGAAGGGAAAGACTTCTTTATTTCAATGGGCTTGAGTATCCCTTATTGTCTTTGTCCTAGCCCTAGTCCTGGCATAAAGTTCATATTTTTGAACATCTGAATCACATTGACGTTGCCATAAGGGTCATATTCTGGACAAACCCTTTCCTTGAAGTCGTCCCCTACCGGG
This sequence comes from Sambucus nigra, assembly GCA_949130495.1. Lineage (NCBI taxonomy): Eukaryota > Viridiplantae > Streptophyta > Magnoliopsida > Dipsacales > Adoxaceae > Sambucus > Sambucus nigra. Next base: position 879,698 of record OX422221.1, read on the forward strand.
AGTAGAGGTGGCTCAACTCAAAATCCTGATAGGAACATATCATTTGGCCCGTGCTGTATCTCAAGGATTTGACTGCTGGTACTTGCACCCTCAGTATTATCATCGTTGCCCAAAATGGTGATGACTCGTCCGTTGGTGAAGAACTTCAACTTCAGATGGAGTGAGGATGACACACCCTTGACACTGTGGAGACATGGTCATCCTAGCAACATATTGAAACAAGCTGGGATGTCAATAACTTGGAATTTAACGACAGGGTTTATAGGGCCATCCCTTATTACAAGCTTTATGAATCCCATCACCTCCTGACGGGTATTATCGTAGGCATGCACAACAACGGAAGTTGGAGTGAGGTAACTTTCTTTCAGTCCTAGACATTTGAAGGTTCTCAGTGGGTAAACGTTCAAGGAAGATCCATTTTCAACAAGAGAGAGTGGCACGACCTTGCCCATAACTTCGATGGAGATGTTGAGTGCATGATTGTGGTTTGGCCCAATCTTGGGGATTTCTTCTTCGAAAAAGGATAGCATTCGGGTAGAGGTCAAGGATCCGACCAAATTTATCGCTTCTTATGGTGTGGTAGAAGGAAGAACTGTGGGTCCAATTAGCAACTTGATCAAAGCGTTTCTGTGCAGCTGAGAAGACATGAAAAGCCCCTATAGAGTGATGTTAGCTTGAGTTTTATTCAGTTTATCGAGGATCTTGCTCTCCTTGAGGGTCATCTCTGGCATATGAAGATTTTCCACACCCTTCCCCTTGTCATTGGTTGGTTATGATCTTGGGATTGGGTAATGCCTCCCTGATCTGGTCATGTGATTTACTAAAGAAGGGAAGAATATGAACCCCATTTCCTCATCAACCTCGGGTTGTTCCGCCACTTTGTTTATTTCTTCGAGAATTTCTTCAAATGATATCATCCCACACATGTCGGCTATCGGGCCAGTTTTTTCTGAAGCTTGTTCTTCATTCGAATCTTCGAATTCTTCCCGCCCCCAATTCGGTGGCAACAATTTTGTCTTTCCATGTAAAGTCGATACATTCCACAACTTCAACGGTTTCTTCATACAGGTTTTACCAATAGGTGGGGATGTGTAAGGGTGAAGGGACCAGGCGCCCTTGTAGCTTCAGAGCATCAAGTAACTCGGTCATACTATAATATTATTGGTTTTTGTGAATAATTCTGCCATAATCTAGACAACATCATCCAGGATGACTTCATCGATTGGTACCACCCATATATCTGACTCTCGATCCTATTTTCGTACTTCCGAAAAAAGCGTACTAAACCTCTGGCAATCAATGACCATCTGTGAGGGAAATTTTAGCCCGAACTCTAGGAGTTGGTTTAACACTTCGGCCAATTCCATGCTTCCATTTTCATAACGGGTATAGACAGTGATGCATGATCCGGTAAGGAGTGACCATGCCTGATCAGCGAGTCCAGTAGGGTGTAGGAGGAAATATGGGCAAATTTGGAGAGGTTTAGGAAAGTATATGGGTGTGATTTCAGTTGAGGGATTGAATTCGGGGTTCACTCCTAGAAAGATGTCATTGGCATGATTTACAAGTGGGTTGTGAGTAGTGTTTGGCTTAGGATTAGCTGGTGGAGCGATGGTACCCCTGTTAATTAGACCTTGGATTATATTTCGGAGGTGAAAGCATTGGTCGGTGGTATGGCCAGCAATTTGGTGAAAGGCGCAATGGGCATCTGACTTGAAGTTTCTTGGGAGTTGATTTGGAAATTAATGGGGATACAAAGGTTTGATAAGCTTTTAGCTTAACAAGGCTTGATAAACTTTGGATAGGGGAGCATGGAGTTCAGTGTATTATTTTCAAACCAGGACAGGGGCTTTCTGGTTCCCATGATGTCGTTGGTTGAGAGATGTTGTTGATGGTTGAGATTGTAGCACTGGCAGGTTTGTCATATTTTCTGGAGGTGAACTGTCCGGACACCTTCTTTGGGTCAACTTATATTTTGGCAAGACCTTCCTCGATTTCTACTCCTGCCTCTATGAGAGCTCTGAAGTGGGGATAGTATTGTCCTCCCATTGTTTATTGGACATGGGGTAAGAAGTTCTTCTTCACTATGCTGATTTGTTCTTCCTCGAATGGACGATCGGTCATGGTTGCTGCTTTATTCCTCCATCGGGCTACGAAGTTACTGATTGACTCCCCGGATTTGTATTTGAGCAGCTCTAAATCACGACGGGTGACCTCAAGCTCTTCATTATATGTGTACTGTGACATGAATTCTCGAGCCACATCCTTTCAGCTACTAATTATAGATTCTTCTAGAGATAAAAATAATCAGAGAGTGCTATCCTTCAAAGTTTGCTGTAATAATTGGGCCATCACTTCTTAAAAAGACCCTAGTAGAGTCATGGAATGGTGATAACTTCGGAGATGAACAATCGGTGGTCTACTCCCTCCAAATTTTTGATATTTGGCATCTTTAACTTCTCCGGTAACCTCGCTTTAGGATAAGGCGACGTGTGGATGTAGTCAATGTAATTCCCCAATAATCTGACTTTGTCAAACTTCTTAGTGATTATCTTGAGGTACTCTTTTACATTGTTCAATTATTCTTCCTTTGGATCAATGACCATATGCAGGTTGGCCCCATGATGGGCAAGGATCGACATCAGAAGCTGGGGTGGCAGCGGCCGATTAGCGTGAAGTGTGATGATGTTCCTTAGGAACCCAGATAGGCTCGGGTGGATCCGTAGCACTAGGGAATAGGGATAGGGATCTTGAGGGACGGGAACCTTGTTTCATTACATCTCTGGGACCTCAGTTTGGAGGTTGCCAATCTTAGACACAAGCTAAGCTAGAACTGTCGTCAGATTCGGTTGCACGACGGGTACTTGATCTATGTTCTCCATGGAAGGTGGATGGCTTCCGAACACTGAAGAAGTAGCAAGGGAAAAGGTGAAACTTCGGGGTGATCTGACTGAAGACCGAAGCCAATAAGGATCCAGGCCAACAGTTTGTGATCGACCTGAGAAGGCGTAAAATGGGATTTATGTTTTAGAAGAAAAAAAAGGGATGAATATATTCTTGACATTTTTTTTCGAGATTGAAAGACAAAATATTTTTGGATTTTTGATAAAGAAAGGAGAAATGTTTTGAGATTTTTGATAAGGAAAGGAAAAAATGTTTTTGGATTTTGGATAAGGAAAAAAGGAGAATTTTCTTTTTGGAGACGGTCTCAGTATGATTATTATAATTATTATGTTTTCACTTGTATTAATTCTCCTAAATGAAAATGAAATGTTGGACGGGACCCGATCTTGGAAAAATTGAGTTTGTAATATATGCAAAGCTATGGCTGGACATGTGGCCAAGATCACGGACAGGGTCCCATTTTAAAAATACACAAAAGTTTCGAGAGATAGGCTGGCCTGGAATTTTGGTAGAGTTTCGGGTTAAAACAATAAATCTAACATGTGTGTCCTATGCTTGACACCTATATGCGGGTATGCAGTTGGTTGGGTGAATTGAAAAGGGTTCCCCCCTTTGGCGTGACTTCCACAATATACGTATTGCTCTTGCGGGCAGTCGGTACGTGTGGACAAGCCATTTGATATACCTGAGTGTACGTGAATTGCCTCACCATATACCTTGTGGGGACAGTACGTGTGAGAGAGAATTCGATATACTCGGCGTATTTGAACGAGTTCCTTGCGATATACCTCCTTTCTTGACTTTGGTCAAGTGGTACGAAGCGGGGGAACCGTTCGATATACGTCGAAGGTACTTGGTCAATGTAAGGTGAGATTCATATCGCTTAGGCTAACTGCGCCCTGCCGGACCAGCGCCTATCACGAAGTGACCCTCCAGTTACTGGGTAGAATTTGGCAATAACAATGCTCTTTGGGGATGTCATGTGAATCATGCATGATCCTCTTATTAGTATCTTATGAGAATGTCTTTCTTGATTATGCCAAACAAGGAGCAAAGTACAAGTACCAATGGTACACCAAGTATGGATGGGCGATGCGTGCAACATGTGGATACATGTGACCCTAGGTGCACGTGGTGCGAAGTGTACATGGAGAATTTTCTACAAGTGTGTGAATAGAAGCATAAGTATGGGGGGATACATAAAAAGGGAAACATGCAAAATTAGGGGAAAATATGAACAAACACAACACCCATGTAAATAGAGTCTAGCACTCATAATTTCCCTTGCGGAGTCGCCATTATGGACATCCTCGATCCTCGCGGCGCGCGGGAGAGCATGATGAGGATGCTAGGTCCTGCGCGTCCCTCTCGGGACCGCTTCAGCCGGTGTCATTTGGGTGAGGTGTAAAAATGTAGAGAGATTAGAGTCGCCAGTCTATGTTACTCAAAACAGACAAAAAAAGGGAGACATCCCAAATGATAGCATCCAAAGACATACTGATGCATACGAAACGAAAATGATTCGAAAAGGATCCGGAGGCTGAGTTACGAAATGGGAAGGTGTTACGCACCCATTCCGCCCTTTCGGTCTCTCATGGGTTTTTATTATTTTCCTTTATTTTCCCCGTGATATGTCTGCATGTGTATATATAGTGGAAATAGGAATCATCGACTTGCATCATGGAATAGGTAAAGCAAGTCATCCGTAGGAAGGTATAAAAATATTAGAAAATAGGATTTACGCGATTATCCTTACGTTGACCGTTATGATGGAACGATAACGCATGTGGAATAATACGCCTCTAAGAACAAATATATGTATTTATATAATATAAGAGAGTGGAGTTTAGAGAAAATAGAAAATGATAGAAACAATAAAAATAGGACTCAACTCTCGAGTTTTACCCCGAGACGCCTACATAGCCTATAGAGGCATCAAAGTCCATGTAATTTGCATGCAAAACGAGGGGTGGGGTTTATCCCATAAATCCAATCGGGGGGATTCTCTTATTTGTGTGTGTGTGTGTGTGTAGAAAAAGTGTTTTAGTTACGAGAAAATTGTAAGAAAAGAGTGAGAATTCCCCTTTGGAATTTATGAGCAAACCCTCTTTTTCTTGTTTTTGGGTTTTTACTTATATAAAAATAAGAGATGTGCAATAATACTAAATAAAAAGTATATTAGGATATGTGAGACGAGATGATAAAAGTGATATGTAATAAAACAAGTTACTGCGAATTTATGAGAATTTAAGGAGAGAGTTGAGAAAATTGAACCTTCTTGAAGATTTTGAGCTTGAGCTTGAATGTTGGAGAGCAGCCCTTGCACTTGGATGATGATGGGGAGTGGTTGATTCACTAAGTTTGATGAAAAGTACGATTAAAGGTGAAGGTTGGAAAGAAATTTTGATGTGGAAATCGTGCTGACTTCGACAGAGGTTTTATGGATTGCATGAGAGTGATATGTTTCTGATCTTGGCTCCTCCTTGCAAGTGAGGTCAGGCCTCCTTTTTATAGGCCTAGGGAATTTTAGATCGGCAAAGCCCTATTCCTGCCAATCGGCAGGTGCATTTAGTCACACTGCCGATATTTAGGGTCAGGGACCTGCCGTTTGGAAGTGTCTTTCAGGCCTTTTTGGAAAAATGGTTGCAGAATGCAAATCGTTGATTAGAATCATGAATGGGGTGGACCATTGGAAAGGTATTTAAGAGACCTTAGAAAGTCCTTTGGACTAATCCTTGGTTTGGGAGTTGACTTTGGGTCAAATGTGGCTCGGAAGCATTTGTCGGTCCATTGGATGGGATATCGTCTAACGCAAACGGATAGTTCGTCTGCATTGTAAGTCTAAATCGTGCACAGGGTGGACTGTTGGAAAGGTGTGACACCCCGACTAATTAAATACCGGGTAGCTACTCCTTTATTAAATTAATACAAAATGTCAAGTTGGTTCAGTTAACAGCATCACTGTCGAAAACATTTTAATCATTACTAACCACCTAGTATTTAAAAAGTAAGATGTCAAATTTTAAATTAAGTCTGATTAACATACAATAAAAGAATTTTGAAAGAATATCATAAACATACACCATAAAGTCTCAATAAAGTAACCAACAAATAATAATTAGTCCGGAGTAAAACTCTTCACAACAATCCCACCACTGAAAAAAATAAAACAGTATATCCTGAATTAATTACATGCCAACAAGCTGAATAACTGAAATATGAAATATCTGTAATAGAAATGGGAGACATGCCCTACAAATGATGAAGACTGAATAGAGTCAAGACAAAAGAAGCGTCTACTAACAAGGCCCTGTAACTTCCACAAACATCTATAGCTCGTCACCTGAATGGAAATCCTATGCATGGTGTCCTTGTGGCTAGGCACCTAAAAGGTTTTTACAAAAAATAGATTTTAAAGAAAACGGGTCAGAGCCCGAAAGTGGAGAGTATTTTCAAAAATAGCAAGTGCTTTAATAAAATTAAAACAATGAATGCAAAATACATGTTAGGACGTGCTCTCACATGAAATACTCACCCCTTGACTAATTGTGCACTCCTAACGTACAATACCCATCTAAGTGGTATTCATATCTAACTAAACCGACATAAGTTCTAACCCATCTACTCGATTCGCACTATAAGTCCCAACGTTATCAATTTAAATAGACAGCTTTCTGTTAATTCTCAAACTCTCAGTTATTAGCAACACAATTTACTGGAGATTATCCCCTTATTTATCTTCTCAAGGAGTTACTATAAATTATTCTCGTAATTTAACATGACAAATCTATTCATTTAACCGTATATCATTCACATCATAAATATACAATATAAGCACCCCGAGACTAAGCTGCGGTTCACACATACTCTGCTATCCATCCCGGTACATCACGTACATAAGGATCACACATTCCGAATCTCTCAGGAATCGTTCTCAGATAACAACAATCACAATCAATGGAGGCGAACACAGTCACCTCACATGGGTCACGCACATACCTACGCTCCAACGATCAGCAGTCTTATTAACTTCCCAATAAGTCCTTCTCTGACCTATGTTCTCGAGGTACCAATCTATATCCCCCCCGTAGGCACACAAAGATTAGATAGCCCTTAGCGAACGAAAACCTCCCGTGATAGCAAGTATGGTAGGTATGTCATACACAAAAATCATATACATATACTAAGCATGCACACATCTTAGTAATTACCATAATTTATTAGTGTTATACTTATCATTCTCATACCAACTTATAATTTTACACCTTTCATATGTTCGGTTCGTCTGTATTTAGGTCATCAATTATTCTCACAACGTGATTAGTCACTCGCGTCCTAATCCACAAATATTATTTGGTTCCAATCACACTTCTATATTTTACTCCGCAATATATCCCAAATGTCCGTTAATACAAATATTTAAGAAGTCACTTGTTCTCACATCGTAATAGTTACTCACGTCCTAATCCACAATTATCATTTGATTCAAATGACACTTCTATGTTTTACTGCTCAATATATCCCAAATATCCCAAATATATCAATTAGTCATCAAGGGAATGTTATCTCTACAATTAAACAAGCTTATTGGACAATAGAAATCAAATCAGGCCAAAAAGGCAAATCTGTCAACTCGTTAGAAGTCCCGTTCGAACGAGGTCGTTAGAACGAGAGTTCGTTCTAACGAAAGAGTTATCTAACGAACATCCAACTCGTTAGAAGGCAAACTGTCACCTCGTTAGAAGCTCGTTCGAACGAGCTCGTTCGAACGACCTGGGCAGGTCTTCTAACGAGATGCCAGTTTCGAGCCCAGAATTTCTAAATCATTTTTCCTCAAACTTTCCCCTCTCAAAACTTATGCAAAAATTATCCCAACAGTGTTTTAATGTTCCCAATCATTCCTAAACATATTTAGGTCGTATCTCAACATATTTAGGGGTCAAATCTTCCTAAACAACATGAAATTATCATCAATCCCCAATTTTCCCAAAACCATATGAGTATGAACCCTAGAAATTTAAAGTCATAAATTCCCATAAATAAATCCATTTTTGCATCATAAAAGTAATATTTCTTTTAGTATAATCACCCAATAACAATTCTACATGCAAACCCTATATCAAAACCTAACTTTCTAACTCAAATTTCATGGGTTTTTATAAATCTCCCAAAACAATGCTATTATATAAATTTCTAAGCATGGAGGAAACATTCGCTTGAAATTAACGTAATTAAACCACTTGCCTTGGATTTTTCTCTGAATTTGGTGTTGAATTGATGAAGGTTGCACTCTCCTTTTTCACCCAAGGTTGAAGGTTGAAGATGGAGGTTGTGTTTCTCTTTTGGGAACTTCTCCTAACCTCTCCTATAACTCTCGTAGCCCTCTAATTAGTTAAGTGATGGTAATGGGTTAGTGGGTTCCTAAATACCATATTTTTAATTCCTAAAATTCGTTGGTCAAAATTATCCAAATTCTAAAATTACCAAAATACCCTTTTTAGTTGCCGGTGTTGCCCAAAAATTCCTTGGGACCCAAACTAATCCTCCGGTTAGTGTTTTCTGACTATTTCGACCCTTACGGACTCGTTGGCGCACTCAAAATGAACATACGGTTGATAAAAATAAAATTCACTTTTTAATTAAAATAATTACATTTCTGACGCGACTGTCACACGTGTCCCAACAAATTTTCCCAAATTTCCGTATTTCAATCTCGCGACAATTTCAATATTTCCAATATTCATATATTTCCATATATACACATTATAATCAAATACCAACTCACATCTCGTTAGTATTATATCCGGATTAATTCTCAATTAATTCACATTTAATTTAATTAATCCCATAAATAAATATCAATAAAAGTATGGGGTATTACATACTTCACCCCTAATAATAGAATTTCGTCCCAAAAGTCGGAAAAATTAAGGCATACCTGGAAAAATTCGGTACCCTCCAGTGTTTCAAACAAAATATAAAGAAAATCTCAATCACTAAAGCCCTTGTTCACAACAAGCTTGTTTAAGATACTTAATACCTTATCAGAATAATCTTCGATAAATGCACCTCACGTTGTGCTCTTATTAAACAACATTCGAATAAAAATAGCCTATACATCATTAGCCGCATTATTTTTATTAGTATTGTGAGTCCGCACCTCACTACTAACTCCCGCGTTTATCAAAACTCCGAACTCCCATCCGGGGATGAATCAATAACACATCTGACTACGCTTGTCCATTCCTTGAAGTATCCTGACGTTGTGACTTTTACACGAGGGACAACCACTTCAGCCTGTTGGTGTCACACAAACCTTTATAAGCACCTTTTCCACCATAAATAGATACAGGTGCTTTTCCCCTAACTCTACCATTAGGTAATATCTCCTCATCATGACCACAATATACCTCCCTAGTTATACCCGATTTGGAATTGAAAATATCACAATGAATCCAAAATTTCTTTCATACAATCCATTAGTTGTGAATCACCTTGCGCCCGCACCTCGGGTTATAGGTTATACAACCCTCAGTTTTAATCGTTATTTCCCAATACTTATTGTCACCCAACCTAAATGTGGATTTCGAGGATTTCATCCCAGTTCTAAATAATACTACGTCGAACCACGTACCGGCGTGTTCACTATCTAATAGTCTAAATCATTCAAGTATATACCAATTTGTCTCCTTCTGAACAACATGACTCACGTATTTGAAGGAATTTGTTACCCCTCAAGGAATTTACTAACTTGACTCTTCCATCCTTGGAATCATCGGTTGGATACAAAATTAATTGGTTAATCATCTAACACCCAACCGTTCTACTACTTACTACACCCCTTTAAATGCTGACTTTCTTGTAAATGTTCCTTTTCGTTAAGTGATACTTAACGATCCTCTGCTTCTCTTGGCGTATGCCAAAGTTTCGACCCTTACACTTTCTCACCTCTTTGTGAAAATCCGGACTCCTTATACCTTATTAACATTATCACTCTATTTACTCTTGAGTCACCCACAACATTTGATTGATCGGAACTCTACTCCAAATTGCTCATAATAATTTATTCGCCTTCTCAAGAGATATCCTTTTATTAAATGGCTTTCTACTGCCTTTTCTCCAAGTTTGAACGTGCTACACTGACTACACATGATATTCATTTACACCTTTTCTTATGACGTTTAATCTCATAAGTAATAATCTCACCCGTCTATGTTCCCTCTTCCTTTTATTTACACTTTAGCAAATCAAGATGTTTACGCCCCTTATAACCCAACCATACGGTTTTTAAACATTATATACTCTTCATACAAATCCCAAACTCTTTATTATCACTGTAAATATAACGGTGCTATACCACTTGGACGTTCTCAATTGCTTCTGAATTAGAAATCCTAAATCCTCCTTATCCTCAATGCGTCCTTCAACGTGTTGTGACAAAACCAACATTATTAGTACTTATATTTCAACAACTGGCTTTAATGGCCTTACATCATAATTTACTCTTTGTAACTTCCCGTTATAACTACGTACTCCCATAACGATAGAGGTATCCAAATTATGAACGAAGGGCCACACAATTCCTTACTACCAACCTTACGCTAAGTTTCATGCGTGGGGTGTCTCGCAAAGCGAAATCCAAATAAGGAACCCCCCCGATACACTACTACCTAACATTGTTGGTCATCGGAATCCGTTAAGCCCTGTCCATAATATGTACCCCTACACTCTCATCTTTTAACAACAAAGTTTCATCTCAGTTCGCAATTATACATAAATAAAGAACTCCTTCTGAAAGATACTTTTCTCTTTACAGTGATGGAAATCACATTTCATATACAACATGCGAGACATTTTGAGACCCTCAAATTCCCGTCCCCAGACACACAACTATGAGTATAAACTCCCAAATCTCTAACGGGTGATAAAACAATGCACTCTTTGTTATGACCTCTCTATCGTTAATTATAAAAACCAACTAACTCCTTATTGACTAGTAAATCAATTACATACCACTCATAACAATGAAATCCCTACGCATACCGGGATTAAATATCCGAGACCATTATACCCCTTTGAAATCACAATATATATATATGTATGTACATATATGCACGGAAGTATAATTTCAAGCCCGACCCTCTAACAGATGGGGCCTCGCCAGAACAAAATATGCTACCCCGATGTAGTAATCCCAATAAACTTGCAATACTAGCACACTATCGGTATAATCACATATATAAAATAATAATTAAGATCATATCATACTCGTATAACACAGCACTAAAACGAGTAATTTTGATAAAGCATAAACCGCTATTAATATACCCATTCATCCTCCGCGGATGACAATAAAAGTAACCCCCACACTATCAGGGAAATTGTTCTTATATATAATAAAATTACTGCTATACTCACCAAACTCAATTCTCAAGTGAAAATAACAATTGTAACAAATGCAGTAACTCATCCATGCCACAAATAACATTCATCCTCATCTGAGGATATAACTCATACTTCTATCCTAATAATCGTCTCGGCTGCTCAAATGCTTCCTGGACTTACCACACATGTTGTCCCAAACCGGATATTTCAATAACTGTTGCCCTTGCCAGGCACCATACCTTGATCCCTACTCTTGTATCAGGAAACATTTATAATGTACGGGTTTTCACTCCCACAAAGTACCTCTATACATACTCCACTTATTTCTAGTCACCCTAACCATGTTAAAGTGGTCCTTTCCTCGGACGTTGGTAGTCTCAGCTCTGAAGACTATCTCCATTGTTCCCTTAGCTGGATGTACCTAAGGAACACACTACTAGTTTCCCACCTCTCTTACTGAAATTATCATCGCTCGGTAGTAATTCCACTATGGAATTATTTTAACGGTTTATCTGTTGGGTCTTCCTCCTTGTGGTGTTTCTCCAACACCATTTTCCCAGTCTTATTCTATAAATATTCTTAGATTTTTGTATCTCCCTACCCAAGGGAACATTTACCTCCAAATTTACACCACGCGATATTATTACTATCTGTATTTATCATCCAAGCAGAATGCCCCATAAGAACTAACAATTCTTCTTGTGTGTATATTCTCCCTTTAACATTCTCTTCTCCATACCACCTTCTCCACCCGGTGTAAGGTTCGCTACGACATTAAATTTCTCCTCAGAAGTTGACCCCTGTTTGGCCCTCTTATGTGAGTTCAGAATAACATTCGCCTGTCAACCTGAACATCTGATCAAGGAACTTATGGTCAAACCATTCGTGTACGCCTTCTCTCGACGTCACATTCCACTTATAAGTGTGGTGATTGTTTCTCCCCATTGAAACTCCGCTCTCACGAGACAAGAAAATTTTTCCTTAAATTTTCACTCTCGATTGGCCATACTCCGACACAAGTCCAAGCCTTTGGATACATTGCGTTCGTTTGGCTAGCACATGCCGTCTTCGCCTTTCGAGTATTGCTACTGCTGGTTCTCTTCAATGTTACACCTAACACTTTCTCTCCCATTCCAACCTTGTTGGATGTGTCTAATTTGACCCCACCTTCAACTATTTTTGTGCTTGGAAGTCACAAGTCGCGCCTTGGCCATCTGGACCGTCCAGGACTTCTGTACCCTAGTATGGGTGACCTCGACTACGGTCTTCCTTTAGTTAATTTATTAATCTCAATTGATCCTTTCCTCCTGATGTTCGTCCAACTGTCTTCACCTGACGTACTACATCGTTTGGCACACGAACACACCGGATTGCAAATAAGATTCACTATCATATTTATCGAAGCAGGAGAACAAAATCTCACCAAAGATATCAACAATCCTAAATATAGGGCTCTATATCAAAGAAAGTTACGATTGAAGCATAATAGGCCGCACAGATCCTAAAGGACACTAGAACCTGATGCTCTGATACCACCTGTGACACCCCGACTAATTAAATACCGGGTAGCTACTCCTTTATTAAATTAATACAAAATGTCAAGTTGGTCCAGTTAACAGCATCACTGTCGAAAACATTTTAATCATTACTAACCACCTAGTATTCAAAAAGTAAAATGTCAAATTTTAAATTAAGCCTGATTAACATATAATAAAAGAATTTTGAAAGCATATCATAACCATACACCATAAAGTCTCAATAAAGTAACCAACAAATAATAATAAGTCCGGAGGAAAACTCCTCACAACAATCCCACCACTGAAAAAAATAAAACAGTATATCCTGAATTAATTACATGCCAACAATCTAAATAACTGAAAGATGAAATGTTTCTAATAGAAATGGGTGACATGCCCTACAAATGATGAAGACTGAATAGGGTCAAGACAAAAGAAGCGTCTACTAGAAAGGCCCTGTAACTTCCACAAAGTGCTACAGCTCGTCACCTGAATGGAAATCCTATGCATGGTGTCCTTGTGGCTGGGCACCTAAAAGGTTTTTACAAAAAAATAGATTTGAAACCAAACGGGTCAGAGCCCGAAAGTGGAGAGTATTTTAAAAAATAGCATGTGCTTTAATAATATTAAAATAATGAATGCAAAATACATGTCAGGACGTGATCTCACATGAAATACTCACCCCTTGACGACGTACAGTACCCATCTAAGTGGTATTCATATCTAACTAAACGGACATAAGTTCTAACCCATCTACTCAATTCGCACTATAAGTCCCAACGTTATCAATTTAAATAGACAGCTTTACGTTAATTCTCAAACTCTCAATTATTAGCAACACAATTTACTTGAGATTATCCCCTTATTTATCTTCTCAAGGAGTTACTATAAATTATTCTCATAATTAAAGATGACAAATCTGTTCATTTAACCGTATATCATTCACGTCATAAATATACAATACAAGCACCCCGAGACTAAGCTGCGGTGCACACATACTCTGATATCCATCCCGGTACATCACGTACATAAGGATCACGCATTCCGAATCTCTCAGGAATCGTTCTCATATAACAACAATCACAATCAATGGAGGCGAACACAGTCACCTCACATGGGTCACGCCCATACCTACGCTCCCACGATCAGCCGTCTTATTAACTTCCCAATAAGTCCTTCTCTGACCTATGTTCTCGAGGTACCAATCTATATCCCCCCCTTAGGCACACAAAGATTAGATAGCCCTAAGCGAACGCAAACCTCCCGTGATAGCAAGTATGGTAGGTATGTCATACAAAAAAATCATATACATATACTAAGCATGCACACATCTTAGTAATTACCATAATTTATTAGTGGTATACTTATCATTCTCATACCAACTTATAATTTTAAACCTTTCATATGTTCGGTTCGTATGTATTTAGGTCATCAATTATTCTCAAAACGTGATTAGTCACTCGGGTCCAAATCCACAAATATTATTTGGTTCCAATCAGACTTCTATATTTTACTTCGCAATATATCCCAAATGTCCGTTAATACAAATATTTAAGCCGTCACTTGTTCTCACATCGTAATAGTTACTCACGTCCTAATCCACAATTATCATTTGATGCAAATCACACTTCTATGCTTTACTCCTCAATATATCCCAAATATACCAACTATATCAATTAGTCATCAAGGGAATGTTATCTCTACAATTAAACAAGCATACTGGACAATAGAAATCAAATCAGGCCAAAAAGGCAAATCTGTCAACTCTTAGAAGTCTCGTTCGAACGAGGTCATTCGAACGAGAGTTCATTCGAACGAAAGGGTTATCAAACAAACATCCAACTCGTTAGAAGGCAAACTGTCACCTCGTTAGAAGCTCGTTCGAACGAGCTCGTTCGAACAACCTGGGCAGGTCTTCTAACGAGATGCCAGTTTCGATCCCAGAATTTCTAAATAGTTTTTCCTCAAACTTTCTCTTCTCAAAACTTATCCAAAAATTATCCTAACAGTGTTTTAATGTTCCTAATCATTCCTTTTAATATTTAGGTCGTATCTCAACATTTTTAGGGGTCAAGTCTTCCTAAACAACATGAAATTATCATCAATCCCTAATATTCCCAAAACCATATGAGTATGAACCCTAGAAATTTAATGTCATAAATTCCCATAAATAAATCCGTTTTTGCATCATAAAAGTCATATTTCTTTTAGTATAATCACCCAATAACAATTCTACATGCAAGCCCTATATCAAAACCTGACTTTCTAACTCAAATTTCATTGGTTTTTATAAATCTCCCAAAATAATGCGATTATATAAATTTCTAAGCATGGAGGAAACATTCACTTGAAATTAACGTAATTAAACCACTTGCCTTGGATTTTTCTCTGAATTTGGTGTTGAATTGATGAATGTTGCTCTCTCCTTTTTCTCCCAAGGTTGAAGGTTGAAGATGGAGGTTGTGTTTCTCTTTTGGGAACTTCTCCTAACCTCTCCTATAACTCCCGTAGCCCTATAATTAGTTAAGTGCTGGTAATGGGTTAGTGGGTTCCTCAATACCCTATTTTTAATTCCCAAAATTCGTTGGTAAAAATTTCCCAAATTCCAAAATTACCAAAATACCCTTTTAAGTTGCCGGTGTGGCCCAAAAATGCCCTGGGACCCAAACTAAACCCCCGGCTAGTGTTTTCTGACTATTTCGACCCTTACGGACTCGTTGGCGCACTCAAAATGACCATACGGTTGATAAAAATAAAATTCACTTTTTAATTAAAATAATTACATTTCTGACGCGACTGTCACACGCGTCCCAACAAAATTTCCCAAATTGTCGTATTTTAATCTCGCGATAATTTCAATATTTCCAATATTCATATATTGCCATATATACGCATTATAATCAAATACCAACTCACATCTCATTAGTATTATATCCGGATTAATTCTCAATTAATTCACATTTAATTTAATTAATCCCATAAATAAATATCAATAAAAGTATGGGGTATTACAAAAGGTTGGGAGATGTACTTAGACATTCCAATGAGTTTCATCGGGTTCGAGGAGTTGACTTTGTTCAATCGGGCCCTAGAAGCATTCAGTGACCTTCCGAATTAAAAAGGATCATTCGTCCGTACCATAGTCGAAATCGCGCACAGGATGGACCGTTGGAAAGGGGTTTCAGTGGCCTTCGAAGATTCATTTAGTCTCGATCAAGTTAAATAGTTAACTTTGGTCAAACAAAGCCCAGGAGCGCCCGATGGCCTCCTGATTAAGTTTTGGGGGCAAACAGGTCGTTCGTCCGTATGGTAAGTCGGAATCGCGCATGGGACGGGCCTTTGGAAAAGGGTTTCAATGTCCTTTGAAGATTCATTCAGTTTCGATCGAGTTAAAGACTTTGAATTTTGGTCAAATAGAGCCTGGGAGTGCCCGATGGCTTCTAGGTCAGTACTCGGGGTATGACCTGTGTTTGTAGTGATGAAGGGAGGTGCTAGGGACCTAAGGAGAGTTTAGGGGGTAACAGAATGGGGTGTCTACACCATCCAGTGCCGCAATCTCAACCATCAACAACATCTCTCAACCAACCACTTCATGGGAACTAGAAAGTTACCCTATCCCAGATCGAAAAGAATACACCAATCTCAATGCTCCCCTCTCCAAAGTTTATCAAGCCTTATTGAGCGGAAACCTCATCAAACCCTTGGATCCCCATACATTGCCAAATCCACTCCCAAGTAGCTTCAAGGCAGATGCCCAGTGCGTCTTTCAACAAACTGCTGGCCATACCACCGACCAATGCTTTCCCCTCCGAAATAAGGTCTAATTGATCGGGGTACCATTTCCCCACTAGCCAATCCTAAGCTAAACACTACTCACAACCCACTCCCAAATCTTGCCAATGCTATCTTTCTGGAAGAGAACCCATAATTTGATCCCTCAACTCAAATCAACCCCGTATACTCTCCTAAACCTCTCCAAACCTACCCATATTTCCTCCTACACCCTACTAGCCTCGCTAATCAGGAACTGTCACTCCTTACTAGATCATGCATCACTAACCGTACCTGTTCTACAAATAGAAGCATGGAATTGTTAGAAGTCTTAAACTAACTCCTAGAGTTGTGGCTGAAATTGCCCTCACAAATGATCATTGATTCCCAGAGGTTTAATACGCTATTCTTGGATGCAAGGAAACGGGCTAAAGAGTCAGACAGTTGGGTGGTGCTGATTAATGAAACCATGTTGGATAATGTTGTCCAGATTATGGCAAAATTATTCAGGAAAATCAACAACATTTGCAGTATGAATGAGTTACTTGACACTCTAAAACTATAAGGATGCATGGTCCCTTCAACCTTATACATCCCCACAGAATGGGACAACCTATATGAAGAAGCTATCGAAGTTTTGGAATTCATCGACTTTACATGGAAAGATAGAATTGTTGCCATCGAATGGGGCAAAGAATTTGGAGATTTGAACAAAGAGAAAGTTCCCGATAAAACTGGCCCAATAGCCAACATGCGTGGGATGATATCATTTGAAGAACTACTTGGAGAAATAAATAAGGTGGAAGAACAATTTGAGATTGATGAGAAAATGGGATTCATATTCTTTCCTTCTTCAGTAAATCACATGACCAGATCAAGGAGGCATTACTAGATCCCATGCTCACTCCCAGCAAATGACAAGGGAAAGGGCATTAAAAACATCCCTATGCCAGAGATGACCCTCGAGGAGAGCAAGATCCTCGATCAACTGAAGAAAACTCAAGCTAACATCACTCTATGGGGGATTTTCATATCTTCTCAGCTGCACAGAAATGCTCTGATCAAGTTGCTCACTAAACCTACAGTTCCTCCCTCTACCATACCAGAAGAAATGGTAAATTTTGTCAGATCCTCGACCTCTACCCGAATTATATCCTTTTCCGAAGAAGAGATCCCCAAAATTAGGCCAAACCACAATCATGTACTCAACATCTCCGTCGAAGTTATGGAAAAAATTGTACCACTCTCTCTTATTGATAATGGATTTGCCTTGAATGTTTTCCTACTAAGAACCTTCAAATGTTTAGGCCTAAAAGAAAGTGACCTTTCTTCAACCTCCGCTTTTGTACATGCCAACGATAATACCCGTAGGGAGGTTATGGGATCCATAAAGCTTATAATAGGGGTTGGTCCTATAAACCCTGTCGTCAAATTCCAAGTTATTGACATTCCAGCTTATTTCAACCTGTGGCTAGGATGACCTTGGCTCCACAGTATCAAGGGTGTGTCTGCCTCACTCCATCAGAAATTGAAGTTCTTCGCCAACGAACGGGTCATCACCATTTTGGGCAATGACGATAATACCAAGGGTGCAAGTACCAGTAGTCCAATCCTTGAGATAAAGCACGGGTGAAATGATATGATCCTATTAGGATTTCGAGTTGAATCACTTCTACTCCCGATAGGGGGCGACTTTAAAGAAAGGGTTTGTCCAGAATACAACCCTCATGGCAACGTCAATGTGATTCATATGTTCCAAAACATGGACTTCATGCCCGGACTGGGGCTAAGACAAAGACAACAAGGGATACTTGAGCCTATTGAACTAAATAAAGTTTTCCCTCCTTGTGGTTTGGGGTATAAACCATCAGAAGAAGAGCTTAGAATGATCTGCCAATATCGACCAAAGAGAAGACTAGACTGCATCCATATCATCCCAGGTGAATCCTTGAATGGACGATTCATCGAGGAGGGTGAAGACTTCCCTTTTTGTGGCTTTCTGGAACCATGGTATGACCATACATATAAGAAGATGAAACCCGGAATGGAGATCTTTTTCCAAGATAGCAACCCATGGGCCGAAAGATCCCAACACCATGTACAACTACTCATCAAAGATACCAAAGATTTTGAGGAAAGTGATTCTGAGGACTCATTTAATTTACAGACACTAGGGCTGACACTCTACATGGTTCATTAAGGCACTACATCACTGGATCCATCCCATCTGATCATAGTTGCTGATACACCTCTCCTCAATAAGCATGCTTCACTAGTTCTACCTATTGAAATCACCCCCTAATCCTAATGTTTACCCCCAACACTTATTTTGTTGTCTATCCTTGCTCAAATGTAATCGAGTCCTCCTTTGATGAGGTTCTTAATGTTATTTTTCTTATTAATCAAATAAACGAAGATTTTGAGTATCTTGTTGTGACTTACATTAACTGTTTAGATTCTAATCAAACTTTTGATGATGATGATTTTGCAAATGACAATACTTAACTTATCTAAATAAGGTTAATAATAAAAAACATAACCGCGTTCAAGTTAATGAAAAAAAACTGTTGTTATTAACCTCGGTTCTAGTAGCCAATAGCGCGAGATTAGGATAGGGGCTACCCTTGAGGAGCATGAGCGCTCACAACTCGAAGAATTATTGAAGGAATTCGTGGATGTCTTAGCATGGTCCTATAACGATATCCCCAGCATTGATCCTGAAATTTCTCAATATGGGATCCCCACTCTTACTAATTACAAGACAGTTAAATAAAAGCTAAAAAATCTGTGCATGGAATGGTCGCTCAAAGTCAAAGATGAGGTGGCCAAATAGCTGAGCGTGGGCTTCATTCGTGTGATCGAATATTCCACATGGCTAGAAAACATAGTGCCTATGACAAAATTAGGACGAAAAGATCAGATGTGTGTAGACTACCGAGGCTTGAACAAATCCTCACCAAAGGATGATTATTCTCTACCCAATATCGAAATGATCATGGACAACACAGCCAGTCATGATCTTAAGTCATTTGTCAATGAGTTTGCTGGATACAATCAAATTCAAATGCACCCAGATTACCAAGAAAAAATCGTGTTCATCACCCCATGGGGAACCTTTTGCTACATTGTTATGCCATTTGGTCTCAAGAATGTTGGGGTTACCTACCAAAGGCCTGCCACAACCATCCTGCAAGATCTGAATCACAAATAAGTTGAGGTTTATGAAGATGATTTGATTATTAAATCCAAAACTAGAGAAGGTCATGTTCCTTCTCTTCGAAAGTTCTTCTAATGACTATGATAGTATCAGATGAGACTCAATTCATAGAAATGAGTCTTCGGCGTTACAAAGGGAAAACTCTTGGGATTTATGGTCGGTGAAAGAGGGATAGAAGTAGATCATGCCAAGATAAAATCCATAGTTGAGATGACACCTCCCCGAACAGAGAAAGAAGTTCAAGATTTCCATAGGAAATTACAATACGACAGTCGGTTCATCATCCAGTTAACTTCCATCTGCGAGCCAATTTTCAAACTACTCTAAAAGGATTCAACCAAGGTTTGGAACGAGGCCTGCTAAGAATCTTTTGACCGAATCAAGCAATATTTGACCAAACCCCTGGTACTCATTCCACCACAGCCTGGTCTCCCTTTGCTCCTATACCTAACCATAACTAACACTGCAGTTGGGGCTTTGCTGGCCCAATACCTTGAAGATTCCCACAAAGAAAGAGCCATCTATTATGCCAGTCATAAATTGGTCGAATACAAAGTTAACTACGCTTCTTTGGAAAAGGCATGTGTCTCACTTGTCTGGATCACCCAAAAGTTGCGGCAGTACATGCTCACCTTCCCCATCAAACTTGTATCCCGAATAGACCCCATCGAATACCTACATGAGAAACCTTCCTTATCCAACAGAATCGACCGATGGTTGATGCTCCTAGTCGAGTTCGATATCGTGTATGTCATGCAAAAATCCTTGAAAGGAACAACCATATCTGACTACCTCGCTGATTACCCCATGGATGAAGTCGATGTTTGGATCTCCGAATTCCCAGATGAAAACATCCTCTCCACTGCCTAGGATAATCTCTGGTGGAAAATGTTCTTTGACGGCGCTGCCAAAAAAAAGGGCTATGACATTGGGATAATTCGTATTACCCCAAATGACTCCCACACTCCCATCGCCATAAAATTGGATTTCCTTTGTACCAATAACATGACTGAATATGAGGCATGCACAGTAGGCCTCCAAGTTGTTCTCAAGAAAGGTATTTAATACCCAGATGTCTATGTGGATTTTTCCCTCATCATTGGTCAAGTTCTCAGAAAATAAAGAGTCAAGGACGAGAAGCTCCAACCCTTCCATGACCACTTAGAAGAACTACCCTCCTAATTCCAAGATATCACCTTCCATTACCTACCGCGAGAAAATAATAACCTAGCCGATGCTCATGCTACCTTGGCCTATATGGTCGATATGCCCAAAGGAATAACAATGACCCCCTTCGTGGTTCAAAAACATGACAAACCAACCCACTGCTACCATATTGAGCTCATCACCACAGAAGATCCTGAGCAACCCAATTACTGGTACTATGATATCTGGCACCTCCTCGAGCATGATAGGTATCCCAAGGGTTCCAATAAGAAATATCGAGCAATACTTCAAAGAATGGCCACCCAATACATCATCTGTCACAAAGCACTACTCAAGAGGAACTTTGATGGAACTCATTTGCACTGTATTGCAGGGGATGACATTGAAAAGATAATGTAGAAAATCCACAGCAGAGAATGCGAGCCTCACATGAACGGTCACATTCTTGCCAAAAAGATCATCCGATAAGGTTATTACTGGACTACCATGACCCAGGATTACACCGCCTACGTTTAGAGATGCCTCAAATTCCAACAGTTCTCCAACCTTTAGTATCTGCCTCTGTAAGAATTATACAACATGACCTCTCCCTGGCGGTTCTCCACCTGAGGCATTGACATCATAGGGAAGGTTACACCGAAGGATTCCAACGGGTATGAGTTCATCCTAGTTTCCATTGATTACATCACCAAATGGGTCAAAACGAAGTCATACACAATGTTGAATGCTAAGAAAGTGGCCAAATTCCTCAAGAAAAACATCATTGACTAGTACGGGGTCGCACACGAGCTAGTGTCAGATAATGGGTCAAATTTCAAGGAAGACTTCAGAAAGGTGGTCAACAAGTACGGGATTCAGAGACACAAATCTTCTCCATATCGACCTAAAACCAATGGTGCAGTCGAAGCTGCCAACATGAACCTCAAATCCATCATCAGTAAGATGGTTGAAAGTTGTTGAGATTGGGCCGATCGAATCCCTTATGACCTCTGGGGCTAAAGGACCTCAATCTGAACCTCTGATGGGGCTACCCCTTACTCTCGAGTCCACGACATAGAAGCAGTCTTACCCATGGAGCTGGAAATACCCTCGTTGCGAGTCATGCTTGAAAGCAAGGTTAGCGAAGAAGACTGGTGCCAAAGACGTCTTGATGAGCGTACCCTCCTAGACGAAAGGAGACTAAAAGTGCTGCATCACATACAAGGGTACCATTGCCTAATAGCGCGTTCATTCCAAAAGAGAGTCAAGGACTGCGGTGTTCGAGAATGGGACCTAGCCCTCAAGGAAAACATAGAATACATCTGGGACCACAGAGGGAAATTCAAGCCCAATTGGGGTGGCCCATACATTGTAAAGAAGATCTTGTCTGGTGGTACATCCATGCTCACTCACTTAGATGGGGAGGAGATGGCTCATCCAGTCGACCTGGACCATCTCAAGAAATTTTACCCCGAGTCCGAAATCTCGTCGCGCTACGACTCTCCTCATCTCCCTTCTATTCTTAAAAAAAATATTCATTTCCCTCTACCCAGAACTACGTGGGCCTGATCCTCTGCAAAAATATTTCTCATATAAATTAAAAAAATTCAAAACCCCAGAGGTACGTAGGCAGCTCATACATTTTACATGAGCATGGCCTTTTCTTTTTCAAAAAAAACTCTTCTTTTCTTATCTCCGAGAATGAAAGTTCATTCTAACATATACTTGAACAAAAGGATTATGTGTGCCTTAGCTATCCGTATAGATAATTCAAAAATATAAAACTCGTCAAAAGGCACAGCTGAATGATCAAAAGCCTGTTTACTTCACTAATAAAAAATTAAGTTACCAGTTCCATAAGAAAAGGAACAGATAACTCCCTTCCCCCTTATTTACTAAAAAAGCCAAATAAAATTCCCAAACTTGTTCTTCAAAATAAACTCTCCAAGAGTCCTATCCATAACTACCAGAGGATCCCGCTCCGTCATCATCATCTGCATCCTGGTGTCCCCAAACTTCCCCTACCTAATTGGAGTTCCGCTGATGCTCCATAAACCGATCGGCTGGAACCATCTTCGAAAAAACCACAACACCTCCTTCCATGGTATTAAATAAGCCAAGCCAACTTTGTCCAGTCTCCACTACCAACATCTTACTGACTACTCTCCTCCACAACAAGTTCATATAATCCCCAGGGATATGCAAAAATCTCCCAATAGACTGAGAGGGATGGGTTGATGAACGCCGACTCTCCCACAAAGATCCAAGCTACATGCACAGATGCTCAGTCAATTCTTCTACCAGAAAGAAATCTAGTGTCTGAGGTCGCACGACCTGCTCCCAGCCAAATTGACACAGAACCCACCAAGGGAAATAGAAAGAGGTCTGTCTGAGGCTAATTAGCCGAACGTATGAGTATTCTCCCAGCTCTAGAATAGGCAGCAACTATCCCCACCAAGGCACTGACCAGCACAGATTTAGAACCCCATTCTCCACGAGCCAATTCTCTTAGCTCTCAATATCCAAACCAACACTGATGAAATGGCATGAGAAATATTTGGGTACAGCCGACAAAAGGGTATTCTAGAGGAGTCACCAGGCAGAGTATTTAAGCCAACCATATGAACAGCATCATGGGGCTACCCCTCAAAAAGTCTGAATGGCCTTCTCTCCAGGCATCCAGGCCATTTAAAGTCTCCGCCAGTATCACCATCGCAGGATTACGATGGTATGACATCCATAAAATAATAGCTACAAGTTGTAGATCCATCAGCAATTCCCCAGTCACCAGTAGTAATTTTGATACTAAGCCCAGAACAACGGCTCTGGCATAGGAAGCATCGCCAACCTCCTGCAAATGCATGGATTATAACACCATCAAAAGGGAGACCATTTTTCCAAAAACAAGTGGTATGTCCACAGAAGACGAAATGCAAAGAATCCCAGCTAACAAGTCATTGAGAGAACGAGAAAACTCAGGAAGAGCTACAGCAACACTGGGATTTATCCCAACATGGTCAAAAATTCCTCATAGGTAGGACAGACTTCCTCCAAACTAAAGTGGAATACATGGTCTTCGGGGTACCAAAATTGTACCGCTGCCATCAGCATGTTCCATTCTTTGGGCCGATTGCGCCACAAAGAGACTCGACGCATGTTGAAAGCATCGTAGTCGACATTATAAGAGAACATTGCTTCCTGAGATTTGAGGTAGTTAGCAAACTCAATGCTACCAGGGAGAGCCATCTTGTAAGATTAAGAAATAGTAAGCAAGAGAGAATGGGGGAAGATAATAAAGTGAAAGTGTGAGGAAGAAAGTCCCATCCACACCCCTTTTTAATACTTGGAAAACCCCTCACAAAAGACATAACCCCTGCAAAAATTGGAAGAAATACTACCCCACAAGGTACCAAAGGATGAAGAAGGCACTAATCAAAGCTTTGAATTAATGGTACTAGACTTGACTGCCGATAGGTAGGACAAGGGGCTTGCCGATTGACAACCCCTATATTTAGAAACTTCCATTTTTCCTCTTTTGTCAAAATCAGAAACTCATTAAAAAATAAATTGATATTCTCAACAGAATTTCAAATATCCCCTTCCACCCTTGTATAATTTCTCATTTTTAACACTTTCCTTCAAAATTCCAAAAATATCTCTTTTTACGGTCTCAGCAGCAAAGTAAAAAGTGCATGTGCATGTATTCATTCACCATTAACAAAAGATACTAAAAAAAAACTCCATTTGCATTGCATAGATATCTCTTCTGTGTTACATCAATTTTATAGGAAGTAAAGAAATGCAAAAACAACGGGACACAGCCCGAACCCACAATCTCTCACTCTCTCTCTCACTTGCCCTCTCTCTTAAGAGCTTCCACCCGTGCCATACGCTATCTTTCCCCTGCAACGAGATGACGCACCACCTCTACCCGAGCCAAACTCCTACCTAGATGAACAGATGTCACCAAGTAGGAAGGAATAAGAACCGCATCCCGAATATGGGTAGTTATCGAAGATATCCAGTCTCTAATGTCCCTCAGCCAAGTGGTAGACACCCGGACTTGTTGCAAGTAAAATCTAGAATCAATATTAAAACAGAAAAAAAAAATCAAAAATAAAGAAAGAGAGGAATAGGAAAAGATATACCTCAGGTCGAAGAACCTCCTCTGTCAAGCCTTGCTCCTCCGGATCCCTCGGATGAGGACGGTACAATAAAGGCACCATCCCTCCATCAGACCATCGAGTGTTATACGAAGGGGTATGCAACCGCACAAATGGAACCTCTGAAGTCACCATCGTCGCAGATGCCGATGGACCGCCACCGCTATGGAAGGATCCCACCTGGCGACTCGAACCCGCAGGAGGGAAAGGCAAGGCATTCTATATGTTGGGTGACATCATCCAACTCATCACAAAGTCCATATAATCATACAGCGCAACCGTATTAGTGTAGAACAAGTAGGACTCGCCGATCATCGCCACAATCTTCGCATCTTTCGGCAGTAGTCGCTCCCACCTCATGGACATAGGAGGCCGCACAGGTGACACCACCACCTCCTCCTTAGAGATCTGTTAAACCACCCTCTACTCGAGGTACCATGAGTGGCCAACCTCATGCTCCAGTAAGCGCTGCAACTGTGCGTTCACCCCAGTTAACCCCATGTCCTGAATAGCAATACCCCAAGGGTCAAAGGTCACCTAAAAATCCCCAAGAAGGTATAAGTCAATACAGAATCAGAGCATACAAAGACCAAGAATAAGAAGGAAAAGTCTTACCCTATCACTAGTCAGGCCATTCAAGACCTAACGCACTGCCTCCAGAGAAAGAGATCCCCTCGATTGTCGATTGGCCATACGCCATCGATACAACCGATGGAAGTCCTTAACAGTCTCATCCTTTATAGCCATCATCTGGGTATTACACCCAATCACCTCATAGAACCACGTCTGCTAAACACAAGAAGTTGTAATAAAAAAAATAGAAGCATAAGGAAAGTGCGAATGCATGAAAGGAAAATACTCAAATTAAAGAATACCTCAAGGAGATACACGGCTCCAGTAAAAGTCTATTGGCATCACTGGCTGAATGCATCCAGAGAAAAATAAAGGGTCGCCAAAGTTAGGCTCCCCCAATCATAGAAGGGAATGTTCGAAAACACCCTCAAGTAAGGTAAGAACCACAAATGGACGACGTCACCGCTCGACGCCACCATGAAGCCCCCAGCACTAGCAAAATAATCAACCGAGCCATCTGCCTCACCTGCAGTCCGTCCAACACATCAACCACCATAATAAGCAAAAAACCTTCAGCACGGACAGGCGAATGGAATCCCCAGTGACTATCCTCCCTACATCATCGAGCGCCGCTCGTACTGCCTCCGGCCTCACCCATAGGGAGAGATCCACATCTATCTGTTCCCCATCACAATCCAGCCCTAATAGCTGCTACACGTCTATAGATGTCACGGTCATCTCCCCAAAGCCAAAATGGAAGGTGTGGGTAGTATCCCACCATCTCTCCCCCCAAGCGCAAAATATCACTATCGAACGATGCGTCTCATCTAACACAAATGCCAACCTCCCAAAACCCGATGATGATACCACCCAACACACCACAGGCAGAAGATGCTTCCAGACATCCTTAAGCCCCATCGTCCCGTGGGCACGCATGTTCTTCAAAATCATCGGACTATCAAAAGAAAAATCTTGTCAGAATCAAAGAAAGAAAGAAGGAAATCACTAAAAAGAAGGCCAAAAGTCACTTTACTTACATAACTGCTAGGGTTCACCACCCTCAAAGAGCGTTGACGCGACAGCTCCCGCACCAAGGTCCTCTCATCTGCAACCGACTCAAACGTGTCAAAAGAATTATCGCTCCCCAAAGAAAGAGGCACCCTAGCCCTCCCTTCCACATTCACCCAGTCATCAATAGTTAGCCATTCCTTATGTGTTGCAGTGCTCACAAAAGCGGCCATTTTTTAGGGATTAGAATGCTAGAATGCTGCGCAAAAAAAAATTGCAGAAAGAGAGAAAGCAAGAAGCTGTGAAAATGAAGTGAATTCTCCCCTTTATATAGGATGCCAAGGGTCATGTTGATCGGCACTGTACCACCACCTACCGATCGGCACTGCCACTTTACCTTCCAAAGGTCTGTGCCACTGTCGAATGGCACCCTCTGCACCATGCCGACCGGCACCCCCTTAAAATTTCACACAAAAAGGTCCCAGAAAATACCATAAAGTCCTGAAAAATCATCAGAAAATTCTTAAAAATCCCAGGTGGGATTTTGAACATTTTCACTTAGGAAATTTCACACTCCCTCAAGCGAAACCCCTATTTTCCCAGCGGAACTCTCAAGAGCCAAGTGATTCCCCTCCCAACAACGTCCCCGAATAATCTCTAAGGATTACGTCCTATACCCCAAAGGTCTAAAACCTCCTCGAGCAATACGTCAAATACATGGACCACCTAATCACTTCCCTAGTGGTGTTTATAGCATCAAATTTTCCTTTCCTCCGCAAAATCTCTAAAATCACAAGGATTTCCACAGTCATTGACTCCCCATCTCAAATCAAGATCACAAGGTAATTTTCCCCGAAAGAGTTCCCCGAGGTCATCTCACCTTAAGCCCGCAGAATTGGCTTCGACTCGCAGAATTGGTCATCTCACCTTAAGCCCGCAGAATTGTCTTCGACCCACAGAATTAGTAATCTCCCTTTAAGCCCACGGAATCGGCTTCGACCTGTAGAATTGGTCATGTCATCCCAAGTCCATAGAATTGGCTTCGACCCGCAGAATTGGTAATCTCACCTTAAGCTCGCAGAATTGGTCATCTCACTTTAAGCCCGCAGAATTGGTTATCTCATCTTAAGCTCGCAGAATTGGCTTCGACCCGCATAATTGGTCTTCTCATCTTCAAGCCCACAGAATTGGCTTCAACCCACAGAATTGGTCATCTCACCTTAAGCCCGCAGAAATGGCTTCGACCTGCAAAATTGGTCATCTCACCTTAAGCCCGCATAACTGGTCATCTCACCTAAAGCCCGCAGAATTGGTCATCTCACCTTAATCCAATAGAATTGGCTTCGACACACAGAATTGGTCATCTCACCTTAAGCCCATAGAATTGGCTTAGATCCATAGAATTGGTCATCTCACCTTCAGCTTGCAGAATTGGCTTTTACCCGCACAATTGGTCATCTCACTTTAAGCCTGTAGAATTGGCTTCTACCCACAGAATTGGTCATCTCACCATAAGCCCATAGAATTGGCTTCGACCAGAAGAATTGTTCATCTCATCTTCAAGCCCATAGAATTGGCTTAGACCCATAGAATTGGACATCTCACCTTAAGCCCCCAGAATTGGTCATCTCATCCCAAGCCCACGGAATTGGCTTCGACTCGCAAAATTGGTCATCTCACCTCAATCCTGTAGAATTGTCTTCGACCCGCAGAATTGGTCATCTCATTTTAAGACCGGAGAATTGTTCATTTAACCTTAAGCCCACAGAATTGGCTTCAACATGCAGAATTGGTCATCTCACCTTAAGCCCGCAGAATTGGCTTCGACCCGCAGAATTCGTCATCTCACCTTAAGCCCGCAGAATTGGCTTCGAATCGCAGAATTGGTCATCTCACCTTAAGTCCGCATAATTGTCTTCGACCCACAGAATTGGTCATCTCACTTCAAGCCCTCGGAATCGGCTTCGACCCGCAGAATTGGTCATCTCACCTGAAGCCCGTAGAATTGGCTTCGATCGGCGGAATTGGTCATCTCACTTTATGCCCGCAGAATTAGCTTCGACCCTAAATTGGTCATCTCATCCCAAGCCCGCAGAATTAGCTTCCACCCGCATAATCGGTCCTCACAACCTAAACCCTCAGAATTGGCTTCGACTTGCAGAATTGGTCACCCCCATCATTGCTTTGTTCATCAATTCCTTTAAAACCATCCCCAACATGCCCCCAATCCCACATAGTTGGCTTCAACCAGTAGAATTGGTCATCCTTGTTTCCTTAAATCCTCATAATCAACCTCGACCCTCTAAATTGTTCATCCTATTCCAAAAGCATCATGTAGTGTCTATTCGGTGGCTATTATTTGTTCCAGATTCACCTATTAAGGGGATCTGTAGACATCATATTCTATTACTCCCTAAACTATCCTTAGTTCCCTAGTACCTCCCTTCATGATTGCAAACCAGGTCATACCCCGAGTACCGACCTAGAGGCCATCGGACACTCTCGGGCTCCATTTGACCAAAAAGTCAAACTCTTCAGCTCGATCGAGACTAAATGAATCCTCGAAGGCCACTGAATCCCCTTTCCAACGGTCCATCTCGTGCACGATTCTGATGTACCATGTGGACGAACAACCCATTTTCACTCGAAACTCGATCAGGATGCCATCGGGCGCTCCCGGGATCTATTTGACCAAAGTAAACCATTTAGATCGATCGAGGATAAACGAATATTTAGAGGGAACTAAAACCCCTTTCCAACGGTCCATCCCATGCGTGATTCTGACTTCAGGTACGGATGAATTTTCTATTTTACTCCGAGAGGTCACCAAATGGTTCCAGGGCCCGATTAACCAAAGTCAACTCCTCAAACCGGGTCAAACTCTTTGGAATGATGAAGAAAATCTCCCAACCTTTCCAACAGTCCATCCTATGTGTGATTCTGACTTACCATGCAAATGAACCATCCATTTGCGTCCGAAGTTTTCCCGTCCAAAGGACTGACAAGCTCTTCCGAGCCACATTTGACCCAAAGTGAACTCCCTAACTCGAATGCAGTCCAAATGACTTTCTAAGGTCTATGAATTAGCTTTCAATGGTTTTCCCCATGCACGATTCTGATCAACGATTTGCACTCTGCGGATAATTTTTCAAAAAGTCCTAAAAGACTGCCAAACGGTAGGTCCCAGACCCTGCCTATCGGCAGTGTGCCTAAACACACCTGCCAATTAGAAGGACCAGGGCTATGCCGATCGTCAATGCCATGGGCCTATAGAAAGTAGGGACTAACCTCATTGCAAGAGGGCCTAGATCTGAAAGACATCACTCTCAGCAAATCCAAAAAACCTCTCTCGAAGACAGTGTGATTTCCACATCCAAATCCCCTTCCAACCTTCACTTTTCATCATCCTTTTCATCCAACTTGGTGAATTCACTACCCTCCATCATCATCCAAGTGCAAGGGCTACTCTCCAACATTCAAGATCATGCTCAGAATCTTCAAGAAGGTCCAATTTTCTCAATTCTCTCCTTAAATTCTCATAAATTCGGATTAACTTGTTTTATTACTTAGCACTTTTATTCTCTCATCTCATAAATCCTAATATACTTTTTATTTAGTATTATTGCACATCTTCTATTTTCGTACAAATAAAAACCCAAAAAACAAGAAAAAGAGGGTTTGCTCATACATTCAAAACGGTAGTTCTCACACTTTTCTTACACTTCTCTCAAAAATAAAACACTTTTTTACACACACACACACAAACAAATAAGATAAGTACCCGATTGGATTTATGGGATAAACCCCACCCCCTCATTTTTCATGCGAACTACCTGGACTTTGATGCCTCTATAGGCTACGTAGGCGTCTCGGGGTAAAACCCGAGACTCGAGTCCTATTCTCACTTTTTCTCTCATTTTCTATTTTCTCTAAACTCAACTCTCTTAGATTACATACATTTATATATGAATATATTTGTTCTTAGTGGCATATTATTCCACATACCTTATCGTTCCATTATAATGATCAGCGCAAGGATAATCGCATAAATCCTTTTTTCTAATATTATTTTTATGAACCTTCCTACAGATGACTCGCTTTATCTCTTCCATGATACAAGTTTAGGATTCCTATCTCCACTATATATACACATGCACACATATCATGGGGAAAATAAAGGAAATATCAAAAAAACCACAAGAGATCGTGAGGGCGGAATGGGTGCCTAACACCTTCCCATTTTGTAACTTAGCCTCCGAACCCTTTTCGAATCATTTTGGTTTCACATCCATCGGTATTCCTTTGGTTGTTGTCCTTTGGGATGGCTCCCTTTCTTTTGTCTGTTTTGAGTAAAATAGACCGGCGACTCCATCTCTCTACATTTTTTACCTCATCAACGACGTCGGTCGAAGCGTTCCCTGGAGGGATGCGCGGGACCTAGGATCCTCACTCTCTCGCCCGCTGTGAGAATCGAGGATGTCCACAATAGGAATACACACGAGCACTCCCTATTGACACGCAGTCAGTCAGCCCAGTACCTCCCTCAAGTGGCACCTAATTAGCAGTAGGTTATCCTCCCTACAAGAGAAAACTCCACCAAAACGTATTTCATATTTCAATACAATTTACATAAAAGATTAGGATTGTGTGACTTGAAAACAAAGTAAAAAGCCCTTAAAAGAAAAAGACTAAAGAATTCTGTAGGTTGCAATTTACATGTTCTGTAAAACGTTAGGTCTACTTAAGGAAAATGGAGTCATTTAATGATCTTTATATAAAAAATTTGAGTCGGTAACTCACTCAAACGAGATCTCCGTGTCACTCGAACGAGGACATCTTTTGCTCGAACAAACTTCACACGACTTGAAGTCATCGCTCGAACGAAATGCCAATGTCGCTTGAACGACTAAAATAAAAATAAATTTTTTCTTCTGTCAAAAAACTCCACCTCAATACTTCAAAAAAATCATTTGACGAAAAACATTGCCTCAACACTTAGAAAGTATTTTTAAAAAATATCCCAATACTTTTAAATGAACCATAAAGTAACCAAAACATAATCTCACAAAAACTCATCTCGTGGAGGCTTGAATGTTGAAAAACCTTTAATATTCGGATCCGTGTTCATGTATCTTCAAACTTGAAATTTTTCTTTGACGGCTTTATAGAAATATACGACATACTCTAATGTAACATGACTTATAAAATATATCCTTTCTCGTTCCTTGTCGTGTTTACACATGTTTGCATTGTAATAGGAAACGTCACCTTAGGCGTTTTTGCTATGACTTTAGACAAGACCCTAGGAAGTTTAAATGTAGTGAGTATACACCTGTTTGGGTTAGGAAATATGTTTTGGAGATGATAAATGCTTCGTTGGTTGATTCTCACATGCTATCACAGGATGCTTCGCATGCTATTTCTTATGGATAATTGTGTCAGCCTTGTTTGTCATATGTTAGTCCTTACTTTATGATTTATATTTTACTAGTGTTATGACATGTGTATCTCTTTATATTATACTTTTTCATTGATTGAGTCTTATTGAAAAATACAAAAAATATTTTGTTTTGATAATTTTTTTTTGAGAAAATACAAAAAGTTTTTATTTTTATTTTAGTCAAAATATGAAAAACACAAAAAGATTTTCGATTTGTGTTATGTCTTGAGTTTTCATGTTTGATGTGCTTAGACCCCCATCATTTCATTATCCATGTGGCTAGGACATTTGCTCATAATTATTGATGCGTTGATTGATATTAACCATTGTCTTAAAGGGGTTGTTTCGAAGTTGATATGCTTTTGGATTCGACTTTTTATATATGCCATTTTTGCACACATGCAAGAGTTTATATGAATGTTTGACACCTCATGCATGTTTGAGTTTGGTGAGACGTTCTTATCTCAATTTTATCATTTACGCGTAATAAGACTTAGCAGGAGGTGTGCATGTAAGAATCGTTTACCTTGAGGATTAATATTGCTTGATTTGAAAAAATGATGAGTGTTCATGGGAAAGGGCTTCAAGAGTAAAATTAACCCTTCATTAAAGCCACCGTTTAAAAGAGCCTGAGAAAAATTACGGCAATAAAAATTATCATATGGCAAAATGAGCCAATTAGTTTGATATGTTCATTCAAAAGAAAACTATGATTATATTTGAGGGAGTTTGGATGGATATATAAATGGGTTTGAACCACGAATTCTAATATTTAAAATCGTGTCATGACGCTATTATTTGTAGAACCGTCAAAATTTCGGATTTGTGTGCATGTTGATTATTCAGTTCATTTAGCTCAATGTATTAATTGTCACATATGGCTAAAACTAAGTTTGATGACATTTAGCTATCAATTAGAGGTTCTTGATCATTTTGATGTGTTCATGTTGTGATTCATTTATTGTAGTTCACACACATTCACTCCATATCCATATTTGAGCACATAGGTACTATATTAGCATGAAACTCACATAGTTTTTACTTGTTTTATTTTTCTATTTTTAGTCTTTTTTTGCTACTGCTTCATATCTCCAGTACATATTTTCATGAAATTTTTTCACTGGGCAAAACTTTAACATTTTTGGAACTTGAATACAGAATTTGATGAAGTCGTTCAAATGACTTCTGGACTTCATTCGACTGACATGTCCAAATTGTTCAATGTTTGGTACTAATGACATGTTTTTCGAGGCGGTAATTTTGTCAGATATGGTCATTAGAAGGTCATTTTTAGGGTCGTTAGAAGGATTATTCAAACGACAACCTACTATTTTAGGTCATTTCTTACCTCGTTCAAACGACAAGACAATGTCATTCAAATGACATGGCATAGCCCTTCGAAAGACCTGCCTGAATTTTTTATCCCTTCTTTTGTTTCAGTACAGGCTTTATAAATATGATGGCTTCATTTTGTTTTGGTACTTCTGGGTTCAATTGGACAGTTTACATGCAATTAATACCGATTATTTAGTGTTGACTCTTATGCTGCATTGTTTCCTTTAGTCACATTGTTACTTAGATTGACATTTCGTTCTTTGTGACTAATTGCTAGCTATGAGTTAGTGTCTTATGACTATTATTAGTTGGTGTTTGTATCTAGATATACTTCATTGATTATTCTCATTCTAGATATACTTAATTGATTATTCTCATACTAGATCTTTGATGTTTGTTTATCTTTTTCGCTTATTATATATTCGAGACAAAAAGGGGGAGAGATGTATGTGATGCAGGGGGAGAGTTTGATGAACACATGTTGGCTTTACAAATTGGTATCATGTTTTTTATCATATGTTCATATTTTATTGGTATCACGTCGTACTGCACAAATTGGTATTCTGATTTCTAATTGCTTTGCTCACATGTTTAACAAATGGTTTGTTTTACATATTGGTATTTTTTATATCAATTGTTCCTCCATACTTCACTGGGTATTTGTCCATTTCAAGTGTGTAGGTATTATTCCGAAATTCGAGTTTTTGATTCTACATCACATTCAAATAGATCATGCTTGTCGTACCTACATATACTTGTCCTTATCCCCTATTTTTGATTTTGGGTTTTATGGGATGGGATTTAGGGGTCATACGGAATGATGACCCGGCTTAGGCATTTCACTGTTCAGGATTTATTCCGGAATAGTCAAAGGGGGAGAATTGTAAGGACAACATTTCCAATTTGGTCTCTATATATGTAATTGAACTATTCCTGGAACAAAACATGTTTGAGTCATAGATAGATTTTATAATTGTCACGATTCCCACAAAGTCTATGACGCGTGTATTGAAGACGTAGCAACCAGGCTTCAAATATATATCATGTATTTATTTTATTGGTGCACATTTCACATCTTCATCATGTTTTGATTTCTCAAGTATGAATGCAAAATGTTTATGAGGCTCGAAAAAAAATCTAAAGGATGGAAATTTTACTATAAATGATTTTAAAAGGTTTTAACTTCGTTTATTCTGAGATAAACATCGTTTAGAGTCGTGTAGAATCATTTTTTTCCTTTTTGATGGTTCAAACGACATGTGATGTCATTCGAACGACATGTTGAAGTTGTTAGAATGACCTACCGACTTAAAGTTTTTATTTAAGGCAAGTTTTCTCTCATAATTTTGTGTGTGTGCAGAACTAAAATATAGTTTAACAGTTTCATTTTTTTTCACAAAAGTTTTCTAAAGTTTTCAAAGATTAAAAACATACTTAGATTTTTCAAGATCCGAGCTTTCATATACAATTGCTATAGAGATCTTGTTTGCACCATCAGGAGTTTTTCATCACTTTGAATATTGATCGTTGGGTTTTGCGTTGAAGAAATGGAGGAGTCCATGTTCCGAATCGTAGATGGTTGCCAAGCTGCATAGGTGGGCATCGAGGCACTCATGGACTCGTGTGTTATGGACGAGTATTGTGGAAGGATTTCTGCATGGGCACTGTGGAGGAGCAGTTAAAGAGCAGGAGAGCTTCAAGGCTAATGGGGATTAAGTGGTTGTGTAAGTCTGCCTATCTTCCTTTGTAAACCCGTATCATAGTGATTGTCTGGCTTGGGTCGTTCTAGATTTTTTCCCTTTGTGGTTTCCTCGTACATTCGGTGTTGCTTTTGTGAACTTTATTTTATTTCACATGCTTTAATCACCTAGATGCATGTTTAGGATTAAACAAGATAAAATTGGACATAATCGAAATAGATTTACAAATTTGGTTCATGTTAAAGTTTAGAGAAAAAAAATTGAAAGAAAAAGTGTTTTGACAACCTTAAAGCACATTTGAGAAAAAAAGGGGCCTAGAAATGGGTATCGAAGCTTTATCTCGTGTTTACCCCATTTTCAAAAACCCTACCTCAAAGATTGAAGAGGAAAACTTTGAAGAAGATGAATAATGGAAGCTCTACACTCCAAAAACCTTCCAAAACTAGGCTAATGATCCTTCTTGCTCCACTAGAAACAACTTCTACCTCTAACAAGGCTTGAAATGGAGGAATAAGACTTGAAAATGACAAACAATGGTGGTAAGGGTTGTAAAAATGGTAGAACTTGGCTTAGGGAAGCATATAGAAGAATGAAACTATAGAGAGCTTTTAAGTGATAATAATTGTGTGAAATGAACCCTCCACCTTCTCTCTTCCGTAAATAGGCTAGGATCCCTAAAGAATCAATATCCAAAGGGCGCATAAAAGGCCAACCTAAAATTCATCTGCTGCCTTGAGATCTTGATGGTTCAAATGATCCAATGGTCCTGATTTTGACACCTTTATGAATGACTGGAGAACTTCATAAAAGGCCAACATTGTCATTGAAAGCTCATTGGACACTTGTATGAATGACTGGAGATCTCGTTCAAACCACTGGGATCTTGTTCCAATGACATAAGGATCTCATTCGAATGACACTTAATATTTTTTGAATGACCCAAATTAAATTCTATTTCAATTCAAACAATCACATAAAAGGCCAAAAGGACATTATAAAATGGACCACAATCCACTTCATATAGCCTATGGCCCAAAGTATTTCCATGAATTATAAATTATATGGGAAACATATAAAATCTCAGTCATAATTATTATCAAGTCGGTTCTTAAGAGTTATGTTGGTCTTGTGCAAGGTGTTCGTACCTCTTATGGACTCGTTTGGGGGCTATTTTGGGTTTTCAACCTCTAACGGCATATTTCTAAGGATAAGTGTTAGAGATATGCAAATTATCCTCATATTCTTAAACTAGGAATCCCCTAACTATGTGGTCAATTCCTACGAGTTACATTGATCCCACGAGAGGTGTCCATTCCCCTTGTGAGGTCATTTCGTGGTTGTTTTGCATTTTCGCCCTTTAATAACAAGTTTTTAAGCCTAAGTCTTCAGATTTACAAATTATCGGCATATTCTAAAGTCGGGTGTCCCGTGGGTACACGGTTAGTTCCTACGTGTTATATGGGTCCGATGCGAGGGTTTCATGCCTCTTACGGGACCGTTTGGGTTTTTTATGTTTTCTCCCTTTAATGGCATGTTTTTAATCCTAAGTCTAGATATTTAAAAATTATCATCTTAATATCGAATCGGGAGTCCCATGAATGCATTATTAGTTCTTACGAGTTGCATTGGTCTCGTATAAGGTGTTCGTGTTTCTTACAGGGCCGTTTGGGGGTTATTTTGGGTTTTTAACCTTTATAACTATGTTTATTCTCAAATCGAGAGTTTCATGACTTTACGATAAGTTTATATGAGTTATATTGGTCCCGTGCGAGGTGTTTGTTCCTCTTATAGGGTCGTTTGAGGATTTGAAAGAGTGGTCCTACACGAGTGTGTTTCAAATCAGACAAATTTTCACCAAAAATTGTCCAACTTTTAATTATCTCCAAACCAAGTTGGGAAAAACCAATTTTTACTTTAAACCAATTTTATCTTGATTAATCCTAAACACACATCTAGTGATTAAAGCAACTAAAGTAAAGTAAAGTAAAGAATACTCACAACGCATGACGTTCGAGGAAAAACCAAAGACGGGAAACAACCTTGGACGACCCAAGCCAGAAAATCACTTTGAATGTGAAATTACAATGAACAGACAAAAGACTCACTCAACGACTCGATCCCCATGGGTCTTGATGCTCTTCTGATCTTCAACCACTCCTCTCACAGTGCCCACGCAGAAAATCCTTCTTTCATGATACATGTCCACAACACACGCGTCCACGTATGTCTCGGTGTCCACCAAATGGCTTTGATACGTCTACAATGTTGAAGAAGAAGTCCTTCTCTTTTCTTCACCATAAAACCCAGATGTTCAAGTATTGAACAAAACTTCTTGGTGCAGCAAGATCACAAAAACATATAATAATGATAACTCGGATCTTTTCAAACTCTAAGGATGTGTTTAAGCTTTGAAACCTTAGAAAAATATGTGCAAAACTCGTACTGGATGGAATACTATTTTTCCAGATGCACACTTACGAAATTCAATGAAAACACGCTTTAAATAGGAATTAAACGATGCCTCGAAAATAGTGTTTCTCGAATGAGGTTGGCCGGTCGTGCATGCGACATAGCCATCTCGCTCGAAGGAAGGACAAATGTTATTCGAACGACGCGCGTGTGAGTTTGACTTCCCTATTAAAACGATTGTTCAAAAAAGACCCAATTAAGTCAAACTCATTTTCATGTTTATCAGAATAAAATGAAGTGAGAAATATTTAAAACACTTTTAAAACATTTTAAAATATTTTTCTTTATAAAAATACATCCTTATCTTTTTATAAAAATTATTTCGAGCACCATTAATTAGACGCATTCATGCATGTGTGATCCCAGAGTACAATTAAGTTGAAGACGAATAAAATTGCACCAATAAAACTTTGGCATGATTAATTCTTTGAAGCTTTGCCGCAACATCTTCAATTTCTTCAATACGTCATAGACCAAGTGGGATCTTGACAAAAATAAAATCTCCCTATGACATATAATATCAGGACTCAATTGTAAATTCATGTCCTTACAAATCTCCCCCTTTGACTATTTCGCAACAAAACTGAACCAGCGAAATGCCTAAGCCGGGTCGTCAAGCCATATGACGCCTAAATCCCATCTCATATACCCAAAGTCAAAAATTACAGGACACGTGCTAGTAGATGTAACACCAACAATCATGAACTGTCTGAATGTGATGTAAACTTGGAATCTCGAATCTCTGAAGCATACCTACACATATGAAACAGACAAACAAATACCCAGTGAAGTATGGAGGAACAAATAATACCAATTTATATTTCAAATTAGAAAAAATCATTTGACAATCATGTGAACAATTTTATGATACCTATTTGTAAAATATTTAATCAAACAATATGTATTTAGATATCAATAAACATGCTCAATAAACAGCTCACCCTACATCACATACATCTCTCTCCTTTTTTGTCTCGAAATAGACAATCCAGTGAAAAGACAATCCATCTCATGCATCTGAATGCTTCCCATGTAACCATGTGGTGGATCTCGCTCCTCATGTAACCCAATGAGTACACCCCCACACAATACATATAGCATACACCCTCTTTACACGAAACATTCAACACATCAAAACCATCTTCCAGCATGAGAAAATTAACCACGGATGAGAGGGAAAATTCCTCACCTCTCACACCCTCTAAATCTCACCCTCGAAAGATGTACCAAGTCTTTGTCATGAAAAACTCCCGTTTGCCAATGCTCGCAAACAATCACCCATCGACCTTCCTTAAACTAGCTACACACACCTCGAATCCATCACAGTCCTACACCTCCTCGATTCCAATTAGCCAATGCATGTGTGCAACTAAACCGAGTCAACATCACCTGTTGGCCCCGGAGGGGGACTTCGATTCATCCCCTCCACTAGTAGGTATTCTCCCATCACTACCGTCTACTCTCGGAAAGCTAGCAACCAACGTCTCCGCTTTGTTCACAAACGAGACATGCCTCAAACGTTCGATCACTTGTGCACACCACTTCCCCATCTTTCTCGAAGTCTAATTTAGATGATACAACCCCTCTCTCTCTTCTCCCCTCGCTAGGACCATAAAATCGCGCATGACTTTCAAGGCTCGACCCGCGACCGACACCTGGAAACCCTTGGAATCCAAACGGCTAATGGATATCAAATTCTTTCGCAACTTTGGGACATAAGCCACACCACCCAAAGTGTGCTCCACCACATAGAACATCTTGAGTTTCACCATTTCGACACCCTCAACGGCAACCTTCTCGCCATTAGACAAAGACATGGAACCTTTTCCATTTTTTGTAAAAGTCTCAAAATATTCCCTCTTGGAGCAAACGTTATCCGACGATCCCGAATCTAATATCCAATCATCTTGGGAAAGAGAGTTAACCTTAGAGATTATGAGAAGTTCTACAAGTTCATCTTCATAATTCGCACTCGCTACCATTTCCCTCTCGGAATCAACCTTGACCTTAACCTTATCTTTCCACAAAGGACATTCTTGGATCATATGACCCCATTCCCGACACTTGTAGCATTTCAGCCCTTTACCACCAACATCCCTCGATCTAGACCTACTACCGTCATTAAATCCCCGGTTGGAGTTCCTCCCGCCATTTTGCCCACCTCCGTCTCTCGCCGTAAGGACTTCATTAGGGGAATACCCGTCACCTCCACCTTTCTTCTTTCTCATCATGACATGAAATTGAATATCTTGCACAACCTCATTTCACCGGAGCGTAGACTTCCAAAACACGAGAGTGGTCACAAAATGCTCGTATGAATCGGGTAATGATGCAAGCAACAACAATGCTCGATCCTCATCAACGAATTAAACATCTATTCGGTTCAAGTCATTTATCAATGCATTAAAAATGTTGATATGCTTCATCATATCCTCACCCTCCTTCATCTCAAGCTTGAAGAGTTTCTTCTAGAGGAACAATTTATTTGACAATGACTTTCCCAAATAAATCTCTTCAAGCTTATCCCACATGCCTTTAGCCGTGGTATCTTGTATCACATCATTCAACACATCATCCATGATAAACATCTCAATACATGAAGTTTCGCTTTGATCAATGTAAATCCACTCGGCATCGGTCATGCCTACCGATCGTCCCTCTACCCCCAACAATGCTAATTACAACCTTTGTTGGTCTAGAACGCCTCACATTCGTCTTTACCATAACTCGAAATTGATCTTCTCGTCAAAAGCCGTCATGTTCGCCTTCATTGAGCCACTTGATCCAAAACTCGAATCCCATCTCTTAGAGCCTCCGCTCATAGAGGTTGATTCTTGAGTACTCTCCACATTTTCCGTCATTTGGAATAAAAATAAAATCTATGCCAAAATTGCCAAAATTTATTCAACCTCGAACAAAAATATCGGGCAAACAATGCAACCAAAGCTCTGATACCACTTGTTGCGCTAAAGAAATACTATCTCTAGCGACCAAGACGATAAAACTCACTCGAAAATTTTATCATACACGTGGTGTGCGAAAAACATCCAAGACCTTATTCCCAAAATGAACTAGTGTGAAAACTCCCAATCAATTCAACCAAACATCAATGAAGAGACAATAAGAACATACAAGTAATCATCAAAGCAAAACAACAACAATATACTGTGGTTTACCCGAATTTGGGCTACATCCACCAAGGATGATTTTTTCTCTCTATAGATAAATGGAGGAACCCAAAGGTTATACACACACACAATTTATCTCTCTTAGAAAGTCCATCACAACCTCACAAGAACTCACCCCTCAAATGGGAGCTCTACCTCTCTTTAGCTTTGATAACTCTCAAAATATCTCTCAAACTTGTCCTCTCTCAAAACCTAGAAATAACACTTGTATTTATAGATTTGAACCAAAATGGCAAATTTGTAAATAATCCCAAACTAAAAAAATAGGAGAGCCAAAACCAACACAAGGTTGATTAGATTTTAAAATTTTTGGGAGTTTTTTATGATGTCACTT
The DNA here is from genome assembly GCA_949130495.1 of Sambucus nigra. Taxonomy (NCBI): domain Eukaryota; kingdom Viridiplantae; phylum Streptophyta; class Magnoliopsida; order Dipsacales; family Adoxaceae; genus Sambucus; species Sambucus nigra. The sequence goes on from OX422221.1 coordinate 920,848, forward strand.
GTCTATTTTAGGGAACAGGCTATCCCATGGCTAACTTATATTTCCCTCAAGTCTTTAGGGCTCAACAAACTTTGAAACAAGCAAAATGTCAGATAATGATAGTTATATGCGTAGGATGCTTAGCCAAATGATGGCGAAGTTTAAAAAACATGTTCGGATTATAGTTTGATTTTACCAATTGTTGTTATCTTGGATCCTCAATACAAGTATCAATTTGTTGAGGGGGCTTATACAAGGCTTTATGGGAATGATTCATATCTATTCGAATGTGTATGGGATACCATGGCTTCTTTATTTGAGTTGTACACGAATAATCTCTCCAATGTGGGTCGTGCAACAAGTGATCGTCCAAGTGGGTCAAATGATAATGGTGAGAATCGAGATTGTCTTTTTAAGGTACGGTTAAATATGCTTTTATATTTGTTGTTTGTTGATTAATTTAATATTAATTAAGACTAACTTACTTTCATACGTCGTAATGTAGGATTTTGACCGAAGTGAAAAAGAGAATAGCACCGTTCGACTAAGTGAGATTCAAATGTATTACAAATGAGCCAAAAATTGACCGGTTGACAAATTTGGACATTCTTGATTTTTGGAGAGGGGAGCAATATCGTTATCCAGCAATATCAATTTTGGCTCGTGATGTGTTGTCAATAATCCCGATATCTACCGTTGCATCCGAATCAGCATTTAGCACTAATTGTCGAGTTCGTGAAGAATATCGAAGTTCACTTTTGTCGAAAAATGTTCAACCATTGATATGTACTCAGGATTGTATTTTTGGAAAAGAAAAAAATGGCAAGTTATTTTTTTTTCGAGAAAATGTTCAATTTTTTCTTATATTTTCCTTTACTACTAAGCTTGTTTGCATCCTAACCTAATTCTTTTTTGTTTACTATATATATATATATATATATTTGTATAGAAATTTAAATTCAAGTAGTTTTATCTTTTTTAACTTATCCTTATATTACCTATTTGTTTCTATTTAAATTTGATAGGAAAAATAGATTTGGAGGGGATCTAAGTGGAGGCAGCGAGTTGATATGATGAAGATGAAGTTCTGGCAAATTTCAACAGACTTGTCTTAGTCTTTCTTTTTATGTTGAATGATTGTGCTATTTTTATTTTGAAGAACAATTTGTTTGGATTTTGAACAAATTGGGTTTGTAATAATTGTGTTGTGATGTGATGATTTTGAACAATTTGATTTTGAACAATTTGTGGTTGCTACATTTTTACCATTTGTTTAAACTATTGTTATTTAATTTTGGATGATATCATTGAATTATTTTGGATGGACATTGAATTTCTGAAACGGGTTAACGAGTGAAACTAATGAAATGGGTTAACGGGTGAAACTGGTTAACGAGTGAAATGAATGAAATGGGTTAACAAGTGAAAACGAGTCGTATCGGGTCACACGGGTTAACACAATTTGTTTGTTAAACAGGTGAAAATGGATCATGTCGTGTCACCCGCTAAGCAAACGAACCGTGAACGAATTCAATTTTTCCACTCGTTTAGTAAAGGAATCGTCTATGGGTGGAGATATTTATCACATAATTCGTTCATCACCCGACACGAACCCGGCTTGACATGACCCGTAGCAACCCATATGTGCATACATTAAATGACACACACATACGCAAATGATGCCAAAGAAGCCATCATCGTATAACCAATGCAAGCGGGGCGCAGTAACTATTGCTAAAACCAAAGCAATAATATATTCAAATTAAAATGGAGAGCCAAAAAAGGTTTTTTTTTTACTTTAATACATTACTAATATTCAATTTTAGACTTTAATACAACTTAATATGTTTATTAAACTTTAGTACAATTTTCATCGCTAAATGTACAAAAGTTTAATAAACGGATTAAGTGGTATTAAAGTCTAAAATCGAAAATTAGTAATGAGTGCAGAAAATGAGTGTGGCGGAGATGTGAATGCTAAGAAGGATTTATGGTAAAACTCGAAAGGATAAAATTAAAAATGAACAAATTCGGGAAACAGTAAAAGTAGCTCCTATAGAAGATAAATTGAGAGAAAATCGGCTTAGATGGTTTGGATACGTCAAGCAGATACCAATGGAATGGATTCTCCAGTAAGGAAGAGTGATTTAGTTAGTATTGATGGTAACGCAAGTGGTAGAGGTACGCCTAAATTGACTTGGTGGGATATTATAAAAAAGGACATGATATCATGTGGTTTAACTGAATATATTGTGCTGGACAGAATGGAATGGAAAAATAGGTTTCATGTAGATGACCCCAAATAATTGGGAAAAGGCTTTGTTGAGTTGAGTTGAGTGTTTAAGTAAAAAAAAAAAGACCACAACTTGGGTGCTTAAAAGAAAATTAAGAAATAGCACCAACCTGTTCTGGGTCGGAGTACAAGGGCTAGAACTGTAGTCCTCCTGACATCATAGCTCACATCGGATACAGCAAAGTGAAGCAGTTGATGGATGTCTTTGTAGTTTGTTGTCCCATTGTATTCCAATGCCAATGCATACATGCCACCATAACGCAGTATATGGTCTTGATAACGAGTCATTTGTAGTATATGGTCTTGATAACGAGTCATCTGCCACCATATAACGTAAGGAAGAGTGATTTAGTGTATCTGCTTCTTCTTCTCTTCCATATACTGTGAGGGTTGTCCCCAATGCCAATCCCCTACAATGTCAAATTTTAAGATTAGAAATAGGAAAAAGACTATAATGATCATATACTATGAGTTCCATTTCTAGAGTGGCAATTTTAGAAACGACACGTAATTGACTCGAAATTGACACACAATGTAGTGTTCGTGTCGTGTTCATTTCAAGTCTTTTTTACACTCGTTGTCTTGTTCGTGTCAAAATTAAAAGTCGTTTCATCGTGTCTTGTCATGTCAAACGTGTTTTTCTTCGATTTATCGTGCCTATTTTTGTCTAAATGCACTTAAAATTTAAGAAATCTTGTTAGTCATGTCGTATCCGTGTCCAAAAAACTCTTATCGTGTTGACCCAAAAACACGAATTGCCACCCCTAGCTTTTCCCAAATGCCAATCATCTACAATGTGAAATTCTAAAATGAAAAATAGGGAAGACCATAACGATCAAATCCTTAGTGGAGCACCAAGAGGTTACATGAGCAAACTTTACCTAATTATCTTCTCATGATGTGTTTCAAGTGCATAAGCAAGCATTTCACCAGCCTTCTCACTTGCGGTTCCAACCATCAGTAAACCCATACTAATACTAGCAGCTTCACCAACAACAGCACTATTTATATAGAACACACTTTTTATATCATCATATATATCTTCATCAGCAGTCCCTAAGGCCGCCAAACCAAGACCTAAGAATGCACCATGTTTAATGGCCTGCATCACTCAAAGTTTTAGGCAGTGTTCTAAAAAGGGCGTTAAATGTCACCTAGAAGGTCATAGACCATGTAGTTTTATTGAAAAAAGGATAAAAAGATGTTAGATATAAACAGGTGTCATTTTGTGACCGCGCGACGCCATTTTGTGACCGCGCGAAAAAAGTGTGTTCGTGTGAAGACACAATCGTTGTGCGTTTCGCCGCCGTGATGCAAAAATCTAAGCTACAACTACACTTGACAAGCAAGTACAGCGGTAAGTCAGGAATCGTAAGAAATCCATAGGGAGTGATTAAATTTTAGATGTTAATTGATTTAAAACTTCAAGAATAAAAATGTAAACGATGATAGGATGCAAATGGTGACAAAGAAAAAGAATAAGTTATGTTACACAAAAGGAAAGCGAGGATCGGGATCCCATCCTACCACACGGAACGAAACAACTACTAACTAGATTTAAGGCTCGAAAGCAATCTAATCGTGCATATCCAATTAAGCATAAACATCACACTATAAGGAATTTAAGCCAAAGTTGCGAGATTAAACATTTAATGGAAAATGGTTGCACGCGGATTAAATTCGGATTGTCGCTATAAACACTAAAGTTGCATGACAAATAAATTTAAACGCATAACAATCCAACTTTAATACACGCGGTTTCAATTAAACGCGATTTTGCACGAAACCTAGTTTTCGGAGCTCGGGGCCCGAAAATGGCGAAAATGAAATCCCGACCCTATTTATATAAGGGTGCATAGTGAATTAAACTAAATTATTTTGATTAAACTAGGAAAGCAAGAATTAAAGCATGTAAACTAGTTAGAAATCATGGAAACTAAATTACAAGGCAAGGAAAGATGAAGAACAAACTATATTAATGGAGAGGAAGTGAATAGTACAATCTTACAAAACCACATGGGTTGTCAATCCAAGAAGAAGAGAAAATGAACTCTCCAAACCAAATCCTAACTAAAACTATCTATTTCAGAATATATGAGTCCTCTCTTATTACAACAAAAACTATCTTATATATTGTTGGAATTTGAGGGTCCCCGGGTTTAAAACTTTTCTCCAATTTAGAATCAAACTATGTAATTTCCTTTTTGTAAACACTTAATTTATATGCGGAAGCGTAAACGGTAAGATGATGGTTCAAAAATAAATGCTAAAATTCCAATTTTAACATAAACAAAGTAGCGTAAATAATTTACACTTTAAACGATTAAGTCCAATTAAATCCAAGACCTAGAATTTGCCTAAATTATGATTGTTCATATTTTCAAGTTAGGCCAAACCAAATTAATGCAAGTGACTTGAATTACACAATTTTACCCAATATTAAATTAAAGTCCAATTTTAATATAGTGTGAGAATTAAACCGAATTTTATCTTGAATTAATCCTAAAGCACGCGTTCTAAATTTTGTCCAAGATAAAAATAAACAATGTCACACTACACCGCGATGTACGAGGAAAAACCCACTAACGGGAAAAAAAACTCGGGACGGCCCTAGCCTCAAATCCACTAACAACGGTATTACAAAATACAAGACAAAAGACTTACTTCCTAAACTCGAACCCTCTCAAGCCGTGATGCTTCTTCTTGTATCGACCTCCAATTAGCGGATAACTAACGGAGCTCCACCGTGGTCTCGAACTCCTACCGATCGGGGAATTAGGCACACCGTCAACCACACATGACAAACCAAAAACTCTCTTTGAATGGTGTAGAGAAACCGGTGCCAAAACTCCAAGCAATTGGTATGAATATTGAAACTTGGATAAACAACTATTGGGTGTAAAACTAGAGTGTGTATGATTTTTCTCTTTAAAAATAACACTCAAAACTTGATCTTTTTCTTTAAACAAATTTCCTCTCAAAACTCTCTCTAGGAGTTTGTATGGTATGAAAAAGATTTCTTAGAAAATGTGTTTCCCGCACATAATAATGTATGAAAAAAGTTGGTTGAAAAACAAGTGGAGAAGTGGGGAAAAACTACAAAAAACTGCCAAAAAAACTGTTCCCGCTAGAATCTCGTTCGAACGAACTTGACTCTCGTTCGAACGAGACTTCTAACGAGCGACCATGCTGGGCTCGTTAGAAGTTAGTTAGATACCTCGTTAGAACGAACAAACTCGTTCGAACGACATATCGAACGACTGACCAGTTTAGGGTCGTTGGCAAAACTCGTTCGAACGAAACGGGTTTGAACGAAAAACTCGTTCGAACGAAACCTGGTTCGAACGAAAAAACTCGTTCGAACGACGTTTCTAACGAATGACCAGAATGTTTGTAAAATTCGATTTTTGGCCCAAAAACTTTTATAAACTTATTTTATTAATCCTAACACCCAATAAACATTGTTCCAAGCTCCTATATATATATTATTGCATTCATACCTTGGGAGCATGGAACTAAGTTGATGACGTACAAACGAGGCACATAAACTACGGCATGTTGATGATGCTTTATACTCTTTGCCGCTACGTCTTCAACAAACACTTCATAGGTTTGAGAATATTACAATTGAATACTATCCTATGAAAAAAATGTTTTTGTCCGGAATTGAGCCAAAACTATATATGGACTCAATTGGAAATTTGTGTCCTTACAAATCTCCCCCTTTGGCTATTCCGGGACAAAAACCAAACAAAAATCCTAAAGGGCCGTCAAGCTCAACTAGACTCAAAACATAACCCGCCCAAACTTGACTCAACCCAAGGATCAAACGCTTTGCCATAGAAAGATGCCGCTTTAGAATAATTCCTGAACACTTAAGTAAACTCATCAAATGCATAGGAATATCAAAATATTAAATGCTAGTAATTAATTACTCACCCTAAATTAATTCTCCCCTTTATCAAAACAATGACATTTACATAGAAAGACGTCTCCCCCTAAGATAAATCTCCCCCAAACTAAGATACAATAATAATAGGCTTAGATACCATTTCTCCCCCTATCATCATTCTCCCCCTTTTTGTTCAGGAATAGACAAAGGTTAAAGAATCAAAACATGAAGCATGTTGAAGCTTAAAGTGATAATCATGAAAGCATATGGGCAACAAAAGCATAACTAATCCAAGATTGATACTAATAATGAAGTATAAGCATGGATGGACTAGAAATTAAGGCAAAGACAAACAAATATCATATATATATATATATACTAGAAATATACCAATAGAGAACTTGCATATATATATAGATATAAACACACACATGACATAAAATACAATAAGTTTGCACACTCGTATGGCAAAAATGTGTCATATGGAAATGGAAGTGTAGGGGTGTGAACTAGCAACAATTAAATTTAGACCCAGACACTTAATAAATGTTCACGGAGTTCTCATTTGATTGCAAACTTCATCACATTTAAATATAACCTCATGTGACAATATAGATTGAACTCGATGAACAAACATACACAATGCATACAAGCCTAGCATATTAATGATTCTACAAACCAATAGAGTCATGACATGAAATACGCAACTAGGATAAACGGACATTGTGCAAACCGTTGATATACCATCCAATTCTCCCTCAATAAGCATATATATTCTTTTGTTTTTGAATGAATATATCAAACAAACATAGGCCTTGGAAATTTATTTTCTTTTTAATGCCATATTTTCTGTTTTTAGGCCTTTGGACCACGTATTTCTTTTAGGTCCATTAAAAACGGTGGCTTACTATTCGCAAAGGATCACTTAGTCCTTTCGGAGCCCTTCCCCGTGCACATTTATATTTATCATGTTTTTAATTTTCGCACAAATCTCACATGCGACGGATTTTGACATGCACTAGTCCTCCTAAGTCACAAATATGTAGATGACAAGATTGATAGGAGAACACTTCACATAGCTCAAATATACATATGAAGTTAAAATTTCAAAAGAGCTCGTGCATGTGTGAAATAGAGGCATATGAAAATAGAATCCATTTAATCAATACAAAATCCAACTACTCCAAAAAAATGGTAAAGAACATTTTAAGGATTGATAATCTAAACCAAAAGTTCTAGCCACGTGGGAGTGTTAAAGGAGGGATTCAAACACAAGAATATGCCACATAAAGTGTGTCAAACCAACATACACACAAAATAAAAATCATTTTGAGTTTTTGACATTTTTTTTTAACCAAAATAAATATATATATATACTCAAAAGGATAAACAAAAATCATTTGAAACTTTCATTAAGCTCAAAATAAAAGATAAAGCCCAAATGATAAACAAAAATCTTCTTGTATTTTTCATTTAAAGCAAACAAAATGAAAGAAATGTAATACAAAAGATAAACAACAATCATAATTCTAGCATGGGATAAGCATGGATTAAAGACTAGAAAATGATTAAAACAAGCATACATTTAGCATGTGAATATAGCATGAAGTACAAAAGATAAAGTATGCAAATACTAACACATTCATCCTTTAGATTTAGCATGGGAGGAAGCATGTGAAAGTAAATGAGAATCAAAATCCCTATTTTGTAAGGCAACCAAATCAGATTTCCTAACCCAAATTAATTAAGAATGACAATCTTGGGGTGTAGGAACGTTAACTATCGTGGTTACTTTACTATGGGATTTTCTAGGAATTCGTTTAAGATCAAAACAAAATTTCCTAAGATGACCTTTTCGACCACAATGTGAACAAGTGAAAATATGTCGAAAAGATTTACTTAAGGAGTGATCATTAAATGCATTCCTAGTAGATTCTCCTAAAATGTTGGTTTTGACTTTAGAGTTAAATTCATTACAAGTATTGAAGCCTAAACCAAAAGTGTCATTTTTAATTTGGACCGTTCCTAACATTTTATCAAGTTTTTGCGAACGACATTCCAAATCAAATTTGACATTACTAGAATCTTTTAATTTATTTTCCAAATCTAAAATGGTAGATTCTAGTGAAAAATTTCGCTCTTCAAAAGCAAGAAGCTCCTTTTTCAAGGATTCCATTAAAATCCTAAGGCTATTTCTTTCGCCTTCTACGTATTCTAGCTTCTCTCGAAGAGTCCTCTCACGTGTCCTAAGGTCTTCTATTAAGGCACTTTCATTAACGACCTTGACACTCTCTCTTAAACTCGCTTCTAACTTCGAATTAGCCTTTTTCAATTTGATAGATTCTTTATATAATTCATGAAAAGCATTTTGAAGTTCACTCTCATCAACCTCTTCTTCATTTTCTCTCTCTCTTTCTTCTCCACTCTCACTATCATCAAAAACAAGGGAATCATGAACAATGACCTTGGAAGTGGCATGTTCTATCGTATCATTAATCGATGAGTTCTCACTATCACTCACATGACTTGCCATAAAAGCCAAAAAAAATTTCTTAGTGGGGGAATCGGGCTTCTCTTCCTTATCACTATCACTAAGGGTCGCATTATATGAAATGGGTCGTTTACCCTATTTCCTTAGTTTAGTGGGGCACTCAAAAGCCCTATGGCCATAACCTTCACAACCAAAACATTTATTAGACTCGTCCCTATCAACATTTTCATTACTAGACTTAGGGATCTTATCGGCTTTAGAAATCCTCTCGTTTTTATCATGTTTAGAAGATTCAAATTTCTTAAAATCATTTTTAAATTTATCTTTGTTGAATTTAAGAAATTTTCTAAATTTACGAGCAAATAAAGCCATATCTTCCGAATCACTATCACTCTCGCTCTCTACTACTTGTTCAACCTCTTTTCGGGCTTTTAAAGCAATGCCCTTTTCGATTTTCTTTTCATTTTTAGAGGGAAACATATCCAGTTCATAGGTTTGTAAATCACCTACAAGCTCTTCTAATTTCGTAGAGGCTAAAGAGGGTAAAGAATTTAAAACGGTCACTTTTGGAATAAATCTATCGGGAAGGGACCTTAAAATTTTCTTTACAACACGGTCGTCAGGTATTTTCTCTCCCAAGTTAAAAGATGAATTAACAATATCAGAAAGTCTAGCATAAAATTTATCAAAAGTTTCTTTTTCATCCATTTTGATAGTTTCAAATTGAGTGGTGAGGTTTTTGAGTTTTGAAGCTTTAACGACACTTGTTCCTTCATGAGTTAATTGTAAAATATCCCAAGCTTCTTTAGCAGTCTCAGACGTCATAATGCATCGGAATTCATCCGGTGTGACATTGCTAAATAAAGCATTTAAACCACGGGAATTAAAATTTGCTAGCTTAAATTCATTTTCGGTCCATCTATCGACGGGTTTGGGAACACGTTCATTTTCAATAAGATGAGTTGGTGGGATCCAACCGTTAACAACAGACATCCAAACACGTTCATCGATAGATTTAAGTGCCGATTTCATGCGCGCTTTCCAATACGCGTAGTTTGAACCATCAAAAATAGGAAATTTTGAAAATGGGGAAAATTCCATTTTAGCCAAAAATTAAAGGATCTTAACGAAATAATTTATCGTTTTTGGCTCTGATACCAATTGTTGGAATTTGAGGGTCCCCGGGTTTAAAACTTTTCTCCAATTTAGAATCAAACTATGTAATTTCCTTTTTGTAAAAACTTAATTTATATGCGGAAGCGTAAACGGTAGGATGATGGTTCAAAAACAAATGCTAAAATTCCAATTTTAACATAAACAAAGTAACGTGAATAATTTACACTTTAAACGATTAAGTCCAATTAAATCCAATTCCTAGAATTTGCTTAAATTATGATTGTTCATATTTTCAAGTAAGGCGAAACCAAATTAATGCAAGTGACTTGAATTACACAATTTTACCCAATATTAATTTAAAAGTCCAATTTTAATATAGTGTGAGAATTAAACCGAATTTTATCTTGAATTAATCCTAAGGCATGCGTTCTAAATTTTGTCCAAGATAAAAATAAACAATGTCACACTACACCGCGATGTACGAGGAAAAACCAACTAACAGGAAAAAACCCTCGGGACGGCCCTAGCCTCAAATCCACTAAAAACGGTATTACAAAATACAAGACAAAAGACTTACTTCCTAAACTCGAACCCTCTCAAGTCGTGATACTTCTTCTTGTATCGACCTCCAATTAGCGGATAACCAACGGAGCTCCACCGTGGTCTCGGACTCCTACCGATCGGGTAATTAGGCACACCGTCAACCACACATGACAAACCAAAAACTCTCTTTGAATGGTGTAGAGAAACCGGTGCCAAAACTCCAAGCAATTGATATGAATATTGAAACTTGGATAAACAACTATTGGGTGTAAAACTAGAGTGTGTATGATTTTTCTCTTTAAAAATAACACTCAAAACTTGATCTTTTTCTTTAAACAAATTTTCTCTCAAAACTCTCTCTAGGAGTTTGTATGGTATGAAAAAGATTTCTTACAAAATGTGTTTCCCGCACATAATAACGTATGAAAAAAGTTGGTTGAAAACCAAGTGGAGAAGTGGGGAAAAACTGCAAAAAACTGCCAAAAAAACTGTTCCCGCTGGAATCTCGTTCGAACGAACTTGATTCTCGTTCGAACGAGACTTCTAACGAGCGACCAACCTGGGCTCGTTAGAAATTCGTTAGATATCTCGTTAGAATGAAAACTCGTTCGAACGACATATCGAACGACTGACCAGTTAGGGTCGTTGGCAAAACTCGTTCGAACGAAACTGGTTTGAACGAAAAAACTCGTTCGAACGAAACCTGGTTCGAATGAAAAAACTCGTTCGAACGACATTTCTAACGAATGACCAGAATGTTTGTAAAATTCGATTTTTGGCGCATAAACTTTTATAAACTTTATTTTATTAATCCTAACACCCAATAAACATTGTTCCAAGCTCCTATATAAATATAATTGCATTCATACCTTGGGAGCATGGAACTAAGTTGATGACGTACAAACGAGGGACATAAACTACGGCATGTTGATGATTCTTTATACTCTTTTCCGCTACGTCTTCCACAAATACTTCATAGGCTTGAGAATAATACAATTGAATACTATCCTATGAAAAAAATGTTTTTGTTCGGAATTGAGCCAAAACTATATATGGACTCAATTGGAAATTTGTGTCCTTACAAGTAAGTTGGAATAAAAGAAAAGAAGAAAGAAAAGAAAGAAAATATATGCAGGATAAAACAGGGGATTGATCGATCGACCCCTATGGTCGATCGATCGACAGAGTAAATCATGGCAAAAGTAGGAAAGCTCGATCGATCGATCAAGCAGTGGCAGCCTGCAATTTCCCCCGTTTTGGCATACAATCCATCTCCGCTCAAATCGTCGTAACTTGGTCATGCGGACTCGGAATCACGCACTATTCACGTTCACGCGAAGCTAGCGAGGAGAGATACAACTTCCGTGTGGATGTCAGGCCAGGTGTCCAATCTGTGAAATGATCAGAATGGCCTTGAACGTGCGGATGCGTACAAAAATTGCGCAGAATGCTTCCGGATCCCATACTTGGTACCTAAATACCTACCAAATCCTAATTATACCTCATATAGCATGTTAACAGTATAAACCGAGTTTTTCTGGTTAACGGGCTTAAATATAGTGATTAAGGCACCCGAGGGGGCTAAAATGCGTAGGTTTGACGGATGAAATATGCAATATTTCTGTCGAATCACACCCCCTAACTTACACATTGCTAGTCCCTAGAATGAAATAAGATGCAACAAGAAGAACAAGTAAACCGACACATGAGAGAGTACAAAAGTATGGTATAAAAGCATTAAAAAGATAAGGCCACTTTCGCGGGTGATTCGATTGCATTTAGCGTATGCAATAAGCCGTTAAACCCCTAGGTTACCCTAGTGGACGAGTGTCGTCTCGTGAGGGTTTTCAGTGATGGAACCCACAAACATCATAAAGTTTCCTCAAAATATGACCAATCAAGTAAGACAAACTCATCAGTACGAACAAGATTTCAACATGTTATTAACATAGCAAACGATTTTGCATGAGAAGTCCGTAGTTATTAACATTATCGAATGCACCTCAATGAATTGAAACTCTAACATGTGGGAGGTGAGTGAGCATATGCAAAGTATGATTTGGTGAAAAACTTAAATAACTCGGATACTAAATATCAAAGCATGCATAAAAGTCAATCGTCACGGGCATTACACTCAACGGATGAAATCACTTGAAACAGGGAGGTAACACACGGGACATGCGGGCATAAGAAGTAAATGTAAAGGGAAACTAGGCCGCGCACATGTCACAAATGAATAACGCTATATAGGAAATAAAAATTGTAATCTCAGTGAAAGGAAACCGCACACATAAAAGAGGAGAAATGCATTTTAACAGATTATCAACACTATTTAAACAATTGAATTACATCTACTTAAGATCACATAGGACTTGTATAGGGTTGTAATGTAGGCTTGGTTAGGGTACGAAATGAACGGGATGTATATACGGATTCAAAGTGTTTGGGGATGAAACTCGGAATAATGTGAAAAAGTGGGCAATGTCAAAATTTGGACAAAGATGTCCAAACAAGCATTAGATATAACAATCGAGAGAGTAATCAAATCTTATTGAAACACTACAAACAATATAAACAACTTTCTCTTTCTTTTTCTTTTCTTCCTTTTTTTCTCACCTTTTCTCTTTTGTTTTCAACTTTCTCTTTTTCACTCTTTTTCGTTCTATTTCTTTCCACTTCATACTCAAATTGCAACCACAAAACAATAATAACATTCAATTCCAAGCAACAATCCAAACAAGGGTATGTAAGGTAATATATATGCTATAAAACTCCAATTTGGAGTTGGATATGGGATTTTGGGTAACGAAATGAAAGGCTAGTATTTAGGCTCAAGTGGGTTGACTAGGGAACATATAAAAGTTGAGGTCAAGGTCATATGGGCGATATAACAAAGAGGGCCTATGATCATTTCACAAAGCATACGCAATTCTCGAGTCAAAATGACATATGAAAATCATGCTCAAGTAACACATTTCATGTATGAACTCAATTAATGAACGGTCAAATGATAAAATAAAGAGATTACCAACGACTGTAACGTTTTCAAAGAGGAAAGAATACCGTATACACTCACAAATGAAGATAAGTCTCTAATCTCACTCGGTGTAAGTATATACCATGCAAGAAAAGCATACCGAGTTATAAAAATCTTAAACCAAATCAATATAACAAGAATGGTGCATGTGCTCACGGATTAAAGTTTAATTCATGAAGTTATTCACAGTATCAATGATTTGAGGACTAAAGTCTAATAACTTCTAAAATCGAGAACATGGATCGTTGAATTGTCTATTTGATCAGGCAATTATTAAAATTTATCATCGGAAACAAGGGCAAAATGCCCAATAAAGGAGAGAAAAGAAAGAAAATATTTTTGAAAATTTTCAAATTTTTAACAAAAACATGCTTTGTAACTAAATTGTAATCAAATCCAAGGACTAAACAGCAAAATGGATAGAATATCCTGCACCCCCTAACTTAAATGTTGCATTGTACCCAATGCGTCCATTAAAGAACACAACACAAAGTGAGGAAAAGAATGATATTACCCAAATGTGGAGTGATCTCCATAAGTACAAGTCCAAATGAAGCTGCAAAACAAGTTAGTACAAAGCATATGAAGAATATGTACCGATGTATTAAGTTAAGAGAATCTATGTCACAGGTCACAATAATATAGAGGGGCTGAAGTGCAAAAACTAGATAAATTGATGGTGAACTTTTTGATTTTATAAAATGGAAGGTCACACAAATCAAAATCCAATAAACAACCACAAACTACATTTTCATTTCTCATTTCATAAGTTCAATACAAAACCACTTAATACATTACAACTAGTGAAATGAAAGAAATAAAAATAAAAATAAAAATAAAAAGTACAAGATAATATCCGATCCCAGAATACAAAAATAAAAACCCAGTACAGCAACAACCTAGTGGCCGGAACCAGTAGGATCAGAGGGGTCCTGAAAATGAGGAGGCAATGGTGTATCGGAAACACTGCGCTGCAGATAAAGATCTCTCATCAGCCGCTGCATCATCCGGTAATCCTGTTTGTGTTGTACCCTCGCCTGCCTCTGCACGGCCCACTCCTACCGCTGCTCGGCATAAAACTGCTCCTGCTGAGCCTGCTGCTGCATCCAATGCTGCTGCTGCTCGGCCTACAACTGGTCCAGGTGGGACTCCCAAGTCGCCCACCTGAGCTGGGTCTCCTTCCAGCGCTGGTCCTGCACGGCCTGAAATGTCGCAAAGCGGGCATCATCCTCAGTGTGTGGCATGTGCGAACCCTCACCCATCTCCATCTCACGTAGCTCCTCCTCCTCCTCATCCGGCACATCAGCCATCTCTGCCCTCTGCCTCTTACCCGCCGGTTGCCCCCACTCGTTCTTCAGCATTTTTTAGATGTTGTCCTTAGAGAGAAGCCCGAGTGAGTCATGCTTACGGTCAGCGTCCATCTCTGGGCAACCATGTGAAATACAAATCCTCGTGATGAGGGCAGGAAAAGGTAGGGAAATTCTCCAGGCGATCTCCTTCATAGTCGCTCACATCATATCTAGAAAAATACTGGGCAAGCTGATACTGCCTAAGCCATTGATCATCGTATAGATCAATGCGGCATGCTTGTGGTGAACCTCAGACCGGTTGTTCGTCACAACGAAGGAATGAACATTGATGTAGTGTAATAATCGAGGCAAGTCCTCCATCGCAGCCGAGCGGAAAGCACCCTTCTTCCACGCCTTGCTCGGTGCAAGGGCCTCTATCAATGTCACTCGGTCGAAAATAGTCCCATCAAGAAAACTGACTGAGTCCGCGGGAAGAGGAACATCCATAAAATCTGCCAAATCTGATATGCCGATGGGAAACCTCACCCCACAGACCATGGCCTCGTATGTAGTCGGCCCACTACTGCCCTTTACCTCCACTAACGTCGCATAGAATATTCGGACCAACTCCTCGTTGACACGCTCGTTAGTAGCAAGAAAGGGCTCCCACCCCTGATAGCACAATAGAACACGCGCCTCCCTCGGTATCTCCTCAAGGACCCACGCAAAGTGATAACCAAGCGGTCTCTCGGATGTATAAAAGTGCGCGCGGAACCAATCCCGCTCCTGCTCACAGCGGAAACCATCAACGACCCCAGCGGGCACACACCTAGTAGACAAGTATTTCTTTGTAGCCATTTCAACCTACAAAACAAGAATTACACAATACAAAGAAAAGTTTAAGCACAATTTATGGTTAGTAGTGTACAAGTTGAAATGGTGGTGCATGTGCGCAAAACCGAGGTGAAAATATGCAACATTGCGATGAAGAATGTCGGAATGCGACAAGGCATGAAAATCACACAAGTGTGTGTCAAAAATTGGATTGAAATGTGTTTTAGGCATTTTGACGAACACTTGGCATGCGCAATGTGCGTCAAGGTTGAAAATACCGATTTGAACCAACGAAATCACCTCACTCATGAACAAAACAACAATGCAGCAATATATACTTGTTCATGAGTGGATTACAACAAGAAACATGAGAAAATTAAATTGGAACAACCAAAATCAGGGGGAAACACAAACACATCAAACATTTGTCAATCTATGGTTTAAACATGTAATTAGTGACACAAATCGACCAAATACTACAAATTCATGTAAAAGTAATGTAGATTATACCTTGACTATGTAGAATTTGGTTGAAAATGGAAGAAATGTGTGTGGGGAAAATCTAGGGCACGAACCAATTTGAGAGAGAAGAGGAGAGAAAAGAGAAAAGAGGGGAAAAAGAAGTAGCAGCCCTCGGATTTAACCTGCTCGATCGATCGATCGATCGAGCAGGGCCAGGCACACTGCATCCTTTTTCCATTGGGGGGGAGGGGGGAGAGAAATGCAAATAAGGGACTAATAAGGGTTCTAAATATAAAATAACTATATATATAGCATATATATATATATACATAAAAATATGAAATAAAAATATAAAAATTAAAATAAAGATAAAATAAAAATTATTACACATAGGCATAAGTACACACAAAAAGGCCTTAGTGAACCGAATAAAATAACAATATGAACAATGAGCAACGCACACGCATGGTCACGAAAAAATAAAAAATAAAATAAACTAAAAATAACAAATGCAAATGCGTGAGAATGCGTGTGTGAAAAATAAAGGTAAAAATGTTTTTTTTTTGCGACTTTTTTGATTGTTTTCTTAAGAAATGCGTACCGGGATGCGTAGTCTCTTCAAATTCAAGTCTGTTGAACCTACAAAAGAGTTAGAACCAAGCATACAAAAAGAAATAAAAAGAGATTAAGTAATTACACTAGGCTAAAATTAAGAAAAACAAAAATGATGAAGTTAGTATATACAACCTACACTTAGGATGTGAAATTAACTATATACCAAAAGTTTAAACTTTTGAGGGTACATCCAAAACACAATTTGAATTTGACGGATCAACGGTGGACCCTCCCGAACATGCATGCCTCCCGGAAAATAGGAATTCCGTTTGAACAACGGAAGGCATGTGGGCGGTGAAAGAAATGAACCATCACCAATATGAAATTCTGGGCGGACGATGGGGGATTTAGAATACAAGGGGGAAAGATACACCTGAGGTCCAAGAAAAGTTAACTCATATCCCAAAGATTTTTCAAACGGAATGGGAGATGGTGCACACATCGGGACAACATCCATCAACAACAAGTCCTGTAAAGAGTCCTCATCGGCAAAAAGTGTAGAAGTTTTAAAAGTTTCTACCGACTCATAGGAATCAACCAGTAATTCTAATGGTTCAATGACGGAAAGCCTATATGGTAATGAAATAAATTCAATCTCCATCAACATATCATCGGAAAGAGATTGAATTTCGGGGGAGAGAGATTCACATTCGATGAGAAATTCTTTGAAAAATTGAGGTGAAACACAAGTTTCCACCTCCTCGTTGTTTTGTGCAAAATAATTCATCTCATTGTAAAGTGCTCCAAGTCTCATTCCAGCATCATTTAGGCTTTCCAACCCTCGGGAGTAAAGAAGAAAAGTTTCTTCCAAAGTAAGTTTCCTCGACTCAAGAGCCTCGGACTCCTCATTTGGTTGAAACTCGTCTTTGAAAGTAATGAAATAAGAATCGTCATTGGATTCGAATAATGAATCCAACTCAAGCTCCCAATAACGATTTTCATTCCGATAAATGTTTTCAAGTCTTTCGAACTCAAGAAACTCTTCAAAATGGATAACTTGAAAACTATCCCCAAAGTAAGAATCATTAGAATGACCGTAATAACTATAATGGTAGGACATGATTACCTCGTTGTATGCAGATGGAGAATCCGAGCAAGAAAGTGAGCAACCGTGAATCAAAGTTTCTTAGCGCTCAAATATGCTATCCTGCAAAAAAGGTTAAAACAAAGAATACAAATACAAAAGGAAAAATACTACAAAATAATAAAACAATTGCTATCTAAAACACACTCCCCGGCAACGACGCCATTTTGTGACCGCGCGGAAAAAGTGTGTTCATGTGAGGACACAATCGTTGTGCGTTTTGCAACCACGATTCAAAAACCTAAGCTACAACTACACTTGACAAGCAAGTACAGCGGTAAGTCGGGTATCGTCAGAAATCCACAGGGGGTGATTAAATTTTAGATGTTAATTGTTTTAAAACTTCAAGAATAAAAATGTAAAAGATGATAGGATGGAAATGGTGATGAAGAAACAGAATAAGTTACGTTACACAAAAGGAAAGAGAGGATCGGGATCGCATCCTACCACACGGAACGAAACAACTACTAACTAGAGTTAAGGCTCGAAAGCAATCTAATCGAGCATATCCAATTAAGCATAAAAATCACACAATAAGGAATTTAAGCCAAAGTTGCGAGATTAAACATTTAATCGAAAATGGTCGCACGCGGATTAAATTCGGATTGTCTCTATAAACACTAAAGTTGCGTGACAAATAAAGTTAAACGCCTAACAATCCAACTTTAATACACGTCGTTTCAATTAAACGTGATTTTGCACGAAACCTAGTTTTTGAAGCTCGGAGCCCGAAAATGGCGGAAATGAAATCCTGACCCTATTTATCTAATGGTGCATAGTGAATTAAACTAAATTATGTTGATTAAACATGGAAAGCAAGAATTAAAGCATGTAAACTAGTTAGAAAGAATGGAAACTAAATTACAAGGCAAGGAAAGATGAAGAACAGACTATATTAATGGAGAGGAAGTGAATAGTTCAATCTTACAAAACCACATGGGTTGTCAATCCAAGAAGAAGAGAAAATGAACTCTCCAAACCAAACCCTAACTAAAACTATCTATTTCAGAATATATGAGTCCTCTCTTATTACAACAAAAACTATCTTATATAGTAAGTTGGAATAAAAGAAAAGAGGAAAGAAAATATCTGCAGGAGAAAATAGGGGATCGATCGATCGACCCCTGTGGTCGATCGATCGACAGTGTAAATCGTGGTAAAAATAAGAAGGCTCGATCGATCGACCCTCAGGCTCGATCGATCGATCAAGCAGTGGCAGCCTGCAATTTCCCCTGTTTTGGCATACAATCCATCTCCGCTCAAATCGCCGTAACTTGGTCATACGGACTCAAAGTCATGCACCGTTCATGGTCACGCGAACCTAGCGAGGAGAGTTACAACTTCCGTGTGGATGTCGGGACAAGTGCCCAATCTATGAAATGACCGGATTGCCCTTGAACGTGCGGATGCATACGAAAATTGTGCGGAATGCGTTCGGATCCCATACTTGGTACCTAAATACCTACAAAAGCCCAATTATACCTCATATAGCATGTTAACAGTATAAACCGAGGTTGTCTGGTTAACGGGCTTAAATATAGCGATTAAGGCACCCGAGGGGGCTAAAATGCATAGGTTCGACGGATGAAATACGCAATATTTGCGTCGAATCAACGCCTATGGTCAGAAGTCAACTTATGAGGCATAAAGGACAGCTCAAAAAATCATAAAAAGAAATCACCTTAACATTGGTACTCTGCAAGCTATCACGAATAAATTTCTTGATTCCCTCCCCGTGGTTTGCATGTATAAGACCCAGAGCATAGAAAGCACCACCTTTTGAGTATGGACTGCCTCCACCACCGGAACCGCTCTGTGGCAAGTAAGGGGCCATTAATGATCTTCCTTGCTTTAGGTGACCTCTGTGAATGACACCTAGCCCTACTGTCGCACTAAACTTGGCCTAGATTGTGGCTCTGCTGAGCCAGTCCTAACAATTCATACAAGCAATAGAAGTAAGAAAA
This sequence comes from Sambucus nigra, assembly GCA_949130495.1. Taxonomy (NCBI): domain Eukaryota; kingdom Viridiplantae; phylum Streptophyta; class Magnoliopsida; order Dipsacales; family Adoxaceae; genus Sambucus; species Sambucus nigra. Next base: position 940,447 of record OX422221.1, read on the forward strand.
CATTGACAAAACACATGATACCAATGCAACTAAGAAAGTAGGGGTGGCAATTCGTGTTCTTGAGACAAGTTTCGTCCTGACACGACATGACTTGACACGATACAATAAAGGTTTTTTGGACACGAACATGACATGACTTCGAGTTTTTTTTCTACCTAACACAAACATGACCCGTACAGAACACGACACGACACGACACGACTAACACAATTTCTAAAATTTTATGTTCAATTAGGGAAAAAAGGGACGATAACCCGAATAAAAACACAATTGACATGACAAGACACAATAACACGATTGGCAAGATTTCGTGTCAAAATGAACGGGCATGAACAAGACACGAACACGACAAATCGTGTCAATTTCGTGTTATTCCGTATCATATTTTCATGTTATTTCTAAAATTGCCATCCCTAAAGAAAGGATAACTTGGAATATCCAAGTGAAAATTTTACCCACTAGATTCTCTCTGAGAAATGTATCCACAGTCTTTCCAGAATGCATTATTGCATTAGCATATATTGTTGCACTGTGACAGGCACTATTTCTCATCTCAACTGACTGCTTTATAGTCTTGAGAATACGAAGATCCGATCTATATGCAATTTCACACCCATCAGCGTGCAATAAATAAGCTTGAAAATAAAAATCAAGGTGCAATAAATAAGTAATGAGCCTCCCTTGTTATGACGGTATAAGAATTGCAGGGTCAGTTGTATTGAAGTCTCTCCAGATAAAATTCCTTTGAGTTTTGTCAACCTTTTAGCATAGGTCACTTCCTTTGGATCTATATCATGGGCGATATTGACATTAACCGCTTGACTTTCATCTGTCATTTGAATATCCTCTGTTGTAGCAGTGGTGGCATCTACAATTTCAGCAGAATCTGGCTCAGCAGATCCAGGTTGTGCAGATTCTGTGGGCTGAGACTTGAGTTTGGAGAGTCGGTCTCTCACATTCAAAAGAAAATCTTGGTGCTCATTTTCAATGAGATCAAATGCTATTTGTAGTGCTAGCAGAGCATCATCCTTATTTTCAGATTGTAAAAGTTTTTCCAATATGCTTGCAACACCCTCTGGTTCATCCAAAAACATGAGGTATTGACAAATACTCATGTAATCAGGAAATGGTAGCTTTTGAAATACTTTAACGAGCATATGTAGCACCTGCCAAATATTAGTAGACAAGCAGTTTAAAACCTAGGCAAAAACAAGATTAACTCTTCCTAAATGATCTAGCAAGACACCAATTGTTAAAAACACATACTTATACACACCTAATCAGGAAAAGATACATATTATATCATAGTAAAATATACAATGGTACATAAATATTGCTCTTATAGCTATAAATTTAATATAATAATTCTTGAATATTGCAATAATATCCGACAGAGAAAAATACAAGTATACTAACATGAATAGATATGTGCACCACAAATATATGGATGAATATATGAGTTACAAAAAAAACTTTATTTATTTACTTTTCCTCAAATATATATGCATACATATTATACTAATCATCAGCTTTATCTTCTCTCTTATTGTCTCAAGACCATAAGACTAAAATCAACAAAACTGAACAGTGGATGTGAAAATTTATGTCCATAACCTTAAGCACATACGACGTTCTTTAACAAGGACTGAGTCCTCTGTCCAATCCATCATAGTGAAATACTCAAATATAGGCCTATCCAACCCCGTCAATAAGGAAAATGTTGAGTTCCATCATAGTGGCATATTAAGTGTTGTACCATGTACTGTAATAATGACATAGTACAATACCTTATGGTTATGCCACATCATTTGGTAGATGATTTCTGGGATGTATTTGGGACTCGTAACATTACTCTGTCAATAGTAGGATCCGGATAGAGGATCAAGATCTTTTTTGCCCGTCACTAACCCTATAAATACATTAACAATCAGCTGCACTTTGGATTTAGATTTGACTTAAATGAGTGACTTTTTGAAAAATCTTATGAAACTGTCCAACTAAAAAGTAAAATGATCAAAGTGCGTACTCTCTGGATAATACATAATAAGTTTCTACATAGAGTTACTAATACTGAGTTCCAATAGATCCATACAATTATTAGTTTAATCTCATTGGGAACTCGTTTTATTTATCATTTTTCTGTTTGCTAAATGTTCAAAAGACCAGATTAGAAGTCTGATTATACAATGGAGATAAAGTGGGAGGGTGTAGATCAGAGGATTAAAACACATAACTACTAAAATTAGGGGTGTGCAAGATCCACACCAAACCAATGAAACAGGAAGATCCAATCCAATTAAAAATCGATCTAAATTGGATTGGATTGGATGTGTTTTTTAACAAACCGACCTTGATTAGATCAGTTTCGATTTTGCATATGTAAGAACCGATGAAACCGATGAACCCGATCAAATAAGTTAAAAAAGAAACATTTGTCATAGTATTTTTGGCTATAATATATTATTAGTTGTTGTCTTATGCACCTTATCCATTATATTAGGTTAAATGACCAATATTGAATTTTATTGTAGTACATTTGATGGATTTGATTGAATAGATTGTATTGGATAAGATTCAAAGCAATTCCAATTTTTATTTAATAATGCCTAAACTATAGGAATCAAAACTAATTAAAAAACGATCCAATCCAACGTTAATTGGATTGGATTGTATTGGATTGATTTCTGACTTAAGTTCGGATTGGTTTCGAACCGATGCACAACTTTCCCACAACTTGTTGGGGATTTAAAATCCTCCCCCCCCCCCCCCCCCCCCCCCCACACACACACACAACTTGCCCAAATGTAAGAATAATTATAGATATGTTAGTATGTGTATGTCACCTGTTACGAATCTAGTATCCTCATGGCAGGCTTCCATTGCCACTAGTGGCGTCTAGTCTTAATCTCGCTTCCTCATAACTCTAGATTACTACTAGTGATGTATTTCTTTCAGATTACTCCTAATTTTATCTCTTATGTAACAGGCCGATGTGGTTATGCAAATTTAGTTCACAATTGGGACTTTATACCCAGACTGGCATTCTACAATTGGAAGTTCTGTTAATTTTAAACTTAATTACATATTTCTCAATAAGAAACAAATGTCTAAAGTTTTTCCCCATCTCTTATTCAAGCATTCTCTCACCCACATTCTTGTCTGTTTCCATCCATTGCATTTAGCTTGTAAAAAAATAAATATCGCATGCATACTTTAGCTATCAATGCACCCACTATGCGTGAACACTAAAGTAAGGTGAATCAATGTATAAAAATACAATGCAATGAATATACACACTCATTGGGAAATCAATTGCAAGACATGGGTAATATTACAGTAATTGAAATACGAACTTGACTTTTAAGTTAAAGGAATCACAAAGAACAAATATTTAGCTTACTCTCGCATCCAAAGTTGTGAACATTTAGTCTCCAATCTAGAGTTGTCAAGACTCTTCTATCACAAGGCAATCATGATGAATCTTTGGAATCTCCTCTGCCTTGGCAATCCCTCATTGCTTTGAAAAATAAAAATAACATTGTCATTCTCAGCACACTGTTTGGAACATCCCTCTCTAATTCAAGCAAAGGCTCCTCTCTGACCTTGCTAAATCACTCTTCAAAGATCGCAGTTTTTTGATCATGCGCTTTAGATTAATTGAGTCATGCTGGGTTCGTGAACAGTTGTCAGCCTTTTTAGAACTAGCTATCTCCTCCAACGTGCCCATTTCTCCTAAATTAACTGAACTGTAGCTAACTTTTTTAGGGTGTAATAAGGTTGGGCAGCATTATTTAAAATTGTAAAAAGATTGTCTTCATCTTTAAAGTCGGACCAATTAATATCATTAGAAGGCATAAATCAAAGGCCCACCAACAGTGGGTATATCCTTGGGCCGGACATCATTTAAAGGACTCGTAAATTTAGGCCCAGATGCAATAGGACCCACATCAAATGCTACCTGAACATGACAGCCCACATCGCATGAATTAACCCGGCATAAAAGCTGAGCTCCATTAGAACTTGGAGAAACGCTGGCGTTATGAAATGTAGCCATGCCAGCTTGCGTGACCACCCACTAAAATTTTGCAACCAACCCATTATTCAAATTCATATCGTCTGATTATTCCAGTAAAACCAACAGGAAATCTGGACTTTCAACTGCTCATGATCTGTGTGATTCCTATCTGAATTTTAGTCACATCAACAGAAGCAGGAACATTTTTCATGCATAAAGCTAAAATAGCAGGCCTATGTCTATTACAGTGACCACAGGTGTGTAATATCCATCAAGTTGATCTACTTCCTTAGTTGACCCCACATTTTTTAATGTCAACCTTCGTCTTTTTCAAAACAGCTTCATAATTTCCAATGTTACTATCCTGAATATTAGCCTCCATCAAAGGAGCAGCTTCAGCTTTGTCTAAACTACCACCTATACAAATTTATATCATAATGCTCTTCACAACTCGGTTACCCGAACTGAGTTTTCAATCTCCAATCCACCCACAGAGATATTTTTGGCAACTAAAGATGAATCAACAAAGCAACTCCTAAACTTAATTCATAAACCATAAAATTCAACCTCATACATAGCATTCTTATTTTTCCTAGAATGATCCAAAGTAGGACAAAGATGCTTCTTCTATTTATATCAGATCTTCCATTAATTTCAGAGTGTTGAATTTTTTATTGAAAACAAGATTTTTTTCACCCAAGTAACAATAAAGAGATCCCCTTGGGCATATACAAAAGACTAGTCAAAGGGCAATTTATATGAAACAGAGGATGGGCATAACCACTTTTTTATTGTATTTCTCCCTTTGTTATTTTTACTATTTTGGTTAGTAATTAGTAGTTAGGGTTAGTTTAGTACCTTTGTAAATAAAAATATTCTAGACCATTTTATGTCATTGGGGATCCATCCTTTACCCGTGACATCATGCTAGAATATTCCCAATATAGTTATGCTAGAAAATAATGTACATTATACTGGGGAAAGAATAGGAATCAATACACATTGTTTTACAGAATTGACTTATTTGAGAATGATTCTTTTGTGCCATTGACTAGTGTTTTACCTCAATTAATATCAAACCAGACTTCGCTCAACCATTCTTGTCTACAAACCTCAAAATTGTACACCCCGATGGTGGGGAAGAAGAATAATTATTCGGTTGATTTGGGAGGAGATGATTTACCACTGAATAGACCAGTCTCTTGGGTGTGTTCTTACAACTGCTGAGTATCAGCAATTGGTTCTTTACCTTCAACCTCTAACATCCCGTACAACACCCCCTCTTACAATACCTGTAACAACCACCTCCTATAACCCCATCACCCCACCCCACCACCACCCATGCTTCTGTGCCACCTCCCCAACATCTCCAAGCCAAAGGAAAAACAAACGTAAACAGGCTCCATTTAGACCCGGTGGCCATCAAGGACAACACAAAAAGGGAAGATTAGAGGTAGAGAGCCGAAGTCACCTCAGACGGTCAGATTGGGGCTTCCATTAGCTCGGTCACTAAAGACAACCTTGGCGAGCTACCTTGGCTCATCGCTAAGATAGATTCAAGAATAGAACGTCAAGGAATTAACGATAGCAAGGGAAGAAAATGAAGTGGCTATTACGTATCATACATCGAAGTCATACATGTCGGTAAATGAAGGTGCCCCAACAGGACCTACAAGGAGCATGGGTATGGTTAAGGGTTCCTCGGGTTGTTACTAGGTACTTCGCACCCCATTTTTTATTGTTACACCTTAAAAAGAATTATGTTCTATGATATCTTGGTTGCTTTTGTATGGCATCAACATGATTAAGTATGGGTTAAGCTCAATTCAAGTGGAGATCATCAAGGAATGAACGATAGCTAGAGAAGAATAGGAAAATGTAAATTAAGTATTAGAAATCGGAAACATACTTATCGATAAATGAATGTGACTCAAGAGGACACACAAGGAGCGTGGGTGTGGTTAGGACCCCCAATTGTCAGTTGAATTAGTTAGTTAGCTGAGTGAGTGAGTTGTAAAACAGATTGTTAGTTGGATTAGTTGGTAAGTCACAACAGCAAAGAGTTAGTTAGAAGTCAGTTCAGTTGTGGATAAATAGAATTGATGAATTCGATTGTAGGCATCGCAGAAATAAATCAAATTCTATATTTTCTTTCTTAATTCTCTCTGTTCTATTTTCTATGTTCTCATCCTTCTTCTATACTTTCATAATCCAGATCAGAATGTAACTCAGTCAAGCTAAGAATCTAACAAAGTGGAATCAGAGCTTCTTTCTTGGCCCCGTGATTTTTTTCTATTCCCTCTCATTCTTCATTTTTCAATTCATCTCTGAAATTCATTCTCTCTTTCATATTCTATTTTGCATAGAAACTATTTGTGAAATTATCTCTAAGCCTTGATCGTGCAACTGTTTGTGAAATTTTCTCTAAGCTTCAATCCTGCAAATTAGAGAATTCCAAAACATAACCCAATCATTCATGACAGAAACAAGACATCAATCCATGGAGAATTGAATCACAGAAGTAAATCAGAGACAAGATGGAATCGAAGAGAAGTCACAAGAAGTTCAACGTTCACTAGAGTCACTAATCGTCACCATTACTCAGCAATGCTAGAAATCAGAGGACAGATTTGATAAAATTGAAAAGAAACTGGAAGATCCCATGGATAAGCATAAGTGAATCTTAGTAACACCTCAAGTTTCAAATATGGGAGATTCTGGTAGGAGAGATAGGATTAACCAAAGTGGCAGTTTCAATCCCGATGGAGGATTTAATGGGTATAAAGGACCCAAGGTGGAATGCCCAAGATTCAATGGGGAAGACCCAAGAATTTGGATACAACAAGTACAAAGTTACTTTATCTTTAGTCCCATTCCTGAAGATCATAAGGCTAGATTTGCTTCTCTACATTTGCAAGGCTGTGCTACAAAATGGTTTCATTCCATGTATGATGGTGTGACACAAGTCAGGTGGGATGACTTTGTAAGAGAGCTATGTTTAATATTTTCTCCTGGGGGTTTTGAAGATGTGGTGGCAGAGTTTAGCAAACTCTATCAAGAAGGATCTGTTTCACATTACCAAGAAAGGTTTGAAGAATTAAAACCCTTGATCATAATACAAAACAAAGGTCTTACCGAAAACTATTTTATCTAAAGTTTCATAAGTGGACTAAAACATGAGATTAAAGTGGTGGTGAAGATCATGGAACCAAGATCCCTAAACCATGCCATGTCTTTAGCCAAACTTCAACTATCTGCCCTAGAACCAAAGAAATTTCATAATAAAGGAAGCCCTTACCTTAACCAGCAATACCCAAGAGGCCAACAACCAAATTTCACTTCAACTAACCCAATAGAAAAGAACCCTACCAAAACAAACAACCCCCCTTCGTACAATAGCCCTTCCTACCGCAATAGAAACCATTTCAACCTACCACCAATTAAAAGAATCACTGCAGCTGAGATGCAAACCAGAAGAGAAAAGGGGCTTTGTTACCATTGTGATGAACCATTTTCATTCGGCCATAAATGTAAAAAGATGAGCATCCACATGATTATAACTGATGATGAACAAGAATGGAAGACATATCAAGCATCAAGAAATGAAATCTGAAATCCAAGAAGGAGAAGAAGGGATGGATATGTCCATTTCTTTACAAGTAATGTCGGGATCAACTTCACACCAGACCATAATGATCAAAGGGAAGGCAAGGAGAAGGGAACTTAGCATTTTAATAGACTCTGGCATCTCTCATAGCTTCTTAGATCCTTTGGTTGCCAAACAAATTGGTTGTGAGGTCACTCTTGCCACTAATTTGTGGGTAACCATAGCGGATGGAAACAAGATAAATAGTATTACTCAATGTCCAAACTTTTGTTCGCATATGCAAGGATAGTACTATGTAGCTAACATGAGAATACTAAAGTTAGATGGTTGTGACATGGTGTTAGGAATTGAGTGGTTGTGACATGGTGTTGGAAATTAAGTGGCTGGAAAGTTTAGGAGAAGAACTCTTTAATTTTAAGAAATTAATGATTAAGTTTGAGAATAATGGCAAACCATTGAAGTTGTTGGGGGGGAGGGAAGAATGTCAACTCAGTATTATCAGTGCCAAGGCTATGCAGAAGTTGTATAAAGACGAGGAATATTTCATCATGGGGCAACTATTCTCTATCTCAACAACAATAGTGGAGGTACAAACCCCTACCAAATGACTCTCTATTCTACAAAGCTATGAGGATGTTTTTAGTGAACCAATTACCTCCTAGAATAGAGCAAGACCACCATATACCCTTAAAGGAGGGCAGCACCACTGTGAGTGTGAGGCCGTATAGATACCCTGATGTGTAAAAAACTGATATTGAAAAGATTGTAAATGAACTATGTGACAACACGCTCAAAATAATAACGGGTGGCCAGCCCTATACTACATTAAATAAGGTATCTCAGGTGGCACAGTCTCAACATCAACGGATAATACTAATAATATAAGTCTAACTACCCGAAACTAATAAAAGTGGATCGTTAAAAAAATTTAAAACCTTTTTATTTAACAACAACAACAAAACCAATAATTCAATCACAACCAATGATACACATCGAACTATGATGAGTGATAAGTGCAAACTCTAAATATACACAAGAGTGAAATACAATGCACAACAAAATCTCAACAATGAAATACCCGAATATGTTGTCGGGTCACAGACAATACAATAATCTGAGAAATGAAATAAGAAAGTGTTAATCTAAAATACTTTGAATACAAACTCCATAAACAACATAATCCTAATCTAGATATACAAAGATCGGAATCGACTAAAGAAAATTGCCGCGACAGTCCGCTACTGCCACAGCTCCACGAATCATGAATGGATGAACATCGAAGGCGTCCTTGCGGAGGAATACCTGAAGTAGTACAATATATACATAGAGGGAGAAAATATAAATGGGTCAGTACCCGAGCTGAAAAACATTTTATAGCAAGTGTACTAAAATGCATAATAATTATAAATGCATTATTACATGATTAAGGTGGAATCGGTCTCTTCAAAATAATCCAGCTCACCTCTCAACTAGAGCGCGCACTAAACGTATGCACGTGATCTCCAAAAGTATACCCAAATCTAATTTGGCAATTAAATCTATCTAGATTCCAAAATAAATATTACATTAAGATATCTAACTTATCTCAAAATCTACACTTATCTACATTCCCATCTAAAACATTACTTTATTTTAAATCTGACATAGTTCTTTTTATATTTGTTCATTTATTGACCATATAAGGTTGCATAATCAACCACATCATCACAATACATCAACATTATCATTTACTAGAATTTCATATATTCTAGTTATGCCCTCATTTGGCATGTAAACATATATGTAATTATATATGAGTTATTAGCATCCAGAGTTAAGGACTAAACTCCTCTCGATTCTTGACACGGCACTGCGTTTCGTGCGTGGGACGTCTCGCCGAAGCGAAATCCAAACAATGAACCCCCCTGTTACACTACTCCTAACCGTATCGATCCTCAAGGCTCATTACGCCCTCAATGCATGATGCATGTAACCCAATTTATTATCCAGTTTTAATTAATTAATATTCCCAATTCTCAACAGTACACGACGTTTCATGCGTGGGACATCTCGCCGAAGCGAAATCAAAACAAGGAACCCCCCGTTAGACTACTCCCGGCACTGTCGATTGTCGGGATAGGTTATATATATATAAGTATGAGAATTAAGGACTAACTTATCCACAATTTCCAACATTACACTATGGTTCGTGTGTGGGATGTCTCGCCGAGGCGAAATCCAAACAAGGACCACCCCGGATACACTAGTCCTGACAATTTTAGTCCTTGAGGTCCATTATTCCCTTGATACCCAAGTATAAGAAGAATCATAAAAATCATCCAATCGAGCTATAACTCGAGGACGCATGCTCACATGATATCATCTTCCAGCAGTCCATACATGTAGCAAACTGGGGCCACCTGGTGGGGTTCAACGACACCCACCTCATGATCAACTCACGCACACAACGTCCCGGGAAGCGGTTATAGCTCCTAACCGGCAAGTGAGAACGTCACATACCTCCGACTTATCACCCCCAAAAGAATGCATTTATATATCGCATAATAATCACAATGGACGACTATGACCTGGGGAATATCCACACCCTGCTCTTTAAGCCAGGATGCTCACCCCTAAATGCACGCAACTTCCCAATGATAGCAAGGAGGGGGGTATGCTTCACAATGTATATATATACCATCATATAAGGTATACATACATCATCACAAAATATAAAGATATATCGTCATATAAGGTATACCTGCCACAACATTTCCATATTTATTATACGCCCATTGGCGCAATTTATTTAACATCATTGATTAGTATATCACTCTCTTGATAAACTAACTGTCAATTCTCACACATTAACCCCACTTAGTATTCATTATACTATTTCTCGCTTGAAACTCACAATTCTCTTCTAATAATGAATCGTTTCTAAATTGAATTCATGTTAAGGATATTCTTTTATCCTAATGCTCTTCAATTAGCATTTCTAGTTGTGTGAGACATCTCCCAGATCCAACATCAATAAGGATATTTCTATATCCATATGCACATCAAATAGCATTTATCATTCTCCATCCATAATAGGGTTCAATTCATTTTATGAACCTTTAAATTTATTTCATTTGGGATTGGATCCTAAGATCCATTACCTCTAAGTTATTCTCATTACTTAAATATGAAATCATTATTATCTCCAAATAAAACACCCAATAAAAGTGGTCCTCCCCACTTAAAAAAATACCAAAATCTCTAATCGTATTTCCTCAAATTTAGTCAACATGACACCAAAATTTTCTTATAAGGGAAACTCTCTAAAAGTCTCCAAGCATACTCCAAATATATCCGATAGAGGTTCCCAATCGATAACCTCGAACAAAATGGAATGAAATTCTCCTTAGAAAAACATCCCTAAAAAAGCCCTGCTCGGAATCGATTCGGGCCTATTCCGAATCGATTAGGCCCAGCGAATCGATTCGGCCTGGAAGGCAAATTGATTTGGGTCATCAGACCTAGGACTCTGTCTCAGGCTGAATCGATTCGGCTGGGGTCCAAATCGATTCGTTCACACAGACCTGGGCACCTGCATATCTCCGAATCGATTCGGTGGGAGGCCGAATCGATTCGGCCCTTCAGAACTCTCGAAAATGTCTACTTTTTAAGTAAGCCAAAATCCCAAAATTTGTTTTAATCATTTTCTCTTCATTTCTCTTCAACCCAATCACATATGTATCATCAATATTCATCCTAGAATACATATAAACCAATTTCTATCCTCAAATCAACGATCTACATATCAAATCTAAGATTATACCCAAACGTTAGGTTTTGATAAACTAAACCTAAAACCCAAATATTTAATCCACAAATCATGCAGTAAATGATACACAACAATTATTTACCAAGTTTAATCACTTGCCTTGGGTTCGTAGGGTCTGAATCCTCCTTGAGATCGCGTATTGGCCGGAAATCTACATTTTCTCTCTCTTTTCTCCTTCCTTTTCTTCTTCTTTCTTTCTCTCTTTCTATTTATCTTTCTCTCTATGGAGAAATATCTTTGGTAGGTTTAATAAGCCCTAAATCCCAAGATACACATCTTCAAATGATAATACCCACTTTAAAAGACCCGATAACTTTAATTCGAGTTACACGGCCCTAAATATATTTCGGAACCTAAACAGACCCCAAGTACAGTCATTTCGACTTTCTCGACCCTTCTGGACACAACTACACCCTAAGAATTTCCATTCGATACACTTTCTAACGACTCCAAGTTTTGACCTCAATTGCTAATTTTAATTATTCTCCAATAAAATATTATTTATTTCTCCCAAAATAAATAAATTCCCGTCTCTAAGACCTCGGGTAGTTATAAACTTCCCCACTTACAAAAATTTCGTCCTCAAAATTTTAGCTAAGCCTAATTATCCAAAGCTCAATTAGTTCTACTACACCCATCCTCAATAATCCTATCTCCAAACTTATAACTTCCCACGACGAATTAATTTAGTTTATTTTAGTTTAAGTTGATTATGAGTTATATAAAACCAACTTCCACAACTAGGACGCACACACAACCTTTATAATCGAGCTATCGCTCGTACCAATCATGATGAGTCTTCATTTGCCTCAAAAATTTCCACAATTCCATAATTATAAAGTATACTAACATTTTAGTAGTGTAAAAATTTTGAATGATCCAAAGAAATAACACCTCTCAATGTAATACCCCACATTTTTATCGATATTTATTTATGGGATTAATTGAATTAAATATGTATTAATTAGGAATTAATGCAGATAAAATACTAACGAGATGTGAGTTCGTATTTGATTATAATGTGTACATATGACGTTATATGAATATTGAAATTATTATATTTATCGTGAGATTGAAATACGACAATTTGGGAAAATTTTGTTGGGACGCGCGTGACAATCGCGTCAGGTATGTAATTATTTAATTAAAAAGTGAATCTTATTTCTATTAACCGTATGGTCATTTTGAGTGCGCCAACGTGTCCGGAAGGGTCAAAATAGTCAAAAAACACTAGCCGGGGGTTTAGTTTGGGTCCCGGGGCATTTTTAGGCCATACCGGCAACTTAAAGGGGTATTTTGGTAATTTTGGAATTTTGGGAATTAAAACCCACAAAAATAAGACTTTAATTACAACTTATCATTTAACCCACTAACCCATTTCCAACCCCAATCTAAGTAGTGGGCTACAGGAGAAGTTAAGAAACTATTTCTAATTTGCCAAAAACCAACCCCCACCTCCATTGTCATCTTGTGAGAAGAGCTTATGGAGAGAGAGAGAGAGAAGAATTCTGCAGAGAGAGAGAGAGGAATTCAACCATATTCAACCAACAACAAATCTGGAACATAAGGCAAGTGGTTTAATTACATTATTTGCAAAGAATGTTTCTTCCATGCGTAGGAAACTTATATAATTGTTTTGTTATTGGAGAATGTTAAAGACCCATTGAATTGGAATTAGAAATTTACATTTTGATGAGGAGATTGCATGTAGAACTGTGTTAGGGTAATAATTCTGATAGAAATATATCTTTTATATCACCGAAAATGGATTTAATTATGTCTATGGATGACTTTAATTTCTAGGGTTCATGTTCATGGGATTTGGGGAAAATTGGAGAAATTTGATGATTAGATGATGTTTAGGAAGATTTGGCCCTATATTAATGTTTAGTTATGACCTATGAATGTTTCATGTGGATTAGAAACCTTAAAATACTGTTGGGACGATTTTTATATGGGATTAGAGGTGAAGAAATTTGGAAAAACGAAAAGGGGGAAATTCTGGGCTCGAAACTGGCCTCTCATTAGAAGACCTGCCCAGGTTGTTCAAACGAGCTCGTTCGAACGAGCTTCTAACGAGTGACAGTTTGACTTCTAACGAGTGGGATGTTCATTCGATACCTTTCATTCGAACGAGATCTCATTAGAATTCCCACTTTGTTCGAACGAACTCTCGATCGAACAACCTCGTTCGAACGAGACTTCTAACGAGTTGACAGTTTGGCTTTTTTTGGCCTAATTTGACTTCTAGTGTTCCGTAACCTTGTTTAATTGTAGAGATGACAATTCCTTGATGACTAATCGATATATTTGGGACATTTGGGATATGTTGAGGAGTAAAACATTGGAGTGTGGTTTGAACCAAATGATAATTATGGGTTAGAACATGAGTAACTATTTACGACGTGAGAATAATGGATGACATGTATATATAAACTGGGGACAAGTGTGTGGGTATAAGAACGAGAAGTATACCACTAATATAAATATGGTTATAGCTAAGACGTGTGCATGCTTAGTATTTATGACTTTATGTGTATGACATACCTACCATACTTGCTATCACAGGAGGTTTACGTTCGCTTAGGGCCATCTAATCTTTGTGTTGCCCGGATTTAGATTGGTACCTCGAGAACATAGGTCAGAGAAGGACTTATTGAGATGTTAATAATTTTGCTGATCGTGGGAGTGTAGGTATGAGCGTGACCCATGTGATGTGACTGTGTTCGCCTCCATTGTTTTGTGATTTGCTATTATCTGAGAACGATTCCTGAGAGATTCGGAATGCGTGATCCTTATGTACGTGATGTACCGGGATGGATAGCAGAGTATGTGTTCACCACATCTTAGTCTCGGGGTGCTTGTATTGTATATTTATGACGTGAATAATATACACTTAAATAATGAGAACCTTCATGTTGATATTGTGAGTATAATTATGGTAATGTTTTGAGAAAATATAACGGGATAACCGGTAGTGAATTGTATTGCTAATATTGAGAATCCGAGTTTAAGTAAAACCCTCTATTTAATTGATAACGCTAGAATGTATAATGGGAATCGAGTAGTAAGGGGTAGAACTTATTACGGATTGGTTAGATATGTATGTCACTTAGATGGGTACGGTACGTTAGGAGTGCACAATTAGTCGAGAGGTGAGAATTTCATGTGAGTGCACGTCCTAACAAGTATTTTGCATTCATTGTTTTAATGTTATTAAAACACTTGCTATTTTTTAAAATACTCTCCACTTTCGGGCTCTGACCCGTTTGCTTTCAAATCTATTTTTTTGTTTGTAAAAACCTTTAAGGTGCCCAGCCACAAGGACACCATGCATAGGATTTCCATTCAGGTGACGAGCTGTAACTGTTGTGGAAGTTATAGGGCCTTGCTAGTAGATGCTTCATTTGTCTTGACTCTATATTCAGTTTTCATCAGTTGCATGGCATGTCGCCCATTTCTATTGGAGACATTTCATATTTCAGATTTTCAGACTTTTGGCATGTAATTAATTCAGGATGCAGTTTATTTAATTCAGTTGGGGGATTGTTGTGAGGTGTTTTCCTCCGGACTTATTATTATTTGTTGGTTATTCCATTTCTTCATTATGGTGAATGGTTATGTTATTCTTTCACAATTCTTTTACTGCATGATAACCAGACTTAAAAAATAAAATTTGACAAATTACTTTTAAATACTAGGCGGTTAGTAATTATAAACATGTTTTCGACAGTGATGCTATTAACTGAGCCAACTTGGCATTTTGATTTAATTTAATAAAGGAGTAGCTACCCGGTATTTAATTAGTCGGGGTGTCACACTCAATTCCTGACATTCACCACTTTCGTGCGGGGGACGTCTCGCAAAAGCGAAATCAAAACAAGGAACCGTCCCAATACACTACTATGTGGCGACGTCGGGATTGAGAGTTTGTTTAATCCGGACTAGAGTTTGAAAAGGAACTAATGTTATGAAAATGATTTTGAAATGGCCCAAAGGCCGATAAAAAAGTTTTATTTTAAAAACAGTTTATAAAAATATTTTGATTTAAGTCTTACAATATTTACATAAAGTGCCTTATGTCCCACATAAGGTCTTTTAAATCATCATACATATACCAACATATAGCTTACAAGAATTAGCATAATTGTGAGCAAAAATTTTCCTGCGTCCCGTCAATCCACAATCTTTTAACTCTTATCAAAAACAACATCTTTTCAATATATCGCCATTTATGGCTCATCCATATCTGGAATACAATAATTATATAAGTCTAACACGACTATATAAAAGAAGTAGCTTTATCATTACTACTTATCACCATAACCATTCTTACATTTACCACAAGGTTTATAGCTCTTTTTGAGCACCTTGTAAAATCATCTATTCTTTTACAAAATAATAGAATAACAACCTATCTTGCTCAAAATTCCCCTTTTAGGGTCAGTACATACAAAATAGAGGTATAGCACTACTCTTTCATAAATATCTCATATATGATATTTCCAAAACTTCATATAGTAATTATCCTATTCATAAAGGAAAATTAACATACATCATCCATCTCTAGTCCGATTGCCCTTCCTCATCAACGGGCTCCCAAACATAGTCCCCCGGTCTAAAATAACCTCGAATCTGCTGTAGGGGTTGTACTTCCAAAATTTCATCAAATTGTGGTCCTTTACCTCTTTTAGGACAATCTCTCTTTTTATGACCTATTTAATTACAAAAGAAACACTTAGCCATAAATTCTTTCTACCCACTCACATTACCGGCACTGTCATCGCCAAACTTACTTGATGAACTTGAATCTCCAAAGTTCTTACCCTCTTGTGAACGAAGATGATATTCCTGACACTTTAATAGTGCCGCATTCACTACCTCAATGAAAGTAACTAACCTGGGACTCTCTAACAAATGTTGCTTGATTTTCCAATCTAATCCTCGAACAAACTTCGATATAGGCCTCTCTTCCGTATTTACCTCATCAGGTACAAATTTTTACCCATCTAGAAAAATCTTCCTCATATTCCTCCACCGTTCTATTTCCCTGAAAAATCTTTATATCTCGAGAAGTGGAAGGAAAATACCTTCGATAAAAAATCTCCCAAAATTCTATTATAGGCAAAATATCTCTATGTTCAGATGTGGTGACAGACTCCCACCATTGAAGAGCTGCACCCGATAACTTAAAGGTGGCTAATTTTTTTTTCTGCACCTCACTACACTCAACCATACGAAGATGCCTCTATATACTATTCTTCCATTGACTTGCATCCATTGCATTAACTCCCCCTGCAAAATCGGGAGGATGCCCCTTACTAAAATATTCCTTCACTCTCTACTATAAAGATAATCCTAAATGGGGTTAGGCTGATTGAACTGCAGATTGCTGCGCCATCGTGGAAATGGAAGCAGTTACTGCTTGTGCCACAATATTGGCAACATCATCTGTAGTCATGTTCCTTTAAGGCGTTTGGGGTTGCACATCCCCTTTATTTGCCCTGACTGAACGACCTCCCTTCGGTGGCATCTGAGACAAGAACAATTGTATCAGAACTCCTTTCAAAAGTTTTCAAATCACAGAAGAGATATGGACGTATGAATGCAATCGTTCTAATAATAAGGCTCTACATCAAGGATGCTTACGGAAGATCGTACTAACGTACACAGATCATAAAGACACTAAAACCTGATGCTCTGATACCATCTGTGACAACCTGGTCAAAATAATAATGGGTGGCCAACCCTATACTACATTAAATCAGGTATCTCAGTTGGCACAGTTTCAACATCAACTAACAATACTAATAATATAAGGCTAACTACCCGAAACTAATAAAAGTGGATTGTCAAAAAAATTTAAAACATTTTTATTTAACAACAACAAAACCAATAATGCAATCACAACCAACGATACACATCTAACTATGATGAGTGATACGTGCAAACTTTAAATATACACAAGAGTGCAATACAATGTACAACAAAATCTCAACAATGAAATACCCGAATATGCTATCGGGTCACAGACAATACAATAATCTGAGAAATGAAATAAGAAAGTGTTAATCTAGAACACTTTGAATACTAACTCCATAAACAACTGAATCCTAATCTGGATAGACAAAGATCGGAATCGACTAAAGCAAAATGCCGTGACAATCTGCTATTGCCACAGCTCCACGAATCATGAATGGATGAACATCGAAGGCGTCCTTGCGGAGGAACACCTGAAGTAGTACAATATATACATGGAGGGAGAAAATATAAACGGGTCAGAGCCCGAGCTGAAAAACATTTTATTGCAAGTGTATTAAAATGCATAATAATTATAAATGCATTATTACATGATTAAGGTGGAATCGAACTCTCTAAAATAATCCATCTCACCTCTCAACTAGAGCACGCACTAAACGTATGCACGTGATCCCCAAAAGTATACCCAAATCTAATTTGGCAATTAAATCTATCTAGATCCCAAAATAAATATTCTATTAAGATATCTAACTTATCTCGAAATCTACGCTTATCTACATTCCCATCTAAAACATTACTTTATTTTAAATGTGACATAGTTCTCTTTATATTTGTTCATTTATTGAACATATAAGGTTGCATAATCTACCACATCATCACAATACATCAACATTCTCATTTACTAGAATTTCATATATTCTAGTTATGCCCTCATTTGGCATGTAAACATATATGTAATTATATATGAATTATTATCATCAAGAGTTAAGGACTAAACTCCTCCCGATTCTTGACACGGCACTGCATTTCGTGCGTGGGACATCTCGCCGAAGAGAAATCCAAACAAGGAACCCCCTTGTTACACTACTCCTAATTGTATCGATCCTCGAGGCTCATTACTCCCTCAATGCATGATGCATGTAACCCAATTTATTATCAAGTTTTAATTAATTAATATTCCCAATTCTCAATAGTACACGACGTTTCATGCGTGGGACGTCTCGCCGAAGCGAAATCCAAACAAGGAACACCCCCGTTAGACTACTCCTGGCACTGTCGATTGTCGGGATAGGTGATATATATATAAGTATGAGCATTAAGGACTAACTTATCCCCAATTTCCAACATTACACTGTGGTTCGTGCGTGGGACGTATCGCCAAGGCGAAATCCAAACAAGGAACCCCCCCCCCCCCCCCCCCCCCGATACACTAGTCCTGACAATGTTAGTCCTTGAGGTCAATTATGCCCTTGACACCCAAGTACAAGAACAATCATAATAATCACAATGGACGACTATGACCTGGGGAATATCCACACCCGACTCTTTAAGCTAGTATGCTCACCCTCAATGCACGCAACTTCCCAGTTATAGCAAGGAGGGGGTATGCTTCACAATATATATATATATATATATATATATAAGGTATATATACATCATCACATCATATAAAGATATACCGTTATATAAGGTATACCTGCCACAACATTTCCATATTTATTATACGCCCATTGGCACAATTTATTTAACATCATTGATTAGTATATCACTCTCTTGATAAACAAACCGTCAATTCTCACACATTAACCCCACATAGTATTCATTATACTATTTATCGCTTGAAGCTGACAAGTCACTATCAATAATGAATCGTTTCTAAATTCAATTCATGTTAAGGATATTATTTTATCCTAATGCTCTTCAATTAGCATTTTTGGTTGTGTGAGACATCTCCCAGATCCAACATCCATAAGGATATTTCTATATCCATATGGACATCAAATAGAATTTATCATTCTCCATCCATAATAGGGTCCAATTCATTTTATGAACCTTTAAATTTATCCCATTTGGGATTGAATCCTAAGATCCATTATCTCTAAGTTATTCTCATTATTTAAATATGAAATCATTATTATCTCCGAATAAAATCCCCATTAAAAGTGGGCTTCCCCACTTAGAAAAATACAAAAATCTCTAATCGGTATTCCTCAAATTTAGTCAATATGACTCCAAAATTTTCTTATAAGGGAAACTCTCTAAAAGTCTCCAAGCATACTCCAAATATCTCCTATAGAGATTCCTAATCGATAACCTCGAACAAAACGGAATGAAATTCTCCTTAGAAAAACATCCCTCAAAAAGCCCTGCTTCCAAATCGATTCGGGCCTATTCTGAATCAATTCAGCTCAGCGAATCGATTCGGTGATGAAGACAAATCGATTCGGGTCATCAGACCTAGGACTCTGTCTCACGCCGAATTGATTCGGCTGGGGTCCGAATCGATTCGGTCACTCAGACCTGGGCACGTGCATATCTCCAAATTGATTCGGTAGGAGGCCAAATCGATTCAGCCCTTCTGAACTCTCGAAAATGGCTACTTTTTAAGTAAGCCAAAATCCCAAAATTTGTTTTAATCATTTTCTCTTCATTTTTGTTCAACCCAATCACATATTTATCATCAATATTCATCCTAGAATACATATAAACCAATTTATATCCTCAAATCAAAGATCTACATATCAAATCTATGATTATACCCAAAAGTTAGGTTTTGATAAACTGAACCGAAAACCCAAAGATTCAATCCACAAATCATGCAATAAATGGTACACAACAATTATTTCGCAAGTTTAATCACTTGCCTCAGGTTCGTAGGGTCTGAATCTACCTTGAGATCGCGTATTGGCCAGAAATCTCCACTTTCTCTCTCTTTTCTCCTTCCTTTTCTTCTTCTTTCTTTCTCTCTTTTTATTTCTCTCTCTCTTTGGAGAAATATCTTTTGTAGGCTTAATAAGCCCTAAATCCCTAGATACACATCTTTAAATGATAATACCAACTTCAAATGACCCGGTAACTTTAATTCGAGTCACACAGTCCTAAAAATATTTTTGAACCTAAATAGACCCCAAGTACAGTCGTTTCGACATTCTTGACCCTTCCGAACACAACTACACCCTCAGAATCGCCATTCGATACACTTTCCAACGGCTCTAAATTTTGACTTCAATTGCCAATTTTAATTATTCTCCAATAAAATATTATTTATTTCTCCCAAAATAAATAAATTCCCATCACTAAGACCTAGGGTTGTTATAAATTGGAGTCTGGAGTTATTAGACCTTCTAGCAGTCCCTTATGCTCTCCAGTTCTATTAGTGAGCAAGAAAGACCAAACATGGAGGATGTGCATTGATTATAGGGAATTAAATTCTATTACTATCAAGAATAAATTACCTATACCTATAATTGAGGAATTATTAGATGAGCTTAAAAGAGCAACTATATTTTCTAAATTGGACCTAAGGTCAGGCTACCATCAAATCAGGATAAATGATGTTGATATTCACAAAACAGCCTTCAGAACCCACGAAGGCCACTATGAGTTCTTAGTAATGCCTTTTGGGCTTACTAATGCCCCTGCTTCTTTTCAATCTCTCATGAATACTGTTTTTAAAAAATATATAAGGCAGTTTATACTAGTTTTCTTTGATGACATTCTAGTATATAGCCCAAATATGGAATCACATGTGTTGCATCTCCAAATCACACTTCAGTTGCTTAGGCAACATCAAATATTTGCAAAGAAGGAATATATAGGGCATATTATTTCCCAAGAAGGGGTGGTCGCTAACAGGTCCAAAGTGGAAGTTATGTTAGATTGGCCCTTGCCCAAGTCTGTAAAAGCCTTGATAGGATTTTTGGGTCTCATTGGACATTATAGAAGGTTTGTAAAGGGATATGGCCTTATAAGCAGGCCACTTACCCAAATGTTTAGAAAGAACCAATTTTAGTGGTCTCCTCCTGCCATTGAAGCTTTTCACACCTTGAAGAAAGCAATGGTGTCCACACCTGTGTTGGATCTTCCTAATTTTTCTAAGCACTTTGTAGTGGAGACCGATGTTAGTAATGAGGGTATTGGCGCTGTCCTAACGCAAGAGGGAAGGCCCTTGGCATTTCTAAGCAAGACTTTACCTCCCAGAAAACATTGTTTATCAACCTTTGAGAAGGAATTATGGGCAGTGGTGTATGCAATAGAGAAATGGAGACTTTATTTGTTGGGGAACAAGTTTTTTATTAAAACGGATCATCAGAGTCTCAAATATCTGATGGACCAGAGAGTGTCATCCATGTTGCAGCAAAAGTGGCTTACGAACCTACTAGATTTTGATTACACCATTATCTACAAGAAATGGGTGGATAATAAAGTTGTTGATGCATTATCAAGGAGAGAAGAAGGTGAGAATAGCACATCCAATGCCTTGACTACACTTCAATCCGCTTGGTTAGAGGACATCCACAAAAGTTTGGAAGGTGATGAAATGTCTCAACAGATTATAGTCCTACTTGCTTCTAAAGATGATCAAGCAAATGGATATTCATATGAGCAAGATACACTGAGGTTCAATGGCAGGTTATATACTGGTAGCTACACAAACTTAAGGCAACAAATTATTGAAGAACTACACCACTCAGGTACGGGGGGCATTCTGGTTGTAAGGCTACTCTCAAATGAGTAGAACAATTTATTTTCTGGCAAAATCTGAAACAGGAAGTCAA
The DNA here is from genome assembly GCA_949130495.1 of Sambucus nigra. Classification (NCBI taxonomy): domain Eukaryota; kingdom Viridiplantae; phylum Streptophyta; class Magnoliopsida; order Dipsacales; family Adoxaceae; genus Sambucus; species Sambucus nigra. The sequence continues at coordinate 962,415 of OX422221.1, forward strand.
GAAAATAGTGGATGAGTGTGATGTTTGTCTGAGAAATAAAGGAGAGCATGTCCCCCTACCCTAGCCTATTAAACCCCTTACCCATCCCTAACCATCCTTAGAGTGATATTTCTATGGATTTTATCGATGGCCTACCCAACTCTAACAAAAAAAACTCGATCTATGTTGTGGTGGACAGGTTCACAAAATTTGCACACTTCATACCACTATCTCACCCCTACTCAGCCCACTAAATTGCTCAAATGTTTTTTGACAACATCCATAGAATTCATGGTCTTCCTTCTACCATCGTTTTCGATAGAGATGCCATTTTCCTTAGCTCAATTTGGACCCAACTTTTCAAACTACTGGGCACTCAACTAAACCACTCAATAGCATACCACCCTCAATCCGATGGCCAATCTGATAGAGTTAACCAATGCCTCGAGAACTATCTAAGTTGTATGTGCAGTGATAAACCTAAATCTTGGTCCAAATGGATCTCTTTACCTGAATGTTGGTATAACACTTCGTACCACTCATCTCTCCAACTCACTCCTTTTGAGGCCCTTTGGGCTATAAGCCACCTCAATTAGCTATCCCTCAACTGCCAAATACTAGCTGCCCAGATGTAAACATTTTTCTTAGTACCAGAAAATCTACTATGCAGTTACTTGAAGAAAAATTACATTAAGCTAAGGAGCGCATGAAATTTTTTGCAGTTAGACATCGATCTGAGAGGTCATTTTTGGTGGAAGATTGGGTGTATCTGCGTTTGCAACCATACATGCAAAACTCAGTAGCCATGAGAAGGAATTTAAAGCTAGCCCCCAAATTATATGGTCCAAACCAAATCCTCACCAAGATTGGACCGGTTGCCAACAAGCTAGCTTTACCCCCTACATCAACAATCCACCCCATCTTCCATGTTTCAATTCTTAAAAAGAAGGTGGGAACCAGTATCATACCTGAGATTCAGCTACCCATTGTACAAGAGGATGGTCATTTTATCCTTGAACCAATCGCTATCATAGACCGACGGCTAGTTCACAAGGGGTTCAAAGTGTTGCAACACATGTTCTTGTCCAGTGGGCTAACACTCGGCAGTCAGATGCGACTTAGGAAGATTATGAAAGGATCATTCAACAATTTCCTCATTTGGATCCTTGCAGAAAAGGATGCAAAAAGTGGGAGCATATGTCAGACCCCCAATTATTAGTTAAATTAGTTAGTTAGCTGAGTGAGTTGTAAAACAGATTGTTAGTTGGATTAGTTGGTTAGTCACAACAGCAAAGAGTTATTTAGAAGTTAGTTCAGTTGTGTGTAAATAGAATTGATGAATCCGATTGTAACTATCCCAGAAATAAATCAAATTCTATCTTTTCTTTCTTAATTCTCTCTATTCTATTTTCTATCTTCTCATCCTTATTTTATACTTTCATAATCTAGATCATAATGTAAATCAGTCAGGCTAAGAATCTGACAGACTCCTACGGTTGTTATTGCGTACTTCGCACCCCATTTTCATTTGATAGCCATTAAGTGAGTGATGTGTATGATCTCTCAAATTCTAAATTACTTTTGTGACAGCAATAATGAGGTTCACTTCTAAGTATGGGTTTGGGTTCTAGCAATGAAATAAAGGGGCCCATGGGTTTTGGATTAAAGGGCAGCATGGAACGGGGTTGGTGGCGTAAGTTGGTATGGTACAGTGACAACCTACTCAAAATAATAACGGGTGGCCATCCCTATACTTTATTAAATCAGGTATCTCAAATGGCACAGTCTCAACATCAACTGACAATACTAAGTAATATAAGGCTAACTACCCGAAACTATTAAAAGAGGGTGCCAAAAAAAATTTAAAACTTCTATTTAACACCAAATGAAACCAACCATGCAACCAGACAATTCAACATCTAACTATGACGAGTGATACATGCAACTCCAATAATATGAAAGAGTACAATACAATGTACAACAAAATCTGTATAATGAAATACCCGAATATGCTGTCGGGTAACAGACAATACAATGATCTGAGAGAGAGAATATAAAGGTACGAATCTACTACACTTGGGTATAAACCCGATATATAAACTGAATCCTATTTTAGATATACAAAGATAGGAATCGACTAAAGCAAAGTGCTGCAACAGTCCGCTACTGCCACAGCTCCACGAATACACTGGATGGATGGGCATCAATGGCATCCTTGCGGAGAACACCTAAAGTAATACAACATATATACACATGGAGGGAGAAAATATAAATGGGTCAGAGCCCGAGTTGAAAACATTTTATAGCAAGTGCATCAAAATGCATAATAATTATAAATATTACTACATGATTAAGGTGGAGTCAAACTTTCTTTAAAATCCAACTCACCTCTCAACTAAAGCGCGCAACTAAGCATATGCACGTGATCTCCAAAAGAATGCCCCCAAGTCTATTTAGGCAAAAGAATCTATCTAGATCCTAAAATGAATATTCGATTAAGATCATCTAACTTTTTTCGCAATCTACACTTAACTAAATTCCCATCTAAAACATTTATATACATTTAATGTTATAGTACTCTTTATAGTTGTTCATTTATTGAACAAATAAAGTTGCATAACCATCCACAATTCAACTTAATCACAATACCTCAACATTCTCTTACTAGAATTTCATATATTCTAGTTATGCCCTCATTTGGCATGAAATCATATATATGAGTTATCAGCATCTAAGTTCTAAGGACTAAACTTCCCCCGATTCTCAATACTGTATGACGTTTCGTGCGTGGGACATCTCGCCAAAGAAAAATCCAAACAAGGAACCCCCCCCCCCTCCCGTTACACTACTCCTGACACTATTGATGCTCGAGATTCATTATGCCCTCAATGCATGATGCATGTAACACAAATTCTTTTTATTCCAATTTTAATTGATTATTATTCCCAATTCTCAATAGTACACGATGTTTCATGCGTGGGACGTCTCGCAAAGTGAAATCTAAACAAGGAACCCCCCCCCCCCCCCCCCATTATACTACTCCTGGCACTGTCGATCGTCGGGATAGGTGATATATATAAATATTAGCATTAGGGACTAACTTCTCCCCAATTTCCAATGTTACACTGCGGTTCATGTGTGGGACGTCTCGCCGAAGCGAAATCCAAACAAGGAACCCCCCCTATACACTAATCCTGGGAACGTTGGTCGTTGAGGTCCATTATGCCCACGATATCCAAATACAAGCACAACAACAATATCATAACCATCCAAAAGACATATAGCTCGAGGACGCAGGCTCACATTGCTATCATCTTCCAGTTGCCCATCCACGTAGCAAACTGGGGCCACCTGGTGGGGTTTAACGGCACCCACGTCGTGATCAACTCACGCACACAATGTCCCGGGAAGCGGTCATAGCTCCTAACCGAAAAGTGAGAACGACACATACCCATGACTTCTCACCCCCAAAATAAATATATATATCACATAATAATCAACATGGACAACTATGACCTGGGGAATATCCACACCCTGCTCATCGAGCCAGGATGCTCACCCTCATCGCACACAACTTCCCAATAATAGCAAGGAGGGGGTATGCTTCACTATATATATATATATATATGTATATATATATATATATATATATATATATATATATATATATATATATATACCATCATATAAGGTATACATACATCATCACATCCTATAAAGATATACCATCATATAAGGTATACATGTCACATCGTTTTCATATTAATAATAAGCTGTTAGGTGCAAATGAATTAATATCATTGTTTAGTATATTTCCCTCTTGATATACTAATCGTTAATTCTCACACATTTTCCCCACTTAGTATACACTATACTATTTCTCACTTGAAGCTCACATATCGCTTCTATTTATGAATGGTCTCTCAATTCTATTTAAGTTAAGGATATCCTCTATCCTAATGCACCTCAATTAACATTTATAATTCTCCATCCATAATAGGGTTTAATTCATTTTATGAGATTTGATCCTAAGATCCAATATCTCTAGGTTATTCTCATTCTTTCGTACACTTACCTAATTATATCCAAATGGAATTTAAAATGATAGTGGGCTTCCCCACTTAGAACATACCAAAATCTCTAATTGGTATTCCTCAATTTAAGTCAATACGACTCTAATAATTTCTTATAAGGGAAACTCCCTAAAAGTCTCCAAAACATACTCCATACGATCCCTATAGAGGTTCCCAATCGATAACCTCGAATAAGACGGAACAAAATTCTCCCTAGAAAAACATCCCTCGAAAAGCCCTGTTTATGAATCGATTGGGGCCAATTCCGAATCGATTCGTCGAATCGATTCGGCCTCCAAGGCGAATCGATTCGGGTTATCAGACCTGGGACTCTATCTCAGGTCGAATCGATTCGGTCACTCAGACCTGGGCACCTGCAAATTTCCAAATCGATTCGGCTAAGGGGCCGAATCGATTCGGCCTACCTGGAGGCACGAAAATGGCTACTTTTTAGTAAGCCAAAATGGCCAAAACTTATTTTAATCATCTTCTCTTCATTTCTCTTCAACCCAATCACATATATATCATTAAGATTGATCCTAGAATACATTTAAACTAATTTCTAACATCAAATCCAAGATCTACATAACAATTCTAAAATTATACCCAAAAGTTAGGTTTTGATAAACTAAACCTAAAACCCAAAGATTTAATCCACAAATCATGCAATAAATGATACATAACAATTATTTAACAAGTTTAATCACTTGCCTAAGGTTCGTAGGGTCTGATTCATCCTCAAGATCGCGTAGACCGAAAATATCCACTCTCTCTCTCTTTTCTCCTTATTTCTCTTCTTCTTTCTTCTTTTCTCTTTCTTTCTTTCTATTTCTCTTTCTCTCTTTGGAGAAATAAATCTCACATAGGCTTTTAAGCCCTAACTCCAAAGATACACAACTTTAAATGATAATACACACTTTAAATGACTCGGTAACTTTAATTCGAGTCAAACCTACCTAAAATAATTATAAACCTAAATAGACCCCAAGTACAGTCATTTCGACTATCTCGACCCTTCCGGACACAACTACACCCTCAGAATCGCCATTCGAAGCACTTTCTACCGACCTCAAATTTTGACCTCAACTGCCAATTTAATTAATCTCTAAATAAAATAATATTTATTTCTCCCAAAATAAATAAATCATCGTCTCCAAGACCTCGGGTTGTTATAGGTACCTCTTTAATGTTGACTTTTCTTGGGCTTGTGAAGTTAATTATAACGTAAACGACGCCAAATGGGAAATAAGAATAAGATATCACACATCTCAACTCTCTATAAATAAACTCTCCAAAATATAGAATACCTCAAATGAGGCTACAAATAGGATATTTATAGGTGGGAAGTAGCTTAGACTCCAAGCAATGATCTAATTATAAATAGATACATATTAGCCTTTGGCACTTCCTACGCTAAATACCAAGCAAACAACTACTAAAAGAAAATACAACAAAATAAAGAAAATAATAAATATGCCACAAAGTTCTAAAAATACTAAAAAAAGCCCATAATCTTCCAATTCACATCATTTTCCCTGCCTTCGAAAAAGCTCGTCCTCGAGCTTTCAAAATTGAAGAATCATCTGAAAGGCTCCCAAAATGTGTGAAAGAGAGGCAAAAACTTGTGGGGCCAAAATTAATTTCTGAAAATTTTGAGGAAGAGGTCATGCTTCAATTCTTGCTTCAATCTTCATCATCTTCCTCTTGCCTCTCATGTCAACCATCAAAAATAGCTTCCACCCAGGTCAAAAACCACTTTTGAGATTTCAATCCCTAGTTCTTGAACATATTGGAGGATTCCACCCAGGGAAGGGGGTAGATCGACTAGCATAGGAAGAATTTGGGCCAAAATGGGTCAAAACCCTAGGGTTTCATGGTCGTTGGCAGGATCTGGATGGTTTCCAGCCATCAGAAGTGGGTGCTTAATTTGATCGCGAGGAGGGGGGAGGATCGGCTGTTGGAGGTGGATTTTTGCCTCTGGAAGCTGTCAACCACTGCTAGGGTAAAACCCTAGCTGGCCGAGACTATTTTGGGCGGTGTGAGGCAGATCGATCAAATGGGGTGTGGTCCAGCCCAGGTGGGAGCGTGAATGGGTTGTGCAGGGGTGTTCTCTGAAGGTGGTGTGACTGGTCGGCGCCAAAAATGAGTCCTGGAGGCTAGACGGAGGTTGGACGCCACCTTTGCCATCTCTGGTATAGTGGTGGATGGGCTAGGGTTTGTTGAGGTCACTATTTTTAGGGTGGAAATGGTTGCAGAAACATGGGTAGAGGTGTTTTGGTGGCTAAGGCTAGTGTGTACGGCAGTGGTGGAAGGGAGGCGAGCCTTAATATCTTTGAGTCGGATCAAGAGGTGGTTCAAGACCTCCTCGAGTCGATCATAAAAAGCTTCCACTGAGCATATCTTGATCCGACTCAAAGATATTAAGGTTCTTAAAACCCATTTGTCGTTCTTTACGATTTTTTTGTGTTTTTTTAGAACAACAACAACGGGTAGAACCAACGAGGCGTTGATACCAATTGACATAAATGATGCCAAATGGGAAATAAGAACAAGATATCAAACATCTCAACTCTCTAAAATATAAAATACCTCAAATGAGGCTACAAATGGGGTATTAAATATAGGTGGGAAGTAGCTTAGGCTCCAAGCAATGATCTAATTACAAATATACCCCTATTAGCCTTTGCAACTTCCTACCCTAAATACCAAGAAGACAACTACTGAAAGAAAATACAATCAAATAAAGAAAATAAAACAAATGCCACAAAGTCCTAAAAATACTAAAAAATACCCATAGTCTTCCAATTCACATCAGATTCCATTTATGGAGAGAATTTTGGGCCCAAATCTAAAATTCACTGCAGACCCTTTTGACCCAACATTTTCAAGCCTAATTCCCGCTGTTTAGGTGACTCCAAGTCAGTTTTTGAGTTCGAGCACGACTGAAGAGAGGGGAGAGTGGTGTGAACGAGAGGATGGGTATAACCGTCTATTTTATTTTTAATTCTCTTTTATTTTTTCTTATAATTACTTAAGGAGAGGATGGGTATACTATGTATTTTACTAATTACTTAGGGAAGTTAGGATTACTTTAGTACTCTTTGTGAATATGAATATTCTAGACCATGTTATATCATGGGGGATCATCCTTAAGTGATACCACCCATACTCAACTCAACAAAGCCTTTTTCCAATTTTTAGGGTCCGCTACATAAATCATATTTTTCCATTCCTCTTTGTTCAGCGCAATATCCTTAGTTTAAGCACATGATATCATGTAATTGTTTACTTCATGTTGATCTAAACAAAATATATGGATATATACTATTAGTATTCGAATATCTGGAGTTTTGAATGAAATACGTTAATTGTTTTTAAATACAACTCAATCATGTCATACATGTATAACGCCTTCTAGATACTAAGTTGCAAATGTTGAGTCTCAGAACTACAAAAAAAGAAAAAAACATATAGAGAGTTAGAAGTCTAATTCAAGTGTTCAACAATTGAATTCGGATGTCCAACAATTACGCGAGATTTTTTTATTGATTTGAGGTAAGGGATTTACACAATATGCTGATAAATATCTCGAGGGTATCTTTTTGTGCCAAATTCAATTTGTACTGCTATTGATTATGTCGTTATTTTTATTGGAATTGGTGTTGAAATATTGTGTATTTGGTTATTTGGGCAAAGTGCCATCATATTTTTATATAACATTGAGAATGAGCACCTGCAGAAATTCCAAAAGTCCAACATCCAGAGTAAGATCTTAAGATGGTAGGTTGAGATGAGGTGAGGCAGGTGACTCATTGATGCATTATTGGGAAGGATATAGGTACAAGAAAGTGTCGCATTGTACTCGTACGGTGTTCGTATTATCGCATTTTTACCCGTTAATATTGAGCATTATATTCTCGTCATATTATGTTCTTCCCATTTCTATTTTAGAGGAAAAGTATTTTGGATGGTGGACAATATTTGGTGATGAAAGATTTCTAGAGGACTCATGACATTGATATTTTTGTATTATTATTTTAAATTTTTTTTGCGTTTTTATTAAGGGAATGGTGTATGTAATTTTTAAGTAGATGAAATTGTAAATTTTGCAGTATTTGAAAACATTAAATTTGGTGTGAAAATCTTATTTATTTCATTTATTAGAGACTCCTTATTAAATTTTGTGAAAATTATATTCTCTAAGGTTGTTAATCTATAGTTTAGGTAAGTGGCGACTCGAATTTTTTGGGTTGTTAATATTTATTAGCTCATGCGAGAAGACTAGCAATAACATAGTGGACTGCTAATTATTAGGCCTAGACAACCTTAGATTATTGAGCTACAGCATTTTCATGTGGTGATATCCGAATTCGTCATTTGTTCAACAATAAAAAGATATGTTGGGTATCGATCCTCAGGGAAACAGGACTAATGAAGTCGAGACGATGTTGGAAAGATAAGGGTAGCCTAGCTTTGACTCTAAAAAGAAACAAAAAGATGATTTGGAAAACGAAACTGTGGTGACAATTATTATGCAACACAAATAGATAAGATAAAGGCAATCACCAAGTGGGAAGGAAGAATGTAAAATTACAATCATGCAACAAAGGATGTACGTGGTTCATCAAAGAAGTGCCTACGTCCACGGTGGTGCATTTGGTTTTATTTCTATATACTCCGGGGAGTGATTACAGAGAATACAACTTGTCCTTTTGCCCTAGACCTACGGTTTAATATACACATATATATTTAGGTGAGTGGGGGGGATTGGTTCCCCCACGTCTTCCATCTCCCCTATAACTTCCCTTCTGGGGAACGTGGGAAGAGACCGGATCAAAATAAGAGGTGGGGGGGCCTAGACTTTGGGCAGCCTGAACTGGGCTACTCGTCCAGGATCATGGTCTTAATTCTGGGTACCCACAGAAACTACAACAACTAGATGCAATTTTAATAATGATTAATTAAAGTAACTACGAATTAACAAAAATGCAACTACACTAATTAAACGAAAAGCTTATGAGAATTGGACTAAAAACTTTAACTGTGAGATGAGACAAATAGGTCCGGTTACAATCCCCCACACCATAGTAACTCACTTCGTAGAATAATAGATTCGGATTTAGAATTTTACATGAACCCGGTCTTTAGTACTCCCAAGCATTACACATATGAGGGATCGTTGCATGCACAGTATGTAATCAAAGGATGAGTAAAGCGGTGTCACATTAAGCAATACGCGCGTCACACTCTTAAGCATCCCGGTTACCTAGGGCAAACGAGATCAAAAGTCCTACGACGGTTGCACCAGTTATACAACACGATTCATTTAATAGTTTAATTCAGAAAATCTATTTCCAATTATCGTGAATTACATCAGGTGGGGTTCATGCACCCCAACCCTTAGAAAGTTAGCTAGACATGATTAGATTAAAGAAAAACTGGGTTTTTAAGAAATAAAACATCAACTCTAGAGAAACTAATTGAAAAGAGAATTTCACAAGCAATTAAACCTAATGAGCAACTGAAAATTAAAGGAAAGGTGTTACTTGAATTGCAGAAATTAAACTCAAATCCTTACAGTAAAATCTTCTTATGAAAAACTAGGGTTTTTTACTACAAAAACCCTCTACTCCTACTTACCTAACCTAAAAATTGAACTCCCTATATTATGGAACTAATATGAATAAATAGCTATGAAATTTACACGAGTTTTACTCCATTACAACTCTGATAAAGAATAGAAACTTTCATAAAAATCCAATGTGGTCCGGACCCGTAGGGGTAGGCGGTCTGAATCGGCCCCTTATTTGAACTAGTGTTCCTTGGCTTGAGGCGGTCCGAATCCTTTTAGGGAAAAAGATCCGGATCGCCCTCCTTTTCTTTACAGTGATTCTTTTACCAGGGCGGTCTAGATCTTTTTCTGGAAAAACGTCTGGATCGCCTGGTTTTTCCATCCAGAGAATTTGTTTAGAGATCGGTCCGGATCTTTTTCTGGAAAAAGGTCCGGATCGCCTTGGTATTTCATGCAGATCTTTTTCGTGATTTTTCTCAATTTCAAATATTCGTAACTTGTTCATCGTAGCTCGGATTAACTTGTCGTTTCTTCCAATGCTATTGAGATTGAATTCTCTTCAACTTTCTAGTTGGCTTCAACTCCGGACGAAGGTTGAAAATTTATGAAATCGCCCTTTGACTTAATTAATTGCTTTTCTAGTTTCTTTCTTCCTCAATGCTTCAAATACCTTTAAAAGTTAGGAGAAATACACGAAATAGATGTACTTGTTAGAAGGAGTTAGTATCAAAGAAATTCGATAATTACACTCATTTTACGTTACTCGAGATACTAAAAGTCTCTAAATTAAAGGGGTAAATTCGAAAGTTTGAGCCTAATCAAACCCTCCTAACTTAGAACTTTGCGCACCCCGAGCAATGTAAAAGAATGTACTATGGATCAACTCTCAAAAATTTCATTTTATTGGATAGATTACCACTTTCGCGGGCAAGCCTTTAAACCCCTAGGTCACCCTAGTAGGACGAGTTGTGTCTCGTGAGGGTTTGCAGTAAATACTACCACAAAATTCAACTTAAAGAAAATTCAAAATAGTCAAAAATTGTATAATTCAAACTTTTCTAGAAAAAATTCATCATCAATTCATCTTCAAGAGTCTCAAATCATAGTGTGTGTGTGCGAAGCCAAAAATTTAACATCGAAATTCCACTGATTGACCATTACGTTACTTATCCGAAAAATTGTTTTGATTCAAATTCTTATGGAGTTCCCTCACAAACGAATATCTCGGAAATCTGGCTATTTCTCTCAATGTGTGTGATATAAAGAGTAAATGCAATGGAACCAAGTTCACGCACACAAATAGAAAGACGAAATTCTATGGTAAATGGATTTCATCATCGGATTACGATTATAAGGAAACGGGAAACATCGCCTCTTTTTTCACACTTTTAATCTCTTTTGTTATCTTTTAGTGTTTTTGCTCTCCACGCGGTAACCAGTTTCGCAATTTGGACTCAGTTAGGACTTTTTCGGGTTTTAAGGTGTAATGGGTTTGGGAAATTTGGAATTGGAAACTATTCTTAAGATGTCCATTAGTGCTTTTCCGAGATTTTGCTCATTTTTTCTGATTTTTCTATTTTTTTTTCGGTTTTAATACTTTTCATTTCTTTCTATTTTTGTTGAGCATTTCTATTCTTTTAACCATTTTTGTTGCACTTTTCGGGCTTAAATTTTGACATTTTCAGCTTTCTCAATTCCGGGCTAATTGGGTGTTTTCGGGTTGTCAAATGAAAGGAAAATTTTTATTCGGTTCAAAACGGGTTGCAAAAAAGGGTACTTTTTCATGACTTTTTCTTGCCAACATTTTTGGGTGACAAACGAGGGCCTACTTCATTGTCCAAATTATTAGTTGTGTTACCATATGCATTTCGAGGTCAATTTTAGTTTAGAGATTCATTTAGCGGATTTTTCAAGACAGCATCTCACACGTTTCCCGTAACCGATCAAATCAAAGGAATTGAGATCTTCAATGACTTTTTAAAATACTAAATAGAGCTTTGAGTTAACCATTAACTCGGATTGATTTATACACTCACAAAAAGGATAGGCTCGAATCTCACTGGTTGGTTAATCTCCACACTTATTCGTTTAGTCCTCCATGTTCGCTCAATTTCCGTATTTAGTCAATTTCGGCATTGTGCATTATGTTTTTACGATTTGAGACTTTAAACCGAATTTTAATGATATTTTTGAAAAATTTAAATTCCAATTTTTATTTATTTTGAAGAAAAATATTTTTGGTTTTTCTGAGCTTTTCAAATTTTTTGGGAAACTTTGTAGTTTTCTTATTTTTTTTGGCATTTTGAAAATTGTGAAGTTTTAGAAATACGCACTCGTCACCCCCCCACCCCCCCAACTTAGACATTTGCACGGTCCCCAATCAAAAGGACTAAAAGCTAAATAAGGAAAAATAAGAGTGCGAAAAATAAAACAGACAAATAAAAAAAATACGGATTTTTATTTATAATGACTATGGTACATCATAAGGAAAGAGCATACAAGCATAGAAGCAAACCAAGAAAATTACACCGACACAATCACCAAACACAAGATTCACTGGGGTGGGGGATTGGAGCTGCCAGGTGCGCTTGGGTCCTACGGATCATAAAAGTAGCTTGGAGGGGGGCGACCAAAATTGAGTTCGTACATGTGAGTTTGGAGATGATGCATCATGCTCGTATCCCGTAGGTAGGCCGCTTGATCCCTATTGTATTGCGTGAGGAACCCGTCAAATTTTCTCTCCAATGTTGTTAGGCACGCGTTCGTATCGTTCTCGGGTAGCTCAAAATCATAATCGTCTTCGTCCGTATCGGATCCCACCCCTTGGTCGCCCATTTCCACGTCGGTCTCTTCACCCAAATCCGCCGCATCAGCTGCTCGTGCTCATAAGACGGCCCTTCGGCGCTCACTCTTGATCCGATTACCTTGGCCAAAAGGGGTTAGGAGGCAGAGGGAACCAGCATGTGTCTCAATGAGGTGATCGGCTAGAATGGAAGTAATAAGTAGGGCATAAGGAAGCGGAGTGATGCCCCTTGCATCCAACACCGCAAAATACACATCACGTTAAATGATATGGGCCAGATTAATGGAGGAGGGTTCAAAGAGGTGGTACACAAGTGTGACCTGCCGGGGTCGCATGCCGAAATCGTTGGAATTTTGAAGAATATTCGCGAACACGATTTGAAACGTAAGACGCGCTTTTTCGCTCAACTGGCCGATTCGAAAAACACCTGTGCCCCAAACTTCCCCGGGTGCTAAACGTTCAATGAGGACGTCTTTTTCGAGTGGTGGGGACACGTTGGGATAGATGAAATTGGTGGGATTGGAGACATCTTTTTCGGCGAGCTTCTCGGCAAGTGTCTGTATAGTAAATGGGATGCATTGGGGCCTCACAGACGCGCTTCGGTGATGAATTCTCTAGTGAGGACGAGTGTGCCGTAGAACTCACGGACCTCGACTGCCCACACTTTGTTGTAGGGCTCATGAAGGTAGCGGCGCCAACCCTTAGGAGTAAAGAGGGTGGTGACAGAATTGGGCAGCTCATCCCCATTAATGGTCCACTCTATTTGGAGATTGTGCGTGAGCCCAAAGAATGCCTTGCACCACCGCCCTTCTTGGTCGAAGAGGTAGCCGTAGGGGTTGTTTCCTATGAAGTTGACGAAGTTGTATTTGGTGGGTCTGTCTTGGTCAGCCATGGAGTGAGAGTGTTTGTGGGAAAAAGTGTTTGAGAGAGGAAGGAGGGGAAAATTATTTAGAAAAATGGGTATGGGAGTGATTTGGGGGGGGGTAGGTCTCCTATTTATAGGTGGGTGTGGAGTTGGGAAGGAATGGATTTTGAGGGAGAAGAGAAGGATGGAAAAGGGGGTGTATTTTGGGAGGGAAATGGTGGGGGGGGGGGGGGGGGGGATGATTTGGAGGGAAGAGAATGGATTGGGAAAGGAGGGATGCACCTAGGGAAAAGTCAAAGAAAAACAAGGGGCGATCCGGATCGTCGTGCTTATTTTTATTTTTGAATTCTTCGAAGGCGGTCAGGACCGGGTGCCCAGGGGCGATCCGAATTTCCTGCCTTTTGGTGACAGAACTCCTCTCTACTTAAATTCTGACTCTTTTGTTCAATAAAGGCTCTCCTACTTACTTTTAACTCCATTATGACCCTGATTTATGTTCAACCCTCATGTTCGAATCTCGAGATGGTCTCAAACTGTATGCTTCCTACCTGCGAATGTACTCGACACCCTTATAGGCAACCTGCCTACCCTATCCTAAGATACACCTAACTACTACACACAAGAATCACCCCATACGCGTCGGGGGTGCGACGACCTCTCAATTTCAGCTCACTGTTCATCGTAGACGGGGTTCGACAACCAAATGGTGTCAACATCCTCTACGCACGCCTCTAGATAGGGTTTTAGGCATTAGCCATTGACTTTGAACATACTTCACCCTTTTGGATCTTCCAATTCCACAGCTCCGTGGGGAAACACGGTCTTAATAACAAATGGGTCAGTCCAACGGGACCATAATTTACCCAAAAATAGATAGAGCCGGGAGTGATAGAGGAGTACCTTTTGTCCAGGTTGAAAATCTTTTCATCGGATAATCTTATCATGCGCGAGTTTCATCCTTTCTTTTGAAATCTTGGCATTCTCATACGCATCATTGCGTATCTCCTCCCACTCGTTCAGTTGAAGCTTGCGAGCTTCACTGACTTTATCCATATCATAATTTAACCTCTTGATGGCCCAGTACGCTTTGTGCTCCAACTCAACAGGAAGATGGCAAGGTTTGCCATACACAAAATGGAACGGGGACATTCTGAGTGGGTTCTTGTATACGGTGTGGTAGGCCCATAAGGAATCGTTCAAATGAAGGGAAAAATCTTTCCGGTTAGGATCGACGGTCTTCTCGAGGATGTTTTTGATCTCACGATTCGCCAACTTGGCCTGCCCAATTTTTTGTGGGTGATAGGTCATTCCAACCTTGTGAACGACACCATACTTTATCATAAGTTTCTCAAACGACTTGTTACAAAAGTGAATGCCATTATCACTAATTATCGCTTTTTGAGCACCGAAGCGAGAAAGTATGTGTTCCTACAGGAACTTTATCACCACTTTATTGTCATTAGTCTTAGTAGCTATAGCTTCCACCCCTTTTGAAACATAGTCTACTGGGACTAGGATGTATAGGTATCCTGAGGACCAGGGAAACGGGCCCATGAAGTCAATACCACAGCAATCAAAAACCTGAATGATGAGAATCGGGGTTAATGGCATCATGTCTCGTCGGGTAATCACCCCCATCCATTGACACCTGTCGCAAGATTTGCAATAATTTTTTACATCCAGGAACATTGTGGGCCAGTACAAATCGCTTTGGAGAAATTTAGCGACTGTCTTTTTCACAAAAAAGTGGCCTCCACATGCTTTCGAATTACAGAATTGGATGACTTTCAAAATTTCGTCATCTAGTATGCATCATCGGATGATTTGGTCGACGCAATATTAAAAAGGAATGGTCATCATAGAAAAACATGAGTGACCAAGTGATGAACCTCTTCTTATCTTGCGGGGTCCAATTGGGAGGGACGGCTCCCGCGACAAGATAGTTCACTATATCCGGAAACCAAGGCAAAGAAGAGGTGGCAAAGAGTTTCTCATCCGGAAAATACTCGTCTATGGGTGTGGGATCACTAGGTAGGTCGGACGAAAGCCGTGATACGTGATCGATGACGACGTTTTCTACTCTTTTTTGTCTTTAATGGAGAGATTAAACTCTTTTAGGAATAGCTTTGCATCTTTCTTTGCAAGGAGATATTTTAAAGTCATGTGGTCGGTAAAACAAGTGATGGGGGAACTGATAAAATAGGACTGAAACTTGTCAAGAGCGAAGACTACCGCTAGAAATTCCTTCTCCGTGGTGGAGTAGTTGAGTTGTGGTCCGGTAAGAGTCCGACTAGTATAGTAGATGACATGAGTGTTTTTATCTTTCCATTGGCCCAAAATAGCCCCTATCGCATAATCGCTCGCATCACACATAAGCTCGAATGGTAAGGACCAATCCGGAGCTTGCATAATGGGAGTAGACACAAGCATGCTTTTAAATTTTTCAAAAGAACTTTGGCATGCTTCAGTCAACTCGAATGGGGTGTCCTTCATAAGAAGGTTGCTTAAGGGTCTAGCGATGGCGCTAAAGTCCTTAATGAACCTTTTATAAAACCCCGCATGGACCAAGAAGGAGCGCACGTCCTCAAGCGATTTTGGTGGGGGTAGGTCAGCAATGACATCAATTCTTGCTCGATCAGCCTCGATCCCTTTGGATGACACGATGTGGCCAGGAACTATGCCCTCAGTTACCATGAAATGTCATTTTTCCCAATTCATCATTAAGTTCTTTTCCACACATGGGGTTAGTACTTTTACAAGATTGGCCAGACATAGATCGAAAGAGGTGCCAAAAACACTAAAGTCATCCATAAACACCTCTAGCCCTCTCTCAACCATTTCACTGAATAAGCTCAACATGCACCTTTGAAAGGTCGCCGGTGCATTACACAAGCAGAATTGCATACGTTTGTAGACAAAGGTTCCAAACGGGCAAGTGAAGGTCGTCTTCCCTTGGTCAAGTACATCTACCTCAATCTGGTTATATCCTAAATAACCATCTAGGAAGAAATAGTAAGGGTGGCCCACTACTCTTTCAAACATTTGATCGATAAATGGCAAGGGAAAATGGTATTTCCTAGTTCCTGTATTGAGTCTCCGGTAATCAATGCAAACGCGTCACCCAGTGGTTGTACGTTGGGGAACTAGATCTCCCTTGGCATTTTCAATCACATTCATGCCCGACTTGTTCGGGATGACTTGAATAGGGCTCACCCACTTGCTATCCGAGATTGGCTAAATAATCCCAGCATCCAATAACTTAATGATTTCGGTCCTCACCACATCTTTCATTATGGGGTTTAGCCTTCTTTGCATTTCTCTCGAGGGATTAACATCCTCCTCAAGGTGAATCTTATGGATGCAAATCATAGGGCTTATCCCCTTTAGATCATCTATACACCAACCAAAAGAACTTTGGTGCTTCCTCAAAAATTTTAATAACTTACCCTCCTGCTCTTCATTTAAGCTAGAGGAGACAATAACATGAAATTTCTCACTTTCACCTAGGAAAGCATATTTAATGTTGGAGGGTAGTTTATTCAACTCGAGAGTCAGGAACGAATCGCTAGAGGGAACCATGAGTGCCTCCCTCGGTGGTAACTCTTCGAATCGAGAAACCCAACTAACATCTCTCGCGTCCTCGTCCGACGCTCCCTCATCGAGTAAGTCTTTCAACTCCTCAGTCTCTCTCTCATACTCAGTGTAAGCTCCCTCTCTCTCATGACTAGACACTGGGCAAGCTTCTAAGGCGTCTCCAAAGTAATTTTCCTCAATGTGCTCTTCTACGATCTCGTCAATTAAGCTCACCGCGTGAAGATCATCTTCTTCCCTTCTTGTTGGGCTATGTTGAAGATGTTTGCTTCTAAAGTCATATTCCCAAAATTGAGTTGCATCTGTTCTTTTCGAGTATTTATCAGTGCGTTAGCCATATCTAAGAATGGGCATCCAAGAATGATGAGAACACGATTTTTTGAGGCGAAGGAGGGTTCCGTCTCCCAAATGACAAAATCTATCGGGAAGTAGAAAATGTCCATTTGGACTATCACGTCCTTAACTATACCCCTCGTTATCTTCATGGTTCGATCCGCTTATTGGAGAGTGATTCTTATGGGGTTAAGATCACCCGGATCAAGTTGCCTATAAATTGAATAGGGGATATTATTAACACTTGCCCCCAAGTCGAGTAAGGCTCTCTCAATTTTATTCTCTCCAATAGTGCAGGAAATGGTGGGTGCACCGGGATCTTTATATTTAGGTGGGAGATAGTTAAGAAGAATGGAGCCAACGTTCTGGGCTAGAAACACATTTTTCTTTACCTTCAGCCTCCTCTTGACATTCAATAAATCTTTAATGACTTTTGCATAAGCTGGAATTTGCCTTATTACATCAAAGAAAGGTAAGTTCAATCTCACAGTTTTAAGCACCTCTAGCACTTCATCACTTATGGTCCCTTTGTGGGAAGGAAGCAATCTTTGGGGAAATGGCGTAGCGAAGGGTGTCTTTATAACTCTCTCGGGCTCACTAATGTCTTCCTTTTTACTCTCGTTCAAGGGAATATTTCGGCCTCTTTCGTGCCGAGCGAATTCTCCTTGAATTTAGAAGTGTCGTGTGGGGGAGGTGATAAATCAACAACTCTCCCACTACGAAGAGTGGTTCAGCTTGGCAATGCTCCTGCTATTGTGTAGAGGTGGGGCTAACACTAGGTTGACCTTGGGGTAGTCTTTGGCCCTGGGCAAGAAATTTTCCTTTCTCTTGGATACTCAACGATGATTTCAACTACGAGATGTGCGCATTTATGTCGGCGAACATGCTTTCATTTCTAGCATTGGTTGCTCTTTGAGAATTTATGAACTGGTTTATTGTATCCTCGAGGTTCCTCCGCGGTGGATCTACATATGGAGCTGGAGGTGGTGGTGCTTATTGGTATTGAGGAGGTGGTGTAGGTTCCTGTGAATGTGGGTTCATCGCAGCTTGTGCTTGTCCATAGTTAAAACCAGGATGGTTTCTCCACGAAGGGTTGTACGAGTTCCCATGCGGGGCATTAAAATTTCTCTTGAATCCTCCTATAGAATCCACCTGCTAGGTGTGCATGGCTTTGTAGGCAGAAATCGTCGGGCATTCCTTTGTGCAATGGCCCGCCTCACATATAGTACACACCTTTTCTTTCAAAACACGGCTGGATCCGGGGATATCTCTCAACTGGCCATCAAACCACTCTTTCATATCTCTCTGAAACTGATCGAATCAATGATCTATTAAGGTATTACTATCAAAATGGTATAGACCGGATGCAGTAGAGAGATAGATGTTTGTCTAGGCCTGGCTTGGGTGTTGGAATCGGATGTGTCCCCTGCTTGAGTAGTCTCTGCGACATACTTAAGATGGGCCTCGACATCACTCGAGTTCAAAACCCAAAAATACCTTTCACACATTACTCAAAAATTCAAGTTTTACACACATTACAGACTTACCGGGATTATTACTTGAGCGACAGACTTGCACTTGAGCCCATATAACACGCACACTAGACAAATTTTTGATCGTGTCAAGTTTTTGGCCTCGTTGCCAGGGATTTAGGTAGACTTAGGTTAGATCACGTCAAGTTTTTATGAATGTTCTATTCTTTATCAGAGTTGTAATGGAGTAAAACTCTTGTAAATTTCGTAGTTATTTATTCAGATTAGTTCCATAATATAGGGAGTTCAATTTTTAGGTTAGATAAGTATGAGTAGAGGGTTTTTGTAGTAAAAAACCCTAGTTTTCCATAAGAAGATTTTTCTTTAAGGATTTGAGTTTAATTTCTGCAATTCAAGTAACACCTTTCCTTTAATTTTCAATTGCTGATTAGGTTTAATTGCTGGTTTTGATTCTAAAATTCTCTTTTCAATTAGTTTCTTTAGAGTTGATATTTTATTTCTTAAAAACCCTGTTTTTCTTTAATCTAATCATGTCTAGCTAATTTTCTAAGGGTTGGGGTGCATGAACCCCCCCCGATGTGATTCACAATAATGGGAAATGGAATTTTGAATTAAAATCTTAGATGAATTGTGTTGTATAACTAGTGCAACCGTCGTCGGATTTTTTATCTTGTTTACCATAGGTAACGGGGATGCTTAAGAGTGCGACTCACATATTGGTTAATGTGACACCTCTTTACTCGTCCTTTGATTGCATAGTATGCGGGCTACCATCCCTCATATGTGTAATGCTTGGGAGTACTAAAGACCGGGCTCATATAAATTTCCAACTCCGAATCTAGTATCCTATTAAGTGAGTTACTAAAGTGTGGGGGATTGTAACCCAACCAATTTGTCGCATCTCATAGTTAAATTTTTAGTCCAATTGTCATCAGCTTTCTGTTTAATTAGTGTAGTTGCATTTTGTTAATTCATAGTTACTTTAGTTAATCATTCTTAAAATTGCATCTAGTTGTGGTAGTTTCATTTTCCAAATCATCTATTTGTTTCTTTTTAGAGTCAAAGCTAGGTTACCCTTATCTTTCCAACGTCGTCTCGACTTCGTTCGTCCTGTTTCCCAGATGATCGATACCCGACTTACCAGGATTATTATTTGAGCAACAGACTTGCACTTGAGCCTATATAGCACGCACACTAGACACATTTGTGGTCACGTCAATAGGTGGGTGGCGAATTTAAAGGACGAAATTCATTTTCGGGGGAGAATGTAATACCCAAAGAATTTAAACAATAAATTTTAGTGAAAACTTTGAATCATTGGTTAAATTGGTTAAATTTAAATTTTAGTAACCTAAATGGGATAATTTTTGTAATAATTTTAATTGGGCATTTTAATAAATCAAATTGAATCATTTTTATGAAAATTAATAGGATAATTCCCGTGTAAAGTATGAAACTTAATGTATGAATTAAATTATATTTTGTTTTGAGTTTTAACTTTTGGGTATCATTTACTGGGTTTTTTAGAAACCCAAATGAGGCAAAAACAATGGGAAAGCAAACCCATGGGTTGGGAAACCCATTTGGGGAAGTTTGGACATGTTTAGATTTGGTTTTAAGGTCCATAAGAATATTAAAAATTAGGTTTAATGAGAGTTACATGAATTAACATTTAAATAGGAGGTTATGCTAAACATAACAATAAACCCTAAACTTATACTTCAACCTAGAGAGGGGTACTTAGGAGAGGAAGAGGCAAGGATTTCACAATTATACTCTATTCATTTCATTGTTGGGTTAAATATAAGATTTCTTGCGAGGGTTTCAACCCTCTTTCGTAGGAAAACATTTTCAGGTTTTATATTGGGTGCTTTGATCACAGCAAGGGAGGTAAGCCATATATAGAGATCCCGATTCAGTACTATAGGATTATATACTTGTAACCAGTAGTGTAATTTCATTCATTCATAGACTTGTACTATATTCTAACAATCATATTATACTTGGAATCATATTATACTTAGAGTTTGTTATTACGATATTTAAGTTGTAGAGCGAGTTTTCTATTATTGTCATATTCATATGGTTTTAGTTTATCCATTACTACAGCTCTCTTATGTTATTTCACTTGCTTTGAATGTTATCAATTATTTCTCTCGTATATTGGATATTTAGAATTGATCAACCTAAATATAGAATTTATAGGGTGTCACACTTACGAGGGCATCCATCGGTCTACGTTTTATGTGTTCAAACAATCTAAGATGATTTTCTCACAATTTATCTTCTATAGGATGTACTTTTACTGTTTCCCGAATTTGTTCATTTTTAATTTTATCGATTCGAGTGTTACCACAAATCCATCTTAGCATCCGCATCGCCGTCACGCTCATTTTCTGCACATTTTATTTTTTGATTTGCCCAACATTAATCTTATATACCATGGCTGGTATAATGGTCATCCTAAAAAAAATCCCATTTTAGCTTCAAAGGTATATACCGATCACACAATACACCAATCGCACTACTCCACTTAACCTAACTTGTTGTAATCCTATGAGTAACATCATCATTAATATCTCCATCTTTTTGGATAATTGATCACAAATAATGAAAAATATCATTTCTAGGTATCCATTGACTCTCAAGTTTCACCACATCTCCGTTTGTCCTCCAATTATTACTAAAATTGCATTCCACATATTAAGCTTTAATTTTACTTAATTTAAACCCTCTTGTTTCTAGAATTTCTCTCCACGATCCCAATCTAGTATTAATCCCTACCTTAGTCTCATCCACTAAATATTCCCAATATGACTAGGCTATCTAGCTCTAGAACCTTCCTCTTCTCTTTCCCTTAATAATGTAACCTCATTGAGGAAAGGAACAAACTTCACAGAATTTTCTTGTTTAAGAATGATTTTTTAGTACCATTGACTAATGTTTACATAAACTATACAAAGATCTCAACTTGTAAAATGCCATCAGCCCAACTCAACATCAACATAGAAAATAGAAAATTAACAAATGCATTGGATGAATGGCCCTTGAGGTGGACATAAAATTTCAAACTATCCCAAACGGCTTCTTTCTTCCTACTCTTCTTTCTCCGAACTATGACCTTAAAAAATTATCCCAATCCGAACAAGAAAAAACATAGCCATATCCATACATCTCCACAAGCAACTTATTATGACCATGCCTCACCATCTCCAATACAATAGCTTTGCTATTCTCGGAAAATCCCCCTCGATACTGAATTGAACCATCATCTTGTGCCAAAGAAACCTCAAGGAACAATGAAGCAAAAAACTGATTGATTCTTCTTCTGATTTGCAACATAACACACCAATCAAGTGACGGACAGCAATAAGGGTGTCTATTTTGCATCCAAACACAAGCATTGACTCTCCCATGAGAACTTGTCTCATAAACACCAGCATTTTTTTAGGGAATGCCGGTTGTCCATATGAATTTAAATGGTGCAAAGGTATTCAAAGAAAGAGAATTTAGTAAGAACATGAATTAAGAATTACATGTTAACCCTTCCAGTCTCGGCTTCCATATCTTAGCATCACTAGCTCCTTGGGATAATGAAGTTCCTTCTAACAAGTACAAATTGTTCACTTTCTTTCTCCTTAAAAGTCCTCCAAAGTTTAGATTCCAATAAGTTGAACCATTAACCAAGGAACATACATGCATTTCTTCTCTTTGTTCATTTTTTCCGATTTACCACGTTGTTGAAATTTGTAAAGAATTCATTTTATATTTAAACGTCAAATTTGTTGTAATTTGATTATGGACTTATGTGGTGGGGGGGGGGGGGGGGTGGAGAGTCTTTTAATTTAGAGTTGACTTCATTTCCTGTTCAATTAATTACTTTTTTTTTTAATTTATAAATTATTTAGAAATATTCATATGGCATGTACCAAGTTACATGGCCCGTTTCTGTTAAAATTTGGATGGAAAACTAATACAGAGGGTTATGTGAAACGGGTCAAAACTATAGGGGTATTATGTTGGATCAAACAAAGGGGAGCGACCCACAAACCCGAAATACCAAAAAAGTTTATGTAATTTACCCTCATATTAAGTCATAAATAGGCAGACGTCTCCAAAAGTTAGGTACTAAAATCAGATAACCCAATTTACTTTCAAAGAACAAGCCGGAAGTAATCAGCCAGCCAATGGAAGAATTAGTTTAATTTCCTACATTTTTCCATCACTTTTATGTTCTCTTTTATCTTCTTTCAATTTCATATGTTTTCTTTTCGGAAAAAACACCGATGGGACACTTCTTATTAATATTGATAATACATTTAATGAGGAAACTGCAATAATAGAAATGTTATTTATCAGTGTCGTGCTGGCATTTTCACAAAATTTCAGTACACTAGCAAAATGAATAGCAGGACAACATAAATGCACAAAAAGAAGCAAGAAAATTCGTAATACAGTGATATTAGGCAAAATAAGTACTAGAACAATATAAAATAAAACCATGGTAGTAGCTAGGGTAAGGAGACAATTCTACACTAAATGAGCATGACATAATGTTTACCTCATGTCGATATCCTCTACGATTAACATAGGAATGAGAGACATTAATGCACTATGATAGAGTTGCATGAACATTGTCACTCTTTATAATTCCTTTCCTCAAGATTATACAATCTTTGGCATTCAATTGTCATGCCTATTGCCTGTTGATAACTTCCATCCATGATACACCTTCAAAAATATAAATAAAATATAAAAAAATATTAGACAGTCGACATCTGTGGTTAAGACAAGGAAAACCATGGATAGCCTCCATACTTATCAACCATCCTCTCTACAATCTTCTCCAGCCTAGGATCGATCTTTGTCGCTTCATCATTAGACTCTGCTTCCGTAGTCCTAAGACTAGCATATTCATCAATGGCTTTAGCTGGGTCAAAAAATAAGGGGAAAAGATTGAGTCGATAAACTAGGAAGTTCAAAACTTTGGTTAAACATTTCAAGGACAATAATATTATACCACAAGAAAGTAAACACGCAAGTTTTTGAAAATTTGAAGGAAGAATGAATAATCCAACGCTGGATTCTTACCAAGAAGAGTGTGATCATAATCTGAATCCTCCGAAACATCAATTAGCGGACCAGCTCCAAGGGCATATGACAGTGAGTCATCCAGTTCACCCAAATAATAGAAAACCTGTGGACAAAAATAGAGATATATGTGAAAAGGAAAATTGGAGTTTTAGAGACATCTAAAGTAGCAACATGCAAGGTCATCGGATATCCTTCCTCGGCATTTAAGTATCTGTAATTAACTACTAGTAAACATCCAAAAAGCAGAGGGGGGAGGAAAAGGAGAGATTCTTTTTCTTTTTTCTTTCCTTTTATCAAATAACTCAAGGTATCCAGATTGTCAGCATGTACTTGATTAATTAATGAACAAATGTATATATACATAATTGGGTAAATTGCAAAATCAAGTTTGTGGTCAGTCTTAATTTTGGACTCGATATTTCGAAAGTTGCAAATGGCACTAATCTTCAAGGTTAATTTCACATTTTACCCTATATCATTTTAGAAACTTTTGATCTTCCTTCCCCATCCCTTTCCTTCTTTTGATGAATCTAAACGTTATTTTGTGGAATGGGAAGGTTTTCATAATAACTCCTCAAAAACACTTCAAACTAAGCCTAGTTATTTGGTTTGTCTTCAGGACACTAAAGTTGAGTAAATGTCTAGGGGTCTAGGGAAGGAAGATGGATAGATTGGGTGTCTTTAGGTACTGGGGAGGGCAGCTCGTGTACTTGTTTCAAAATGTGAATGATGGCTTCTTATATATATTCTCTTCTGTGGGTGGTGGGTGGAGGGGGGTGTTATAGGGTATCTATTTTTTGTTTTTTTTAGGGGGTTTGGAAAATTAACCCTGATATTTAAGGCCATTTTCAATTTTGGACCCAATGTTTCAAAAGTTTAGAAATTGATGCAATTAAATTCACTGTCATAATGCCTTTAAAATAGTTAATAGTTATGACGATTAGGTGTTTTATGCGGCATTTTTTTATATTGACCAATAAGTGATTGACACATTTCCAATATAAATTAATATTTTCTTTTAACATTAAAAAATTCAAAAAAAAATCAAATGCAATAACCCAACCCCAATCTATGATGTCTCTTTTTAACCCTCCCTCTCTATACTGCCTCTCCACACCCACAACCCCCTGCTCCCCAACAAACCTGCAAATCACTCCTCCCCACCCACCATCACATGGTTCTCCGTTCTCCACCGCAAACATCATGCCAAATTCTCTCTCTCCAGTATCCACTATCTCTCTTTATGTCTATACATACATATAGACACACAGATCTGTGCATACACAGATCGTGTGTGTGTGTGTGTGTGTGAGTGTATGTGTATGAAGTTTTATGTGTGTATTGATGTGTGCTTTTACTTGTGTTTATATATGTAGATGTATGTGTATATGAGTGGTTTTGTATGTATGTGTGGATGTATATGCGTGTATATAAGATTGTATGATGCTGTAAGTGGTTAGAGAGAGAGAGGGTGCGCCTTATTTTTTATTTTAGATTTTTATGTCCATGCATAGTAATAATTTAAGTTATATTTATTCGTAAATATATTTCCAGAGCAGGAAGGATATCTCAGATTCACTAACTACAGTCTTTTGTAACATTGAAACTGCTATAATCGTATCCATATTTACCCTGAAAAGGGGAGAGAATCCATAAAAATACCAACCCCAATATAGTAACATCTAGTGATATAGACCTGTCTCCCTGGTCTTGAACCTTATCAATTACAAACTCATCTTTTAACTCCGTAAAATCCATAATTTACCAATATCTCTACACCCACTATGTGCCTCAATCAGGCTTTACGACTCCAAAGATAGTGGGTGCACGCTCTAGATCCCCCAAACTCAGTATTCTAAAAAACACGCCTAGGCACGGAGCATTCTATAAATGTCAAGTTTTAACCCTAGACGTTTATTAGCGTGTGGTCAATGGGTTTTTTGGGGTAAGGCGTGAAAAAATGCGCCTTGACGCACGTCAAGGCGTGGTTTTTTTAACACAAAACGATGTCCTTTAAGAAGCCTTATCCTACGAGACATCCCCTATCAGTCGCGACCATCTCCTTTCAAAAAACATAAACCCACTCGTTCAGCAAACACACAGACCCTTTCAGCAAACACAAACCCACTCTCTAAAGCATCACTCTCGTTCACCATCTCTCTCGTTCAGCAGCCCTAACATGACAGCCCCTTTCACTCGCGACACAAACTCGTTCAGCATCTCTCTCGTTCAACATTTCTGCAAACTCTGTATATATTTCAAAAACTTGTTTATTTTTAGACCTAAGAACTATGTATATATTTTTTTTGAAAGTTTTAAGTTTCGAAAACTTGTATATTTTCTGCTCATATATTTTCTGAACTATTTTTCTAACTGGATCTTGCTCCTTATATGTTTTTAAGAACACTGTTTAACTAGATCTTGCTGCTTATATGTGTTTAACTTTAAATGATTGTAATATTTATGATTTTGTTTGGGACATGTTTTTTGGTTGCAAATATTCGGACATATTTTTAAGGTATGTACCATTTTAGTATTTTTAATCATAGTTGTCAAAATCGTCCGATTCGCAAGTCAAATCATTCGATTCATTCGATTCGGAGGTAAAACGATTCAAATCAGGAAGAGAATTGTAAATGTCTAAAGAATCGTTCGATTCGGGTCTGAATCGTCCGATTCCAACTTGAATCAGGAATCGGGTGAGAAAAAGATTCGAGATTTGGGGTTTTTTACTAACGTGCTACTGCTTTTACACTACAAAATGGGTTTTAAACTCATGTGATATTTAAAAAAAATAAAACTAAAATCACTTACGGCATTTCTTTTGCTGCAAATCAAATCCCCTTTTTGCCGTTCTTACAGATCGAAGGCCGTTTTGGCTAATCGAAGACAAAAAAAGGGTTTTCTTGCAAATCAGAGTGTCGTTCTTTCAAATCGAAGTGCCGTACTTACATATTGTACCCTTTAGCTGTTCTTACGAGGTGTTTTGGTTGTTTTGGTTTGTTTGGAAGGGCCGGTTTTTCCGCTTTTGTTTATTTTTTTGTTATAAAACTTTTTGTTATAATAGAAGTTATTAAATAATAGTTTCAACACTTTTTCCTGTTTTTAATGGAAGGGCCGTTTTTACCATTTTTGTTATAAAACTTTTTTGTTAAATTAATATATTTTACCGTTTAAATTAATATATTTTAATATTTGTATCATGTTTTAATATAGTTTAACTATTTAATTGTTCTAAATTAATATTTGTAGGATGTTTTAATATTTTGAGTTGTTTGTTAAATAAATTGATGATGACTTTTTATGATTTATTTTTGTTTTTTACATTTTTAAGCTTAAAGATTGAGAACATGTGCAACATTTAATTTTTGTGATATATTTTGGTGTATTATCACGTGCTAAGATTAGTTTTTGTTGTTATATCATGCTTAATTACCCATTCTATGGTGTTAAATCCATTAACGTATGTTTTACTACATTATTATCGTTTGGTTCCGATTCGACCGATTCGCGATTCGGGGGGTAAACAATCCACGATACGGTTCACAATTTGACAACTATGTTTTTAATAGCCTTGTTATAGTTAAAAAAATATTAAAATATATTAAAAAAATCCTAACGCCTTTTTACGCCTAAGGCCCGACTAGGCTTCTAAGGCTTAAGGTTTTCCCTCCACGCTTCGGTCACGCCCCACATTTCTTAGAACCTTGCCTAAACTAATGTCCCCATTTTAACATTTACTATTGAATTAGTGTCGGCAATAATGTGAATTCGGATATCAAAATAATTACAGAAAAATGGCTACCATACCAAGAAAGTATATAGAAGACTGGTTTATATATCTTAAGAATATATTATACACTCCATACAGTTTTACTCAACCCTTCAATATTGGTGGTACATGTATTCCTAAAAATATATTTATAGCGTTAAAAACAACTCCAACTAGTTTAAGCGTCCCACAGAAAACAACGAAACCTAACAACAGTTCTATACTAAAACCTATATCACCCATATACTCCACCAAACACCCTCCCAAGTTTGCCAAAGCATTCGTCACCTCCTCACTATAGAAATCAAAATTAATCTCACCTGAAGTAAGAGAAAGGAGTAATATATGACAAGGCCTACAACTGATTTGTACTACCTTGGTAGTGAACAAATCTGACATCTTCCAGCTACAATCAAAATCGCCTTGTTCCAAAATCCAAACATTAATCTTGTTATTCCCAACACCCAAAAATCCAAAAGTAATACTCGCTATGGTAGTCTTCTGGGGATCGATCATCTTCAAGGTTCTTAAACGCGCGAGGCACAGGGCGGGCGTGGGATAGGTGCCTAGGCCTAGGCGTATTTTTGTTGTTTAATGATTTTTTATACAAACCAAGTATACCTTAAAATATAAGTTACTAACAATTAATATTGATTTACTTCTAAGATTACTAACATTTCTTTATATTCTCATACAAAAATAAAAGACAAGTCCAATCAAAGTTCAGTACAAAACTAATAAACTATTTAATCACAACGACTCACAAGGATCGTATTATATAGAAATTTATTTGCACATGGACATTGGTATTAATACTTTAACATTGCTAACGTTTCTTTGAAGTTCCATACATAAAAAAATAATTGCTAACGCCAAGACAAACTGTAGAAATATTACACACATATATTTTGTGTAATTGATATATTACTCCTAAACAAAGATACAAATATTACACATAGTTACATTTAAAGATATTATGCAAACAATTGCTATTAAAATCATTGTATATATGCACAGAAAAATTAATACATACGATATATATATACCTATTTAAAATATATTTCTATGCATACTTTTTTTCTATTTTAGTACAATGTACTCTCACGTATTGATTTTTAATTTTTTCATTTCTAGTAATTCCTATCATCCACTAGAGCATCGTCATCTCACTAACATGGAGACTTTGTTCATGTTTTTTCTTTAATGCCCAACACTCTGCTTCATACAAGGTCGCTGGCCTAATAATTGTTCTATAAAATTTTCCTTTTAATTTATTAGTTATCCTCTTATCGAATAACACCCCACTCGATTGTCTCCATTTCATCCAACCAGTTGACTTTCTAATGGTAACATCCTCATCAATATCCCCATTATTTTGTAACATTAAACCTAAATAAAGAGATTCATTAGTTTGGTTACTCAACGCCTAATTATTAAATTTACATTCCATAAATTTCGTTTTATTTCTACTGATTATTAGTCCCATCAACTCTAAGGCTTTTCTCCAAGTATATACTCTCATCGCTAAGCTTTCCTTTGAAGTGTATATTAAAACTACATCATCTACAAACAACATACACCATGGGACATCTTCTTGTATGTCCTTAGTAATCTCATCCAAATCTACGGCAAATAAGAAATTAAGGCCGATCCTTGATGTAAACCCATTTTAATCATAAAGTCATTAATTCCTCCACATATAGTTCTTACTCTATTCTTTGTGTTATCATTAGGGGTGTGCAAAAAAAATGACCAACCCAAAAACCGAACCGAACCGAATCTAAACCGGCGTTTTTTTTTTGCCTGGTTCGGCCTACGGTTTGTGGATATAAAAAACTGACCATGTCGGTTCGGTTGACAGTTTATACATGGGAAAAACTGTTTCAAAACGAACCGACCCGAAATCAATATATATTAAAAAAAATAACTTATTTTTTTATATCCAAAAACCATTAACCAGCTTCAAAAACAGACCCAAACCTAAAACCGGCCTTAAAAAAAAAGCCGAAACAGGAAACCATCAAAAACCGACCCACAACCGAACCAAACCGAAACCGATGGGAACCGAAATCGACGATTTTTTTCATAGTCGGTTCGGTTTCGGCCTGACCTTTTCTAAAACCAAACCGATCGGTTCGGTTTGAATTATGGTCCAAAACCGACCCGAACCGACCCGTGAACACCCCTAGTTATCATGCATATCTTCAATAACTTTAATATAACTCATAGGGATACTTTTTTCCTTAAAGCCCACCAAATTATATCCCTAAGTACTCTATCATAAGTCTTTTCTAAATCTACAAAGACCATATATAAATTTTTATTCCTACTTCTAGATTTCTCCATTAACAATCGTAGTAAGTGAATAGCTTCCGTGGTGGATCTACCTAGCATAAATCGAAATTGATTTTCCGAAATAGTTGACTCATTTATTAAATCTTTGTTCTATAATCTTTTCCCATAATTTTATAGTATGACTCATTGGTTTGATTCCTTTACAAATTACCATAATTTTGTATATCCCCTTTATTTTTATACAACAGAATTTTGGTGTTTTTCCTCCACTCATCTGGCATGTTTCCTTCTCTTAAAATTTTACTCAATAAGTTCGTTAATCATTCTATCCCTAGATTTCCAAAGGTTCTCCACACCTCTATGGGTATTTTATCCGGGCCTTCATTCTTTTACATTTTCCTTATTATTGTATCTACTTCTTTGCATCTTTATTCCGATATTCTTCATTCAATAATCCATTTTTTTAAATAGGGCAAAAATTATTTTTAGATGATTTTTTTTTATGGGTACCTTGAAATGTTTAAGATGCACACAAAAAAAATCAATCCAAAAAATATTTTAAAAATATAAATCCCTACGTTGCAGACCCATAAGTGAGTCTGCACTCCATAATTGAATACTCAAATAGTTCCAATGAATGTTAATGTTAAATAGAAGCAATAAATAAAAGAATAAAAGAAAAGGAGAAAGTGGCCGAATATTAAACGCATGATACATACATAATGGGAACGCTAGTGGAGTTTTCGGGACAAAAGGAATGAACAAAAGCATTGAGATTGTTGAGACCACGAAGCTTGAGCGAAGGATGAGTCTCATTCAGCATAGCCAAAAGGCCTCCAGCAGAACTCACCATCGTCATCAATCCAATACTTCTTCCATATCAACACAAGCAAACCAAGAACCGGAGACAATGGCTATGTTCACTTTTGAGTTATTTGATTCATTTCTTGGGGATTGGATTTTCCAAACTCAAATCCACTTTATATATCTTCCGCGAGGGGTAAACATATTTCTAGTTTCACCCCTCAACTTAGGGGGTAGTTTGTTTTTGTCCGTAGGGTCTATGTAATTAAGGATAAAATATATTTAAATACGGTGAAAAGTAATATATTGAAATACGTTTTAACTTATTTAGAGTTAAATTTTCTTCTATGTTCTTATTTAAAATTTTATAATTATAGGGTTTCACAATGTCGACCAAACAAAAATTTCAATTTCAATAGGTGAAAACGTATTTCACCATATTAATTTTCACCGCGTTGAAACATAATTTACCTCGTACCAAACGGACCCTTAAAATTCATGTGAACCTTTAAGACTTAAGTGTTGTTTGTTTTTACCTCTTTAAGTCTGAATCTGAACTATTAAAACTTAAGAGGTACGAAATAGTATTTTTTTTAATGATTATGAGGCTAACGGCTATTTTTGCCTAAAAATGGTTATCCCAGCAATTGACCTAGAATTACGCTTTGTTTTCTCATCCCAATCTGAAATTAAAGTCTGAAATTTGAATTTAAATTTTTTATTTGTGTTTATGTCTAAATGAACCTTTGAATTGATGTATGTAGATATATTTAGATTGATATAGTTCTACCTTTTAACCATTCGGTAGCATATATAGTCGTTAACCTCTTAATCATTTAAAAAGACAAATGTTATTTGGTACATCTTAAGTATAAATGGTTAGAATCAGACTTAAAAAACAAAAACAAACAACCTCAAAATTTACACCATTAATACTTAAAAGGTATCAAATAGTGTTGGTTTTTTAAATGATTAAGATATTAACGGTTGTTGTAACCTAAAATAATATGACCAAGTGGACCAATAAAAAGGTGACACAAGTCATCATACTTCGAAGTACCAGAAACGGTAAACAAATGTGGTCGGCTCCATTATCTCACTAGTCGGCATGCTAGCCGACCACCCCCAAGAATATGAATAGTCAATAATATGAACATACATACGCAAAACTCTCAACCGTCATCACACACATGCAAGTGAAGAATATCCAACTACTAATTATAATATAAATATGCAAATACCTAATGTATAAAGGTATTCCATCTCTTCATCTTCCTACTACTATAAATAGCTCATTACCTCTCTCAGCTTGGGGCATCTAAAAACAGTTTATCAAAATCCTAAAGAGTTTTTCAAAGGCTTGTACTAAACCCTAAAATATAATGGCATCGTATCCGTGGATGTAGGCACTTCATTGGGATGAACCACTTAAACCTTTATGTCTTTATATTTGTCTCTCATCCGTCTCTATCTTATTTATTTTATTTGTGGTTATAATTATTGGTTTAATTAAGCTGCGACTAATCCAAATCAACAACACAAATTTAT
Organism: Sambucus nigra; assembly: GCA_949130495.1. NCBI lineage: Eukaryota > Viridiplantae > Streptophyta > Magnoliopsida > Dipsacales > Adoxaceae > Sambucus > Sambucus nigra. Next base: position 994,637 of record OX422221.1, read on the forward strand.
ACACCAACAGATGGGTGTCGTATGTGGGAAATGACAACCTAGTGTTGTTTTCTACCTATTTCCATCAAGCACCCATTCTTCAGTCATTCTCAAACAAACACTAAAATATAGTGGATAATCCAGATGGTAGCCACGTCACTGGTAACGCCTTCAGCCCCTCTACCCCTCTTATAGGGGATTTACAAGGAATTCTGTTAAACATAGCCAAGGGTCAAAAGGGTATGCAGGAGATAGTGAGGCAGCTTACTCAAGCACTTCAAATTAGGCCCGTAGTTGGCCTAGCCATTAGAGGATAAATATTGCCTCCAAAAACTAAACATGAAAGGAGCGGGTTTACATACTCTAGATCTACCAACGACTGATCTTACCATCCTAGCGCAACCTCGTTAATTAGATCTACTGATTATTATGATGGACATTCATTTTCTCAAGAGAGGTCGAGCACCCAGAATAGACTAAGCAAAGGCTCAACCTTTGATCAATTAGGTCCCCAAACTTCGAGGGGTCATAATCACAGAGAGCTCTCCAAATTATGAGATCGCCGAGCAGTATCGGTGTAACGCCCCGGCCCGAATTTATGGGTTACCCATGGTCAACCCGGTCTGACATGAACATTAGGTGTGAAGTGCAATAAGACAACTTAAATAACATTGTTAGTCGAGTCTCATTTAATTAGCATTTCACTTGTTTAGCATGGAATTTCAATTTATATCAAGCTATGTGTGGAACCCGTGGAAAACGTCCCCGAAATCCAAGGATACAAAGCTACTAATATAAAATAAAAAGAATACTTACTTGTATAACGCTCTATAAGTACGGAGTCACGCCCAACCTGCTGTAAGAAAGGAAAGGGAATAAGGCGAATGCCCAATGAGAAATATGACAAGACTGTAGAAAAGAGATCTATGATGTACCCCTACGTGCACATGCATTTACCGTATAATTAAACATTTACATATGCTAATGCATGAATTTGTTTATTGTGATACGTTACTTAATTTTATTAAATCACATTAATCTTATAAAAGACCCCTTTCTATTTAACTTAATATGTATTTCCCGATTTCACACACCCGGTTAAATACTTCAGCAATATAGCATCTGTTTGGGAAAACCACTTCATTTATCGAAACTTCCCATTGATTCACACTGAATCCACTCTATTATTTTCCTTGAAAATCACCTTTCAACACACGCACACTCGGTGTTTAAAAATACTTATTTTCCTTTTGAAAATCGCTCACAACATACACTTGTGTTAATTAAGGGGTTAAAACCACCTTTAGTTGATTAATTATCCATTAAGCACTTAACTTATGTTATTAACCCACGCTCTACTTGGACTTAGTCATTTTCACATTTCTTGTCCAAATTATCCTTTCGAAATAGGAAAATTTATCAATTTCATTTCACAAAGGTTGCATTTTCTCAATTTCTTAGCACAACCAATTTCTTTATTATGTCCCATTTTTACTCATTATCTTTTGCTCAGAACGCACAAATATCACGTAATTTAATGGGCTCCACACCGTTGGTGATGCCACCATATGATCTAGCCAGTGATTTTGGGTCTTTCACCCCAGGACTCCGGGCCCTTCTTAATTTTTCCCGATTCTTCTAAGTTTCCTTTATCATATTTTTTAATGCTTTTTTGTGTCCACATGGTTCCACTTTTACCAGCCAAAGCCAAAACCTCAGGGATTACGCCCCACACTTGTGTTACACTTTAGAAATCATCATTACGTGTCCTTTACACATTTACGTTGATTTCATTCCGAAAGTCACTCCCATTTAAGACTATCTTGTAACACTTTTTCAAACATTTTTATCCACTTTATATGAAATTATCACTTTACCCATTTGTTTACAAACTTTTCTTCTCCTCAATTTTCACAAGTGTTAATTACCTAAAACATCATTAAGTTATACATACCAACTTCCTGAATGTTGTTAACACTTATTTACTACTTTGGGTAACACACTTTTCAAGTTAGAAATCTCTTTATTTCATTACTTTCTTTATCAAAGAAATCATTTTGCATTTTGAAGACTGCTTTACAAGAAAAATACCATTTTCCTTTATTAACACATGTAGCCTTGAAAACATACCCTTATCACACTTTCCACACATATTAACACACTTTAAGGACTAAAATTTCTATATTTCTCATTTGAAGTTAAAACCTAATTTTATCATTCTTAAACATTTTCATGTGCTCATAATTAACTTATTACACGTCTATACATATGAGAAGATGGATTTTAAGTCTAGAAATCCATAAAAATGATTTTTACACATGATTATCACATGAAATTTCATAACAATTGTAAATCAAAGATTTCCAAGACTAGACGGACATTTGTTCTTTAAAAAAGCTTAAATGTCTAGTTTTCACAAATCTTCATTTTTTCCATAAAACTTCAATATCTATACTAGAAAGAATCCTTCAATGCAAGTATTCCCTTAAAATATTTTATTTCATAAAATATCTAAGCACAAGGCTTCCTTGAAATTTTATCATCTTTTCTCAACCCATTTGGAAACCCATTTCTTAAATCTTCAAGACTATTAAGAAATCATGAATAAAGACTACCTAGACATGCAAAGATTTTAATCTTGTGAACTCTAGCATATTTAACTCATCTATTGAAAAATAGAGTATTCTCAAACTTAACAAGAGTATAGTTTTTCCCACCTCAAAGGAAGCTTCAACAATGTTTGATGAAATGTAGAAGAAAATGGAAACCTACCACCTCCTAAGGTGGCCTTAAAGAGGTTGTCTAGCTCCACTAAGCTTGTCTCCTTAGATGCTCTTAAAATTCCTTTCAAAATCCATGATTTTTTCTTCTTTTCTTCACCCAAAAATCTCTAACAACATCCCCATAATTTATATTTTACCTAACAAATGGTGTAGATGGGTTTTATAGGCTTGGATGTGGTGGAAAATGGTTGAAGTATGGTAGTTTAGGGATGAGGAGTGGTGGTGAAAGGGTGGTGGAAGATGGTTGGTGGTGGTGAGAGAGGCTCCAAGAGGTTCTGAGAAAGAGGAATGACATAGAATGGGCTAGGGTCTCACTAAAATACCTCAAAACCCTTAGGGTTGAATTCTAAAAATGCCCCAAAGATTAATCCCGAGTTGATATGTTGTGTGGGAGTGTGACGTGTGTCAAATCCAATGGATCATATCGTGACAGCACTTTCTCGTTCGAACGAGATTTGGATCTTGTTTGAATGACATTACATCTCTTTTGAACGAGGTTCCAACGAGAATGTAATGATGATAGAAATGATAACAGGTGTTTCTCGTTTGAATGTCGTTTGAATGACGAAGCTTTCTCGTTCGAATGACCCAAAACTTTTTTCTCCAAACTAAATTAAATTAAATATAAGGCAATTCTCAATCCAATTAATTGCACTAAGGCCACGATATTACCCAAGTTTGACCTATAATCCATCTTATAATGTCCAAAGCCTAATTCGATCACATCAAGTCACCAATTTACACTGGTACAGTCAAAATAACATGGGCGGGTGCTATATTCTTCCCTCCTTAGGTAATTTCGTCCGCAAAATCCTCAATCCATCAATTACTCAAGTTCCTCGAGGTTATCAACTCTCATTCCAAGTCATAGGGACCTTTCAAGGCTAGGTCATCGAAATCCTCAATCACTAAGAAGTCATCACACTTCCTTTCAAAAGGGGTGATCACCAAAGGACATGCAATATATTCAAACACTCTCTATCAAGCTAGCCATCAAATTTAATACCCCGTATTTTTGTGATATTTATTTTTGGGATTAAATGAATTAAATGTGTATTAATTGGGAATTAATCCGGATAAAATACAAACGAGATGTGAGTTGGTATTTGATTATAATGTGTACATACGACGTTATATGAATATTGAAATTATTAAATTTGTTGAAAAATTGATATACGGCAATTTGGGAAATTTTGTTGAGACGCGTGTGACAGTCGCGTTAGGAAAGTAATTATTTAATTAAAAAGTGAATTTTTTTTCTATTAACCGTATGGTCATTTTGAGTGCGCCAACGCATCCGGAAGTGTCGAAATAGTCAGAAAACACTAGCCGGGGGTTTAGTTTGGGTCTCGGGGCATTTTTAGGCCATACCGGCAACTTAAAAGGGTATTTTGGTAATTTTGGAATTTTGGGAATTAAAACCCACGAAAATTAGAGTTTAATTATGATTATTAAATAAAACCACCAACCCATTATTAGCACTAAAGTAAGTAGTGGGCTACGGGAGAAGTTTAGAATAGAAGTTAAGGGTTCAAAAATAAACCTCCACCATTGTCATCCTTAGAGAAGAACTTGTAGAGAAAGAGAGAGAGAGAGAGAAGAGAATTCTACAGAAAGAGAGAGAACAATTCAACCTTCAAGATTCAACATCAAATTCAGAGAAATATTAGAGGCAAGTGGTTTAATTTCGTTATTTGCAAAGAATGCCTCTTCCATGCGTAGGAAATTTATATAATTGTATTGTTTTTGGGAGATTTATAAAAACCCATGAAATTGGTGTTATAAATTCAGATTTTGACGTAGGAATGCATGTAGAATTTTTATTGGATGATTGAACTAAAAGAATTACTACTTTTTATGTTACAAAAACGGAATTATTTATGGAAATTGATGATTTTAAATTCTAGGGTTCATACTCATAAGATTTAGGGGAAAACTTTGGGAGAATTGATAATTAGGTGTTGTATAGGAAGATTTGATCCCATGATTGTGCTAAATTACGACCTAAGAATGTTTAGGAATGTTGAGGAACCTTAAAATATTGTTGGAATAATTTTTGGAGGAATTTTGAGGAGATGAAATTGCTGAAAAACGAGATAGGGAATTCTGGGATCGAAACTGGCCTCTCGTTAGAAGACCTGCCCAAGTCGTTCGAACGAGCTCGTTCGAACGAGCTTCTAATGAGTGACAGTTTGAATTCTAACGAGTGGGATGTTCGTTCGATACCTTTCGTTCGAACGATATCTCATTAGAATGCCCACTTCGTTCGAAAGAACTCTCGTTCGAACAGCCTCGTTCGAACGAGACTTCTAACGAGTTGACAGTTTTGCCTTTTTGGCCTGATTTGACTTCTAGTGTTCCGTAACCTTGTTTAATTATAGATATGACAATTCCTTGATGACTAATCGATATAGTTGGGACATTTGGGATATATTGAGGAGTAAAATATAGAAGTGTGATTTGAACCAAATGATATTTATGGGTTAGAACGTGTGTAACTATTTACGACGTGAGGATAATAGATGATGTGTATATATAAACCGGGGACAAGTGCGTGGGTATAAGAACGATAAGTATACCACTAATAAAATATGGTAATAGCTAAGATGTGTGCATGCTTAGTATATATGACTTTATGTGTATCACATACCTACCATACTCGCTATCACGGGAGGTCTACGTTCGCTTAGGGCCATCTAATCTTTGTGTTGCTCGGATTTAGATATGTACTTGAGAACATAGGTCCGAGAAGGACTTATTGAGATGTTAATAAGTTTGTTGATCATGGGAGCATAGGTATGTGCGTGACCCATGTGATGTGACTGTGTTTGCCTCCATTGTTTTGTGATTGTTGTTATCTGAGAACGATTCCTGAGAGATTCGGAATGCGTAATCCTTATGTACGTGATGTACCGGGATGGATAGAAGAGTATGTGTGCACCACAGCTTAGTCTCGGAGTGCTTGTATTGTATATTTATGACGTGAATAATATACACTTAAATAATGAGAACTTTCATGTTGGTATTGTGAGTATAATTATGGTAATGTTTTGAGAAAATATAACGGGATAACCGGTAGTGAATTGTATTACTAATAATTGAGAATTCGAGGTTAAGTAAAGCCCTCTATTTAATTGATAATGCTAGAATATATAATGGGAATCGAGTAGTAAGGGGTAGAACTTATTACGGTTTGGTTAGATATGTATGTCACTTAGATAGGTACGGTACGTTAGGTGTGCACAATTAGTCGAGAGGTGAGTACTTCATTTGAGTGCACGTCCTAACATGTATTTTGCATTCATTGTTTTATTGTTATTAAAACACTTGCTATTTTTTTAAATACTCTCCACTTTCGGGATCTGACCCGTTTGCTTTCAAATCTATTTTTGTAAAAACCTTTTTAGGTGCCCAGCCACAAGGACACCATGCATAGGATTCCCATTCAGGTGACGAGATGTAGCTGTTGTGGAAGTTACAGGGCCTTGCTAGTAGACGCTTCATTTTCCTTGATTCTATATTCAGTTTTCATCAGTTGTAGGTCATGTCGCCCATTTCTATTATATACACTTCATATTTCAGATTTTCTGACTTTTGGCATGTAATTAATTCAGGATGCATTTTTATTTAATTCAGTTATGGGATTGTTGTGAGGAGTTTTCCTCCGGATTTATTATTATTTGTTGGTTATTCCATTGCTTCGTTATGGTGAATGGTTATGTGATTCTTTCAAAATTCTTTTACTGCATGTTAACCAGATTTAATTTAAAATTTGGCATCTTACTTTTAAATACTAGGTGGTTAGTAACTATAAAAAAAAAAAAATTTCGACAGTGATGCTATTTAACTGAGCCAACTTGGCATTTTGATTCAATTTAATAAAGGAGTAGCCACCCGGTATTTAATTAGTCGGGGTGTCACAGGTGGTATCAGAGCATCAGGTTCTAGTGTCCTTTAGGATCTGTACGGCTTATTATGTTTTCGCTGAGTTTTCTTTGATGTAGAGCCCTATATTTTAGGACTGTTGTATTCTTTTGTATATGCTACACTCTTCAGCTATTTTGATTTTATAACTGCGAACTTATAAACTTTATTCTTGTTTCAGATGCCTCCACGATGTGCACAACGGGTTCCCAGGGATGCAACGCCAGAACCACAGCCCGCACCAGTTCAGGGCATGATGAATGCCGTCGAGGTTGCAGCCATTGCGGCCCAGGCGGTAAATGCCGCACTAGCCGTGGTTCAGCAGGCACCACCTCAGGCGCCAGTAGCCGTGCCAGTTCAGTCACATGCATTCCCGTCGGCTTGGGAATGCGTACGTGATGCTTTTCAGAAAGCACACCCCACGGAGTTCGCAGGTAGCTCCGATGTTGTGGTTTCGAGTCAGTAGAGGAAAGACATTCAGCGGCACTTGAGCATGTATGAGTGCACCGATGTCTAGAAGCATATACTAGCTACCTTTAAGCTAGTGGGGTCTGCGCTGCAGTGGTGGGAGTCTATTACCACCGTGGAGGAGAGAGATACTCTCACGATACAGGAGTTTTCGGTGCGGTTCGACTGCAAGTATTTTCCGTCAGCTGTTCACATGGAAATGAGGAGGAAGTTGATGAATCCCAGACAGGAGGGTAAGACTGTGGCCGAGAATGAGGCCGAATTTACAAATCTGTTGAATATTTCTCCGGACGAGATACCGACAGAGGAGAAGAAGATCCAGAAGTTTACAGACGGGTTGACTTGGAGGATCCGTCAGCATTTATTGGGGAACCTCTCGTTGGACACTTATTCTGACATGGTTAACGTTGAACTGTTACACTACCAGGATCACCGCTTTTACATGGTTGAGAGCAAGAGATCAGGAGAGTCCAGCCATCAGGGCATGACTGGGGTAAATGGTGTCAGTGGGGCGCAATTTGTTCAGGGCCAGAGACAGGGTGACCAGGGTTCCCAACAGGGGGATCATAAGAGGTTCAGATCGGGGAATTTTAGGCACGGACAGGGAGGTTTCTGGCAGGGCCAGCAAGGTCAGAATGGTCAACAGCAGTTTCAGCAAGACCAGCAGGGCCAGGGGAGAAATGGTAGGGACAGAGAGGGGGTAACTTCTCGGGGAAGTGTTACGTTTGTGGCAAGACTGGCCATAAATGCCAGGATTTTCTGAATAGGGGCAGGGCCCCGCAACAGCAACAGGGTGCTCGACAGGAACCGCGGAGACCTATGTTTCCCGTCGCCCTCCCGGCACCACCACAGATGGCAGCATTACCACCCATTCTAGCGGTCCCAGTTCAGCAGGGGCAGCTTCAGTATGGGAGAGTATACCAGCTTCAGCAGGTCGCAGCCCCATAGGATCCATTGAGGGTATGTTCTCTATCCAGGGGACTATGGGGCGTATTTTATTTGACACGAGGGCTACACACTATTTTATTGCTATGAGATTTGCATGCACCATTGGGTTGTTAGACACCGTCGAGAGCACGATTACTTGCATAGATTCACCGTTGAGTAGGAGTTCGGTAATTTCCCTTGTATGTAGAGGCGTGGGTATAGAGATCGGGAGGTTTACTTTACCCGCGGATATGTTAGTATTAGATATGACCGAGTATGATGCCATTATTGGCATGGATTGGCTAGTTGCGTACCGAGCCATGATTCACTATTTCAGTAGGAGTATTATCTATGCCATTCCCAGGCAGGAGATGTTTTTAGTGGCGATGCCTCGTCCTAAGGGAGGATCGTTCACCCATTTGTACTATATAGAGGAGGAGACCTCTAAGGAAGTGGTGATACCACTTGATTCGATTCCGGTTGTTCGAGAGTTTGCTGATGTATTTCAGGATATACCTGGATTACCTCCTAGTAGAGAGATAGATTTTGTGATCGACTTGATGTCGGGGACTCGGCCTATTGCCCGCGAACCTTACCGTATGGCTCCCGCTGAGATGAGAGAGTTACGGGATCAGATAGAGCAGTTGTTGGGTCAGGGGTTTATACGGAGGAGTACTTCACCATGGGGTTCCCCTATGTTGTTCATAAAGAAGAGGGATGGATCGTTGAGGTTATGTGTGGATTACCGAGAGTTGAATAAGGTCACGATACGGAATAAATATCCGTTGCCCTGAATCGATGACTTATTCGACCAGCTGAGAGGAGCTTCTTTCTTCTCCAAAATTGATTTGCGATCGGGATACCATCAGTTGCGTATCAGGGAAGTGGATGTCTCGAAGACTGCGTTCTTACTGAGATATGGTTCCTACGAGTTCCGGGTGACGCCTTTTGGTTTGACCAATGCTCCAGCCGTGTTTATGGACTTGATTAATAGGGTGTTCAGAGAGTTCCTAGATCAATTCGTCGTTGTCTTCATTGATGATATTCTAGTTTACTCCTAGACAGAGGAGGAGCACGCCAAGGATTTGAGGTCGGTTTTGGTGACGCTACGTCAAAACGAGTTGTATGCAAAGTATGAGAAGTGCGGGTTTTGGCTGAAGGAGGTTCAATTTTTGGGGCATATTATTTCCGACCAGGGGATATCTGTTGATCCGAGGAAGGTATCCGCAGTGAGGGAGTGGGGATAACCCACGACACCAACGGAGATCCGTAGTTTCTTGGGACTAGAAGGATACTACAGGAGGTTTATTCGGGGATTTTCGAAGATAGCAGGTCCTTTGACACATCTGACTCGTAAAGGTGTGCCATTCATTTGGAGTGATGCCTGTCAGTAGGCATTTGATGAGTTGAAGGACCAGTAGACCTCAGCACCTGTGCTAGCATTGCCGAGACCAAGAGTTCAGTATCTAGTTTAGACCGATGCGTCCTTGCAAGGACTTGGAGGTGTATTGCAGCAGGAGAGTCAGGTCATAGCTTATACTTCCCGTAAGCTTAATCCTCACGAGAAGAATTACCCCACTCATGACTTGGAGTTAGTGACAGTTGTATTTGCCCTACGGATTTGGAGACATTACCTTTTTGGGGGAGAAGTTTCGATTGTTCAGGGACCACAAGTCCCTACAGTACCTATTCACACAAAAGGAGTTGAATACGCGGTAGCGAAGGTTGCTTGAGTTTGTGAAGGATTATCAGTTTGATATCCAATATCACCTGGGGAAGGCTAACGTGGTAGCAGACGTGTTGAGCCGTAGACCAGTAAATGCGATGGCAGGGGTGTGGAAGGCAAAGTGGAAGGAGTTGGGACACCAGGATGCAATGGCCCGATCGTTCATGTCTGTGATGATAGTTACACCGCAGATTGTCACGAAGGTGGTAAAGGCACAGGAAAATGACTCGTTCTGTCAGGAGCAGATAGTTCGATTACTAGTAGAGGGATCCGAGTCATATACCATTAGTTCATACGGGGGATTACGCTTCAGTGGGAGACTGGTAGTTCCGAAAGGGGAGGAATTATGACACGAGGTGATGGCAGAGTCGCACGGCTCACGGTTCACGGTACATCCCGGTGGGGACAAAATATACCAAGACATGAGACGACAGTATTGGTGGAGCGGGATGAAGAGAGATATTACCGTGTTTATTTCTAAATGCGCCACTTGTCAGCTGGTAAAAGTGGATCATCAGAGACCGACAGGACTTCTACAGTCATTAGTGGTCCCGATGTGGATGTGGGAGAGCATATCCATGGATTTTATCACGGGGTTACCTACGTCACCGAGGGGTCACGACTCCATTTGGGTAATTGTGGACAGGTTGACCAAAGTCGCTCATTTTCTACCCGTAAGAACCGACTACACTACGGGACAGTATGCCCAGCTCTTTATTGCAGAGATAGTGAGACTTCACGGTGTGCCACTAAATATCGTGTCTGACAGAGACAAGATATTTGTTTCACGGTTTGGGAGAGTTTTCAAGAGGCCATGGGCATGGAATTACGGTTGAGTACGACGTATCACCCGCAGACCGATGGGCAAACTGAGCATACAAACCAGATGTTGGAGGACATGTTGCGTATGTGAATCATTGATTTTGGGGGTGGATGGGAGCAGTATCATCCATTGGTGGAGTTTGCTTACAACAACTCCTAGCAGTTCACCATTGGCATGGCTCCATTTGAGACGTTATACGGTAGACCTTGTCGTTCCCCAGCATGTCAGTTGGAGGTGGGGGATAACAAACTACTTGGGCCGGAAGTGATTCAGGATACTTCGACGAGGATAGAATTGATACGGAGTCGCATTTGAGTTTCTCAAGATCGGCAGAAGAGCTATGCTGATGCTAAAAGGTTCTTCAGGGAGTTCCAAGTGGGGGACCAAGTTTTACTCAGAGTATCTCCTATGAAGGGGATTATGCGATTTGGGAAGACGAGGAAGTTGGCACCGAGATATGTGGGGCCATTCCCTATCATCGAGCGGATTGGGTCTGTTGCATATAGACTTGGGTTATCGGAGCATTTTCATCGGATTCATGATGTGTTTCATATTTCCTCACTAAGGAAATATCTTAGAGACGATTTTTCTCATTCTCTCATTGCTTTGGAGGACATCGATCTCCAGCCTGATAGCTCCTACGAGGAGGGGCCAATTGTTATTTTGGACCAAAGCGAGCGGAAACTACGGTCAAACATAGTTCCATTAGTGCGTGTTCAGTGGCGACATCATAATGTCGAGGAGTCCACATGGGAGCGCGAGGATGAGATGCGTGAACGTTATCTAGAGTTATTTTTACCAAGTACTTTCTAGTTCTGAATTTCGGGACGAAATTCTATTATTTGTGGGAAGTATGTAATACCCCGTATTTTTGTGATATTTATTTTTAGGATTAATTGAATTAAATGTGTATTAATTGCGAATTAATTCGGATAAAATACTAATGAGATGTGAGATGGTATTTGATTATAATGTGTACATACGACGTTATATGAATAATTAAATTATTAAATTTGTCGTGAAATTGATATACGGGAATTTGGGAAATTTTGTTGAGACGCGTGTGACAGTCGCGTCAGGAAAGTAATTATTTAATTAAAAAGTGACTTCTATTTCTATTAACCCTCTGGTCATTTTGAGTGCGCCAACGCGTCTGGAAGGGTCGAAATAGTCAGAAAACACTAGCCGGGGGTTTAGTTTGGGTCCCGGGGTATTTTTAGGCCATACCGGAAACTTAAAAGGGTATTTAGTAATTTTGGAATTTTGGGAATTAAAACCCACGAAAATTAGAGTTTAATTATGATTATTAAATAAACCCAACAACCCATTATAATCACTAAACTAAGTAGTGGGCAACGAGAGAAGTTTAGAATAGAAGTTAAGGGTTCAAAAATAAACCTCCACCGTTGTCATCCTTAGAGAAGAACTTGTAGAGAGAGAGAGAGAGAGAAGAGAATTCTGCAGAAAGAGAGAGAACAATTCAACCTTCAAGATTCAACATCAAATTCAGAGAAAGATTAGAGGAAAGTGGTTTAATTTCGTTATTTGCAAAGAATGCCTCTTCCATGCGTAGGAAATTTATATAATTGTATTGTTTTTGGGAGATTTATAAAAACCCATGAAATTGAAGTTATAAATTCAGATTTTGATGTAGGAATGCATGTAGAATTGTTATTGGATGATTGAACTAAAAGAATTACTACTTTTTATGTTACAAAAACGGATTTATTTATGGAAATTGAAGATTTTAAATTCTAATGTTCATACTCATAAGATTTAGGGGAAAACTTTGGGAGAATTGATAATTAGGTGTTGTATAGGAAGATTTGATGCCATGAATGTGCTAAATTACGACCTAAGAATGTTTAGGAATGTTGAGGAACCTTAAAATATTGTTGGAATAATTTTTGGAGGAGTTTTGAGGAGATGAATTTGATGAAAAATGAGATAGGGAATTCTGGGCTCGAAACTGGCCTCTCGTTAGAAGACCTGCCCAGGTCGTTCGAACGAGCTCATTCGAACGAGCTTCTAACGAGTGACAGTTTGAATTCTAACGAGTGGGATGTTCGTTCGATGCCTTTTGTTCGAACAAGATCTCGTTAGAATGCCCACTTCGTTCGAACGAACTCTCGTTCGAATAACCTCGTTCAAACGAGACTTCTAACGAGTTGACAGTTTGGCCTTTTTGGCCTGACTTGACTTCTAGTGTTCCGTAACCTTGTTTAATTGTAGATATGACAGTTCCTTGATGACTAATCGATATAGTTGGGACATTTGGGATACATTGAGGAGTAAAATATAGAAGTGTGATTTGAACCAAATGATATTTATGGGTTAGAACGTCAGTAACTATTTACGACGTGAGTATAATAGATGATGTGTATATATAAACCGGGGACAAGTGCGTGGGTATAAGAATGAGAAGTATACCACTAATAAAATATGGTAATAGCTAAGATGTGTGCATGCTTAGTATATATGACTTTATGTGTATGACATACCTACCATACTTGCTATCACGGGAGGTCTACGTTCGCTTAGGGCCATCTAATCTTTGTGTTTCTCGGATTAGATTGGTACCTCTAGAACATAGGTCAGAGAAAGACTTATTGAGATGTTAATAAGTTTGCTGATCGTGGGAGCGTAGGTATGTTCGTGACCCATGTGATGTGACTGTGTTCGCCTCTATTGTTTTGTGATTGTTGTTATCTGAGAACGATTCCTAAGAGATTCGGAATGTGTAATCCTTATGTACGTGATGTACCGGTATGGATAGCAGAGTATGTGTGCACCACAGCTTAGTCTCGGGGTGCTTGTATTGTATATTTATGACGTGAATAATATACACTTAAATAATGAGAACTTTCATGTTGGTATTGTGAGTATAATTATGGTAATGTTTTAAGAAAATATAACGGGATAACCGGTAGTGAATTGTATTACTAATAATTGAGAATTTGAGTTTAAGTAAAGCCCTCTATTTAATTGATAATGCTAGAATATTTAATGGGAATCGAGTAGTAAGGGGTAGAACTTATTACGGTTTGGTTAGATATGTATGTCACTTAGATAGGTACGGTACGTTAGGTGTGCGCAATTAGTCGAGAGGTGAGTACTTCATGTGAGTGCACGTCCTAACATGTATTTTGCATTCATTATTTTAATGTTATTAAAACACTTGCTATTTTTTTAAATACTCTCCACTTTCGGGCTCTGACCCGTTTGCTTTCAAATCTATTTTTGTAAAAACCTTTTTAGGTGCCCATCCACAAGGACACCATGCATAGGATTCCCATTCAGGTGACGAGATGTAGCTGTTGTGGAAGTTACAGGGCCTTGCTAGTAGACGCTTCATTTGTCTTGATTCTATATTCAGTTTTCATTAGTTGTAGGGCATGTCGCCCATTTCTATTATAGACATTTCATATTTCAAATTTACCGACTTTTGGCATATAATTAATTCAGGATGCATTTTTATTTAATTCAGTTATGGGATTGTTGTGAGGAGTTTCCCTCCGGACTTATTATTATTTGTTGGTTATTCCATTGCTTCGTTATGGTGAATAGTTATGTGATTCTTTCAAAATTCTTTTACTGCATGTTAACCAGATTTAATTTAAAATTTGGCATCTTACTTTTAAATACTAGGTGGTTGGTAATTATAAAAAAAAAAAAAAATTCGACAGTGATGCTATTTAATTGAGACAACTTGGCATTTTGATTCATTTTAATAAAGGAGTAGCCACCCGGTATTTAATTAGTCGGGGTGTCACATCAAAGTCACATAACAGTCATCGAGTCTCCACTTACCCACTAATCACACTCAATCAAGTGCTCGGGGCTTCTTTTGCTAACACCCAAGGCACACCGACACATATACCGGGGCAAAACTCTCTAGAATCGACATTCACCCAAGGGCAAATGACATACAACTAACAACAAATCCATCGTCATAATTTATTTCAATTCTTAGAATTATATATCTCGAGTCTCGTAAAATTCTTGGGTCATCCTGACAATTCAAATTCACTTAAACTTGATACTAACCTCGCATCGCTAATCACTCACTCTGAGGAGCAATATAGTAATTAAGTCACAAATCGTGCGTCCGACTAATACCTCCCCTAAGATGATTCTATGAACCTAGGATCACTTTAGTCGTCCTATTGTGGAACACTCATTCAAGTATTACACCAATGCACTCAGTGTGGTAAAATAATACTTCATGTTATATTCCTCGGGTTCTAGAACCTTACGATATCCTCGAATCATAATCCTCCTCCTTATAACTAGAGACGTTAATCATCATGGAGGATAATCCATAAGATTGTTAATCCTAAGGAAAGCAAATACTAAGAGAAACCATACGATAAAATGCGCAACCACACGTACACGAAACTTGTGCAGACCAAAAGATTCTTCAAATAAAGGTGCACTCAGTTATCGCGCTATATTAACCATTCCAGGCCCAACCACACTCTCACTGATCCAAACTACGCCATAACTTAATTAATAACATGATATAATCCCAGGCTACCGCAATCGTGGGAACACAATCCTCGACTACCAGAACTGAAGAAATACAATGAATCAGAATGAATGAATGAATAATTGTTTCGAGGGAATCCCATCAGCATGCAATGGGTTATGGTTTACAAAAGGCGAACCTACAACATACGCTTTGAAGTATACAACTCCTCTCAGATGCTCTCATTGGATCCTAGCCTAGCCATATACCCTGGCTTGGATCACCAACAATGAAGAATTGGATCACAAATCATTCATATCCACAAGATTAAAGTAACATACAAACTTATTATCCTTTGGGAAGTCAGCACCCGGCTTCCTTCCTTAAGATTGATGCTTCCTTCTTACATCTTCGACAAACACGAACCACTCTAATTGACAAATTCCAAACACCTTTGTCAACAATGACCTTGTTCATTAATCTAGTCGACGTGACTTTATGACCAACCTAACACACCTAAGTTACTATCTAATTTATTGTTCAATGATTGTATCCCAACATCTCCCTAGGCAATTCCCAACTAGGTGAAATACTCACCTTTTTACATGAACCACTAACACAAGGTCATGACTGTGCCTATCTCCAAATTTTACCTAAAATAGATCTACATAGTGGACACATCGATCATCATTAGCACCATAACGATAACAAGTGCTACACAGATTTATGCCTCTTAATCCGCACAAGTCTGGTAGGATATGCCAAGAACTAATCTGTCCCTTATTAGGGTTCTTCTAAGTTACACTATCGACACATACCGATACTCTAATCATAATTTGATATCTCATATAGGGTGCCATTCTCAAGTCCTTAACATGACATCATCAATCTAATTCCCCAACGCATTTCCTAGTACTCATCAAAATCAAGTACGAAACTTTCGACACTAGTCATCTAATGACAAACGAGTGTCATGCCCAATTGTGACACTAATTTCCAATTCCCTTAGAATGTTGCATCACCTATTTATACCAAATTAGATGACCCCACAAAGGACTATATGATTCGATTCCTTTGAGCTTAAACAATAACATAAGATCATCACATAACCGTCAATACAACCACCATTAAAACACTTGCACTCCAAAACACCGAACTTAACTCGTTCCTAAGGACACTGAGTATACCCTAATGTAATTATCGACAAAGATCTAACAAGATTTCATCTCCTATGATCCTCTCATAGTAGGTATGTTCTACCGATTTCCCAATATCCATCCCATAACTATTACATACTCACAAGGATTCTAATTCTGCATCTCTATTTATAAGGAAATCGGTAGCAAAAGGATAAAGATTAGAGATTTGGATCATATCAAACAGAATTTTTTTTTTTTTTTGCTTGCTAATGACTATGCTCCTCGTCGAATGAAGTGTCAATCGAACCAACTTCCAATGACATATAAAATGATAATTCAGAGAAGGACGAAAAATCAATTCGTTCGATCGTGGGGACGTCATTCTAACACCCCCCGTGTATCTCGTTCGAACGACCTTCATATCTCATTCAAACCACTAGCCTAAAAGTCCTTACACATGGCAAACTATAATCAGTGAACACCTCAAGCTCTAATAAAAAGTCAACTCCTATTCCCAAGGATGCCACACACAATAAGTCCCGAGGGTACTCCAAGGAAGCTGACATTACTAAGGATTCTTACAGGATATAGGACGTCGTGTACACCTATGAGCCTCTAAGTTCATACTACCGACATCATAAGGGATCCTAAAACTACATCATAGAAGGCTACTTGGGATTTACTCATATATCAATTCAATTATTATCTTTATACATGTAATACACTTACCGCCAATGACCTACTGCTCACATCATAGCTTACGATACACATCCATCAATCGACAATTACCAAGGCACTCATCTATAATGATATCATCCTATCAATAAAATCATGAATACACATCCTCAAGTGATGACAAACACGGATCTACTTGCCTACTGAATTATTAAGTGCTTACGGCATTACACTATCCCAAGGATCAAGTTTGCCTAATCACATCATCATTATTAACCATCCACGATTACCTAACCAAGGAACCTAATGCATTCTTTTCAGATAATCAGTACTGCTTAGACATGCCACTTTAATTAACAAACTCCACAGTTGTCTTTAAAAAACTCACACATTTAATTAATTGGATGCTATTTACCTTTATTAACAAATTAACAGACCTTTCACATCACTAAGGGTTGGCACAAGTGCACCTCACACTAGAGAATGCAGTGTCACCACTACTGGCCTACGTAGACACCCGCAAATTACTAACACGTCTAAATTAGTAGAGCCGAGAACTATTAATGGAAACTAACTTGTCCACTTGCTATTTGGCAGTAAGTTACCCGTCGTGATTATCTCATTGACTCCATCATTGAGAACACAAAACGAAACTGTCACCTGTCTAGCGCGATCGACCCAAAACCAACATCGACATCAAAGATCCATTACCGATCTCACAACATCCTTCCTAAAGGAACCTTGAACTTATTTCTCTGATATCATTGGTAATGCCCCAACCCGGATTTATTGGTTTCCTATGGTTAACTTAGTCTGACCCGAACATCAGGTGTGAAGTGAAATGAGACAACCCAAATAATGTTGCTAGTATAGTTTTATTTAATTAACATTTCACTTGTTTAACATGCAATTCAAATTTATATCAAGCTACATGTGGGACCCGTAAGAAATGTCCTGAGAATCCAAGCATACAGAGCTACTATTGTAAAATTAAAAGAATTCTTACCTGTATAACGCTCTCAAAATACGGATTCACTCCCAACCTATGGTAATAAAGGAAGGGGGTGAGCCGAATGCACAGCAGGAAATACAACAATGCAACACGATATCGAACGGCAGAAAAGAGACTATAAAGTTCCACTTACGTGCAGATGCAAAAACCAGATTTCTATACATTTACATACACTAATGCTTGAATCCATTTATTCCAAAACGTTACTTTATTTGATTAAATCACATTAATCTTACAATGACCCCTTTTTACTTAAATTAACATTTATTTCCCGATTTAACTCACCCGATTAAATACTTAAGAAAAATAGCATTTGTTTGGGAAAAACACTTCATTTATCGAAATTTCCCATTACTCACACTGAATTTACTTTAGTATTTTCCTTGAAAATCACCTTTAAGGACACGCACACTCGATGTTAGAAAATACTTGTTTTCCCTTTGAAAACCATTCACAACACACACTTATGTTAATTATGGGTTAAACCCACCTTCGGTTCCTTAACTATCCGTTAACCACTTCACTTATGTCATTAACTCATGCTTTACTTGGACTTAGTCATTTTCTTATTTCTTCTCCAAATTATCGTTTTGAAAGAGGAACATTTATCAATTTCATTTCACAAAGGTTGTCTTTTCTCAATTTCGTAGCACACCCAATTTCTTTATTATGTTTCACTTTTACTCATTATCTTTTGTTCAGAACGCACCACTACTGTGTACTTTAATAGGCTCTACACCTCCGGTGACGCCACCATATGCTCTGCCCAGTGATTTTGGGTCTTAACCCTAGGGCGCCGGACCCTTTATAATTTCTATTGGTTCTTTCGAGTTTCCTTTATCATGTGTTTTAACATTTTTTTGTGTCCATGTAGGTCCCTTATATTTCAAATCATATTTTTCTTTAAGGATGATGAAATAACTTTCTCTTTTCGAAAAAACTTTTTCAAAACATTTATGTGCACTAAATTTTGAAACAATTTTAACTTAACCAGATTTTATCTTGATTAATCCTAAACATGCATCTAGTGATTACAGCAAGTAAAGTAAGGAAAAGAATGCTCACAATGTCGGATGTACGAGGAAACCACGAAGAGAAAAAACCTCAGACGGCCCAAGCCAGACAATCATTATGAATGTGGATTTATAAGGAACAGACACAAGTCTTATTCAATGACTCGATCCCCACTAGACTTGACGCTCTTCAGATCTTCAACCACCCTTCCACAGTGCCCATGTGTATCCTTCTGCGATACCTGTCCATAGCAGTCGCCTTCACGAATGCCTCGGTGTCCATCGATATGGCTCGTGTAACAACCCTCACTTTTGAGAACCTATTTTATATTTATTTGCTAGGTATAGTAATTAGATATAAAATGTTGGAATATGAAGTAAGTATTAATTTAGTGAAGAAAAGTTAATATTTACTAAGATGTTGCATATTTACCTTAAGTATAGGTGAATATCACCATGTTGTGTTTTATTGTGTCATAAGATTTAAAATGAAATTTTGGCTTAAAATGAAACCGTAACTTAAAATGAGTTATAAGATTTCTAAATGATAATTTAGAGGCTGTAGTTAGTTCCGAAAGGTGTGATATAGTCAATTTATGTGCCATATTGCATTTTGATGTTTCAGGCACTTTTGACAGGTTTTACCTTAAATGTGTAGTTGCGTGTTATTTTACGGAGGCATTAATCACTTGAGTTGGAATTTTAGACCTAGGCCACGATTTAGTCTCCCTAAGTTTTATATTTTCCCCTAATTGTATTCCTAAACCTAGAAGAGAAAGAGCGAAGAGGAAAACTTAGAGAAAGAAAAGAGAGATTGAAGATTTGGAGATTGATCTTTCCTACATCTTCATCAAATATGAATTTATAAGCTTGAGGCAAGTTTTCTACTTGCTATTATATGATTTAAGTTGAATAGTTAGTGTTGATAGTTGTGGGTTAATTATGGTTTAAGAAAGTTAGGGTTTTTATTTGATTTATGGGCTTTAGATCTTTGAGGTTGAATTGATTGTATTTTGGGGCAAATTATGGTTATTTGATGCATTTATAATCAGTTGGTAGTAATAAATGATAAGGGTTTAGGATGGTTGAGGTTGGAAGAAATTAGGAGTCCAAGACCCCATAGCCAAAATTGGCAAAATTCTCAGGGGCGAATCGATTCGGCCAGGCCGAATCGATTCGCATGGAGACAGTTTCCAGGTCTGAGTGAACCGAATCGATTCGGCTATTTTCGAATCGATTCGTCTGTTATGCAGAATGTTGGTTTTCCTGACCGAATCAATTCGGCTAGTCTGAATCGATTCGAAAATCCTGCATTTTTCCTTCTGTCCTTCTTTTCTAATTTTACACTTTTTCTTGAGGATTAGGACCTAGGAACCTTCTTGTATGAAGTAAACTTAGAGTCTTAGAGTTTTAGTTGAGTTTGGTCGCTACCCTAGAGTTGAATGGGTTCACTTGGGGTTTATTCCATGGTACAAAAAGAGATGTTTAGGCATTACTTGTCTTTTCGCAGATTATGAGGAATTAAGAGTTATAAGCCCATACTTGGAGACTTTAGGGACCCTATTGAGGTATATAACACCTTGGGATTCGAAAGACTTTGGTGATCATTTGGAAACTAATTCGGTACTTAAAAATATGATGAATATTAATGAGAATATTCAAGGATTATGGTTTCAAATAAAATGAAACACACATGTGATTTATGAAAATGATAATGACATATAAATTGGTAAATGTTAATTTACTTAAACACACCTCTCTAAATGCTATCATAAGGGAAGCTCGCGCATGAGGTGATGTACCCTGACTAGTGAATGCAGGGAGACTATAGTCCTCGGCCATATGCGGGATTTTTTTATGTTTTTCTGCGCTAGTGAGGTAATTCCGGGTGTCTTTATGACTCACTCACAGGTATATGGCCACTTCCCGACGTGCGTTAGGTTCCCAGGCTGTCTTGTATAGATAGGCCCTGGAAGATGATACTCATTTAGGGGCACGCCCAGTGGGGAAAGTCGTAGGGGCGGTCTTATAATCGTTATGTGTATAAGAATATAACCTTTCTAAATCAAGTGGGACTTGATATATGTGAATTGCCATAAGAAAATAAGATGGTAATTATATTCCTGTTAAGGAATGGAAAATGAAAAGATATGAGGAATAATAAGATTTAACTTTATTCTCTTCTTTATAACTATTAGAATCATTTAAATTGCCTTATTATACTTAATGATTAGGTTGTTAGATTCTCATCTACTTCATTCATGATTAATTGTTCATGTCTATCATGCTTCTTATTCATCTGGGAATCATATGTAAATCGGGCTCTGACCCGTTCATTTTCCATGTTGTGCATGTTATTGTATCCGCTCAGGTGCTACTCCGCAAGGCGCCCGATGTTATACTCCTATTCCAATAGTTTTGAGGAGCTGTAAGATTTTGCGGACATTACAGGATGCTTTGTTAGACGCTTTCATTTTTGAATTCTAGATATGATCGGGTCTTTCATTCGGGCGTGTCGCCTAAACTTTTGTAATTGTTAATGGATGTATAATGTAAAGTATTGAACTGTTGTAATACGTTGTATGTAACTATTAACCAACAGATTATTCGGTCCTCCTACCTTATGGTTGTTATAGAATTAATATAAGTTTCTTTGGAATTCCACTTTCTTAACACATTGGGTTGTTAAATTTATTTCCTTAACTTGTAATCAAACAAAAATTTTGGCAACCTGTTTTCTGATTTATTGAGTGGTTTTCCTGTATACCTATTTTATTTTTATGATTCTGAGGATGATTTCCTTCCATGATTCCATTATGTTGAGGTATCGGGATGGCTAACCCTTATTTCGAATCGCCGGTTGTCACAGATGGTATCAGAGCATCAGGTTCTAGATTCTTTAGGATCTATGTGGACTTGTCACGTTTTACTGTAGCGTTCTTTGGTATAGAGCCTATTGTTAGGACTACTTTGTTGCCCATGTTTACAATCTTCTGCAAGATAGATTGTTTTATATAGTATTCTAACTCTACTGTTCTCCATTTCAGATGCCGCCTAAGAGAGGTCACCCAGCAAGACGTAATAGGGTTTTAGAAGAGGATGTTGGTCCTCCACCGTCGCCATAAGGAACAATTAATGCTGCGGATGTAGCAAACATAGTGGCCCAAGTGGGTAATGCGGCTATAACAACAATAGCTTAACAAATGCCACAAGCTCAACAACGAGCGCAAGATGCTCAAGCTCCGACGAGACCTTCTCCGTGGGAGAGAGTTAGGGAGTCTTTTCTAAAGGGACAGCCCCTGAAATTTGACGGAGGCTCGGATGTTATGAGGACGAATAAGTGGAAGAAAGACATGCAATGCCATATATGTATGGTGTAATGTATTGAGGAAAAGAAATAAGTCCTTCCTACTTTTAAACTTGTTGGGGCCGTATTACATTGGTGGGAGTCTATGACTACGCCAGAACAGAAAGACACCATGACGATTACTGAATTCTGGGTCTTCAATACGTTGTCCAAGGTGTGAGATTTGTGGTTGAGTATGAAGAGGAGTTCACCTGGTTGGCAAGTTTTGTACCGGATGAGGTGACTCCCGAAGAAAGGAAGGTTTCAAAGTTTATGGTAGGTTTGAACTGGAGGATCCGGTAACACTTGTTGGGTAATCCATCTTTGCAAACCTTTAGGGATGTGATGAACGCAGCTCTAATTCATTGCCAAGAACATATATTGTTTGTGCAAGGTGGCAAGAAAGCCATCGTAGTGGTGCAAGTAGGAAGGCCTGGAGGTAGTGGGAGCGGAGGAGGAGTCTTTCCCTCGTCCCAATCTTCGGCTATTAAACAAAGATAAAGGGATCCACAGCAGGCGGAATTGTCAAAGAGGCAACGCTCTAGTGGTTTTAATTTAGGGAACAATAATAATAGACACGGTCAGGGTGCCCTGCAACAACAAGCAGGTCAGGGTGGTCAAGGAGGTAGAGGCCAGCAAGGCCAAGGCGTTAATCAGTTTAGAAATAATCGTGGTCGAAATGCAAAGATTATGCTGGGTCTGTTCTTCCAATGCGGTGAGGCAAATCATTATAATAAGGAGTGTCCTCAATTGATTAGGGGTCAGTTTCCTAGGGCTCCCCCGTAGCCATATGTTCAGTTTCCCCCACAGGTACTTAACCTGGTTGTTCCTCCACAACATAGTCAGTTACAGTATGGGAGAGTTTATCATACTCAGGACTCTATACTTCCTCCGAATCCGCTGGCACCGCCAGCTATTGAGAATAAGTTCCTTATTTAGGGACATATGGGTTGCAATTTATTTAATACGGGTGCAACACTTTCATTCATATCTAGGAGCTTTGCTCAGACCACAGAGTTGATTAAATCTGCTGAGAGTACTTTTACTAGCGTCGAGTCCTTAATGGGTGATGGTTCACTCATTTTCCTTATTTGTAAACATATAGGAGTTTCTCTTGGTAATTTATGCTTTGAGGCCAATTTACTCATCCTGGACATGGTCAGGTATGATGTGATTTTGGGCATGGATTGGCTTATGAAATATCATGCGATAGTTAATTGTTACGGGAAGAGTATAGTCTTCGCCGTTCTGGGATAAGAAATGTTCTTGGTAGTTTTACCTCCCTTAGAGGGAAGTACTAGTACTTATCTGTATTGTATTACAGAGGAGTCTTCTAGGGATGTAGTTGTTCCCTTGGATTCTATTCCGGTTATGAGGGATTTTGAGGATGTCTTTCGGAAATATCGGGTTTGCCTTCTAACCGAGAGATTGAGTTTGTGATTGATTTAGCATCGAGAATGAGGCTTGTTGCGAGGGCTCCATATCAAATGGATCCTATTGAAATGAGGGAGTTGAGAGATCAAATCCAGTAGTTGTTAGAGCAAGGATTCATTAGGCGTAGCACATTGTCGTGGGGTACTCCGGTGTTGTTTGTAAAGAAAAGGGACGGTTCTCTCCGATTATGTGTTGACTATAGAGAGTTGAACAAGGTCACCATCCGGAATAAATACCCTTTGCCTCGTATCGATGACTTGTTTGATCAACTTTGAGGAGCATCGTACTTCTCAAAAATCGATTTGAGTATGGGGTATCACCAGTTCAGGATACGGGAGGAAGATGTATCCAAGACTACTTTTCTGACAAGATACGGGTCCTATCCTATGAATTTTTTGTTATTCCCTTTGGACTAACCAATGCCCCCACTGTCTTTATGGATCTCATGAATAGGGTATTTCGGGACTTCCTGGACCAATTTGTTATTGTATTTATCGATGAAATATTAGTCTATTCTCGAACGGAATCTGATCATGGTATTTATTTGAGGTTGGTCCTACAAAGATTGAGGGATCACCAATTGTACGCTAAGTTCGAGAAGTGTGGCTTTTGGTTACAGGAGGTACAGTTTTTGGGTCATGTGGTGATGACCCAGGGTATATCGGTGGATCCGAGAAAGGTGGTTGCGGTGAGGGAGTGGGGTCCACCCACGACACCTACCAAGGTTCGTAGTTTTTTGTGTTTGGCGGGTTATTACCGTCGGTTTATCAAGGGTTTCTCTAAAATCGCTAGTCCTTTGACAAATCTGACTCGGAAGGGGGTGAGATTTGTTTGGGATAATTCTTGTTAGGCTGCTTTTGATGAGCTTAAAGATAAGTTGACTTCGGCTCCAATCCTCGCATTGCCAAAACCGGGATTGGAATATCTAGTCTTCACCGATGCATCTCTTTAAGGATTAGGAGGTGTACTTCAACAAGAGAGACGGGCTATTGCGTATGCTTCTCGCAGGCTAAATCCCCATGAAAGAAACTATCCGGTGCATGACTTAGAACATGCCGCAGTTGTCTTTGCCTTGAAGATATGGAGGCATTATCTCTTGGGGAAGAAGTTCAGTCTTTTCACGGACCATAAATCGCTCCAATATTTATTTTCACATAAAGATTTGAATATGCGATAGCGCCGATGGTTGGAGTTCGTGAAAGATTATCAATTTGATATCGATTATCATTCGGGCAAGGCAAACGTTGTGGAGGATGCCTTCAGTCGAAAACCCGAGGGAGAGTTAGCTAACGTATGGAAAGATAAGTGGAAAGAGAACACTCAGGAGGATGCGGTGGCGAGAGCATTCATGTCAGTAATGATCGTTACCCCTACCATTGTGGTAATAATTGTAGAAGCCCAAGGAATGGATAAGGGTAGCCAAGACCTTATACGCTGACTATTGTCCGAGGGAGCGGAGTCCTACTCAATTAGTTTTGAGGGTGGATTACGCTTCCATGGAAGACTCTTTGTTCTGGAGGAGGGGGATTTGAGATTGGTGGTGATGGACGAATCTCACGGGTCTAAATTTATGGTTTATCCTGGTGGGGACAGGATGTATCAAGACATGCGCCGTCAGTATTGGTGGCCAGGCATGAAGTGGGATATTTCTGAGTCCGTGTCCCAATGCACTACTTGTCAATTGGTCAAGATAGATCATCAGTGACCGACAGGTTTATTGCAACCCTTAGAGATTCGGGTGTGGAAATAGGAAAGCATATTGATGGATTTTATTACAGGCTTGCCAAGGTCACAGAGTGGGTATGATTCTATTTGGTTGATTGTCGACCGCTTAACTAAGTCGGCACACTTCCTACCCGTGCGGACTGATTTTGACACTGCTCGATATGCCCGATTATTCATCGAGGAGGTTGTTAGACTCCATGGGGTGCCTTTGAATATAGTTTATGACCGGGACAAGATCTTTGATTCTCACTTTTGGCAAAGTTTCCAAGAGGCCATGGGGACCGAATTGAGGTTAAGCACTTCTTACCATCCTCAAACAGATGGCCAGACTGAAAGAGTAAACAAAATGTTGGAGGATATGATTCGTATGTATATGATTGACTTTAAAGGTGGTTGGGAACAATATCTACCATTGGTTGAGTTTGATTCTAACAACTCGTACCAATTTACTATTGGGATGGCACCTTATGAAGCTTTGTATGGAAGACCTTGTAGATCACCCGCTTGTTGGTTGGAAGTGGGCGATAATAAATTTCTTGGACCTGAAATGATCGAAGATACTTCTTCTAAAATATAACTCATACGGAATCGCATTCGGATAGCACAAGACCGCCAAAAGAGCTATGCTTATGCGGGTAGAAGACACATGGATTTGGAAATTGGGGACCAAGTTTCGGTTCAAGTGTCACCGATAAAAGGCATCAAGCATTTCGGCAAGAAGGGGAAGCTTGCGCCACGTTTTGTTGGACCTTTTCCAGTTATTGCGAAGGTGGGTCCAGTGGCGTATCAACTTGCCTTACCGAAACTTTTGCAACAAATTCACGATTTACTCCATGTTTCCTTTCTAAAGATGTATAGGAGGTGCAAAAGTGCACTTTGGCATATCCCTTTCGAGGATATTGACTTGCAACCCGACATTTCCTTTGAAGAACAACCGGTTGCTATCTTAGAGCATGGGGAGCGTAGATTGAGGTCGCGGGTGTTTCCCTTGGTGTGAGTTCAATGGAGTCAACATAATGCCAAGGAATCAACATGAGAATGCGAAGATAATATGCGGTATAAGTATCTGCATCTGTTTATACAAGGTACGCTTGAATTTTGGAGACAAAATTCCCTCATAAGGGGGGGAGTATGTAACAACCCTCACTTTTGAGAACCTATTTTATATTTATTTGCTAGGTACAGTAATTAGATATAAAATGTTGGAATGTGAAGTAAGTATTAATTTAGTGAAGGAAAGTTCATCTTTACTAAGATGTTGCATATTTACCTTAAGTATAGGTGAATATCACCATTTTGTGTTTTATTGTGTCATAAGATTTAAAATGACATTTTGGCTTAAAATGAAACCAGAACTTAAAATGAGTTATAAGATTTCCAAATGATAATTTGGAGGGTGTAGTTATTTCCGGAAGGTGCAAGATAGTCAATTTATTTGCCATATTGCATTTTGATGTTTCGGGCACTTTTGACTGGTTTTACCTTATATGTGTAGTTACGTGTTATTTTATTGTGGTATTAATCACTTAAGTTGGAATTTTAGACCTAGGCCACTATTTAGTCTCCCTAAGTCTTCTATTTTCCCCTAATTGTATTCCTAATCCTAGAAGAGAAAGAGAGAAGAGGAAAACTTAGAGAGAAAAAGAGAGATTGAAGATTTGGAAATTGATCTTGCCTACATCTTCATCAAATCTGAATTTATAAGCTTGAGGCAAGTTTTCTACTTGCTATGATATCATTTAAGTTGAATTATTAGTGTTGATAGTTGGGGGTTAATTATGGTTTAAGAAAGTTAGGGTGTTTATTTGATTTATGGGCTTTAGATCTTTGAGGTTGAATTGATTGTATTTTGGGGAAAATTATGGTTATTTGATGCATTTATAATCAGTTGGTAGTAATAAATGATAAGGGTTTGGGATGGTTGAGGTTGGCCGAAATTAGGAGTCCAAGACTCCAGAGCGAAAATTGGCAAAATTCACAGGGGCGAATCGATTCGGCCAGGCTGAATAGATTCGCATGGAGACAGTTTCCAGGTCTGAATGAACCGAATCGATTCGGCAATTTTTGAATCGATTTGGCTATTATGCAGAATGTTGGTTTTCCTGACCGAATTGATTTCGCTAGTCCGAATCGATTTGCTTTTCTGGCCCAATCGATTTTTCTTGTCCGAATCGATTCGGAAATCCTGTATTTTTCCTTTTGTCTTTCTTTTCTAATTTTAAACTTTTTTTTAGGATTAGCACCCAGGAACCTTCTTGTATGAAGTAAACTTAGAGTCCTAGAGTTTTAGTTGAGTCTGGTCGCTACCCTAGAGTTGAATGGGTTCACTTGGGGTTTATTCCATGGGTACAAAAAGTGATGTTTAGGCATTACTTTTCTTTTCGCGGATTATGAGGAATTAAGAGTTATAATCCCATGCTTGGAGAATTTAGGAACCCTATTGAGGTATATAACACCTTGGGACTCGGAAGACTTTGGTGATCATTTGGATACTAATTCGGGACTTAAAAGTATGATGAATATTAATGAGAATATTCAAGGATTATTGTTTCAAATAAAATGAAACACACATGTGATTTATGAAAATGATAATGAGATTTAAATTGGTAAATGTTAATTTACTTAAACACACCTCTCTAAATGTTATCATTAGGGAAGCTCGCGCATGAGTGATGTCCCCTGACTAGTGAATTCAGGGAGACTATAGTCCTCGGCCATATGCGGGATTTTTATATGTTTTATGCGTTAGTGAGGTAATTTCGGGTGTTATAAGGACATTTTTGTCCATTATCAATTTGTATGTCATACGCCGTTACACCATTGAAGAAACTCAAGATCGCATCTACATCAATGGATCCGAATATCAAAGCATCTTCAACATCATAACCTCTGCGAGAATGAACTTGGTAAAATTTTGTTTTTACGTTCCTTAAAGTTCATATTTCCTAAGGATACTTTTGATGCTCCTTCATTAGGGGTACACATATGCATCGTGCACATATGATTGATTGAGTTGATTTTCCTATCGAATGTGTTCACACCCAATCATTCCATTTCCATGACTTGGTTGTTTGAGTTTAAATCCATGGTGTGATTTTTGTATCATATTTTTTTCAAAATGGTATCCTATTTTTGTTCGAAAAATTTGAAAAATTCAAAAATAGTTTGTGAAGATTTGTTTGAGCATCTCCTTGCAAGAGCACATTTGTCATTTGATTGATGCCTTGATCTGTATAATGTGACACCCGATTTTACATATTTGATTCATTCTTCTTATTTGTCTATTTGGGGACAACATAAAAAGGGGGAGAAAGAATTATCATTTCATGGGGGAGTTTGAATTTTGGGGGATTTTTTGAGATTTGACTTATGCATTCATCATAAATTGGTATCTATGTTTATCTCATTTCAAACTCGATACGTCATGTGGTATTTGCTTTGTCTCATGTGTGTAGGTATGAAGATTAAAGATCAATATATTGCACACCCTGATGAGAAAAGCTTTGAGATTTGATGATTGTTGAAGATTGAAGAACAAACGATGAAGATTTATACATTTGTATATTTCCATCTTTAGGGTTCGTGGGAGGGTAGATTTGTATAGGTCATAAGTTGATAATTCGGATATTTTTTATGTATGTACCGACATAGACATAGGGGCAGATTTGTAAGGACATTTTTGTCCATTATCAATTTGTATGTCGTACGCCGTTACACCGTTGAAGAAACTGAAGATCGCATCTACATCAACGGATCCGAATATCAAAGCATTTTCAACATCATAGCCTCTGCGAGAATGAACTTGGTAAAATTTTGTTTTTACATTCCTTAAAGTTCATATGTAGTATTGGGAAATTTTTATAAAATGTTTTTTATAAAAATAAGAAGTATTACATTTCGGACCGATCTGCCTACGAACCGATCCACCTCATACCCGGACCGGTCCGCCTACTGAAAAACCAGTATACCCCAGACCGTAAGTGAACCGAAGAAGCCAAAAATAAAAAGAACCAGTCCGCCTACCCAGACCGATCCGCCTCCAAGTCGGACCAGTCCGCCTGGGATAAATTCGGCCAGATTTGTTCGAGATTTTTTAGGCTCAATGTTTTCTTATTTAAACCAACTTTGGGGAGTTGTTTTCTAAGAATTTTCAAGATGATTTTTAGATTCCTAAATACTTTAAGTCTTCACCTTTTGAGTCCCAAGACTCTTTTTTTATTCACACACAAAAATCCCAATTACTTTAGTGAATCTTTTGGAACCCTAGAACAAAAACTTTGCTATTGTTCAACCCTTGTGGAGAAGCCATCTTTTTTCTTCATTACTGACCACCAGGAGTTCCTGCGGGAGATTCCAGCCGACACTGTTTCTAGCCGTTGCTTTGAAGGTTTACTGAAGACATCGTGCGTTACACTTGTGGGCGATTATCAGGTTGTATGTAAGTCAATGGTCTTGTAAATTGTTCAAACTTCTAGAAATAAAAGGTTTTGACCTTCGGGGATTTTTTCCTTAATTTTGTGTCACTTGCTTTATTTGTTTATGGGTTAACACTTGCACTTTAGATGCATGTTTAGGGGCTAAAATTAAATAAGTGTGTCAAATTAGAAATTTGCGAAGTTAATTAATTATCACACGTAATTCTCACATTTTCAGGTGTGGTTATGACTCACTCGCGGGTATATGGCCACTTCCAGATGTGCGTTAGGTGCCCAGGTTGTCTTGTATATATAGGACCTTGAAGATGATAGTTATTTAGGGGTGCGCCCAGTGGGGAAACTCGGAGGGGCGGTCTTAGAATTGTTATATGTATAAGAATATAACATTTCTAAATCAAGTAGGACTTGATATATGTGAATTTCAATAAGAAAATAAGATGGTAATTATATTCCTGTTAAGGAATGGAAAATGAAAAAACATGACGAAGAATGTGATTTAACTTTATTCTCTTGTTTATGTAATACATGTTAGAATCATTTAAATTGCCTTATTATACATAATGATTAGGTGGTTATATTCTCATCTACTTCATTCATGATTTACTGTTCATATCTAGCATGCTTCTTATTCATCTGGGAATCATATATAAATCGGGCCCTGACCCGTTCATTTTCCATGTTGTGCATGTTATTGTATCCGCTCAGGTGCTCCTCCGCAAGGGCCCCCGATGTTATACTCCTATTCCAATACTTTTGAGGAGCTGTAAGATTTTGCGGATATTACAGGATGCTTTGTTAGACGCTTTCATTTTTGAATTCTAGATGTGATCGGGTCTTTCATTCGGGCGTGTCGCCTAAACTTTTGTAGTTGTTAATGGATGTATTACGTAAAGTATTGAACTGTTGTAATACGTTGTATGTAACTGTTGACTGACAAATTATTCGGTCCTCCTACCTTATGGTTGTCATAGTATTAGGAATTCCACTTTCTTAACAGATTGGGTTGTTAAATTTATTTCCTTAACTTGTAATCAAACAAAAATTTTGGCAACCTATTTTTTGATTTATTGGGTGGTTTTCCCGTATAACTATTTTATTGTTATGATGTTGAGGATGATTTCCATCCATGATTCTATTATGTTGAGGTATTAGGTTGGCCACCCCTTATTTCGGATCGCGGGTTGTCACATCTTGTAACATCTATGATGTTGAACACGGCTCTGTCGGTTCTCCACAGCAAAACCAGCAAATTTCTATGTAGAACAAACTCCGAATGGTGTCAACAAAGATCACTATATCATATACTTGTGCAGAAAATGTACTTGTTCGTAAACTGTTTTTCCGACTGCACACTTGACGAAATTCTAAGAAAACATGCCTCAAATATTTTTCTTAAGTCGGGATCTCGCTCGAAGGACATAAACATATCGCTCGAGCGACTGCTCTAGTCGTTTGAACGACAGTACACGTGTGTTTGATTTTAACACAACTCTAAACCATATTTTTCTCAGAATAAACAAAGTGTAAATTTTTTCAAACACTTTTAAAAGCATTTTAAAATTATTTATTTAATAAAATAACATCCTTAAAATATTTAAAATAAATTTCGAGTCCCATTAAAATTATGCATTCATACCTGAGTGATCTCAGAATGCAATTAAACTTGAAGACGAAATATGCACTATAAACCGACATGATTAATTCCTTGAAGCTTTGTCATAACATCTTTAATAAACTTCAATACATCATAGTTTGTGTGGGACCGTGACAATAAAAATCTACATATGACTCAAACGTATTTTGTTTCGGGAATTAGTCAAGTGAACATACAACGGACTTAATTGGAAATTTTGTCCTTACAATTCTCCCTCTTTGACTATTCTGGGACAAAACTAACAGTGAAATGCCTAATCCGGGCCGTGAAGTTGTATGACACTTAAATACCATCCTATAATCCTAAAATGAAAAATAAATGGACAAGACTAGTAAATGATGGTCCGGCAAGCATGAACTATCTGAATGTGATGTAGGCTTGAAATCTCGAATCTGTAAAGAATACTTACACACATGAAACATAAAAATACCCAGTGAAGTATGGAGGAACAAATGACATAAAAATCAAATCCAAATCATTTGTTAAGTGAGAAAAACTTGATATCAATTTGTAAACAAAATCTAAATCAGGATACCAATTTATACCGACGCAAAACAATATGATACCAATTTGTGTACACTAATCAATGTGACAGCATATGATCACAAATATGATACCAATAAGTAATTTAACAAATGTATATATTCATCAAACAAACACTCCCCCTACATCACAGACATATATCCCCTTTTTTGTTTCGAATAGACAACCTTGAGAAAAGATAAACATATCTAGCATGAAAAAATCAATAAAGTATATTTAGATATCAATAAAACAACTATCTAATAATGATAAAAAGATGTCAAATCTGTAGCTAACAAACAGTAATCACACAACATGAATCAACAATCTAATTAGGTGTGTCACAATGTAGTAAAATATGATCAATATGAACCGCATAAAACAAATTGTCCAGAAGCAACCCAGCAGTACCAAAAATATGACAAAAGGAACCAGGGTACTGACATAGAAGGAAAAAAATCCCAGAAGGTTCCTCAAATGAGATAGGCTTGTCGTTCAAATGACATAGGCTTCTCGCTTGAAAGCTTAGCGGGAGATAGATATCTCCCTCGAACAAGAAAACTAAAAACTCACATCCAGTACAAAAAAATATGTAGTTTCGTCCAGTGAAAAAATTTACTGAAAAAGATTACTGGAAAGAGTAGAAACTGCAAAATAAAAAACATAATACACAAAACTATGTGAATTACATGCTAACATAGTATCGATGTGCCCAAACATGAACATGGAATGTATAGGCATGAACTACAACAAATGAATCACATACCCAACACATCGAAAAGATCAAGAAGCTCTAATTAATAGCAAGAAATCATCAAACTTTATTTTAGACACATGTGACAATTAAAGTGTGAGCTTAATCAACTAAACAAACATCATGCACACAAATCCAATTTTTTGATGATTCCGCAAACAAGAGTGTCATGACACGATTTTTCAACGTTAGGATTCGTGGTGCAAACTCGTTTAAATTTTCTTCAACCAAACTCCCTTGTATATATATATATATATATATATTCGCTTTTTCAAGATCTTTTGAGGTCTCTATCATTCTCAACTTAGAGAAAATCCTATTAGCCATATTTTTGGCATTTATTTCTTTTTTTTTGCCTTGATTTTGTTTTGGGCTCTTTTAAATGGTGGCTTTCACGATAAGTCAATTTTACACTCTCGCAGCCCTTTCCCGTGAACACTCATCATTTTTCAATTTCAATCCTCACGGTAAATGGTTCTTACATTCACACATCCTCCTTAGGTTTACTTATGCGTAGATGACAAAATTGAGATAAGAACGTCTCACCAAACTCAAATATGCAAGAGAAGTCAAACATCCATATAAACTCGTGCATGTGTGCAAAGCTGGCATATATACAAAGTTGAATCAAAAAGCATATAAACTTTGAAACTACCCCAAAATACAATGGTTAAGATCATTTTAAGCATCGATAAATATGACCAAATGTCCTAGCAACATGGATAATGAAAGGAAGGGGGTCCAAGCACACCAATACGCCACATCAAACATGTAAACTCATGACACAAAAATAAAATGAAAATATTTTTGTTTTTTAACATATTACGATTCAAATAAATGTAAAATCTTTTAGTACTTTTTAAAAAAATTTATCAAAAACAAAATCTTTTTGTATTTTTTCAAATAAGATTCAATAAATGAAAAATGTAATACAAAAGACACATATGTCATAACACTAGCAAGATATAAATCATAATGCAAAGACTATCGTATGACAAATATGGCAACACAACCATCCATTAAATCTATCATGGGAAGAATCAAGTACAACCAAATGAGAACCACGAAGTTTTAGTCCTAAAGCCTCTAGGTTCGATTTCCTAACCCATGTAGGTGTGAAATTATGCATGGGGGTTTTGGGAACCGAAATGACTTTATTCCTAAACATCCTAGGAGAATCCTAAAGTCATAGCAAAAACTTCTAAGGTGACCTTTCCTACCGCAATGTGTGCAAGTGTAAAGATGGTGGGAATGATTACCAAAATATCGACCTCTCCTCACGTTCTTAGTGGGCTTTCTCACATGATTGGTATTGGCTTCGGAAATGGGAACAACTCTATCATCATAGATTATACCAAACCTATATCTCTTGACTTGGATGGTGCCTAACATCCTATCCAACTTCTCTGATCTATATTCCATGTCAAACTTAACCTTACTCGAGTCTTTTAACTTCTCTTCCAACTCACTAATCCTACATATTCTTCTCGTTCGAACGAGCTCGAATTTCAAGGCGGTGCATTTTTGTATAAATACTCATTAAATGGTAACATTTTCATTAAGAAGTCCATAGATTTTCTAAAACAGAAACACTTCGAAAGCAGTATTCTTTAGGCTTCTTCTTTTAGGGGTTTAATCCTCTATTGTTTACAATTCACAAAACTCCCATCTTGATTTAGCGAATTGTTTTGGTTTTCAAGAACAAATCTTTGCCTTTGTTCATCTTTTGTGGAGTGCGTCTCTACACCGTATGGCTGTGTGTCATTAAGGATCTTGTTACGTGAAGATTCTTTGCTAAAGATTGGGTTGCGAGTCCTTGGAGGGTGCTACATGTATTCTCTTGCTGAGTTCAAGACTGTGTGTCTTTGTGGGTTGGCTGCGCGTTATCCATTGCAGATTTCTCTATGTAATTGTAAGTTGCGATTTATAGATTCATAGTGAAATAAAGGTTTTTGCCCGAGAGGGGTTTTTTCCTGAAATCTGTGTCTCATCATATTTTTGTGTCACATGCTTTATTTATTTATGGGTTGACACACACACCTTAGATGCATGTTTAGGGGCTGAATTAAAAAAAGGCTGATTGAAATCATGTGAATTTAATTTAATCAATTATCACACAGTTGCACTTTTCAAATTGGTATCAGAGCGGCTTACGCTAATTTATCGCGTGATCCTGATTTTTCGAGGATTTACTTTTTAATACAATTTATTAGAGTAGGTTGCACTAATTTATTGCGTATTCTTATTTTCCGCAAAAATTGTGTGATATTGATTTTTTTAAAATCAGTTTTGTGAAAAATCGCAATTTTTCAATGGAGGAGCCTATTTTTTAAAAAGTTCATGACCGTGCTGAAAAATTAAAAAGTTTGAATTTGAAACATTGCAAAAGAATTTAAGTTTTGGGAGAAGAAAATTCTCTCTTTAAAAGTAAGATTGAATACTTGCAAGCGTTTCAAACTCAACGTGATATTTTTCGTAAGCACTTTGGTAATTTGTGTATTGATTTTGATTCTTTTAAAATTGCCAAAAAGAAGAGTGATGAGAGAGTTCTTGTTTTAGCGAAGGAATTAGAGGACTTAAAAAATTCTAGGGTTCTCGTTTGTGCCATCGAGGATAAAAAATTAATCGATGATTTTACGGAACGTGAAAAGACTCTTAGGGATAAGTTTGTTTTAATTGAGGGTGAGCGCGATAAACTGTTAAGTTTAATTGAAAATTTAAAAAAGAAATCCCTGTCTTTGGAAGAGTCTAATTTTTTGCTTTAGTTAAATATTTTGAAGTTAAAAAATGATTTAACAGACTCAAGTAGGTTTGATAGTGACGGTAATGGCTCATCGTGTTCTCATGCTTCTAATGCTAAAGCCAAAACCATTATTTGTTTTAGAGGGTCAACTAATTCCAAGGATGTTAGAAGAGATCACACTTTAGGTGTCGTTCCACCCGTTTACACATGTTCATATTGTGGTAGGAAAGGTCACCTTAGGAGATTTTGTTTTGATCTTGGAAGAGGTCCTAGGAATTCGAAGTCTAGTGTTTTGTTGGTTCCCAAAATCCCGTGTCGACGTGTTACATCCACTTGGGTTAGTAAATCACTTTTGGATACGCTAGACTTTATAATAGTTGATTCTCATTTGCTTCCACATGATGCTTCTCGTGCCATATCATATAGATGATTGTGTTTGCATGTTTGTCATACACTAGTTGTGGTTTCATGATATATATTTGCTAGTGTAATGACATGTACTTTTTGTATATATTTTTTGTTTTGCAAAAAATATTAAAAGATTTTATTTTAATAAATTTTTAAAAAAAATCCAAAAAGATTTTTGTATTTTGTTTGCAGCGTTTATGGATGGACACTTAGGATGACCAAGTCACAACATCATTCCATTCTTCATGTGACTATTTGATAGTGTTTTGAGACAGTAGGTCAATTCATCCATGTGCTTTACAATGTTTGGAATCATTGAGATGTAATTTAGTGTTACTTCCTACATGTTTGACTCATGATTTCCTTTATTGCACACATGCATGGATTTGTTTGATTATTGTTCTTGTCTTATCACGTGTTGGTTGGGTGCTTTCACTTCAATCCTGTCCTTTAAAACGAACCAAGCACGATAAATTTTGATAAGGAAATTGTGCATATAAGAACCGTTTTGTGAGTTTATGTGCTTTGTTTGAACGGGGAAGGGCTGCGAACGGTTCATTTTGCCTTTGCGAATACTAAGCCACCGTTAAATTGGATCTAAAAAATGGAGGAATTTTATTATCCAGGGTCCAAAGAGGTTTGAAAGAGCCCGAAAAATATTTAAAGGCAATAAAAAAAAATTCATGCCAATTATGGGCCATTTAGGTTTTTGCACCAATTATCCAAAGTTTGAGAATTTAGATTACCTCTAAAAAGAAAATATATATGAGGGTGTTTGGTTGGAAATTTTATAACGGGTTTGCACGTCCTCAAAATTCTTGAAAATGCGCCAAATAGTTTTGGACGTTATTGGGGTGAAAATAATTTTAACTTTGATTTGTTGATTTGTATAAGACGATGTCATCTAAATTCAACAATCTTTTCACCTAAGGATAGTTTTGATGTTCATTCGTTAGGGGTACATATATACATCGTGCACATATGCTTGATTGATTTGATTTACCTATCGAATGTGTTCACACATATTCATTCCATTTCCATGACTTGGTTGTTTGAGTTTAAATCCATGGTTTGATTTTTGTATCATATTTTTCAAAGTGGTATCTTATTTTTGTATGAAAAATTGAAAAATCCAAAAATAGTTTGTGAGATTTTTGAGATATCCCTTTGCATGCGCGTAGCTTGATCTTTGTTTGCTATGCATTTTATCGTGGCACTCCATGTTTTGATTGTTTCTTCTTATATGTCTATTTTGGGACATCATAAAAAGGGGGAGAAATAATTATCATGTTATGGGGGAGTTTTTGCATTATGGAGGAGATTTGATTATTAATGATTTATTCTTATATCATTTCAAACTCGATGTGTCACGAAGGTTATTGCTTTATCTCATGTGTGTAGGTACAAAGATTGAAGATCATGATGTTGCACACCCTGATGAGAAAAGCTTTGAGATTTGATGAAGATGATTGAAGAACAATTTTGAGGTCTTGCAAATTTATTCATCGGAGGGTATATTTGTATAGGCCTTTTGGCTTTTGATAATTCGGATTTTTTATGTATGTACCAGCATAGACATAGGGGGAGATTTGTAAGGACATATTTTCATAGGTCCGTTATCAATTTATTATATCATATATCGATACACCATTGAAGAGCATTCAAGAGACATCTACATCAAAGACGGATCCGAATTACTCAAGTTCTTCATCATTCAAGGCTCCGCGAAGTTTACTTTGGTAAGGTTATGTTTTAAATACCTTTACTTTTCACTTAGATATTTTGGTTACAAAATATTTTCTAAGTGTTGGAGCGGACTTTTTTGTCAAATATTGAGAATGAGTATTTTTTCTATGTTTTGAAGTGAACCGCGATTTTGACGCCCAGGTCGTTTGCACGAGATAAGCATCTCATTCGTACGAGATAATCATCTCATTTGAATGAGATTGGAAGTCGCGCGATGTCATTTAAACGACATGCATACTTCGTTCGAGCGACATATGCTTCTCGTTCGAACGAGCTCGGATTTCGAGGCGGTGCATTTTTGTATAAATACTCATTAAATGGTAACGTTTTCATTAAGAAGTCCATACATTTTCCAGAACAGAAACACTGCTGAAGCAGTATTCTTTAGGCTTCTTCTTTTAGGGGTTTAATCCTCTTTTGTTTACAATTCACAAAACTCCCATCTTGATTTAGTGAATTGTTTTGGTGTTCAAGA
This sequence comes from Sambucus nigra, assembly GCA_949130495.1. Classification (NCBI taxonomy): domain Eukaryota; kingdom Viridiplantae; phylum Streptophyta; class Magnoliopsida; order Dipsacales; family Adoxaceae; genus Sambucus; species Sambucus nigra. Next base: position 1,032,817 of record OX422221.1, read on the forward strand.
ACACATATTTGCCTTTGTTCATCTTTTGTGGAGTGCGTATCTACACCGTATCACTGCGTGTCATTGAGGATCTTGTTACGTGAAGATTCTTTACTGAAGATTGGGTTGCGAGTCCTTTGAGGGTGCTGCGTGTATTCTCTTGCTGAGTTCAAGACTGTGTGTCTTTGTGGGTTTGTTGCGCGTTGATCCATTGCAGATTTCTCTATGTAATTGTAAGTTGCGATTTATAGATTCATAGTGGAATAAAGGTTTTTACCCGAAAGCGGTTTTTTCAAACATATTTTTGTGTCACATGCTTTATTTATTTATGGGTTGACACACGCACCTTAGATGCATGTTTAGGGGCTGAATTAAATCTTGCGAATTTAATTTAATCAATTATCACACAGTCGCCCTTTTCATAAAATAATGATGAAAAAGAAAGAAAATCATATGCATCAAACTTCCAATAAAGGAAACACTTACAACAGCAGGACGCATAGTCTGACCAAAAGGAAGGGGTCAGGTAGCGGAGATAACCACCTCAGGAGAATGGTCTGCCTCATCTTCGCTAGAGTACTCCCTTGAAACTGATAAAAAAGCATAAGTGTCAGTAGTGCCTTTGCTATGGAGATCCAAGAAACTCACATCACCCACAGAAGAACTATGATCATCATAGGAAAGGGTGCTTCTGTCGTCAACTAGTTCCTCTTCCAATGAGGGGGAGGGAGAACCAAGAAGTGAAACGTCGAGAGAACCATTTCCTTCAAGGTAACCTATAACTCGAAGCTACATACTTCAAGCATTCTCCGAGGGATGCCTGTAACTCCCCCATCATCTCCTGCTCCAAAGAATCCTCGTAGCCATCGGTAAAGACATGCTGCCCAAAGAGAGGAAGAACATATAACTCGCACACATCCTCTAAAGTTATAGTAATTCCTCCCAACCCATGACGAATGTGTGAGACTCCCTACTCCACCAGGACAATAAAAGATTGAGAGAGGAATTGTGCTTAGATATCGTGCAATTAGCCAATTCCTCCATGGCACCCCCAACAGCCTTGATTTCAATGTTGGAGTAAGGAAAATCACTGAAGTCGACCCTGACCCTGATAATAGAATCTAGAAAAATAATAGGAGAATCAGAGGACTCACTCAACCCCACATGATATCGCTCGGGAACAGTGTTAGAATTTTTTTCTTCGAATTGGGTGAGGGAGGCCATGAAGTTGTCAGTCGGTTCAAAAATGGGATGGCGACGGTAGATACTAAAATCTCGCCCCTAGCGAATGCGCAAGTAATCCTTCCACGCCTGAGAGGAAGATGATGTAGCAAAAGTGCTGCTAATAGCCATTGGTTCAAGAAAAGAACCCACTGTGATAGAAATTCTAAGTGTGGAACTCAAAGTGGGAAAACAACCCGTACTTTCAGAATTAAACTCCCCATCAGTGGTGGCACGCGAGGACACCTCACAAAAAGTTTTTTTTGATGAGGAACCCAAAGACTACAAATATCCAACAGAAAAAATGTTACTGGAATCCATAATAGGCAAGGAACTCACTAACGTAGTGGGTCGTGAGACACCCGCCCTTGGAAGTACACTCCTCAGGGTAGCAAGGGTTGGTGAGGAACCCCCAAATATATGGACCATAGTTGTGGAAGACTGAAATGTTGAGAAGGTAGGCGTGGAATTCAAAGGCAGCAAAAAAAATTTTGCGCGGAACCCTCGAATTGAAAACTAGCATATGAAGAATCTCTACCAACAGAACCCATGCACGAGGAACCCCTTACACCATAAGGGATCAAAGTTATGTTTGAAAAGGAACCACTGCTCGTATTGGTAGCAAAAACATTCGAGGAACCCACTGCTGCAAAACCCATCGCTGCAAATTGAGTTGAGCCTACTGCTGGAAGTCGCGAGGAACCCTCATTAGTAAAATCACCCAAATTTGCTAACGACGAGGAACCGTCAGGTATAGAATTAAGACACGAGGAACCTATGGTCACAAAACCAATGTGCGTGGAATCCATTGATACAGAACTAATACATGAGGAGCCCTCGCTAATAGCAAAATCCATACTGGAAACTTGTGACGTTGTCGGCGAGGAACCCACTCTAAGAAATGAGTTTCGCAAGGAACCCTCAACTATATTACTCCCAGAGGGAAAACCAAAAGTCGCTGCTAATGGAACTGCAAGTGAGTAAGCCCTAGACGCTGAGAAGGCACAAACAAGACCAAATGAACTAGTTGGAGTAGTCGAGGAACTCTCGAAACAAAAACCAATAGACGAGGAACCCTCATTAGTGGCGGAACCCATGCCTGCAACATGTGACCCTGCCGATGAGGAATCCGAGATGAAATAAGGCTCTGATACCATTTTTGATGAGAAACTCATAAGACCCGATATGGGATGCAAGGAACCCGCTATAAATGAGGAACCCTCGTCGGCATGTGTCATTGATGATGCAACCGGTGAGGAGCTTGCATATTTTTCAACCCCAAAATTTTTCCACTACCAGTAGTTAAAAAAATGACGCTTGGGACGGTAGACATCGTGGTAGTGATTGAGGGGGAAATGGAAATAGAAGAAGGCATTGAACCAAAAAATAGAGAAACAATGGTGGGGGAAGTGGCGGAAGAAATTTTTGATGAGTTAAAAGATATTAATGGTGTATTTGAGGAAAACCTAGAGCAAAAAAATGGGGGCTATGGTGTTTGATTTTTTTAGCTTCTATTTCTCTCACTATAAGCTTAAAACTCTTTGTGAAGGTTTTGAAGAAGATGAAAGCTTTTATTAAAAAAAATGAAGGGAGCTTTATGTTTTACATGAAAATGGGCAGAAAGGCAAAAAGGTTATAAAAAAATATACCAAATGATGAGAGGATAGTTCCCACACTCACACATAGAGCCTCGAAAATAAAAAAAAAACTAGGATGAAGCGACAGTGAATTTAATGACCCTAGGGATAGTATTGAAGAGCTCCAAGGGCCCCTCAAAAATTTTTGAATTGAAAATTGAGTTTATAGCGTACAAAGTCTTTTGGTCTACCCAACACAAAAGATTTTGCACGAGGGGATAATGTAAAAGGGTGACTTCCCTCAACTACCTTCTTTATATCCTAAGGCAAATAAGAGGTCAAGGGCATATTGAGAAGGGACCCCACCTAGGTCCCGACAGAAACTCATATTTAGAGGGAACCCCCTAGGGTCCCAACAGAAACTCATAATGAGAAGGAACCCCACCCAGGTCCCAGCAACAAATCATACTGAGAAGGAACCCTTCAGGTCCCGGAAGAAACTCATATTGAGAAGGAACCTCACCTAGGTCCCGGTAGAAACTCATATTGAGAAGGAACCCCCCAAGGTCCTGGCAGAAACACATATCGAGAGGAAACCCCACCCAGGTCTCGATAGGATCTCATATTGAGAAGGAACCCCCAGGGTCCCGGCAAAAACACATATCGAGAAGGAACCCCCGGGGTCCCAGCAGAAATTCATATTAGGGAGAAACCCTTGAGGTTCTCTCCCCAGCTTCTAGAAAATAAACTAGGATGAGGGAGTGGCTGCCATGAGAAACCCCTCACTATGAAAAGTCATCCTTTAAAATCGTAAGACTACTAACACTTGTCTCTCTTGTACAGGTAGCCTAATTGAGCAGGCAGGGGTCAAATAGGCTAGTTAGGATCTCTTGGGAGTTTTGTCCTGGCAGCTGAGGAATAAGGTCTATTGATCAAGATCAACCACTTAGCACTATTGGATTGAGAGAATACTAGTAGGAATACCTAGGAGTCACTCGAAACCACACACACCTTACATTTTCTGACAAGAAATGAACTTTTACCAAAAAATGACTTTCTCTCAAGAGGTGGTCCTCAAGGCCCCTCTCAAGAAAAAATCATTTTTAGAGGAGAGGAGTCCTTAAGACCTCCCCTGAAGACTGATAGTTTTAGAGGAGGAGATCCTTGAGGCCTCCTCTCTCAATATTTTCAAATCTTGTACCACCAGTTACCGTTTCAAAGGATATTTATCAAATCATATATTTTTTCTACATTGGGAGTCATATTTGTTGTTTGACTTTGGTTAGCACCAGGTGGAACCCGACAGAGGGGACAGACAGCTGCACACAGGAAGGGACAAATGGTACATTTCAGGTGTCGTCCCCCACCAGCCCTCTCATTTTTGGCACCTAAAAGTGCCTACTCAACCCTAGTTCCCAACTATAAATAGGACCCTTGCGCAAGGTAAAAAAAGAGAGAGAATTTAAAATGATAAAGTGTGTGTGCACATATTGCTCATATGCATTTCATAGTAGTTGTATTAATGCTTAAATAAATGAGAAGTATTTTTGGAAATGCTAAAATTCACGCTATACGTATAATATTTTTTGTAACAAATGTACAACTTAGTATTTTCCATCCTACCGGATAATTTACTCACCCCCACTTTACTTTAAACCCCACACGCCCGGGTACGTCAGCTATGGACGTTGGTAAGGATAACAATAAGGCATCGAAGAATGCAAGCTGTCGTGGTAGCTCTGGCCCACATGGCATTAATAATTATAATATTATTCATTTAAATTGCAATATTTTGAACAATTTCTATCCGTACCTTTAGTCATTTATGATGTAATAATACAAAGATTTTATGGATTCCATCCACCCATATTTGATTTGATCACTTCAAAGATTTCATAAATAAACTTTTTAATCAAACTTAACTATTCATAAGTGGTAATGAATTTCTCAAGTTAAAAGTTGGCTATTTCACTTCCTTTTCGATGTAAATTTTATAAATTAATGGTTTTTCTTAAATAATAAAATTGAACTTTCCCCCTCCCTCGTTAATAGCTTGACTTGGAAGTAGGTTGATCCAAGTCAAGTAAAGCGTAGGAACTAAATGGTTTAGACATATCAAGTTAATTCATTGAAGCCAAATTTTTTGAGAACTTGAATGAGATATAACCATGAAACTCTGTCATATGCTTTAGACATATCAAGTTTACAAACTAAATTTGTACCTCTCAGTTTTTTGTTGAAGTTAGCCATGATTTCCTGGGCAAGAAGGATTTGTTCCGAGATAGACCTACCCTTGATGAATCCTTCTTTATTTGGACTAATAATACTATTCAGGAGCAATCCCAGTCTATTGGCAAGAATTTTGGAAATAATTTTATTCGACGTATTGCAGTGACTGATAGGTCTATAATCATTGCAAATAGAAGGATTGTCTGATTTGGGGATGAGGGTGATTAAAGTGGAAGTCCAGCTTTTGGGCAGTCTATTCCCCATGAAAAAAGAGGTGATTGCTTTAAACATATCTACTTTAATAATGTCCCAACATTCTTTATAGAAAAGAGAGTTAAATCCACCAGGACCAGTTGTTCTAGAGGAATCCATTTGGAGAATAACATCTTTAATTTCTTGCAAGGTAGGAGGAGAGATAAGAATAGAATTATCACTCTCTGTGATAAGATTTGGGATGAAATTAAGTAAAGAAAAGTCACCAGGAATGATAGTAGAGGAAGTAAGAATACCTCTAAAATGATCAGAGAACTGATTTTTAATAGAAACTGAATCAGAGATCCAATTCCCATTATAGTCTTTGATTCTCGAGATGTTAAGTTTATTTCTCATCTTATTTACCATAGCATGGAAAAAATTTGAATTTTTATATCCCTCTTGCAGCCATTTAACCCTTGCCTTTTATTTCCAAAATTCATCTTTTATGGCCAACTGGTGTTGAAGTTTAGCTCTTGCAAGCTTGTATTCAATGTTGGTAGCTTCTGAGTAGTTGGAATCAAGCTCAATTTCTTTTCTAAGCACATCGTCTTCACCTTCGATTGTGGTTTGGAAGATATTTTTTAAAGTAGATTTGTTCCACAAGGCTAAGGCCTGCTTAGTGACCTTTAATTTTTGGAAGAAAACTCTAAGGGGGTTCCCACTGCAATCAGTTTCCCAAGCTTTTTTCACTACTGAAAGGAAGTTTGAATGCTTAGTCCAGAAATTTTGGAATCTGAAACTCTTCTTTATTAGCTCATCATTCAACATAAGACTCAGCAAAAGAGGGCTATGATCGGAATTTCTTCTATTTAAGTGAGCTACAGTAGAGGTTAAGAAAGTTTGGCTCCATTGAAAATTACAAACCACTCTGTCAAGCCTTGCCCAATTACGATTACCTCCATCTCTGAGGTTACACCAAGTGTATTTTGAACCTGTGAAAGGAACTTCAGACAATCCAGCTAAACCCATGGCATTATTAAACTGAGAGCAGGCATCAAAGTCAATTCCATTTCCTCATAGTTTCTCCAAAGGAGAGGATACCACATTAAAGTAACCTCCAACATTTGTTGGTAAAGAGCTATTGCATTGATTAACTGATCAATCCCATAAGTATTGCCTTTCAAGTTTGTGGCATTTACCATAAACTGAGATTAATTTGATTGGACCAAGTAGAGACTTATCCTAAAGCTCAAGAGATAAGGTTTGTACTGAGTTAAGAGCTATAGAAATATTCCACTCATACTTCCATAGAGTCCAAATAGAGTTATTGAGATTTGCCAAACCATTAGAGAAGTTCGACCTCATAACTAAACTTTGATGTTGGATATCATCAATTTTGGGCTCCATGATTGTAACTACTGATATGTTATTGATTTTGATAAGTTTATTAAGTCTTCTAACAGTGGGCTTATTACCAATTCCTCTCACATTCTATAATAAGACTCTAATCATTGAGAAACAGAAATTAAGGAAGTTTTTGAGAGTTTTTTTTACCTCTGGATCTGGTGATTATAGAAGAAGCCTCAATTTTTTCTATTGGTTCGTCTTTCTTTTGGGGGACATAATTCTCATCCATCTTTCGAAGGTAAGAAAATTTGTTAGATAAGGAAATGGAATAGTTCTTAAACTCTTCAGCAAGGAATAGGATATCTGATGGTTAATAATCTTTCTCCCAGTCAGATTGACTGTTAGAAATCCAGTCAAAAGACTTCTTATAAGGAAGGCAAGGTTTGGGAGAAAGGTTTATAGAGTGCAACCAAAATTTAGTGTGAGTCATGAGTTTATAGTGATGCAGTTTAGGAAGAAAAGGTAGGTTAGGAAAAAGTTTTTTGGGGAGAAATTCTCCTTCTTCAATTGAAGAGATAGAGAGGTTATAGGGAGGGGAATTAGCCTGAGGAGGATTTTCAGGAGAATGGAGTTTAAGATCAGAAGAGAAAAAGGTGGATTCAGGAAGAAGATTTTTTTTTAGAGAAGAAACAGTTGCTGATGGAAAGGTTTGGATAGAGTCAATGGGGTTACTGGGTTCCCTAATAGTTATGTTCTTTTTGGCTTTAGTCCACACCTTCGCATGGATTTTTGAAACAACTCCTGTAGAATTTGGAATATCTGAAAAGGCAGGCAAAGTCCCAACATCTAAAACAATGAGGTGATGAGAATCACCTTTCTTACAGTCCCTATCAAGGTGCCCATGATGCCTGCAGGTCTTGCAATAATAAGGGATTTTCTCATATTCGCTGGCTTCACAGAACTCCATGTCACCATTTCCAATCCAGACTATGTGGATAATAGGCTTAAGAAGGTCTAATTCAACACAAAATCTAGCACAACTAGGCCTAGAATGACCTACAGTAGAGTCATCAATTTTTAGAGGAGTTCCAATCAGTTGTGTAATAGATAAAATGGCAGTTTTTGAGAATAAATGTATGGGGAGGAAAGGAAAGGATATCTAAACAGGAGTTAAGGAACAATCTTCATTAGCATGGAAGTTTGGAGTCCATTTTGAAATCTGAAAAGGGAACTTCTGAATATACAACCGGTTGCGCAGCCAAAGTTTAAGGAAATCCTCTTCGCAATTTAACTTAATTAGAATATGCTTTTCATCAAGTAAACCAATAGAGAAATCCGTTTTAAGAGAGAATGAATGAAAAATTTTCCGAATAACCTCCATGGGAGGACGACCAAGAAGAAACTTTACAATAAGTGAGAATCTAAAAGGCTCAAAAAGAGTTCAAATATCATCAGATGCAAAAATTATAGCAGGCTCACCTTTGTGCATGTAAGGAGTTTTTAAAGAAAATGATGAAGGTTTATTCCCAAGAAGAGAAGAAAAAGATTTTTTAGCAAAAGGAAAGATACGTTTAGAAAGATTGGAAGGTAAGGAAGGAGGATCAGGTGGGTGGTTTGAGGTGGAAGGGGCTTCAATAGCCGCCATTACAAAAGAGGGGGAAGGGTTAGCAATGAATAGGAGAGAGAAGCTCCAAGAATCATATTCCTTATGACTGCAAATTGCAATTCGAAATTCAGATAATAAGAATAATGAAAGAATGAGTGGAGGATAGATTTTACAATCTTTACCTCATCATATATAATGAGGATGCAGTTAAGATAGCACTTAGTCCACACACTTTTTCAATGCCAGATTGAAAATACTGTCAGGATTGAGCTTCTTTTGCATCCGAATCACTACCCGAGGAACTGCCAAAATCCGAATCTGATCACAAACACTTAAACTAGTAAGGCACTAAAGACGATTGGAATTTGGAAGAAGATTGATTAATTGGAACTTGATTTACAAAATTCAAAAATAGAGACAAAAGATTCAATAACACCGGATGAGGATGAATCACTGCTTGAGCTACTGGAAATACCAGAACTTTTACTTGGATTTCCATTACCATGAGCAATTCCCCCACCATCTTTCTCAATCTCCGCTGGTGGGAAGCTGCTCCCGGGTATCTCATCTCCAATTTCCACATCTTCTTCACCACCTTCTCCTTTTTTGGGCCTCTTCATCACATCAACTCTTTCACTTAAATGAACCTGATATTCTAACCCAACATTGTTAGGATTACCAACACATATAACAAAAACATGCAAATTTAGAAGCAATACTAATAATTTAAATATCTCATCACTGGAGATCTTCGATTACAAAGAGGCCCAAATTCCCAGTTGGTCAAATTCCTTAGCTAATGATACACTCTGAATAAAGTTTGTACAGCCTTATTGAGGATAAGGTTTACCCCTTGGACCTACCTGAGGCACGTTGGAAGCAGTACCCATGTTCTTCTGATGGGTGGTTGGTTACAATTGAGGAAGGTCCCTCACTCAAACTCCTCAATCCTCTCACCAGGGTTCAATTTGATCTCCCACCAGTCTCAACTCTCCCTGATATAGTAGACTATTTACCCTAGAGGGTTGGACAATAGTATACTGTTGTCCATCCACTTCAAATCCAAAGGTTACATTTCTACAGCCAGAAAGAAATTCAAGACTTCTTCCTTTCTAAGGTTATTTTGTCACCTGATCATCTGTCAACCAATAGTAGTGTTGGTAATGAATATATGGTAGTGGCTATATATGGATTGTATAAGAGATTAGCTTTCTGTAAACATGTGGATACCCGTTGGACAACTTCCTCCCCATTTGAAGCAATGAGTGCCTTCGATGATGCTATTTTCCATCAAGGCAAGTTTTATGTTGTAGGTTGATTCGGTGCCCTTACTTCTTCCAACATTCATTCTCTGCCCACGCTTGATTCTAGACTGAAGTAATAATGCAATTTGGTTCCATTCCCTCACTAATAATAGGGTTTTTCACCTCTTTTTGCAAGCCAAGTTCATTTCCTTTTAAATCTTCCTCTATTTTGAGTATAGAGCCATTATGTTGGTCAAATTGATGAACATTAGAATAATTGTTAATAAAAGAGAAAATTGCATCCGTTTTTATCTCTCTCCTTTCTTTCACTAACACCTCACATTCAATATGTGGTCTCTCTCTATACATTAAAGAATATCATAGATAGGAAGGATGGGATAATTTTTTTGAGGAGAAAACAAATACACACCAATTAGCTGCGAAACAAAGATGATAAACACCATAATTGACTAGAATTTCTCCAGTAACCTAGAGTTGATTCTTACTAAATAAGGACTACTAGCCCCTCCACTAGCCCTCATACTATTGACTAAAGCAAGACTATCTCTAGCGACCAAGACGATAAAACTCACTCGGGAATTTTATCAAACACTTGGTGTGCGAAAAATACCCAAGGCCTTATTCCCAAAATGAACTAGTGTGCAAACTCCCAATCAATTCAAACAAGCATCAATGAAGAGACAATAAGAACATACAAGCAATCATCAAATAAAAACAATAACGATATACCGTGGTTCACCCAAATTTGGGCTACATCCACCAAGGAGAACTTCTTCATTTTATAGATAAATGGAGGAACCCGAAGGTTATACACACCCACAATTTATCTCTCTTAGAAAGTAACTCACAACCTCACAAGAACTCACCCCTCAAATGGGAGCTCTAATGCTCTTTAACTTTGATAACTCTCAAAATTGTTCTCAAACTTGCCCTCGCTCCAAAGCTAGAAATAACACTTGTGTTTATAGATTTGAGCCAAAATGGAAAATTTGTAAATAAACCAAAAATGAAAAAATAGAAGAGCCAAAACCAAAAAAATCCACATTGGCGATCCTGACGATCCAACCAATCTCTAGAATGCTGAAATTGAACCCGCTTGAAGACTGTCCCACCATCTACCAAGCTAATGCGATTCCCCTAGACGATCCTCACGATCCAACCGAACTCGTAATGCAAACATCAAGTCCTCTTAAAGATCATCCCAACATCTAACAAGACAATACGCTCCACCCAACGCTAAGCCACCTCAAACTTCAATCATGAAGTAAGTTACGGCAAGTCTTCACTCCAAGACTCCAAAAGACTCCACCCGTCGAGGAACCAAGTTCTAAACTAAGAACTCCACTGAATGCTTCCCATGTAACTATACGGTGAAGCTTGCTCCTCATGTAACCCGATGAGTACACCCCCCCACAATACATATAGCATACAGCTTCTTTACACGAAACATTCAAACACATCAACGCCATCTTCCACCTTGAGAAATAACCACGGATGAGAGGGAAAATTCCTCACCTCTCATGCCCTCCAAATCTCACCCTCGAAAGATGTACCAAGTCTTTGTCATGAAAAACTCCCCTTTGCCAATGCTCGCAAATAAAAACTCATCGGCCCTCCTTAAACTAGCTACACACACCTCGAATCCATCACGGTCCTACACCTCCTCGATTCTAATCATCCAATGCACGTGTGTAACTAAATCGAGTCAGCATCAGTCGTTGTCCCCGGAGTGGGACTTCGATCCATCCCCTCCACTACTAGGTATTCTCATATCACTACCGTCTACTCTCGAAAATCTAGAACCCAATGTCTATGTTTTGTTCATAAACGAGACATGCCTCGAACGTTTAATCACTTGTGCACACCGCTTCCCTGTCTTCCTTGAAGTCTGATTTAGACGATACAACCCCTCTCTCTTATCTCCCCTCTCTAGGACCATACAACCATGTGTGACTTTCAAGACTCCACCCTCCACCGACACCCAGAAACCCTTGGAATCCAAACGGCTAATGGATATCAAATTCTTTCGAAACTTTGGGACATACGCCACACCACCCAAAGTGCGCTCCACCCCATCGGACATCTTGAGTTTCATCATCCCGACACCCTCAACGACAACCTTCTCGCCATTAGCCAAAGACATGGAACATTTTCCATTTTCCGTAAAAGTCTTAAAATATTCTCTCTTGGAGCAAACATGATTCGACGATCCCGAATCTAATATCCAATCACCTTGGGAAAGAGAGTTAACCTTAGAGATTATGAGAAGTTCTCCAAGTTCAACTTCATAATTCTCACTCGCTACCATTGACCTCTCAGAATCAACCTTGCCCTTAACCTTGTCATTTCACAAAGGACATTCTCGGATCATATGACCCCACTCCCGGCACTCGTAGCATTTCGGCCCTTTACCACCAACACCTCTCGATCTAGACCTACTACCGTCATGAAATCCCTGGTTAGAGTTCCTCTCGCCATTTTTCCCACCTCCGTCACTCGCCATCAGGCCTTCATTATGAGAATACCCATCACCTGCACCTTCCTTCTTTCTCATCGTAACATGAGATTGAATATCTTGCACAACCTCGTTGCACCAGAGCGTAGACTTCCCAAACATGAGCGTGGTCACAAAATGCTCATATGAATCAGGCAATGATGCAAGCAACAACAATTCTCGATCCTCCTCAATGAATTGAACGTCTATCCGGTTCAAGTCATTTATCAAGGCATTAAAAACGTTGATATGCTTCATCATATCCTCACCCTCCTTCATATCAAATTGAAGACTTTCTTCTTGAGGAACAATTTATTTGACAATGACTTTCCCAAATAAATCTCTTCTAGCTTATCCCACATGCCTTTAGCCATGGTCTCCGCTATCACGTTATTCAAGACAATCATCTCAATACACGAAGCCGCTCTTTGATAAATGTCAATCCACTCGGCATCGGTCATGCCTACCAGTCGTCCCTCTATCCCCAACAATGCTAATTGCAACCTCTGCTGTACAAGAACGCCTCGCATTCGTCTTTGCCATAACCCGAGATTGATCTTCACATCAAAAGCCTTCATGTCCGTCTTCATTGAGCCACTTGATCCAAAACTCGAATCCCATCTCTTAGAGCCTCCGCTCAAAGAGGTTGATTCTCGAGTACTATCCCCATTTTCCGTTATTTGGAACAAAAATAAAAGGTACGCCAAAATTGCCAAAATTGATTCAACCTCAAACCAAAATACCGGGTAAACAATGCAACCAAAGCTCTAATACCACTTGTTGCGCTAAAGCAAGACTATCTCTAGCGACCAAGATGATAAAACTCACTCGAAAATTTTATCAAACACTTGGTGTGCGGAAAACACCCAAGACCTTGTTCCCGAAATGAACTATTGTGCAAACTCCCAATCAATTCAACCAAGCATCAATGAAGAGACAATAAGAACATACAAGCAATAATCAAAGCAAAACAACAACGATATGCCGTGGTTCACCCAAATTTGGGCTACATCCACAAAGGAGGATTTCTTCTTTCTATAAATAAATGGAAGAACCCAAAGGTTATACACACACACAATTTATCTCTCTTAGAAATTCAATCACAATCTCACAAGAACTCACCCCTCAAATGGGAGCTCTAACTCTCTTTAACTTTCATAACTCTCAAAATTTCTCTCAAACTTGCCCTCGCCTAAAACCTAGAAATAACACTTGTATTTATAGATTTGAGCCAAAATGGCAAATTTGTAAATAAACCAAAACTGAAAAATATGAGAGACAAAACCAACACATACCTCCCACAATCTAAACAATCAAATTCACCAAATGCATTAATAGGCCATACTCAAGTCCCTGTATAAAGAAACCAAATCAATGACATTTGTGATAAAAATAAAATAAAAATGAAGAATGAGAACTCAAAATTAAACATACGCTTACCTTTCCCTCCTCCTTTATCCAGGCTTGGGACCGATAATGCTCAAATAAATATTCGTATTGGCGGAGTTAAAAAGGGTTTTACAATAAAAAAGATGGTGAAAATTAATTCCAAATCAAATGTAGATAGATCCAAACAAAGTTCATAACAAACGCATAATGCAAACTAAATCCATATATAGATAGCTCAAACAAAGGTCACAACATAAACTAAACATATTTAAGCCAACAATCCAGCAAAAACAAATATTCCCCGAAGACTAGGTCAGCAAAAGTGAGTTGGCCACCTTGAGGAGCATCAAACAACCTAGCATCCGGCTTCATCACTTCCTCCACATATACTTTCCTCTCCCCGAGTCCAACTCGCTTACCATGATATATATCCTTTATTGCTTCTATCATGACATACCCCTTTACCAGTTCTTCATTACAGCTATCAAACCAGATGACTTTGGGATTTTTGGTAAGAGAAGGTGTGGTCACGCAGACAGAATGATAAGCGGATGCAAAAACATTATCCAAATTTTGACAGAGATTCCTATGATGTAGACTTGTATTGGATGCATGATCACTTATCGGTGTGATTGGTGGACCCTTTTCGTTTTGACCATTGAAGGCATCGACCAAACGTTGTATAGCATCGTATGAAAAAATGGATCAAATAATAGTAAGTTAATACCTACTATATCAAGATAGGTCTTTTTAATAAATGAAATCATATAAAATACATATATACCATAATTTCTGTATTATTTTCCTCAAATATTCTATTAACGGAAGAGATGATATCTTCCTTCAATGCATCCACATCATCATTTGCCTTCTTTCTTTGTTTAAGTTTGGCCTTTTCCACTGCTAAATGCATCAACTGCTTCTTCAAAATAAGGGGGCCAACTGCACGAACTCCTCCCTTTTTCTCCTTCCCAAAAACCTCTATCAACTCATCATTCTCTATGCATTGCCTCTTGCTACTACCCTTTCCACTCTCACTCTTTCTTTTCTCCACCGCATCCGTTACTTTATCCTATCAAATGATAGTTATAAATCAGAATGAGAAAATTTCATTAGTAAACGCAATAAATAATACTAAAAATACTCCTATTTTTCATGTAAATACGCACATAGTAAGGCTTAGCACTGTTTAAGACATTCCCCGCAGTAAAACGCTTCTTATTTCGGCACTTAACACATGAACAAGGAAAGGCCGAGAATTGATGGCCATTGTTTACAATTACAAAATTAAGAAAAGTCGCAACTCCATTTGTGTACACCTAACTTATTCTATTCCTCTCATTCATCCACTCTTTGTTCAATGTTTGTGACATTCTACACTACCCAAAAAATATGGTTTACACACAAGTTATACGACAATATACAAAAAATAGAATTATTGATACACATAAGAAAAATCACAGTTAGAACATGTAATTTTGTTAGATCAAACCTTAAAGTTCAGGGGACGGGGTGCAATTTCCTTAGTTATATACTTATGCAATTACGAGTTTGATAGAGGATATTCTTTAAAATCAAGTTATGCAGTATTTTTGGCATAGACAACTGAATACGCACACATTCATGTCATTGGAACCAATACCACCACCTTTAACTCAATATTTGCAAAATAATCATACCAATAACTTTCATGTAATTTTATACGTGTATCATCATGCCACAGTTATATTTCAATATAAGGTCTCCAAAAAAAGGAATTGGTACAAATTCCATAAAAGTAACATTAACAAAATAATCACTCTATATATGACCCAAATCAGTATGGAATTGTGCTAATTATAAATTCACCCAAATTTAGAATAAGAATAAATTTATCACTTAGTATCAATATTAGACATCGTTAATATGTATAATTTATTGCATTTCAACTCAAGAAAGTTGAGAGTGAATTATAAAAAAAAATACAAATCAAAATTGCTATCATTAATTTGGATAAAGACAGAGTTGATATGTTTATACGCACATGCTCAAAGAAGTATATATATGTTTTCCTCCAAGAGGGATTTTAGTATTCAAGTTGAACAATCTAAGCCAAAACATCACCAAAGAAAGAGAAATCTAATAGATATTTTATCAAACATCTTTCATGCA
Organism: Sambucus nigra; assembly: GCA_949130495.1. Taxonomy (NCBI): domain Eukaryota; kingdom Viridiplantae; phylum Streptophyta; class Magnoliopsida; order Dipsacales; family Adoxaceae; genus Sambucus; species Sambucus nigra. The sequence goes on from OX422221.1 coordinate 1,048,270, forward strand.
AGTTACAACTGTGAAAAGGTAAAATGATTAACAAGGTAAACTTAATCAACATTTGGATAGACACTGTTAATATATTAAAGGGTCCTAACTAGTTAAATGAAGTTTAGTTAGTAAAATGAAAATGAAAAAACTAAATATAACAAATCTGAAATCATTAGACGAAATCGACAAATTATAAGACAAAAAATCAGTATCGTCAATAACATTTTATGACTAAAAAAAGTTGAAACCATCTATTACAATAAAATGAAAAAATAAATCATAAACCTTCTCTTTTATGGTCAGATATTTTGGTTCTCTTATTATGGTCCTAAAATTTCAAACAATGTACAAACCTTAATTATTCTAATCTTATAAATTATAAAACCAAATACATTAAGCTTGAGTGTTCAGTGGTAAAGAGTATATAGATTGACCCTAATTTTACGACCTAAATCTAAGAACAGCTTGCGACCAAACAAAGTTCACTGTGACGATGACGACAAATTTCAGTGTGACGATGACGACGTCCACAAAACACAAACAAATTTCACGACCCAAATCTAAGAACAACTTGCGACCAAACAAAGTTCAGTGTGACGACGATGAATGAATTTACCTGATGTGTTTGGATCAGGATCTGAGCTCCGATCTGAGCTTGAACGATGAACGTTTTTTTAGGTTTTGGAGCACCGAATGAGAACCCTACGTGATGCATGGGAAAAACCCTATGAGTGAACATTTTTTTTTTTTTTTGGGGGGGGTGGGGGAGGAGATTTTTTATTTTTTTTAATATAGAACTAAAATTAGTAACACATATATTATATTACCAACACTATTTTACTGTGAGAAATAGTAATGGTAAGTTACTCTTTGTAATAAAAAAAAATAGTGTGTTACTAAAAGCTTGTTTTGGTGTAGTGAATAGATTGATTATTAATCGTCATTAAACAAATTATAAATCATTCACCTTAAATTGTAAATCAATTGCCGTTGCCCGATATCTACATTCATTTGCATTGTAAAAAATGTGAAAGGGGGAAAATAGGAAAAGGAAAAGGGAAACGAGAAATTATTGGACACCAATTCATAAATTATGTGGAAAAATAATTTTTATATAAACTACATTAAATTCATCTCGAATCTAAATGACAAATTATGGTGCACGTTTCATATGGTACTTATCTATTTGTTATCAAATTACCATGTCATTTGGTAGAAAAATCCATCTGAAAAGCTTGCAAAAATAAAATAAATAAAAAATAAAGAAACTCACTCAAACAATTTACCAAATATTCACTACGCCAAATACACCTCCATAATACTTCCGCTACTTTTCAATTTCCAAAGAAGCCAAAATGCCAAGTCAGTGCTAGCAATTGAAGCCTGAATAAAATAAAACTGAATCGACGCTATGTGACAACCCGCTATCCGAAATAAAGGGTGGCCAGCCCTATACCCCGATAAAATAGGAAATCATGGATAATATCATCCTCAGCATCACGACAATATAAAAGGTATAAGGAATAACCACTCTATATTCCAGAAAACGGGTTATCAAAAACTTTGATTTGAAATAAAAAGAAAAACATTTTCAACAACCCATAATGGAAATAGAGGGTGGAAACCCCCACAAGCGCATATAAGAAATCCCGAAAGATACAAAGGACCAAAAGAAACGTCGGTCAATACCATCCATACGACATACATATAGTACCAAGTGTTACATAATAAATTCATTATACAATTACAACTGTTTGGGCAACAAGCCCGAATGAACTGAACATAACTAGAAACATGAACAGAGGCGTCTACACAAAATCCCGTGAAACCCGCACAGTGTCACGGCTTCTCAAAACATGCGGAAGGGAAAAGTCATTACTGGCGACCGTTGCGGCGGAACACCTGAACAGATCATGAACATATAGAGATACAACAAGAAAAGAAAACCGGTCAGGGCCGGGTATATGTGATCAATAGATAAATGACAAGTATGATAACGATGCACAGTTAATCATGGATGATAGTCTAGCAGGTTAACAGCACATAAGGAACTAAAACTGGTGAAGTACTACATAGAGTGAGATTCATGGTAAAACAGAAGTAAAAGTGCTTATGAGCCTTTATCATCTTTAATCATATTTCAATTTCAATATTCATTTTCCATTCCTTATCAGGAATATAATTATCATCATGTGCTCTATATGGCAATAATCTCAATAACATGCTCTTTGTGGCATAATTTTGCTCTTTATGGCACTAATGTTCCATCGAGTCCAACTCGATAATTAGAATAGTCATAATATAAATATAACGATTCTAAGACCGCCCGTCCGGGTTTCCCCACTGGCGCGTCCCTAAATAACCATCATCTTCCAGGGCCTAACCTAAGACAACCTGGGATCCTATCGCAAACGTCGGGAAGCGGCCATGAGCCTGCGTGGGAGCCAAGACCACACCCGGAATCTTCCTACCCAGCACATAACAAAATAAACAACCATAAGCGATCCCATGGCCTAGGACTATATCCACCCTGCATTCATTAGCCAGGGGGCTTCACCTATCGTGCGGACTTCCCTTAAGATGGTATTTAGAGAGGTGTGTAACATCCATTTTATTAATTTCCATACATGATTTAGTAAATTATGATTTACCTTAACAATATCTCATTTTAACTAAATGCATAAGCGAATTCAGGACTAAGTATCAGTAGTACCGACATAGCATCCTCAAAAGGAATTTAGACTCCAAAGTTATCCCCCAAGGCCTCCGTTGGCTTTAATATAAACCAGCAAGTCAAAAAAGTAACTCAAGTTGAATTCTAAAGTCTCCAAAATTGACCTTAATATATTCTAGACCGACATAAAACTTACAAGACAAAAGTGACGCCTAAACATCACCTTAAATTCTCCCTTGAAAGAATCCTAGATGAACCCTTTCGAGTCTAGGATGTCGACCCGACTCAACTAGAACTCTAAGCCCTATGTTTACTTCATTTAAGAAGGTCCCTAATCAATAATCCTAAAGAAAAGGGGTTAAAAATAAAAAAGAAAAAGTTGGAAAATGCAGGGCTACCGAATCGATTCGCCCCCTTGGCCGAATCGATTCGGCCAGAAAGTTTGAGGTTCTGCATAATTACCGAATCGATTCGGATGGGAGGCCGAATCGATTCGGTCAGAAAATTTGGGTTTCTGCATAACTGCCGAATCGATTCGGACCAATTCCGAATCGATTCGGTCAGCAAGACCTGAGCACTGGCCCTAGCCGAATCGATTCGCCCAGGGGACCGAATCGATTCGGGCCTGCGATTTTGCCAAGAAATGGCTATGGAGTCTTGGACTCCATTTTCTACCCCAACTCAAATTTCTCCAAGCCAAACTCATATACCAACACTATAAGAACATTAAAGATGCTATTGATCCTCTTAAAACCTCATGAATCATTTTGGGAGTGAATCAAAACCCAAAACACATAATAAAACCCTAAGTTTGCTAAACTAAAATCAATACACCATTATCACAACAAATAATCTATCTCAAGACACAAATAGCAAGTAAAAACTTGCCTTGATTCAGCAAATATGCAGATTTCTTGGTGTAGTAGCAATCTCTCTCAATCTCCAAAGCTTTCTCTCTACACTTCTCTTTTCTCTCTTAGGTTTAGGAAGGGATTTTGGGGAAAATTAGAAGACTTAATAGGATTAAGTCGTGACTTAAGGTAAATGCCCCACTTAATTAACCAAAAGTGCGATAAAATAATACGCAATAGCATAATTAAGGCACAACCAGTCAAAAATGCCCAAAACCACAAAATACAACATGGCACATTATTTGACTATTTCACACATTCCGGAATCAACTGCAACCTCCAAATTTTCATTTGGACATTTAAAAATTCAATTTAGATTCCGGTCTCATTATTAAGACAAATATCATTTTAAATTCGAATGATATTAATAAGCATGACATAGCAATATTTTCCATAATTATGATATGTATGCAACCACCTAATAAATATCGACTTTTCCACATTGAATTAACATTCAAATCATAATACGCCACTGGTCTCTCATTACTATACCAAGTAATTATTATAAAATACGGTCCCATAACCGAGGGTTATTACATACTCCCCCCCTTATGAGGAAATTTTGCCCCCAAAATTCAGGCGTACCTCATGAGAAAAGATGTGGATATTTCTCCCGCATCTCATCCTCGCGTTCCCAAGTTGATTCGCTTGCATGATGATGACTCCAATGGACTCTCACTAGAGGCACCACCCGAGATCTTAACTTTCGCTCCCCAAACTCAAGGATAGAAACCGGTTGTTCTTCATAAGAAACATCAGGCTGCAACTCGATGTCTTCGAAAGGAATGTGCCAAAGGGCACCTTCACACCTTCTGTACTTTTTCAAAGAGGACACGTGAAATACATCATGAATCTGTTGTAAAGGTTCCAGCAAGGCAAGTTGGTATGCCACGGGACCAACCTTTGCAATCACAGGGAAAGGTCCAACAAAGCGCGGTGTAAGCTTTCCTTTTTTCCCAAAACGTTTGATGCATTTCATCGGGGACACTCGCACCAACACTTGGTCTCCAACCTCCAATTCCATGTGTCTCCTACCCGCATCGGCGTAGCTCTTTTGACGATCTTGGGCTATACGTATGCGATTTCGAATAAGCGCGATCTTCGAAGAAGTATCTTGGATCATTTCAGGTCCAAGAAACTTATTATCACCCACTTCCAACCAACAAGCGGGCGATCTACAGGTCCTGCCATACAGATCTTCATAGGGTGCCATTCCAATGGTAAATTGGTATGAGTTGTTGTAAGCAAACTCAACCAACGGAAGATATTGTTCCCAACTGCCTTTAAAGTCGAGTATGCACATACGAAGCATATCCTCCAACATCTGGTTTACCCTTTCGGTCTGACCGTCTGTTTGAGGATGATAGGAAGAGATTAACTTCAACTCGGTCCCCATTGCTCCCTGGAAACTCTGCCAAAAGTGGGACACAAATATTTTATCTCGGTCGGAGATAATATTTAAAGGTACCCCGTGGAGTCTGACGATCTCCTCGATGAATAACTGGGCATAACGAGCGGTATCATAATCGGTGCGCACGGGCAAGAAGTGTGCCGACTTAGTCAAACGGTCGACAATCACCCAAATTGAGTCATGACCTTTTTGCGATCTAGGCAAGCCCGTGACGAAGTCCATCGAAATGCTCTCCTATTTCCACACGGGAATCTCGAGCGGTTGCAACAAACCTGTCGATCGCTGGTGGTTAATCTTAACCAACTGACAAATAGTACATTTAGACACAAACTCGGAGATATCCCTCTTCATACCCGCCCACCAATACAAACGGCGCATATCTTGGTACATCTTGTCCCTGCCTGGATGCACCGTGAACTTGGACCCGTGGGATTCCGTCATTACTGCACGTCTCAAATCCCCATCGTTGGGAACCACAAGTCTCCCATGGAAGCGTAGTCCACCCTCAGAACCAATTGAGTAAGACTCCGCTCCCTCAGACAACAACTGGCGTGTATGCTCTTGACAAACCTTATCTCTTTTCTGTGCATCCACAATCTTTTCTATTATCGTGGGAGTAACCGTCATCACGGAAAGGAAAGCTCTCACCCCCGCATCCTCCAGGCTGAGTTCCTTCAACTTAGCTTTCCACACCTCAGCTAAGTCTCCATCAGGCTTTCTACTCAAAGCATCTGCTACCACATTCGCCTTTTCGGGTTGATAATGAATATCAAATTGGTAGTCTTTCACAAACTCCAACCAACGGCACTGGCGCATGTTCAAATCCTTTTGGGAGAATAAGTATTGCAGCGATTTGTGGTCGGTGAAAAGACTAAACTTCTCCCCCAATAGGTAATGCCTCCATATCTTCAAGGCAAATACAACGGCGGCGAACTCCAAGTCATGCACTGGATAGTTCCTCTCATGAGGCTTCAACTTACGAGAAGCGTACGCAATGGGTTGTCTCTCTTGTTGAAGAACACCTCCCAACCCCAGAAGGGATGCATCGGTAAAGACGAGATATTCCAATCCCGGCTTTGGCAATGCCAGGACTGGAGCTGAAGTTAGTCTATCCTTGAGCTCATCAAAAGCCGCTTGACATGCACTGTCCCAAACAAATCGTACTCCTTTCCGAGTTAAATTCGTCAATGGGCTAGCAACCTTGGAAAAGCCCTTAATGAATCGACGGTAATAACCCGCCAAGCCCAGAAAACTACGAAGTTCAGTGGGCGTCGTGGGCTGACCCCACTCCTTCATCGCGATCACCTTACTCGGATCCACAGACACGCCTTGGGATGACACCACGTGCCCCAAAAATTGAACTTCCTTCAACCAGAAGCCACACTTCTCAAACTTCGCATACAATTGATGATCCCTCAATCTCTGCAGGACCAACCGCAAGTGAACAGCGTGATCCGACTCTGTCTGAGAATAGACTAGTATGTCATCAATAAAGACAATGACAAACTGGTCAAGGAAATCCCGGAATACCCTATTCATAAGGTCCATAAACACTGCAGGGGCATTGGTTAGCCCAAAGGGCATAACCAAGAATTCATAAGATCCATAACGGGTCAGAAAGGCCGTCCTGGATACATCTTGCTCTCGTATCCTCAATTGGTGATACCCCATCCTCAAGTCGATCTTGGAGAAGTAGGAAGCTCCCCTAAGTTGATCAAACAAGTCGTCAATGCGAGGTAAAGGGTATTTGTTCCGGATGGTGACTTTATTCAACTCTCTATAGTCCACGCATAACCGGAGAGAACCGTCTCTATTCTTCACAAACAATACTGGAGTGCCCCACGGCGAGGTACTACGCCTAATAAAGCCCTGCTCCAGTAACTTCTGAATCCGATCTCTCAGCTCCCTTATCTCCACAGGAGCCATCCGATAAGGAGCTTTGGCGACCGGTCGAGTTCCCGGCATTAAGTCAATCACAAACTCTATCTCCCGACTTGGAGGTAATCCCGGTATCTCTCGAAAACATCTTCAAAATCTCTAACGATCGAAAGAGAATTTAGGGGAACCATGACATCTCCAGATGCATCTTCCACAATACAATATAGATAAGCACTCGTGCTCCCTTCCATACAAGGCATAACTACCAGGAACATCTCTTGTCCCGGAACCGCAAAAACTATACTCTTCCCGTAACAATTCACTATAGCACGGTACTTCACTAGCCAATCCATACCCAAAATTACATCGTACCCGACCATATCACGGACGAGCAAGTCAGCCTCGAAACACAAGTCACCAAGGTTAATTCCTACGTTTTTACATACGAAGAAAATCAATGAGCCATCGCCCATAGAGGACTCGACGCTAGTGAAAGTACTTTCAGCAGATTTTATCAAACCTGTAGTCTGAGCAAAACTTCTAGAAATAAAGGAGTGTGTAGCACCCGTATCAAATAGAATTCGACCCATGTGCCCCTGAATGAGAAACTTACCCTCGATCGCCGGTGGTGCCGGAGGAGCTGGAGGAAGAAAAGCCTCCTGAATATGATAAACCCTTCCGTACTGCAGTTGCCCCTGTTCAGGGGGAGCAACCGGATTAGGCGCTTGAGGCGGAAACTGTACATACGGCTGCTGTGGTGCCCGAGGAAGATGCCCTCTAACCAATTGAGGACACGCCCTTTTATAGTGGCCCAGCTCCCCACACTGAAAACATTTGATTGCCGCAATATCCTGATTTCTACCTTGGTTATTTCAGAATTGACCCGCACCTCGGCCCTGTTGGCCCCTACCACCATTTCCACCTCTACCTCCCTGTGGTTGCTGACCACCTTGACCTTGCCTGCTATTATGGTTGTTGCCACCAGCATTAAACCCACCGAAACGTTGACGCTTGGACGAATCCCCCTGCTGAGGATCCCTCTCAACCTGCTTGTTCCCCGAGGATTGGGACGAAGAAGATGTTCCCCCTCCGCTCCCAACTCCTCCCTGCCTCCCCGCTTGTCCCACAGTACCAACCTTCTTCTTGTTTAGCAGAAACAATCTGTGCTCCTGACAGTGAAGCAAAGCGGCATTCATCACATCACCAAAAGTCACCAGAGATGGGTTTCCCAGCAAATGTTGTTTTATCCGCCAATGTAAACCTCCCACAAACTTGGAGATCCTCTTCGATTCTCGAGTTACCTCATCCGGTATAAAACTGGCTAACCGGGTAAACTCTTCCTCATACTCAGCAACTGACCTCTCCCCTTGAACCAAATCCTGCAGCTTCCTCTGAATTTCCCTCTGAACTGCGGGAGGGAAATACTTCCCATCAAACAAGGCCCCAAAATTTGTAATGGACATAGTATCCCTCTGCTCGGGTGTCTTCATGGATTCCCACCAATGTAAGGCCGGTCCTACCAGCTTGAAAGTAACGAGAATCTGCTTCTTCACCTCACTACATTCCACCATCCTAAGATGGCGTTGCATATCTCTCTTCCACTGGTTCGCCTTGATAACATCCGAACCTCCCTCAAACTCCGGGGGATGTCCCTTAAGGAAAGATTCCCTCACCCGTTCCCACTGAGAAGGTCCCGTGGGAACTTGTGCTTCTTGTCCTCTAACTTGGGCTTGTGGCATTTGTTGGGCCACGGCAGTCATCGCGGCGTTGACAGCTTGGGCCACAATATTTGCCACTTCAGCGGCACTGATACTCCCCTGCTACGGTGGAGGACCAAACTCATCCTCAACAACCCTATTACGTCTATCGGGACGTCCTCTCTTCGGCGGCATCTGAGATAAAGACGAGAGAGAGTTAAAACATAATATAAGACAATCTATTTGGCAGAAGATCGCATACATAGGCAGCAAAACAATCCTAACATTAAGTTCTATATCAAAGAACGCTACGGTAGAACGTGACAAGTCCGCATAGATCCTAAAGACTCTAGAACCTGATGCTCTGATACCATCTGTGACAACCCGCTATCCAAAATAAAGGGTGGCCAGCCCTATACCCCGATAAAATAGGAAATCATGGATAATATCATCCTCAGCATCACGACAATATAGAAAGTATAAGGAATAACAACTCTATATTCCAGAAAACGGGTTATCAAAAACTTTGATTTGAAATAAAAAGAAAAACATTTTCAACAACCCATAATGGAAATAGAGGGTGGAAACCCCCACAAGCGCATATAAGAAATCCCGAAAGATACAAAGGACCGAAAGAAACGTCGGTCAATACCATCCATACGACATACATATAGTACCAAGTGTTACATAATAAATTCATTATACAATTACAACTGTTTGGGCAACAAGCCCGAATGAACTGAACATAACTAGAAACATGAACATAAGTGTCTACACAAAATCCCGTGAAACCCGCACAGTGTCACGGCTTCTCAAAACATGCGGAAGGGAAAAGTCATTACTGGCGACCGTGCGGCGGAACACCTGAACGGATCATAAACATATAGAGATACAACAAGAAAAGAAAACCGGTCAGGGCCGGGTATATGTGATCAATAGATAAATGACAAGTATGATAACGATGCACAGTTAAGCATGGATGATAGTCTAGCAGGTTAAAAACACATAAGGAACTAAAACTGGTGAAGTACTACATAGAGTGAGATTCATGGTAAAACAAAAGTAAAAGTGCTTATGAGCCTTTATCATCTTTAATCATATTTCAATTTCAATATTCATTTTCCATTCCTTATCAGGAATATAATTATCATCATGTGCTATATATGGCAATAATCTCAATAACATGCTCTTTGTGGCATAATTTTGCTCTTTATGGCATTAATGTTCCATCGAGTCCAACTCGATAATTAGAATAGTCATAATATAAATATAACGATTCTAAGACCGCCCGTCCGGGTTTCCCCACTGGCGCGTCCCTAAATAACCATCATCTTCCAGGGCCTAACCTAAGACAACCTGGGATCCTATCGCAAACGTCGGGAAGCGGCCATGAGCCTGCGTGGGAGCCAAGACCACACCCGGAATCTTCCTACCCAGCACAGAACAAAATAAACAACCATAAGCGCTCCCATGGCCTAGGACTATATCCACCCTGCATTCATTAGCCAGGGGGCTTCACCTATCGTGCGGACTTCCCTTAAGATGGTATTTAGAGAGGTGTGTAACATCCATTTTATTAATTTCCATACATGATTTAGTAAATTATCATTTACCTTAACAATATCTCATTTTAACTAAATGCATAAGCGAATTCAGGACTAAGTATCAGTAGTACCGACATAGCATCCTCAAAAGGAATTTAAACTCCAAAGTTATCCCCCAAGGCCTCCGTTGGCTTTAATATAAACCAGCAAGTCAAAAAAGTAACTCAAGTTGAATTCTAAAGTCTCCAAAATTGACCTTAATATATTCTAGACCGACATAAAACTTACAAGACAAAAGTGACGCCTAAACATCACCTTAAATTCTCCCTTGAAAGAATCCTAGATGAACCCTTTCGAGTCTAGGATGTCGACCCGACTCAACTAGAACTCTAAGCCCTATGTTTACTTCATTTAAGAAGGTCCCTAATCAATAATCCTAAAGAAAAGGGGTTAAAAATAAAAAAGAAAAAGTTGGAAAATGTCGGGCTACCGAATCGGTTCGCCCCCTTGGCCGAATCGATTCGGCCAGAAAGTTTGAGGTTCTCCATAATTACCGAATCGATTCGGATGGGAGGCCGAATCGATTCGGTCAGAAAATTTGGGTTTCTGCATAACTGCCGAATCGATTCGGACCAATTCCGAATCGATTCGGTCAGCAAGACCTGAGCACTGGCCCTAGCCGAATCGATTCGCCCAGGGGACCGAATCGATTCGGGCCTGCGATTTTGTCAAGAAATGGCTATGGAGTCTTGGACTCCATTTTCTACCCCAACTCAAATTTCTCCAAGACAAACTCATATACCAACACTATAAGAACATCAAAGATGCTATTGATCCTCTTAAAACCTCATGAATCATTTTGGGAGTGAATCAAAACCCAAAACACATAATAAAACCCTAAGTTTGCTAAACAAAAATCAATACACCATTATCACAACAAATCATCTATATCAAGACACAAATAGCAAGTAAAAACTTTCCTTGATTCAGCAAATATGCAGATTTCTTGGTGTAGTAGCAATCTCTCTCAATCTCCAAAGCTTTCTCTCTACACTTCTCTTTTCTCTCTTAGGTTTAGGAAGGGATTTTGGGGAAAATTAGAAGACTTAATAGGCTTAAGTCGTGACTTAAGGTAAATGCCCCACTTAATTAACCAAAAGTGCGATAAAATAATACGCAATAGCATAATTAAGGCACAACCAGTCAAAAATGCCCAAAACTACAAAATACAATATGGCACATTATTTGACTATTTCACACATTCCGGAATCAACTGCAACCTCCAAATTTTCATTTGGACATTTAAAAATTCAATTTAGATTCCGGTCTCATTATTAAGCCAAATATCATTTTAAATTCGAATGATATTAATAAGCATGACATAGCAATATTTTCCATAATTATGATATGTATGCAACCACCTAATAAATATCGACTTTTCCACATTGAATTAACATTCAAATCATAATCCGCCACTGGTCTCTCATTACTATACCAAGTAATTATTATAAAATACGGTCCCATAAGCGAGGGTTATTACACGCTACAATTGATGTCGTTGATATAATTGGAGGGGAAATATTTCTAAAATGACGATGTCAATATCTAATTATATGACCACAAATGTAAATAAGTTCTGCAAAAATAAAAAAACGGTTAGTATCAATACCAAAACGCACTACTAAATAACTAAAGAAAAATTGTAAATAATAGTTTATAGTATTATTTTGTTTTTAAGATGATTGTATTGTAATTTGGTGGTATCATTAAACTTTTTCAAGGATTCATCAGGGGAAAATAGTTTATGCCATCTTAATGTAGATTCCTCGGATTTATGTTGAATTTCTTTCATTTCCCATGGATTCTCTTTCAAACAATATTTTATTAATATTGACAACGGATGGTTGTCAAAAGAATCCTCGACGTCCTAAAAAACACACTAAAATGGGTTATTTTTTTCCTCAACCCTTACCCGCTTCATTATAAACACATATTTCCTCCTACTTCCTCTTCAAGTAGTTTCATCGAAACATGTAACCCAAACCTAAAACCCAATTAAATATTTACACCCATAAACAAATATTTTTATTTTATTTAATTTTTTATGATAATGATGTTAGGTAGTATATATTCCTCGTCATTCAACAACTTTTCACGAATTACAATGGTGAAATCAGATTCAATTAATAGAAAACAATTCAAGTACAACCAAAGACGCAAATACTTCACTTCTCTGTCTTGCCATACATGTTTGCTTATGAATCTACGGTAACAATATTCATCCTTCAACAATATGTTGAATGAGATTTGTTGCTCAGGAAGCGGAAGAGTAACAATTCAAGTCTGCAAATAATTAGCAGCCATCATCAACTCCAAGGACAGTTCAGGTTCTATGTGGAACTCAGTCTCCTTTCCACTGGCTAATTGAACAGACCAGGTAAAGTACTGGCAAATCTTCTCGAGAATGGTGGTGCTTATCTCAGGGAAAGTAATTTCTCCATGTTCCGTTTCAGTGAAACCTCCTGGGGAGGTTAGCATGTTTCGAATAGTCTCGAAAACCATGGCGGCCTTCTTAACGATGATGAATTCGAATCCCTCCGCGCTTATCAGCTTCACCGTCTCTTCTTTGTTCATTTTTTTCTGATGAAACCAAAACTCTCTCAACGCAGACAGATGTGAATGTCCTGAAGAAAGAATGGAACCAAAGTATTTATATATTCAAATCCGAACACACGATCACCTCTCCTGTCCATAAAACCAATATGAACGTAGGTAGATACTACCATAAACCACATTTAATTGTTCACACCTATAAAACTAAATGTACGTAGAGAGACACTATCATAAAACGATATGAACATGCCCAATTAAGGCAAAAAACATGAGGTAGAAAATTCAATTCTCATATTCAACCATTTTGCTTTTAAATAATTGGAACCTAAAAGGGTATAACAGAGCACTCAATTCTTTTGCTAACACTTTTAAAATAAGACATAATACAAAAACCTTATATAATTTGGTGCATTAAAAGTGAATACCATGTAGATATAAACAAACACATAGAAAACTGCAACCCACCTCCTGACTATTAAGAAACTTTGTTTTTAATGTTCTCTGTTGAATTATATATTACGATAGATAAAGATAATAAAAATTCCATTTCACATTTATATGTGAAAATCTTATTTTTTATAGATGTAGTTCTACTGAATATTAATTGTAAGACTTACGTGTGGGACTTTTTACTAAAAAAATTAAGGAAGTAATATTCGATGTTTTGATAATTCCTACAACCTAAACTAAAAAAAATATAGATATGCTGAAGGTAATGATGGTAAAATATACATATAATACAAATACAGTTAAATAAATCACTTTATATCAAACTTAATGGATGGATTTGAAAAATAAAGCCATGGTAGATATTATGAAAATCTTTCATGGATTTGAAAAATAAAGCACTCTATATTAGATTTAATGGGTGAAAAGACCTAAGGGCCACTAGTAAGGACCAAAGGGTATTTGCTAAAGCGTATTAGGTCATTTAAAAATCTCCAACTCTTTTAAATCTTAATACAAAATCTATTATAAATTTTAAGTGAGAAAACACTCATGCACACTAGTAAGTAATGGTGATGATGCTAGAAGTAAAGAATAAATCCCTTTAAGAATGAGATAAGGAAAAGTAAATGTGACACAAGATTTGTTCTCGAGGAACCCACCGTAGTGGTAAACCCCGTGTCCCTAGTCCCAGGACAACACACACACCCAAGTCCACTATTACCGATTATAAGTTACAGATTACAGTCCTCCAAGTCCACAATGAATTAAACAAGGCAAATACAAACCCGTACAATCCATCCTAGTCTAAAACAACCCAACTTGACTGAAAATCAGTCAACCCAATAACACCCCGATAATAGAGACTATCACTCACTCACAACACACGCACAATGACACACTGAAACCCGAGACCGCGTGAAGTTGTGCAACACACAGATATAATAATAGATATTATTTGAAATCAAAACAACAAAATAATTTTGTTTAAAAATAGACCAAACAACCAAGGTTTAAATATATTTTAATTGACAAGACAAATTACCAATCAAGGACTAATTGAAAGATAAGACAATATTGAATTAATCAATACTAAAAAGAATGGTTAAATATTAAGTCCCAAGACACAATTAAGATCTTCCTTAATATTTAATATTCAATTAAAGATTAATCCTAACAACAAATTTAGTTGGGGCAAATGACCACAAATAAAATAGGAAATAAATTCCAACAATTGTTTAGCGCAACTAAAATAAAAATTAACCTAACACCAAATAGAATATGAATCAATTTAAACCGGTGTTATGTTAAAATATTAAGTCCAAGTAAAATGAACAAAAGATAAATACATGTAGCACTTAGCTCATACAAATTAGGACTTAATTAAAATAAATAAAATAAGGGTAGAAATATTAAATTCCAATTTTAGTATAAACAAATACTATGACAAGGGTTGGAGTAGATACTCATAAACACACAAACACAACCTAAGTTATAAACGAATACAATAAAAAGTATTCAACTTAGGCAATAAAAAGTGTACGAGTCAAATGGTCCAATCCAAGTTAAATGAGTACGAGATAAAAAGTGTAACATTCGACTCAATAAAATGGTATGGGTTTTTACTAAAATAAAATTTAAATCAATAAAGAAGTGATATAAAGACTACACACGAATTAAACCCAACTAAATAAAGTGAACACACAAAAGTTCAACTTAGAGGGCATAACTAGTTAGAGTAAAAAATCAACTATCTTTATTCCCAAAATAAATCAAATCAGATTATAATAATAAATAAAAATGTGTGACACACAAAAATTAAGTCTTGATAACAAAGTGTACACACAAACTGAAATGGGTGTAAATAAACTCTCGAAACCAAACACCCAATAAGCCTACTAAAATTGAGTCCCAACAAATTTTAGTCCAAATAAAGTTTGTCCAAAATAAAGTCACAGTATAAATAAACAAAGTGTACACACACTAAATGAGTCGGGTATAAAATAAGCTCCATCAACAAATACCCAACAGTCAAATAAATTCAGACTAGCCAAAGATAGTCAAAACAAAATTTGGATCCAAAAGTATTTGTCAACAAAAAATCATTTTTTTTTAGACAATATATAAATTGCCAAGTCTTTAACAAATAGTATACTTTTAATACCAAGAAAAGGTTCACCCAAAATGATTTTGTTTTAAGCAAGCCAAACAAACTCCCAACAGTTAAAAGAGAACAGCAACTTAACTTCAAAACAAAGTGTTATGTTTTGACAAAAAAAATCTTCTTATGGGTCTAAACAAATAACAAACGAAATCTCAAACACCCACAACAACTCAGCAAAAGTTAATCTAAACATTCACAACAAAGTCTATAAAGCTGAATATGTATATAATGTATATATATGTATAACAGTAGATATATATATATATCAATATATACAAGTATATGTATATAATTATGTATATATATATATATATATATATATATTTGTATGTAAATATAAGTAAATGTTACCTCAAAATAATGAGATCCACTCACCACTGCCGGAGAGCACGTCGGACAGAAAAACGCGGACCACCTAACAGCCTTCAAAACCGGAAAAAAAACACCACACCGGAAAAACCCCAAATCGGAACTCCACAAATCAAAGGTCCAACCTATGTGAGTTTAGATAACCAAAAGCAACTCTCAAGCAAAAATGGGACAAAAAGAGAGAGAGATGGAGGCTGCCGAAAATAAAAATGGAATAAGGGAGAGAGAGAGCGCATGTGGCGGCTGTAAAAAATGAGAGAGTAAAAAGAGAGAGAGAAAAAGTGTTTTAAATTATATTATACCCAAAAACAAACCCTAAAGGGCTTTCTCCAAAACCCCAAAACTTAAAAGCCCAAAAACATAAAACACACAAAAAAAATATAAAATTCGAAAATAAAAAATAAAGTGAAACACAAAAATAATGTACAAAAAAAATATTCCGAATATAATTTCTTTTTTGAAAATTTTCCAACGAGTCAAGTAGGATAAAAAGGATACCCAAAAAAAAAATTAGGCTCAAATATGAGAATACAAAAATGTTTGACAAAAAAAATACAAAAGAAATTATATTTTGACAAAAACAAATTGTGCATTCCACAAAAATTATTTTTATCAAAAAATAATTGATATATTAAATCAATGTATGAAAATATGATTTAAGGTATAAAAAATAGATTTTAATAATAATAAAAAAATGCACGAGCATAACAAATGATTATTCAAAAAAATAATTTATATAATAAATCAATATAGAAAAATATGATATAAGATATAAAAAATAGATTTGAATAATAATAAAAAAATGCAAGAGCATATAAATAAAAATTGTTTGTCTGAAGATTGAGCCAACACAAGAAGAATGAGATTTTCAATCTCCCTCTTTGGTCAATTTTGAGACAAACAAAGACCGAGACTCAAAAAATAAAGAACGCCACAAGTTACATAACTCAACTAGACACATGATGTAACAACCCTCGATTTTGGAGACTAAGAAATTAAATTTTGGGAAGATAAAATTTAATTAAATTGGAGAATTTCAAAATTTGGGAATTGAGGCCCAAAAATAGAGAATATTTTAAAGTATTTCGGATGATATTTTTGCGGGTACCATCGATCCCGGAAGGGTCGAGATAGTCAAAATGATTGTCATTGGGTCTTATTTCGGCTCCGGAATGTTTTAAAGTTATTTTGACTTGAATTGGAGTAAACGAGTCATTTAAAGTGTGTATTAACATTTAAAATTGAGATTTTGTTTTAAAGGATTTGGAGGCTTATGGATTAAGCCATTTCTCATTTGAGAGAAAGGGGAAAAAGCCCTAGAGGGAGAAAGAAGAAAGGAAGAGAGAGAGGAAGAGAAGCTTGGGGATTTCCGGCCCAACCGCGACATCGAGGACGATCCAACCTCTACAAATCTGAGGCAAGTGTTTAATCTTGCTAAATAGTTATTTGTGTATTTCATTTTATAATTTGTGGGGTAAAGAAATGGATTTTTGGGTATGAACATCAAAACCTAGATTTTTAGGTTTAATCTTGAAATCAATGTTTAAATATGGATTTAATGGATTAGAAATGGTTGGGATCAACTTTGGGTTGATTAATGGGCTTAAAATTATGATTTGATGGAAGTTTGGGGATTAGAATGAAAGTTTTAGGGTATTAATTTTGTGGGTTTGCTGAGTAAGGGAAATCGGCCAGCTTATCTGGTATGGTCGGTCGACCGCGCCTTAAGGGAAAAGCCTACTGCATTTCTTCGTAGCAAAATATGGACCTGCGGTCGATCGGGGGTTTGGAACCGATCGACCGGTCCCCTGTTTTTAGCCCCAAACTTGGATTTCTTCTCCCTCTTTTCTTTTGGAGTTTATTCTTAGGAGCTTCCTTAATGGGCTGTTTTATGGGTTTCTTAAGATGACTTCTAGCCCTTTTTGGTTGGGTTTGTTGATTTGGGGTTCTCTCTTATAAAGTAAGAGATATCTTTTGGTGACTTATAGGGGGTCTCTCACTTAGTATCTGATAGTGGGAACTTCTTCGAATCAATGGATAAGAAATATCCATGTATGTTACGAAATTTCTAGGCCGACATTTATGTCAAATCCTTATAAGGATAGGATATGGTTAAGATATAATTTGGGGCCAAATGGAAGAGAGTGGTTGCATACTCTTTAAAAGTGAGGGGTCTCATATCCTTAGAAATGTTTAGTCTAAGGAACAATTGATAACTCAATAGGAGAAAGGGTTATCGAGATTTATTCGAACCATAGGTGAATTTAGGAACGGCTTTGGGATCGTACTATCCACTAGAATAAGCGGTAGCATAAATTCTAGTTAGGATAGTTTACACGTAATTATGGGGATATGACCACTGAGATTCCAATACTTGAAATGAGGTTGGAATAAATTGAGGTTTTAGACTATTAAGTCATGTGTGTGCCTATGGTTAAATAGTACTAAAGGTAATTATGTACTTTTGGATATGGATGAAATGTGTAGTGATTGGATTCCTACACAAACTCTTGGGTGATAACCCTAATGTTGAATATATATGTATAGATATATACATATGGTTTTGGGAGACTATTCATCATAGGAAAAATGATTGAATATGTTTCAAGTGAGGGATTGTATTCACATATCGAGGTACATTTAATGGAAATTGTGGTGACGGCTTGTATATTGAGGATTATGTATACTTATAGCCGGGTTTATATATCTTATACATATGAACGAGAATTAGTTTGTATATATATTGATATAGCGATGTGTGAATATATGTACATATATCTATGTATGAATGTGAATATATGGATATATTTATGTTGTGGACATACATGGTATGGATTATTTAAACCATATATGATGGTTTACTATATTGGATCATATGATGGGATCATATGGATGTATGTATATTGCGCATGCGAGCGATATATATACTTATGTGGTTAAGCATACGCCGCTCATGCTATCATTTGGGAAGTTTCCGCGCAGAGGGTGAGCATCCTGGCATATAGAGCAGGGTGTGGATATTCCCCAGATCATAGTCGTCCCTTGTGTTATTATACGATAGATATATATTTTGGGGTGAGACGTGGTGGGTATGTTTTGTCTCATTGCCGGTTGGAACTATGACCGCTTCCCGGGACGTCGTGTGTGTGAGTTATCACAAGGTGGGTGTCGTTGATCCCCACCAGGTGGTCCCCAGTTGTTACGTGAGCCGGACTCTGGGAAGATGATAGCATTGATGCAGTTTGATCGGCGCTATATATTTAGCCGGGTATTATATGTGCATGGCCATTGTACATCATATATGGTATGTACACTTGGTCATGGGTATGGATGATAGCATGTATATATATATGGTGAGAATGAAATACCGATATATATATATATTTATATATCCTAGATGAAAGGATATGGTATTTCTTTGGGGTACATCTTGGATGATTATGGTGTACCAGATTATATTAGGGGTTGATGTATCGCATTTAAGAAATACTTCGGTTACATCATCCCAAGGATATTATTGGAGATTTTTAGTTATTTTCATATTGTAGTTTAAAAGTTTAGTAGTAATGGTAGTATTAAATCGTATGTTAAGGATTATGGATCTCTAGGATCGACATTGCCCAGGAGTAGTGTAGCGAGGTGGTTCCTTGTTTGGATTTCGCTTTGCGAGACACCTCATGCACGAAACACGGTGCAATGTCGAGATTTGAGAGAAATAATTACATATATGGCATAATGGATCTCTAGTCCTGACATTGTCTGGATTAGTGTAACGGGGCGGTTCCTTGATTGGATTTTGCTTTGCGAGGCTCCCCACGCACAAAACGTAGTACAATTTTGAGATTAGAGAGAAGTTTTGCCATTAATCCATGTGCATGATATTTAGAAATAAATTCTTATATTTTAGCCTATATATATGTATATATATATATATATGTATATATATATATATATGTATATATATATATATGTATATATATATATATATATATATATATATATATATAGGGGTAACGTATTAAGAATTATAATTCATGAAATTATAAATCGGAATCCATTAAGCCTATTATGGCATAATTGTTGTAATCATAATCTAGTAGGATTAGAAAGGGTGGATCCTTAGATTATGACGGGAAAGTAGCTCTCGTTGGTATAGGCTAGGCCTATGATAAGTTAGGTTGTCCTAATAACAATGGGGGTAATTTAACTAAAACTTGAGGACGCGAATAGGTGCGCGCCTTTAGATGAGAGGTGAGTTGGGGTTTCACGAGAGTGCGGTCTCACTTTAATTATGAAATAAGTGCACCGGTATTTATTATTCACGGTTAACACACTTGCTAAATTTTTTTCACAATCGGGACTCTGACCCGTTTACTTTTCTCTCCTGCTTGAATATATATATACATTACCACAGGTATCCTACCGCATGGATGCCGGATGACCTTCTATCCAGAGTCTTTGGAGCCGTGGCAGGTGCGGACTGTTGCGGGATGTTTTATATAGCCGCTTCCTACTTCTTTAAAATTCTAGGTAGGATTCATGTTGTATATCGGGTTTGTACCCAAGGGATATTTATATACATGTTTATATTTATTCCATTTCAGTTATTGTATTGGCTGTGACCCGACAGCTTATTCGGATCTACTTGTATAGTACATCCTGTTGTAGTTATTTATTTCATTTTATTTCTAGCATTTTATTTATCATAGTTCTTGTATGCATCTTACTTTTCTTTATTAGTAGTGTTAGTTGGTTGTCTGCTGCACATTTTATTTAAATTTTTACATCTCGCTTATATGATTTCGGGTAGTTAGTCCTATATTATGTAGTACCGACAGTTGATGTGGAGACTGGACCATCTGAAACTCTTGATTTAATATAGTATAGAGCTGGTCACCCGTTATTATTTTAGGCGGGTTGTTACACAAGAGTCCTAGAAGCAAAGGATTACATAACTCTACAAACAATAAGAATCACAATAAAAAATAGAAGAGTACATAACTCAACTAACAACAAGGATTCCTAAAAGACTCAAAGAAATTGTAAATTACAATTCTAAAAGAGTCTCCAATTCTCCCCCTGTTTGTCTCAAAGGGACAAAGGGTAGGGAAGAATCCTACAAAATAAAAGTTAGTACAACATAATATATAACCAAAATGTACTAACAAATAAACTAAAACAAAGTAGGGAAAAATCTTACGAAATAACGTTAGTACGACATGAATATGTAACCAAAATGTACTAACAAGTAAACTAAAACAAACTATAACAAACTAGTTTGAAATTTTGGTACTACCTAAGTCATCTTTCTTAATCCACATAGATTTGACATTAGGAGTAACGGTCTTAAACGAGGCAAAACTACCAAGAGATTGCGAAGAGTCGTTAACAAATTTAGACTTTAAATGGATTCTAGGCATATTCTTAAAACCATTTTGTTGCCTACTTAAACGCTTATGGAAGAAATTTTCCAAATGACCCGTTTTAAGACAAAAACTGCGTTTAAACACATGCATATCATTAGATTTGGCATTAAAAGGAATATGAAGCAATTTGGCATTTTCAGATTTCTCATACACATTTAAATGCCTAAAGTTGGGTTTAGTATTATCATGAAAGTTCACATGTTTAGCATATGCAAAATTTTTAGTTAAATTCAAACGCTCAAAACAAAATTGTTCTAAATGTCCAGATTTGGAACAAAAAGTGCACCGAAAAGTCTTGTTATCATCACGTTTAACATTATTCCAAGACAAGGTGAGCAGTTTTCTATTTTCAAAACTGTTTAAATTGGATTTCTTATGACAAAATTGCTCTAAATGACCATATTTAGAACAAAAATTACATTTATAAACAGGTTTAACATGTTTACACTTAGCATTCAGAGGCAATTTAGAATTTCTGCATATAGTAGACAATTTTTCAAAATCAAAATTCAACTTTTTATGACAATATTGCTCTAAATGACCCATTTTAAAACAGAAATTACACCTAAAAATAGAATTTTCAGCATGTTTATTTCTATCACAATTCCTATTTTTGTCTAAAATAGCATGATTCAGCCCTAATTTCTTAAAGCAGAATTTCTCTATATGTCCAATTTTAGCACAAAAATCACATTTCAAAACAGGTTTGGTAGTTTTAACATTTCTCACATTTTCAGTTTTCCTAAAATTCCCTATATTAACATTATTCTGTCCAAGTCTTTTATAGCAGAATTTTTCAATATGACCATTTCTAGAGCAAAAATTACATTTAAGTGAAGGTTTAGCAGTTTTAAGATTCTCAATATTTTGAATTTGCCTAAATTTGCCTAAATCAGAATTATTTTGTCCTAATTTTTAAAAAAAAAAAATTTCCAAATGACCATTTTTATGACAAAAACTACAAACAAATACCGGCTTAACAGATGTGGTATTAGAATCCTCAAAATCAGCATGTTTATAGCTTAGCTTAATTTCAGTCAAATCAGGACATTGTTCGCTACAGATAACAAAATTACTTTCATCAAAAGTTTCGCCCTTAAATCCAAGTGCTCTAAAAGGAACAAATTCCTTAACATACTTATTATGAGATTCGACAATTAATCGAGTATTACAAAAACCATCAACCTTTTTAGATGCAATCTTAAGTTCTCTTTGGCATTCATCATACTTATCTAAAACAGCCTTAAGTTCAACTTGAGATTCATCAAATTTAAACAAAAAATCCTTGTTTTTGGTTTCAAGAGAATGGTTAAGCTCCGTTAACTTAATAATTCTCTTCTCTAAAGATGAAACATCATTTTCAAGTTCATTTGTACGAAATTCAAATTCTTCGAACATAAACTTGATATTATTGCTTAAAACGATATTTTTAGCCATGAATCTAGAATTAATTTGGCCTAAATCAATGCAATTCTCAAATTTATTATCAATGGAAGTATTAACTACACAACCTTCTAAATTCTCACTCACACGCCCTTTTAAAATGGTAGAATCATCTAAATTTCAGATTCATCAACATCATCAAAAATATTATCAAAATTAGATATCGAAGCTGTGAATGCAGGGTAATATTGAGCATGTGGGGTAACAATAGATTTAGCGCCACAAATAGGAGTAGAAGACAATAAATGATCAAAATTACCTTTATCACTATCACTATCACTATCACTATCACTATCACTATCACTATCGCTATCAGTAATACCATACCAAATATTTGAAGAAATAGGGGTAACAAATTTAGTGCCACAAACAGGTGTAAAAGGCAATATATGGTTAAAATTATCCTCATCAATATCACTAACGGACATATCATCCCACATTTTAAACAAAGACGTAGAAGATTTGGGAATGTTATATTGAGAGTAAAGCTTTTCTTCATTAGAACATTCATAAAGGGATTTTTTCAAAGAAAAAATAGCATCACCAATTTGTTTTCCCATAATAAAAAATAGATTTTAAATGATATAAAATATAGATTTTAAAAAAGAGTTCAAGATCTTTACGGAATAAAAACTTTTATAAAGTGAATCCTGAAGCTCTGATACCACTTTAAAAGACCTAAGGGTCACTAGTAAGGACCAAATGGTACTTGCTAATGTTTATTAGGTAATTTAAAAATCTCCAACTCTTTTAAATCTTTAACACAAAATCTATTATAAATTTTAAGTGAGAAAACACTGACGCACACTAGTAAGTAAAGGTGATGATGCTAGAAGTAAAGAATAATTATCTTTAAGAATGAGATGAGGAAAAGTAAGTGTGACACAAGATTTGTTCTCGAGGAACCCACCGTAGTGGTAAACCCCGTGTCCCTAGTCCCAGGACAACACACACACGCAAGTCCACTATTACCGATTACAAGTTACAGATTACAGCCTTCAAAGTCCAAAATGAATTAACCAAGGCAAATACAAACCCGTACAATCCAGCCTAGTCTAAAACAACCCAACTTGACTGGAAATCAGTCAACCCAATAACACCCAGATAATAGAGACTATCACTCACTCACAACACACGCATAACGACACACTCAAATCCGAGACCCCGTGAAGTTGTGCAACACACATATATAATAATAGATATTGTTTGAAATCAAAACAACAAAATAATCTTGTTTAAAAATAGACCGAGCAACCAAGGTTTAAATCTATTTTAATTGATAAGACAAATTACCAATCAAGGACTAATTGAAAGGTAAGACAATATTGAATTAATCAATACTAAAAATAATGCTTAAATATTATGTCCCAAGACACAATTAAGGTCTTCCTTAATATTTAATATTCAAGTAAAGATTAATCCTAACAACAAATTTTGTTGGCGCAAATGACCACAAATAAAATAGGAAATAAATTCCAACAATTGTTTAGCGCAACCAAAATAAAAATTAACCTAACACCAAATAGAATATGAATCAATTTAAACCGGTGTTATGTTAAAATATTAAGTCCAAGTAAAATGAACAAAAGATAAATACATATAGCACTTAGCTCAGACAAATTAGGACTTAATTAAAATAAATAAAATAAGGGTAGAAATATTAAATTCCAATTTTAGTATAAACCAATACTATGACAAGGGTTGGAACAAATACTCATACACACACAAACACTACCTAAGTTATAAACGAATACAATAAAAAGTATTCAACTTAGGCAATAAAAAGTGTACGAGTCAAATGGTCCAATCCAAGTTAAATGAGTACGAGATAAAAAGTGTAACACTCAACTCAATAAAATGGTATGGGTTTTTACTAAAATAAAATTTAAATAAATAAAGAAGTGATATAAAGACTACACACTAATTAAACCCAACTAAATCAACATTTGGATAGATACTGTTAATATATTAAAGGGTCCAAACTAGATAAATGAAATTTAGTTAGTAAAATCAAAATGAAAAAACTAAATATAACAAATCTGAAATCATTAGACGAAATCGACAAATTATAAGACAAAAAATCAGTATAGTCAATAACATTTTATGACTAAAAAAATTTGAAACCATCTATTACAATAAAATGAAAAAATAAATCATAAACCTTCTCTTTTATGGTCAGATCTTTTGGTTCTCTTATTATGGTCCTAAAATTTCAAACAATGTACAAACCTTAATTATTCTAATCTTATAAATTTATAAAATCAAATACATTAAGCTTAAGTGTTCAGTGGTAAAGAGTATATAGATTGATCCTAATTTTACGACCTAAATCGAAGAACAACTTGCGACCAACCAAAATTCACTGTGACGATGACGACAAATTTCAGCGTGACGAGGACGACGTCCACACAACACACATACAATTTTCACGACATAAATCTAAGAACAATTTGCGACCAAACAAAGTTCAGTGTGATGACGGTGAATGAATTTACCTGATGTGTTTGGATGAGGATCTGAGCGTCGATCTGAGCACCGATCTGAGCTTGAACAATGAATGTTTTTTTAGGTTTTGGAGCACCGAATAAGAACCCTACGTGATGCATGGGAGAAACCCTATGAGTGAACGTTTTTTGTTTTGTTTTCAGGGGGACGGGGTGATTTTTTATTTTTTTTAATATTGAACTAAAATTAGTAACATATATATTATATTACCAACACTATTTTACTGTGAGAAATTGTAATGGTAATTTACTCTTTGTAATAAAAAAAAATAGTGTGCTACTAAAAGCTTGTTTTGGTGTAGTGAATAGATTGAAAATTAATCGTCATTAAACAAATTATAAATCATTCACCTTAGATCGTAAATCAATTTTCGTTGCCTGATATCTACATTCATTTGCATTGAAAAAAATGTGAAAGGGGGAAAATAGGAAAAGGAAAAGGGAAACGAGAAATTATTGGACACCAATACATAAATTATGTGGAAAAATAATTTTTATATAAACTACATTAAATTCATCTCGATTATAAATGACAAATTATGGTGCACGTTTCAAATGGTACTTGTCGATTTGTTATCAAATTACCATGTCATTTGGTAGAAAAATCCATCTGAAAAGCTTGCGAAAATAAAAAAAATAAAAAATAAAGAAACTCACTCAAACAATTTACCAAGTATTCAATAAGCCAAATACACCTCCATAATACTTCCGCTACTTTTCAATTTCCAAAGAAGCCAAAATGCCAAATCAGTGCTAGCAATTGAAGCCTAAATAAAATAAAACTGCATCGACGCTACAATTGATGTCGTTGATATACTTGGAGGGAAAATATTTCTAAAAAGACGATGTCAATATCTAATCATATGACCACAAATGTAAATTAGTTCCACAAAAATAAAACAACGGTTAGTATCAAAACCAAAACCCACTACTAAATAACTAAAGAAAAATTGTAAATAATAGTTTATAGTATTATTTTGTTTTAAGATGATTGTATTGTAATTTGGTGGAATTATTAAACTTTTTCAAGTATTCATCAGTGGGAAATAGTTTATGCCATCTTAATGTAGATTCCTCAAATTTATGTTGAATTTATTTCCTTTCCCACAGATTATCTTTCAAATAATATTTTATTAATATTGACAATGGATGGTTGTCGGAAGAATCCTCGACATCCTAAAAAACACACTAAAATGGGTTATTTGTTTCCTCAACCCTTACCCGCTTCATTATAAACACATATTTCCTCCTACTTCCTCTTCAAGTAGTTTCTTCGAAACATGTAACCCAAACCTAAAACCCAATTAACTATTTACACCCATAAAACCAATATTTTTATTTTATTTAATTTTTTACGATAATGCTGTTAGGTAGTATATATTCCTCGTCATTCAACAACTTTTCACGAATTACAATGGTGAAATCAGATTCAATTAATAAAAAACAATTCAAGTACAACCAAAGATGCAAATACTTCACTTCTCTCTCTTGCCATACATGTTTGCTTATGAATCTACGGTAACAATATTCATCCTTCAACAATATGTTCAATGAGATTTGTTGCTCAGGAAGCAGAAGAGTAAGAATTCAAGTCTGCAAATAATTAGCAGCCATCATCAACTCCAAAGACAGTTCAGGTTCTATGTGGAACTCAGTCTCCTTTCCACTGGCTAATTGAAGAGACCAGGTAAAGTATTGGCAAATCTTCTCGAGAATGGTGGTGCTTATCTCAGGGAAAGTAATTTCTCCATGTTTCGTTTCAGTGAAACCTCCTGGAGAGGTTAGCATGTTTCGAATAGTCTCGGAAACCATGGCGGCCTTCTTGTCGATGATGAATTCGATTCACTCCGCGCTTATCAGCTTCACCGTCTGTTCCTTGTCCAATTTTTTTATGAAACCAAAACTCGCTCAACGCATACATATGTCGATGTCCTGAAGAAAGAGTGGAACCAAAGTATTTATATATTCAAATGCGAACACCCGGTCACCTCTCATGTCCATAAAACCAATATGAACGTAGGTAGATACTACCATAAACCACATTTAATTGTTCACACCTATAAAATTAAATGTACGTAGAGAGACACTATCATAAAACCATATGAACATGCCCAATTAAGGCAAAAACCCTGAGGTGGAAAATTCAATTCTCATATTCAACCATTTTGCTTTTAAATAATTGGAACCTGAAAGGGTATAACAGAGCACTCAATTCTTTTGCAACACTATTAAAATAAGACATAATACAAAAACCTTATATAATTTGGTACATTTAAAAGTGAATACCATGTAGATATAAACAAACACATAGAAAACTGCAACCCATCTACCGACAATTGAGAAACTTTGTTTTTTATGTTCTCCGTTGAATTATATATTACTGTAGATAAAGATATTAAAAATTCCATTTCACATTTATATGTGAAAATCTTATTTTCTATAGATGTAGTTCTACTGAATATTAATTGTAAGACTTACGTGTGGGACTTTTTACTAAAAAAAAAAATAGATAAGTAATATTCGATGTTTTGACAATTCCTGGCAACCTAAACTAAAAAAAAAATATAGATATGCTGAAGGTAATGATGGTAAAATATACATATAATACAAATACAATTAAATAAATCACTCTATTTTGGACTTAATAGATGGATTTGAAAAATAAAGCCATGGTAGATATTATGAAAACATTTCATGGATTTGAAAAATAAAGCACTCTATATTAGATTTAATGGATACATGTCTTTATCCAAGTTCACATCCATGTTCAGTAAACATGTAACATGTAAATACCACATGCATGGTCCCCAATCACCCAACATGCAAAACCGTAAATGAAACAACAATCCAATCAAACCAACATAATGTAGATCTTAACCTGTGTTTATGTGACTGTGTATTATGACATTTATGTATGTAAAGACTCCAACCCACGCGATCCTTTGCATAATCTGTAACTGTAGTCACTCACAATTGGAAACCCACATGAATATGGGACCCAACTAATCAAACAGTATACATCACCACATGGATCCTTTGATTGATCATTTAATCTCTCACTATAAATACTAATTTTTAAGCCGTTGGATCGTGCTTTAAATCAGGATTCTTAATGTAAAATCATGGGCACTGATTATTTTGATCCATGTCTATGAGACACCGAATCATGGATATTCTCACTGACCATCACCATAGTCTTCTCCATTCCATAATTAACAATTGAGTCATGTGTCACAGATCTTACTTATCTAAATTAGACACCAAAACAATATACACCATTTAACGACTTTTTATCTTATCACCCGTGATCTGAAATTAATTAAGACTTATGTTTCCTAAATCTCCAGTTTTGAAAAATAGAACCAGTTATTCCAAACCAACCCAGTTAATTTTCCTGTAGCCACAATAAGTATATCATTCTTTTCTCTTTATAAAGAAAGTAGCTTTGAGAGAAAAATCAAATGACATTACAGAGCACAAAACATAGATATATGAACCCATATGACATTCCTCGTACATAAATATAAAAAAATCACGAGTTTCAAATTTTACCGAAATATGAGGAACTCTATTCGAAGATGTTTTACATTGGATGGTCTGAAATGTTATGAAAATTCTTTCTATAGACAAATGAAGAATGACTTGATGGATGTCCTATTTTGGCTATAAAAGAATTTCACAGAATACGTGTAATGGGATGGGATGGTTTTCTCTCCGTGTGTGTGTGGTGGTAGCTAAAACGGTAGCTGGGATCAAAAGGGTTTTAAAGGAGAAGATGGAAGAAAAAGGGTCATGGAAGATAAAAAGGTAGGGGTTTCACGTGATGAGTTGGGAGAGTATTGGAGAGAGTGAGAGGGAGATTTAATATTAATGGGTGGGGAATGAATATCGCATTTAACTAAGAAAACTAATTGTATTAACTTAATTATATTAAAGTCTCATTAAACTTCTAATACTATCATATTAGAGGTATAACTAGCATGTAACTCACGCGATGCACGGGCGTTTATTATTGGCATTCGTAAACCAACTATTATAAAAATGACTTGCATCAAGTTTTGGATGACAAAAAAAACTTAATATATGAAATAAAAAGATTATTTTGTTTATATTCTTCTATAGTAATGGTGGTCTCTAAAAATAAAAATATTAATATTTTTTCCTTAGATTACTTGTTTTTTTTTATAATAGTCATGTGTTAATGACAATTGTAGAATAAAACATTAAATTCCAATATCTTTTGGTTAATTTGTTATATGTTTTTACAACTTTTTTTTTCCAAAACCATGTTCCAAAATAGTTGTGGCCAATAAAAACAATGGATTGATCAAATTCTCCACATAACCTTAAGGACATTTAAAAAGATTTGCAGCAAAAAAATAGTTTGTGATAAATAAATAAATAAATTGTTTTTCTGAAAAAATAATGATTTCTATAAAAAAAAAGTGATTTCAGCAAAAATATAAAAAAAAAGATTTTTACACCAAAAAACTCAGTGCATATTAAATCATAACCTAAAACACGATTTGATGAGACATAATTTGAGATTAAAGTGATGATGAATTTATGATTCATACGTGATGGAATCAAAATAAAAAATTCATATTTCAACTATATGAAGCAAGTGAGAGACAGAGAGAAATTGTTGTTCATACTTGAGCTAAAAGGGACTCCACTTTTTTTTTAAAGAAATTATGGAAATCTGAGCTAAATCTTGCACCTAAATCCTTTTAAATTTTTGAACAACAAAAGTAATTTCAGGACCAATGTAAATTCTTCAATTATTGCAACTCAAGTTTTACTCAATCCCATTGAAATTCTAACCTAACATCTCTGTCGCACTCAGTACCTACCACATGAATGGAAAACACATGAATTCTATAGAAACATTTGTTTTAAATGGAAATAATAAAATAAAAATAGTGAACCTTGAAAGAAACCCAAAAAATAAGTTCTTCCCCTTTCAATGGAATACTACATATGTAGAAACAAAATGCAAATTCCTATATGGTTTGTTTTAAAACTATTAGACTCAAGTGTTAGATTCCCATATTGCACATTTCATATTTTGCAAAAAACATTTATTAAACATTTAATGAAAATTAGGATAAAAAAGTACCATTTACAAAATTCCTTGACTGATATTTTGCAATATAACAACTCCCTACTAGCCAAGTATAAACTCCTTTACCCTTAGAGCATTCATAGTGGTGATACTATCTTCCAAGACAATTTATTGTTTTGCAAACTCGTATGGCTGCAGTGGTGTTGAAGGTTACAAATTATGTAGATTAATTTATAAGGGTTCTCTAAGCTTGCTGAACGACTACTGAATTTGTAAAAGGTTCCTTTGAACTTCATTTGTTCATAGGAATTCCTATGAACAGATGACGTTCGTAGGAAATATAAATAATCATTTTTAATTATATATTTGGGTTCCAACGAACAACTCTAATATGCAAAAGTTCCAACGAACAACTGTTGTTTGTAATAAATATTATTTTTATTTCCAATGAACAACAGTTGTTCGTTGGAACTTTGAATACAAATTTACCTTGTTCCACCATTGTGTAGTCTAAGCCCTGACGAAAGCTAAAAAAACCACTTTCATTGTGTAAATATACCTGAGAAGAGCATCCACCGTTCTGGATGCTCCTAGACACTCAATATTCCCAATTCCCATCATACTTATTCCCATTTTTTTTATAAATAAATGCCATTAAAACCTCGCAAAGGGTGCGAACCCGTATACAGGGAGTATACAAATCTGTTAAGATGCTGAAAAAAAGGAAAAAATATAGAAAAGAATAACTAAATACTACAGACATCACATGCTACAGAATAGATAGTAGCTCGTCGACAAAGTCAAAAACCTCCGCACTCGTGACTGCCAAGCTACCCTTATACTAACAAAGAAGCGTGCTCAGAAACAGATAACGAAGTCTCGGGGATGCTGTCTCATATCCTTCAAAACATATCGAATTCCACTCCTTCCAAATCGTCCAAAAAATACAATGAGGAACTAACTGCCACACTTGCTTGACACCCTGCCTCCCCGTCGGAGATCTCCAACCCTCTAAGAGAGCCCTTACTAACCCCATCATAACATAAGATGTCCTAGTAATGGCAAAGAACATATCCCACAAACCTGTTGCCACCTTGCAGTGTGAAAGAAGGCGATTGGTCTTCTCTTCCTCCTCCTTACATAACCAACATCGACTAGCGAGCCGAAAACTCCTCTTCTGAAGCCCCTCAAGCGTCAGAATGGATTATCTAGCTGTCGTCCACACAAAGAATCTGACATTAGGCGACACTTTCACCTTCTAAATATTCTTCCAAGGGAAGCGATCCAAGTGGTCCCCGCTACCGCTTAGGATCGTATAGTATCTCCTGATCGAGAACACCTTTGACCCCCCACCCTTCCAGCGCAAGCAGCACTCCCTATCTGTCGGGCGTGGAGGAGAGATCAACCACTCAAAGAACATATCCACCTCTAGAAGCTCCCAATCCCGGAGCCTTCTTATGAACTTCGGATTCCATCTTTCACCCTCCCTGTTAGAAGCCCAATGGTCCGCCACTAACCCATCTTGGTTCTCTCCAAGGATGAAGATCCCAGGAAAGAGATCCTTGATGGACCCCTGATCGCCCCATCCATCCTTCCAGAATCTGATCTTGTCCCCTATCACCAAAGAAACACCCGTATGTCTGAAAAACTCTGCCCACTCCCTAGCTCTATGTTTCCACAGACCCATACCATGAGCAAACCTCCCCACCACCGACCCCCATCCCCATTAAGAACTTCCCCCCATCGCTACAACCACTCTCCTCCACATCCTCTTCCCCTTCCTATAGAACTTCCATAACCACTTCCCTAAAAGGGATTTATTGAAAATAGCCAAGTTTTGCACGTCCCCCCCCCCCCCCCCCAAACATTATGGGCTTGCACACCTCTTCCCTTCCTACTAGGAAATACTTAAAGCTAGCCTCCGTGCCTTTCAATAAGAAATACCGCATAATTTTCTCCATCTGCACATGAATAGCCCCAGGCAAGGGAAGAATGGGCATGTAATATATAGGCAAGCTAGACAACGTACTCTTAATCAACGTCAATCTCCCCCCTTTCGAAAGGAATCCATGCTTCCAACCGTCTATCTTCCTCAGCATTCGCTCCAAGACTGGGTCCCATCTCTCCTTATCCTTATACTTAGCTCCAAGCGGGAGGCTAAGATAATTACTGGGTAAAGAACCCACCTTGCCACCCTAGACATCGGCTAACTCCTCCACATCGCCCTCTCCCCCGACCGAGAACAACTCCCACTTACTCGCATTGATACTAAGGCCCGAGACTGCCTCAAAACAAATAAGAAGGATCTTAAGTGCACAAACCTACCTTCGATTAGCATCACAGAAAATAATTTCAACATCCGCAAACAAAAGGTGAGAGACCGTAACCAGATTAGAACTCGGATTCCTAAAAGAGAACCCCCCGATCCACCCTGCTTCGACCACCCTCCCCATCATCCTTCTAAACGCCTCCATGACCAAGATGAATAGGATAGGGGATAAAGGATCCCCCTATCACAGGCCACGAGAACTAGGAAAGAAACCCTTAGGCACCCCGTTAATCAACACTAAAAATCTGGCCGTCGAAATACACCTCCTGATCCACCGACACCACCTATCATCGAATCCCATCCTCTTTAACAAGTACAGAAGAAAATTCAAGTTGACATGATCATATGCCTTCTCAATGTCAATCTTACAAGCGATACCGAGTGCTCCGCTCCTCGCCCTAGAATCCACACACTCATTAGCCACCAAGACTGCATCAAGAATCTGCCTGCCACCAATAAAATCATTTGGGACTCGGATATCAGAGGATCAATAACCTTTCTAAGACGAACTGACAACACTTTGGCTAGAAGATTATAGACACTACCGATCAGGCTGATGGGTCGGAAGTCTCTGATATCAAAGGAACCACCCTTCTTGGAGATCAGAGTGATGAATGTCACATACAATCTAGGCACAAAATAGCCTCTGTCATGGAACTCGTCAAAGATAGCCATGACATCATTCCTAACAATGGCCCAACAGTGCTGGAAGAACGCCATTGTGAATCCGTTCGGACCGGGCACCTTATCCCCAAACATCGACTTTAGGACCAGCATAACCTCCTCCTTGGTGAAATTTCCCTCAATATCAACAGCCTGTGAATTGGATATACTCCCCAAGTTGGCCCCATCGATAGTGGGACACCACGTCTCCTCTTCCCTAAAAAGATCCTCATAAAATTATGAATTTTCCCCCCTTACATCTCTATCATCTTTAAACACCACTCCCCCCACTTCGATTTTCCCGATGTGATTGCTACGCCTGTAAGAACTAGCCACGGCATGAAAATATTTGGTATTCGAATCCCCCTCTCTCAACCACAGCGCTCTCGACTTCTGCCCCCATCTAATTTCTCCCTGAATGAGCCTGACACCAATCTCACCCTTCTTTACCTCCCTCGCCCTCTTCTCCTCCTCAGAGAGCCCTAATCTCCCTTCCTTTTCGTTGAGAATCCTGACCTCCTCCAAGTATCTAGATGTAGTCAGCTGAACGTTCCCAAATACCTCTATATTCCAGTGATTTATATCCTCATTAAGTAATCCAAGTTTTACGACCATCCTAAAACTAGCGTTCCCCTCCACCTCGTAACCTGTCCACCAGGATCCAACTCTATCAACAAAATCAGTCTCCTTGATACACATATTCTCAAAGTTAAAAGGGGTACAACCTTCTTTCCACCCCCGACACTCTAATAGGATTGAACAATGATTTGAGGTAACTCTAGGCAAGCAAGAATGGACCACCCCAAGGAATTGCTACTCCCACCCCTTAGAGATGAGAAATCGGTCCAGACAAGACATGGTCGGGCTATCATGAAAACTAGACCACGAATATAACCCACCCCCCAACGGGAGATCTACTGACTCCATATCATCAATAAAGTCTAAAAAGTCTCTCATATATCTATTGACTCTTCCTCCATTAATTTTCTCCAAAGCGCACCGAACCACATTAAAATACCCCCAAAGCATAAGGGGACCTCCCAGACCCTACTCACTCCTACCAAATCCTCCCACAACTCCCACCTTCTAGCATCCTCCACTGGTCCATAAATCCCTGAGAAGCACCAAGTCAACCCGTCCTCCAAATTTTTGAATAGACAGGAAAGGGACCACCCCCCTTCATACTCCCAATCAAGTCAACCACCCCTGAATTCCACAAAATAACCACCCCGCCTGATGCTCACTTCGCGTCCAAACCAACCCAATTCACACCCCTTCCCCCCCAAATGGACCTAATGCAACAAGCGTCCATAGTACTCATTTCAGTCTCATGTAGACACAAAATGTCGGGCTTCCACCTAGCGACACCCCCCCTCTTTGTTCTATCATCTAGCCCCTAACATTACACGATATAATTCTTAACTTCGTAGACTTACGAAACTAAATTTATCACACTCCCACCACGCCTCTTCCCTTCCCCATCCCTACCCCTCCTCTATATTTTCTTGAATAGTTCCCGAGCATCCCTCTCGCTCCCTTTTAACTCCACCCTAGAGTTAATTTTCACCGCTTCAAACATACCCTCCCTCCAACCCACCGGGTCCTCTTCATAACCTTCTATTTATCTACCTCAATCACTCCCCTCTTGAGTCGATATAACAATGTCCACCCACAATTTAGAGTTATCTAACACCTCAAAATTCAAGACCCCACTATCTCGTAGGGATGCGCACCCCACACAACTCGAGCCAACTATTTCACTATCCACCACAACTGTCTTGTTATTATTAATTGGATCCCCCACCAGGACCCGACCTCTCTCTCTAATTGTTCCACTAGACGTTACCGTACTACCACCACGCTTGCCCGCCACCTTGCCTTTTTTATTTTTACCAAAAATTCTGAAAGTCTTAATATTTTTAAGACCAATCATGGCATTACCGTGATAAACTCCTTTACTATTTTTTACAGTAGTATCAGACATCCCAAGGCCCGTCCAAATTTTAAACCCTCTTCTAGCACTATCTTCAAAAGAATCATTTCCTGACAAAGCCCCTTTTGTCCTTTCAGACACACACTTAATCTTCTCCAGATGCACCAAGTTGTCTTTGAACAAAGTACCATTTTTGCCATTTGTTATTTTATTTGTAATTATATTGTACCTTATCGGCATACTACTATTTTTAGTAAACTTTTCCTGACCATCAATATTACCTTCCACTAAACCAGACTGAGGCTCAACCATAAAAACAGGAACAGTGGTCCCATCTTGAACAGTCATGGAGTTGTTTTCCAAAACTAACGCCGGCACTGCAGGGGACACCCTGACACTCCTGACTCTCACAACATTCACGAGTTCAGTAACCCTAAAATTCTCAGAAGGAACTATACTAACATTACCCACTTTCACAAAGTCAGATACACTAATATGCTCAGACATATTATTTAACACCACCTCAAAAAGAGAGTTGGTCAGACTAGCGGACCCATCCTCGAATTGTCTGTCTGCGAGCCCCGTACCAAAAATAGCACATCCCAACTTGTTTTGAGCATTAGCCTGGAAAAACCCATCATTGTTCATCTTTCCATGTTGAAAAGAACACCCACCTTCCACTTTTGCTTTAGCCATGTTGTGCCTTGT
Organism: Sambucus nigra; assembly: GCA_949130495.1. Taxonomy (NCBI): domain Eukaryota; kingdom Viridiplantae; phylum Streptophyta; class Magnoliopsida; order Dipsacales; family Adoxaceae; genus Sambucus; species Sambucus nigra. Next base: position 1,084,031 of record OX422221.1, read on the forward strand.
AAGCTCCATACCTCTCTCCTTAACTTTGTCTCTAACCAATACCACTTTCGCATGCGTATTCTTGATTCCAGGCCGACGTTCGGCCACCACCTGAGTATTAGTGGGACGTAGCCCTCCAGTAAACTTCAAACCCACTGCCTCTTTTACTCCTGCCATTTTGTCCCTCTTAAGCTTCATATCACTTTCTGTGACTCTCTCTGACCACGACGACTTCCACATGCGCTTTCTTGTTGTCGTCCGGGCACCACCTCAGCATTGTTAGGATGCATCCCTCCAATAATTTTCAGACCCGCTGTCACTACTGCCTTATGTCTATTCCCGTTAACAATTTTCTCACCATCAGCAGCTTGAAGAGCACTATTTTAACTACTGGACCAGCAACTTGTAACAATTGCGGATCTTCATTTTGCCGTGTAATTTCTTGCCTCCGTAGCATTTTAATTTCTGTACTATTGGACCCTTTGAAGTCTGTGATGAAGTGTTGTTTTTAACCACCAAACAATCCACGCTTTCCTCTTTCAATTCTTCTTGACGTATATGACCGCCTTTCATCCTGCTCCGACCGTAATTTTGGGGAGTTACGACATCCTCAGCGGCTTCTTCATCCCCACCTATGCACATAACAAATGTATCCGCATACACCGGGACTTTAAAGCACCAGCCCCGTCTAACGAGAATCATTGCCCACCGTATCAAAACCCAACTCCCATTAATAACTCCATTCATCCCGTCCCCAAGATACTCATTCCCATTTCTCCACGCATAATGTCCATGACCATCTTGCAATTATTTCTTCCAAGACCTAGTGTAGTAATCCCTGTGTAACTTTTTTCCAGAACCATGTTTTTTTATAACTTAACCAAGAACCCCTATATGTATCCCTATCAGACACATTAAAAGTCCCAAAACCTTCCGTCCTACTGGATTTAAACTCACCTTCAAAAGTCGCCCGAGATGGCCAAGAAAACTACACTTAACTTGTAGCTTTACCTTTTTTCCAATCCCCGTCGTACATACACCCGTCTTCCCACAGATATTTCTCGGATCCAGGTGGTGAATTCCTGAAAAACTATCGATATATAAAAATAGTGAAGAGAGAATTAGATAAACAAATGGGAGTCTTTTTTTTTTTTGCAGTAAAAATCTAATATTTATTTCATTCTACTTTGATCATTTCTTGTAATTAAACTAAATTATCTAAACAAATAAAAAGTTCAACATCAATAACTTGTGAGACGAAGAAGATGGCGCAAAGGCTTGCTTACTCTCCACAATGCTCCTCACAGCCTCCTGGTTATGTATATAGTATAAGCTAAAAATAGTGGAATTACAATGCTCTACAATGGGAAATGAACAAACTGATTCATCTCATATGCTTTCAAAAGAACTCTGTAGTTTTTAAAATGCTTCCAACAAATTACTTGATATAGCCAGGAGAATATTCCTAAGCCATATCTTGCCAAGATAGAACACTGATACGTTATTTCTGTCGTGACCAAAAAATGCAGATCCGTTGTTCTAAAAAAACATAGTCATCTTATTTCTTTCTTGAAAGAGAGAGAAGAAGATCTAGATACATCCCGCTTTCTGACGCCTGCCACAATTACTAATATTGTAGGCAAAACCACAAAAATTAGGTGGGGTGGCACAACTACCATTAAATATGGAAATCCAAGAAAGTCATATCTCCCCATCGTATAATGCGAGTCTCCTTTTCATTATATATATATATATATATATATATATATATATATATATATATATATTATGAAAAGGAGACTCGCATATGTTTTATCCCCGTGCGATGCCCGGGCGCGTTCTAATATTTTTATAAAAAAAACTATATTTTCATTTTAGAAAAATATTACTGAAAAAAGTTTGTTGTTTTTTAAAAGTACAATTTTTTTGAAAAACATATTTTTTTGGTTGGATCTTTTTTATGAAGATGTGTAACTATTGATTTATAATTTATATGAGCTTAATAATGTGTCTTGGTCTATGCTTAATATAATGAAATTTATTTTGTATGAAAAATAATGAAAATTGGTGTAAAACACAACGACATGATGTATTTCACTTAATAGGTCATTTCACTATGTAGTAAATTTATTTTCATTATGGTTACACTTATTTATCAAATGAATTTATTATTTAAATTGAAAATATTTACCTTTAAAGTAAGTGCTTAATTTATAACCCTTAATCAAAATGTATCCTCATTACAATAGTATTTGGCTAAATGTATGTAATGAATTATGATGATAAAAAAATACTACATGTGTCTTTTGTGCATCATCGCAGGGTAACTATTTTTGTGATTATTCGATAGTGTACATCTCTCTCTCTCTCTCTCTCTCTATATATATATATATATATATATATATATATATATATATATATATATATATATATATATATATATTTCAAAAATCTATTAAAAAATCATTGTAAATTAATAAGTACTTAATAAGTCCAAAAATAAGAAGCATGATATCACAAAGAATATATTTCCAATCACTAATGTGCAAATGCAAGATTATCACTGCTATTATAAATTGCACCTACACTTTAAAATCAACTCAAAGAATTAATCAATTAAATATAAAGTATTATTAATAAAATAGTCTCTTGTGGTGCCTAAACTTTAGCTGGAAGATATACAACTTTGAAGTACACGCACAAAGGTACATACACATAAGGATAAAAGGCTTCTCCTGCATTTGAGTGTTTTTTGACCAAAAGGGGGCTCGTGTCCATTATATTAGTATATTTTATGTATAGGTGGAGATGCACAAATTGTTCTCTCTCTCTTCTAAACATTTATTTTTCTTCTTCTTCTTCTTCTTCTTCTTCTTCTTCTTCTTCTTCTGTTCAGTCCAAATGCGAGTTGGGTTTCGTTTTTTTCTTGGAAAAAGATGCCAAGAAATCGGATGGATGTAATCAATGGTGTTGCATAAAAATAGGTGTAATTAATGGTGTTGCCACGTGTCAATTCTCTGTGAAGAGACACCAAAATTACACCAACACTATCATTGAACATCATCATTTAGAACAAAAAAAGAAAAAAGAAAAAAAACATTATATTGCGGAGATGAGCATAGAGGAGAAGTTATGGCATTTGCTCAAAGATTTTTTTTTTGCTCCAAAAAAACAATCATCTTTCATTAGATTTGAGAGCAAATGTACAGAACCGCAAAAGACTATTCTTACATTGATTTCATGTTTTGGATTGGTTTTCGTTCCATGGAGAATCAACAACACCTGCTGCTGCCAAACATCAGAAATGGAGCACTAAAGCAGGCTATATGTGAGCTCTGAACAGTCGCCAAACATCTGAAATTCAAGCCGGAGTGGAGAGGTGGGGGCACCCATGTTCATTTTATAAGGGGCATTAAGAGAGAAAACAAAGTTGGGATGGTAGGAGGAGAGAGAGGAATAATGTTTTGAGACTGTTGGTTTCCAAAGACATTTACTTACCTTTAGAATAAAGCATGTGAACAGTCAAATTTTATGAAAGGACGTGAGAGAGAAAATGAAAAGGACAAAAAGTTAGGATTTTCAATAGGTATGAAAAGACTCGTAATTAAGCCATTTGCTTGGGGAACTGAAAAGACTCTTAATCAAGCCATTTATCACATTTATATCAGATGCCATGTGTCAATCTCAAACAATTTGAGTCTACAATTTTTGTATTGTTATAAATATATATATATATATATATATTAGTGGAGAGAGGACGCCAATAATACGTAGATAGTCACATGGATAGGAAGAGTTTTTACAATTTTTTATATATTGAAAAACTAAAATGGAAGAAATGAATAGAGAAATGGTGTATTTATTATAATTTTTTAGCATACCATGAGGTGTCTGGGCCAATTTAAGCGCACCTCGACTAATCCTCATTCGCGGTTCGTGGCTTCCGTTGGCCAAGCATTATTTTGACAATGTCAGGGATCGAACTGGGGACCAAACCCAATCCACTCTCAAGATTGTCTCAGTGTCAACCTTATACCACTGGCCCAAGAGGTATTAGGGTTAATTACACCTAATCTACCTATAATTTTTCCTTACTTACACTTTCCCTCCATTCTTTCAATTTTTTCAATTTACACACTATAGTTTCACTGACAATTCAAATTCCCAAAAAATTTGACGATCGTCTATTTTTTGGCTGGAGATGACTCATGTGAGTTGCACATATTTTGACCACACACATGCAACTCACATGAGCCATCTCTCACCAAAAAACAAATGGCCGTCACGTTTTTAGAAAATTTGAACTGTGAGTGAAATTATAGGGTGTAAACTGAAAAAATTGAAAGAGTGGGGAAAATGTGTAAGTATGGAAAAAATATAGAGGGGTCGAGTATAATTAACACAGATTTATGTGACACCACTCTTAATTAAATACCGGGTAATTAGGCCTTTATTATATTAAAACAGAATATCGAGTTGGTTCATTCGTAGCATCATTGTCGAAAACTTTGTAATATTAACTAACCACCTAGTACTTGAAAAGATGGTATCAAATTTTATCACATTGCCCCTTAACTTAAATGTGTGGTTTCACCTTCGGTACATATATGAGGAAATGTGTAATGATGAAGAGTATCTTACCAACTCAATCACTTTAAATCATCAGTTGTCAAATAAAAACATCACTAAACAACCTCATTAATTCTCAACCTTTCCATTTATCTCCATTTCATCCCTGTACTTTTTTTTGTTTCAATTTCATTCTCAACCATTCATGTTGTCTCAATTTAATCCCTCCGTTAACTATTTTGGATACATTTGACTATTCTACCCCTGTTAACTAAAAAATAATAAAATCGGTGTTATAAAATTTGAAAAATATACTACTTTATTATTATTAATATTATTTGGGGATAAAAATTAATAAAAAGTTGTTTTCATTTTTATAAAAAATTGTTTTTATAATAATAAAAAAATATTTTTAATAATAAAAACTATTTTTATTTTAATTTTATCCTAGTTGTTTTTAAATTTTTTAACAGAAAAAACGGTGACAATCCCAAAACATTTTTCTTTTATTTCCAGTTTTTCAATTAAAAAAATTGTTTTTAGATATCTTAATTGAAAAACAATAAACATTCCGAAACCATGTTTTTATACAAAAACAAAGAAAAACAGCAAAAATATTTACTTTCGAATTTTAAATTGAGACAAAATGAAAAGTTGAGGATAAAATTGAAACCAAGTAAAGGATTAGAACGAAATTGAGATAAGTGAAAATATGATGGACTAATGGATTAGTTTACTCTAAAAACATCATAGCAAATTAAACTATATAAAGAGGCATTTTCTTAAACAGGCTAAAGATTAATCCCCAAATTTATACATCTCAATTTTTAACATAAATTGGTCAAGATAATATACATAATATATATACAAATATGAATTTATGTAATGAGTAATGGAAGAATGAAAGACTACTTAAATTGTGGTAGTATTGTTCTTCACTCTCAACGTGTCATGTCACGATCAATTCCACATCAAGAGCCTCCTACTTTCATAAATCAATTGCATAAACTCGGTATTAAACTCGTATCCTTGTGTAGTTTTCCAAAATCTCCAAACCAAAAGGCTCAATCTCTTCCACATAATTACATAACCTCCCAAAACATTCTAAAGAGAATGATATATGTGTCTTGAAAAATAAAGATCACTCCTTAGTTCCATCAGCATCCCGAACATGTTATTAACTCAAAAATTCGACTAATTTGTTGTGACTCACTAACGTGTCACGTCTGTATCAGTTCATTTTGTGGGTCTTATGGTGTGGATCCCACCAGGACTCGAAAAATGGACCAATACAAATGCGATATGTAATGAATCAGATTTCCATGCCCTGGTAGAAGGACTCATATGGAAAGTAGAAGAATCTAGAAACTTGGGTACTAAAAACATTCCATTGGAGTCTTATTGAGGGAAATTTTTACGGATAGATATATAAGCATCAATCCCAAAAGCCCCACCAATGGTAAAGCTAATATTAATTGTTTTAAAATATTTAGCAACTTTATTGGCCCAAACCATGAAAATATATAAGATAATGCAGATTGGAGGCGCGGCACTTTATTTGAATAAAAAATTCTACAAAAAAAATTCCAAAAATTCTACAAAATGAAAACACAAACATGGATACTTTGAATATAAAATACGCTAAAATATATCATAAAATTATTAACCCCATTTGAAAATAGGAACCCAAAACTCTGAACCTAACTTGTACAAAAATGATATGATGAACAGTTTGAGATGTAAAGAGAAGTGATTGTACCAGATGTAGCTATGATTAACCCAATAAACTAAAATACAAACCGTTGAAGCTCAAAAAATTCAAAATCAACATGTTTAATAAAAAAAATCAAACCTAAAAAATATTGGTTAGACATGATTCAAATATAAAAAGTTTGGTGATTAGATCTGCAAAACCAACAAAAACATCCATGTTAAATGTATAAACAATGAATATACAACAAATAAATTTTATAAAAATAATTTGTCGAGAGGGAACATAATCGCTTCTTTAGAGAGATGATTGGGTGAGTTATGGTATTGAACCTATAACTCTACCTCTCAACAAATAAAAGAAAATCTAGGGAGTTATAGCCCAGCAAATCCCCAACGCCACCGGCTTCACCATCACCATTGCCACCACCCCTCTCAACACCAACTACCTCCAATCCACCACCACTCCCCACCCCCACCCATCTTGATTTTCTTTTTTTTTCTTTGGATCTAAATTCTCAAAAGGTAAGTCCATGTGTTTTTGTGTTTGTGTAGAAAGTAAAGAAATGAATTTGTTCCCCTGATATGTATAATGAGTTTTTATAGGGACACGACTTTTAAATTGGTAGTATAAGACGAAGGGTTGGGAGATAAACGAATAGAGAGAGAAAATCAAGGAGAGGCATGTCGTTATCTTTACGTTGGGATATAAGTAAAGCATTAACTAAAGTATTAACTTATAATACTATTGTATTAGAAGTATGACTATCATCTAACCCGCGTGATGCGCGAGCGACAATGTGTAGTATGACAATATTTAAAGTAAGTAATAAATTCCGTTATAATCGCATAACGAAATTATATAATTATATATAAATGAGCTATGTAGTCACATAGTATATGTATAACTAAAAGTCACAAAAGTTTATTCTAGTCAATGTGTGTACAGAAAACACAAAACATAATGAACATTCAAATTAGAAAATGTCTTCAGCTTTAGAAACAACATTTTGCTCCCATTTAGAATATCAATGTTCTACAATCATGATTATCCCTCATCAGACCATAGTCGTCGTTGTCATGTCAGAAGTGGGATAGACTGTCCGACTTGGGTATGGCTGATTAATGCCATAATCACTACACCAAAACACGCAATTAGTAACACAATTTTACCATTACTAAATATATTAGTAACACAATTTTTCTGTTAGAAAAAAGGCATGGGGCACGAAGCTAGTAATGGTAAAATTTTGTTACTAATAGTAACAGAAAAAATTTGAATTAGTAACGATAAAATTCTGTTACTAATAGTAACGGAAAAATAAGAATTACTAACGGTAAAATTTTGTTACTAATAGTAACGATAAAATTCAAAATTTATAACGGTTAAATTCTGTTACTAATAGTAACTGTAAAATCACAATTAATAACGCTAAAGTGGTGTTACTAATAGTAACGAAAAACTCAGAATTAGTAATGGTAAAATTATGTTACTGATAGTAACAGAGAAGATAAAAATTAGTAACGGTAAAATTATGTTACTAATAGTAACATTAAAATTCATAATTAGTAAAGGTATAATTGTGTTACAAATCTTAGTACATATTTAAAAAAAATATTTTTCAAGGGCCCTCCATTTGTTGACCAAACAAAATGAAAAGATTTAAAATCCTAGCAAAAAATTTCCTGATAATCACAATCTATTCAAAATATTACTGTGAACCAAACGAGGCCTAAAAATAATGTTAAAAGTTGTTCAGAATATTTGACATTCAGTCATGTGTTTCTCATGAACTTGAATCAGACACAAGTGATAAGAATAAACACAATAGTTAAATTGCCAATGCTTATCCCGTGAAGAAAATAATGTATTGGTATTGAAACTTGTTATTTGTACAAGAAGTATCTCAACTATCTACACCTAATCCTAATTGGGGACCGTACTCTAAATCAGAAAACCCACTATTTTAAACTACATTCATCATCCTTTGTCCATTAGTTGAGCTGGCTCATCTCCCACATTCCTGTTGGCTCTTTCCTATCAAAAGTCGTAGCCCCACAAATTAGCACCCTTCAGATTTTTTTTTAAGAAAATAGATTTTACTCAAAAGGGAGGAAAAGAGCCTTTCTCCAGCGGACGAACAAGCTTAAAGACATCGAATATTGAAGTCCCTAACAAGCTCAAGATCCATGCTAGATTTACACTTATTGAAAGGGAAAGCTAAAAAAGAATCTCGAATGCCATTGAGGATATTAGAGATTAAAACTTTTGTATTCATAGCCTGGTCATCATAAGCAGCTCTATTGCGAGCTTTCCAGATCTCCCAAGTAATAAGAATTGGAATAATGATTAGAAGAGTAGAGAGAACACAATTTCCTTTGACTTTAATCCACCAAGACATAAGCTCGCCTCTGATTGAGATAGAAGATGTTCTGATACCAATGATACCTCTAAAATGAGACCAAATTGATGAAGCTATATCTCCCTTGAAGAAAAGATGATCAATCGATTCTTGGACAGGGCTGGCGCAGTAATGGCATTTTGAAACAATAGGAATTTTGAGTTTGGCAATTGTATCATCAGTAGGAAAAAATTTATGAAGTAATTTCCTCATAAAATGGAAACTTTACTAGTTAGTCTCTTGTTACATATAGTTTTGAAAGAGAATTCGGGACCGCTGTTATATCTAACAATATCCTAAGCTGATTTAAGAGAGAATGTACCATTGCTATTAGCCATCCATTTGAGATTCTCATCATCAATGGTGAAATCTTTAAAAACTGGAAGAACCTTGTGCATCCTTTTCCATACATGGGAAGAATTAATTTTGCAAGTACATTCAAGTGGGACACATCTTTTACAATATTTATTTTTCAGAAAACTGCTCCAGGGTGAGTCTACAGACAAAAATATCCACCAAAGCTTGCAAGAACAAGCTGCAATGTAATCCAGAATGAGCTTTAGGCCTAAGCCCCCTTCTTCATAAGGCAGATAAATAGAATTCCAATTTTTCCAATGTCTTTTCATAGAACCTTCAGAGAAACCCCAAAAGAAGTTTGAAAAGAGAGTTTCCAGAGTCTTGATAATTGAAATTGGAGGATCCAGAGCGGCAAAAAAATGGTAGAACATTGATTGAGTAACATGTTTTAAAAGGATAATTTCCCCCCTTGACTCAGCAATTTACACGACCAGCCTTCAAGTCTCTTCTTGATGTTATCTATGAGCCCATTGAATAAGGGACTCTTCTTTCTTCCTGCATAAAGGGGAACCATTACATAAAGAAGAGTGGGAGATTTGAAAGTGAAATTTGTAGTGATTTCAATAATTCTTGTTCGATATAAAGAGCAAGATTGAGGGATCATGAAAGTGCAATTGGAATTATTCAGAACTTGACCAGAGATAGCTTCATAATCCTTGAGAAAAATCATAAGTTGCTTCAATGACTTTTGACTACCAGAGGTGAATATGAGATTGTCATCTGCAAAAGAGAGGTTAGAAATAATAGGACTACCCGGAGGCATAGAAAAAGAATCAATCTTACCATTCTCAAATTTTTTTTGTAGCCCTCTATTTAAGACTTCAGCAGATAAGATGAAAAGAGCTGGAGAGAGAGGATCTCCCTTCCTAATCCCACAAGAAGACTTTAAGAATTTATGAGTTGTTCCATTTATAAGAGTTGATTGCTTTAAACAGTAGTCATGAATTGATTAAAGTGGAAGTCCAACTTTTGGGCAGTCTATTCCCCATGAAAAAAGAGGTGATTTCTTTAAACAGATGTACTTTAATAATGTCCCAACATTCTTTGTAGAAAAGAGAGTTAAATCCATCAGGACCTGCTGTGCTAGAGGAATCCATTTGGAGAATAACATCTCTAATTTCTTGCAAGGTAAGAGGAGAGATAAGAATAGAATTATCACTCTCTATGATAAGGTTTGGGATGAAATTTAGTAAAGATAAGTCACCAGGAATGATAGTAGAGGAAGTAAGAATACCTTTAAAATGATCAGATAACTGATTTTTAATAGAAACTGAATCAGACATCCAATTCCCATTATAGTCTTTGATTCTCGAGATGTTAATTTTATTTCTCTTCTGATTTACCATAGCATGGAATTTTTTTGAATTTTCATCCCCCTCTTGCCGCCATTTAACCCTTGCCTTTTGTTTCCAAATTCATCTTCTATGGCAAACTGGTGTTGAAGTTTAGCTCTTGCAATCTTGTATTCAATGTTGGCAGCTTCTGAGTAGTTGGAATCAAGCTCAATTTCTTTTCTAAGTACATCATATTCAAATTCGATTTTGGTTTGGAAGATATTTTTGAAAGTAGATTTGTTCCACAAGGCTAAGGCCTGCTTAGTGACCTTTAATTTATGGGATAAAACTCTAGGGGAGTCCCCACTGCAATCAGTTTCCCAAGCTTTTTTCACTACTGAAAGGAAATTTGAATGCTTAGTCTAGAAATTTTAAAATCTGAAACTCTTCTTTATTGGCTCATCATTCAACATAAGACTCAGCAAAAGAGGGCTATGGTTAAAATTTGTTATATTTAAGTGATCTAAAATAGAGGTTAAGAAGGTTTGGCTCCATTGAAAATTACAAACCACCCTGTCAAGCCTTACCCAAATACAATTACCTCCATCTCCGAGGTTACACCAAGTGTATTTTGAACCTGTGAAAGGAACTTTAGACATACCAGCTAGACCGATGACATTATTAAACTGAGAGCAGGCATCAAAGTCAATTCCATTTCCTCCTAGTTTCTCCATAGGAGAGGATACCACATTAAAGTCACCTCCAACATTTGTGGGTAAAGAGCTGTTGCATTGATTAACTAATTCATCCCATAAGTCTTACCTTTCAAGTTTATTGCATTTACCATAAACTGAGATTAATTTGATTGGACCAGGTAGAGAGTTATCCTGAAGCTCAAGAGATAAGGTCTGTACTGAGTTAAGAGCTATAGAAATATTCCACTCATACTTCCACAGAGTCCAAATAGAGTTATTGAGATTTGCCAAACCATTAGAGAAGTTCAACCTCATAACCAAACTTTAAAGTTAGATATCATCAATTTTGGGCTCCATGATTGTAACTACTGATATGTTATGGATTTTGATAAGTTTCTTAAGTCTTCTAACATTGGGCTTATTCCCAATTCCTCTCGCATTCCAGAATAAGACTCTAATTATTGAGAAAGAACAATTAAGGAAGTTTTTGAAGAGTTTTTTTTTACCTCTGGATCTGGTGATGATAGAAAAAGCCTCAATTTTTTCTATTGGTTGGTCTTTCTTTTGGGGGACAAAATTCTCATCCATCTTTCGAAAACAAGCAAATTTGTTGGATAAGGAAATGGAATAGTTCTTAAACTCTTCAGCAAGGAATGGGATATCTGATGGTTCATAATATTTCTCCCTGTCAAATAGGCTGTTAGAACTCCTGTCAAAAGGCTTATTATAAGGAAGGCAAGGTCTGGGAGAAAGGTTTATAGAGTGCAACCAAAATTTAGTGGGAGTCATGAGTTTACAGTGATGTAGTTTAGGAAGAGAAGGTAGGTTAGGACAAAGTTTTTTGTGGAGAAATTATCCTTCTTCAATTGAAGAGATAGAGAGGTTATGGGAGAGGAATTAGCATGAGGAGGCTTTTCAGAAGAATGGAGTTTAAGATCAGAAGAGAAAAAGGTGGATTCAGGATGAAAAGTTTTTTTAGAAAAGAAATAGTTTTTGATGGAAAGGTTTGGATAAAGTCAATGGGATTACTGGGTTCCCCAATATTTATGTTCTTTTTGGCTTTAGTTCACACCATCGTATGGATTTTCGAAACAACTACTGTAGAATTTGGGATAGCTGGAAAGGTAGGAAAAGTCCCAACATCTGAAATAATGAGGTGATGAGAATCACCCTTCTTACAGTCCCTATCAAGGTGCCCATGATGCCTGCAGGTCTTGCAATAATAAGGGATTTTATCATATTCGATGGCTTGCCAGAATCCAATGTCACCATTTCTAATCCAAACTATGTGGATAGTAGGCTTAAAAAGGTCAAATTCAACACAAACTCTAGCACAACTAGGTCTAGAAAGAGCTACGGTAGAGTCATCAATTTTTAAAGGAGTTCCAATCAGTTGTGCAATAGAGAAAAGAGCATCTTTTGAGAATAAATGTATGGGGAGGAAAGGAAGGGATATCCAAATAGGAGTTAAGGAACAATCTTTGCTAGCGTGGAAGTTTGGAGTCCATTTTGAAATCTGAAAAGGGAACTTCTGAATATATGACTGGTTGCGCAGCCAAAGTCTAAGGAAATCCTCTTCACAATTTAGCTTAATTAGAATATGATTTTCATCAAGTAAACCAATAAAGAAATCCATTTTAATGCACATGTGGCTCTTCCCACCACCTTTACATGTGGCGTGCTGGGCCAGCGAGTGAATATCACACGATTCACCTTAGTCATCGTCAAATCAGAAAACATCATTGCTCTGGCTGAAGACGCGCAACCACGTGCACATGGGACTTATCCACCACCATTTCAAATTCAATTCTTTGCCCCTTATAAAATGGGGTTCCACTTCTTCGCGTCACTTTACCCTTAATGTTTTCCTTGGCAAACATTCCTTAGAGAGAGAGAGTGATCTATTTATGTCCGTCTTTCTTTTTCAAACCTTCTTCTTCATCTCAATCTTTAACACTACTTTGCAATAGCTCCCATCGTCAAAAGGACTCCTTCTGCTAGGAGTGTTTCCCCGAGGACTGAAGCTCGTCAAGCCCAGTGGGCCAAGTACCGCCGTGCTACATACTTGGGGGAAGTTGATCAATTATGGTCTATGGTAGATACTTGTGGCGTGTTTTTTCTCGATATTTACAAAAATGCCCTTTTGAGGAAAAACTATAAATAGAAGCCTATTTTTTGTTTTTAAGTGTAGTGCTATTTTTTCCAGCAAGAGCGAACATTTTATGAGTTTTTCAAAGAGAAAAGTGAGTGAGAGATTCTTGTTTAAGATTAGTTCTTGTGCTTGGTTTGTGAGTGACTTTCTTGGAGAAAAGATAAAGAGTGTGAGTGTGTAACCTTGTAGTTCCTCCATTTAATAAAGAAAGAAGAAATCCTACCAGTGTGGATGTAACCCTAGTTTGGGTGAACCACATTATATTATTGTTTTTTCTTTGATTTGATTACTTGTGTGTTCTTGTTATCCTACTTGTTGATGCTTGATTGGATTCTTTTTGAGTTTGCACACTTAATTTTCATTAGGAATAAGGTCTTGGGTGTTTTCCGCACATTAAGTGTTTGGTAAAATTTCAAAGTGAGTTTTATGGTCTTGGTTGCTTAACATAGGACTATTTTAGCGCAATAAGTGGTATTAGAGCTTTGGTTGCTTGGTTTGCTCGGTATTTTAGTTCATCTTGAATCCATTTGAGTGATATTTGCATAAGTTCTAGAATTTGTTCCAAATGGAAGAAGAGGTGTCGCGTACTCTCGAATCAACTTCTACAAGCAGAGGCTCTAAGAAGTGGGATCCTAGTTACGGATCGGGAAGATCAATGAAGTTAGAGATAAAACTTTTTGATGAGAAAATATGTTTGGCTTATGGCAAAGAAGGATGCGGGGTGTTCTTGTTCAACAAAGGTTGCTTATAGCATTGTTGGGTATAAAGAAGCGTCCGATGGATATGACCGAAGCCGAATGGAGCCATATTGATCAAAGTGCAATTTCTTCAATTAAAATGTATATCACAGATGATGTGCTCAATCACGTGATATCTGAAACTATGGCCAAGGGCATGTGGGATCATTTGGAGGAGATTTATTTGGGCAAGTCTTTGTCAAATAAATTATTTCTAAAGAAGATGCTCTAAGTTAGAAATTAAGGAGGGCAGTGATATGATGAAGCATATAAATGTCTTCAATGCTTTGATCAACGATTTGAATCGAGTTGATGTTCAATTTAGTGAGGAGGATCGAGCGTTGTTGTTGCTTACTTTTTTTTCCGATTCATATGAGCACTTTGTCACACATTTATGTTTGGGAAGACTACTCTCAAGTTCAATGATGTAATGCAGGACATCATTTCTCATGTGGCCATGAAGAAGAAAAATGGTAGCGGTGGAGGTAGTTCATCTTCTCAAGGTGAAGGCTTGGTAGCTAAGGTTGGTGGTGGGGGACGAAGAGGAAGGTCCAAGTCTCAGGGTACAAATAATTGGGGATTCCAAAGGTCTCAATCTCGAGACATTAGCACGGTTAAGTGTTTCAAGTGCCATAAAAAGGGTCACTTTAAATGGAATTGTCCAGAGTGGAAGAAAGATGATAAGAAAGGAGATGATACTAAGGATGTGGTCGGTGTTGCTACTTTAGATGAAGGCGAAGAGGGTTTTACGTGTTTTTCTACTGATTGCGTTGATGGTTGGATTCTAGATTCTGGATGTTCATACCACATGTGTCCGAACCGGGAATGGTTTGAGGATTACAAGACCAATACCGGTGGTGAGATTCTCATAGGAAACAATGCTACATGTAAAGTAGTGGGAATCGGTTCGTTTCACATAAAGATGTGGGATGGGGTTGTCTGAACCTTAAGTGAAGTGAGTCACATTCCAGCACTTAAAAAGAACTTGATTTCCTTAGGTGCACTCGATTCAAAGGGGTGTGTGATTCAAGCCGAGGGTGGGGCTTTGAAGGTGAAAAGGGTATCGATGGTGATTTTGCACGGCACAAAGTTACTGAACAATATTTATAGATTGAAGGGAAATATGATAGTGGGTGGAGCGGTAGTCTCCACGGAGCCGATAATTGATGAGCTACAATTGTGGCACATGAGACTTGGTCACATGAGCCAACGGGGCATGGAAGAACTTCATCGACAAAAGTTATTGAAAGGGGTACACGGATGCAAGCTCGGTTTTTTCAAGTGTTGTGTGATGGGGAAGCAAACTCGAGTGCAATTCACTATATCTACGAACAAGAGCAGAGGGACTCTTGACTATATTCATTCCGACATGTGTGGGCCTGCAGATGTTGTTTCCATAGGCGGATTTAGATACTTTGTGACTTTCATAGATGGTTATTCATGACAAGTGTGGGTCTACTACTTAAAGGAAAAATCAGAGGTTTTCGAGAAGTTCAAGGAGTGGAAAGCCATGGTGAAGAATCAAATGGGGAAGAAGGTCAAGTATTTGAGGAGCGACAACGGGGGTGAGTATAGAGATGGTGGTTTTCTCAAGTATTGTAAACATGCCGATATCCCAAGGTACTTTACTATTAAGAAGACTCCACAACAAAATGTGGTGGCGGAGAGGATGAACCGTACCATTATGGAAAGGGTAAGGGGCATGAGGTTTCATATCAGGTTGCTAAAATCATTTTGGGCAGCAGCTCTTGATCACGCCATGTATTTGGTGAATCGGTCACCAAATTCGACTCTTGGTTTGAAGTGTCCAGAGGAATTAATCTCGGGGCATGAGGTCGACTACTCTACTTTGAGGGTGTTCGAATGTCCGAGGTATGCTCACATTCCTAGTGACGAGAGGACCAAAAATGACCCAAGAACTCACTGGTGTATTTTCCTAGGATATGGGAATGGGGTAAAGGGGTTCAATCTTTGGGATCCATCTACGAGGAAGCTAGTTGTTAGCCGGGATGTGAGGTTTGACGAGATTTCCATATTGAAGGCCAAGGAGTTCCTGGAAGTTATCGATGATGGTGGTGTTAGAACCGTCGAGATTCCTTTGGTAGTTTCGAGATCATCAACCACCGATAGTGATGGTGCATCTACTAGTGGTTTAAGTTATTCTCAATCAGGTGATGACACAGTTGAGGTGGAGCCAAATGAGGATGATTTAGAAAAGGTGTTCCCAACCATATGACTGCCAAGCCATTCCCCCACTTGCTTGTGGAGGAAAGTGACGACTTAGGTGATAGTGTTGTTCAGTTTAGAATTGAATGTGCGGATTTTCTTCATTCCTGTGTTGAGTTTGAGTTTGCTGATGGAGCCTGTGATGGATTTTAGGTCCATTAGCAGACTACATCCATGGTAAATACGCCGCCAAACTATCCTAGGTGGAACTATCATCTCCTATATGGCTCGGAATCTGATTTTGAGCAAAAATAATCAAGTTTTGAGATTACTAGTCTCTCGATGGAGCCACAGGTCCCACACATTTGTAGCTGCTTAGGGAGAGTTCACAATAACTCCGGAGGATGTGTGCGAACTTATGGGTATTGACGCTGCTGGATATGAGACCTTTTTCGAAGTTCTTTCGAAGGAAGAGGCGGCTATTAGAAAGAGGTTGGAAGGTGTTTGAAGAACTCCAACTAATGCACCTTTCCAAAGCTCATCCATTACTTCTACTTTATTAAAGATAAAGCAGCTGCTAAGGCAAGGGAGTGAGTTGCAAATAATTCCAAGGGAAAACAAGTTGCCGAATTGCTTCCCACT
Organism: Sambucus nigra; assembly: GCA_949130495.1. NCBI lineage: Eukaryota > Viridiplantae > Streptophyta > Magnoliopsida > Dipsacales > Adoxaceae > Sambucus > Sambucus nigra. The sequence goes on from OX422221.1 coordinate 1,100,714, forward strand.
AGTGAAGGTTTTGAGAATGACTTAGAGCTGGCTGCATACATACTGGTGGTCTTGTCAAGGATTTTCTTACCTGGGGAAACCCTCGATTTCCCCAGGAGGGATTTGATCAGCATGTCCATTCGGATGTCTTTGGGTGTCAAAATTCCTTTATCTAATATAACCTTGAGCTCTCTTTATACTTGGCTTGATGGAGTGCAAGCTGACTCTGCCAGGTCTATCGGGAAATTTAATGTCTTAAACTACGCCAATCACATGCTCTTTACTGCCTTCTTGTATGCAAGGTTTCTCGTATATGCCTGTAGCACTTTAATACCTACTTCTCATGCCGTGAAGATTCCATACATTTGTGCCTCGAATCTCAAACAAAGTAAGAAACCATTCTACCCTCTGATTGATAATGTCCAAGTCTTTTTGTTTTCACCCTTATGTTGGTGTTAACCAGTTTTATACTATGAAGCACAAACGCGGCTGCGACACGGTGTGGGTGCAGTGATTCAAAAAATCTCAAAAAAAGTAGGATTCGAATGCGTTAGGAAATATAATAAAAATAAAAATATATTATAATATTCTTTAATTTTATATAGATTTTACATTAGGTCATATACAAATTAATAATTACTTTTATAAATCTCCAACATAAAAATTAGACCATAACGAAAAAGATTTAAGTGATAATATGATTCTTGAAAAAGATCTATTCTCAAGCAACTTACCACTACTTAATTTTAGTTTTCCTACCATGTATCTAACTTTTGAACTCCACTCGTGTAAATCATTATGGAACAATTATTCTGACGTAAATGATGTCAAATGGGAGCAAGAAAAGATAATCTCTCTCTAAACTCTCTTAAATCACAATATCTCAAAATCAGGGAATGACTCAAATGAGCCTACATAAGGGGTATTTATAGGAAGGAGGTTGCTTGGCCTAGAAGCTAAGAATCTAATTACATTTATGTCCCTAAAAGACAATTAACCCTCCTTCTTCTAAATACAAAATAAAAGGGAAAATACAATGAATTCTAAAAATAAAAGAAATACTAGAAATAATAAAAGTACAATAAAACCCTAAAAATTACTAAAAATAACCCTTATTCTTCATTCACATCATATTCAGTGTCACCACTCCAGGTTGAAAATGTTGAAAGTCAATTTAGAATAACACGACAATGTTAAGCTTGAAGATCCACATCAATAAAATCCACGTCAATGATTATTAATTCAATGTGTAGAACCAAATCTCACACTCTCTCCTTCTTAAAGTTCCATAAAATTTAGACTATATATCCTCATAACTTTACAAAGGACGTTGATAAAAAAAAAACAGAAAATTGTTTGACCTTAGTATTCTTTACGAGAAAAATTAGGATTCATAAAGAATCCATGAAGATTCCATAATTAAAATTTAATTAAAACAATTGGATACGCGGTGGGTGCGAATCGGAGGAGAAATGGGTGAGAATCGCACCTAATTCGGATGCGATTCGGATTCATTTATCATTTTGAAGAATTCATGCTTCATAGGTTTTATACCAATAACTTTTTTGCCGAGTCCTCTCTACCGGTAAGCAAGGTTGACGAGGCTACAACGCGCAACTTCCCTTTGACCAATGTTCTTTTAACTATAACCCCTTCTTACATTCTCCCTTACACTGAGTGGAAATTCTAATAGGCCATCTACACCCCCCATCGTGTGGCCCCCTTATTTGGGTACGACCAGGTAGTGCCTTTGCTGAGTCAAAAATCCTTAGAGAGTCCTACTAACTTTTTGCGAACTTGTGGAAATTTTTTGATTAGTATTGTGGCAAACCTATTGGTCCAGTACAATGGGAAGTTGATGATTCCTTCGAAGAAAGGCCGAGGTAGTAGGTTTAATTCTTACCTTACCGTGTTCTAGCCTAACCAACTTGCTAGATTCCAGAAAGTCGTTCTACCGCAACCAATTTACTCGACAGTTGAGAAAATTCCTCCAACTGAGCTTGGATTGAAAGGTTGCTTGGTTAATTTATCTCAGTTCCCCTTGAGTAATCTCAATGATGTTGTACCCAATGAGCTTCCTCCTTTAGAACCTGTAAAGGAAGCCATTTTGAAGAAAAAGAAAGGAGCCTCTACTTCTCAGCTTGTTAATGAAGCTGAAGATGTCCTTGAGACTTCACACTCTGCTATTGAAGAGAAAACACCACTTTTTTGTTTGACTGGAGTAGCTTTAAGGTGAAAAGAAGCAATAAAAGAAGAAAAACACTATTGCTGATCACTCGGAGGCCTTCCTTCCAGCTGAATAGATTGCCCCCCCACCCTCAAGAGAGCAAAGTGACAGAATGGCTTGATGACTTGATGAGCAAGTATGGTCAAGGTTCATCATCTGCTAGAGTTTTCATTGAGGTGCAAATGGTTGTGTGGGGTTAGTCATTCACTGCTCCAGCCAGTGCAAGTGGAAGGAAAAGGACCAGGACAGAGGCAAGCGTCTCTCGCATAACTGCATAAGATGTTGAGGGCGTCCCTTTAATGCATCAATTGCGCAGATTCCACAAGATGTATAACACTGAGAAACCTTCCTCTCCTCCTTAGATTACACTATTTTGGATGACTTTGTTGCTGAAGAGGTATTATTCACTCCAACTTGTATCTTTCATGGTTATTCATCTCTTTCATTTCCTTATACTTTGTTTGTGGCACACAAATTGATGAGTATTATAATACTCTTGCTGCTGAGCGAGTGCAGGTGCAAGATCAACATATGTGGGACACCTTCCACCAACAAACACAACAAGGTTCCCTTTAATCCCATCAAACCCCCTAGAAAACAACTCCCCGCTGCCTTCGAACCAACTCTTTCCTCATCTTTCAAGATCCCCGAAGCACCATCCACTAACATGAACAACTCAAAGGTAATGGTTGATTCCCCAATTATGGAAGGGGTGATCTTTATTTGAGTGGGTCAATTAGTACTGGTTATACACCCGACTCTTCTTTCTCGCGCAACCTGCCAACACTTGCTCAAGCTGGGTAAGTTGTAGGAAAATCTATAAGCCCATAGATACTATGGTATCTTGTCGTCCCAAGTTCCAGGAAAATCTTCCAACATCTTTGCTAGAATATTTACCAAGGTCTTGTTGGTAGCTTTTGCCTGCCCATTACACTTAGGGTAGGCCACAGTGTACTTATGGTGGATAATGAAGTACTTGTCTATGAGCAACCTTATATCGCTATTTAGAAATGGAGTTCCATTATTTGAAAGGAAGAGCTTTGGGATGCCAAAACGACAGATGATGTTTTCTTTCACGAATCGAGAAACTACACCTGTTGTGGGCCTATGGCCTTCTTGAGAGGTATGGCTTCCGCCCACTCAGTAAAGCACTCAGTGGCACCAAGATCCATATTTTTTCCCCTGAAGGAGGGAGTAATTGCTCCCATAAGATCAAATGTCCAAGTGTGAAAAGGGAAAGTATTGGAGATGGAGTGCAAGTCCTTTGAGGGAGTGTGGATCATATTACCATGAAGTTAACATTCCTTGCACTTTCGAACAACCTTGTCGGAGTCCTTTTCCATGGTTAACCAAAAATATGTGACACCCTGACTAATTAAATACCGGGTAGATACTCCTTTATTAAATCAATACAAAATGCCAAGTTTGTTCAGTTAATAGCATCACTGTCGAAAACATTTTAATGATTACTAACCACCTAGTATTTAAAAAGTAAGTTGTCAAATTTTAAATTAAATCCGATTAACATGCGATAAATGAAATATAAAAGAATAACATCACCATATACCATAACATCCCAATAAAACAATCAACAAATGATACTAAGTCTGGAGGAAAACTCCTCACAACAATTTCAATATTGAAATAAATGAACAAGTCGGCATCCTGAATTAATTACATGCCAAAAGTCTGAATAACTGAAATATGAAATGTTTCTAATAGAAATGGGCGACATGCCCTACAACTGATGAAAGCTGAATATAGAGTCAAGATAGATGAAGCATCTACTAGCAAAGTCCTGTAACTTCCACAAACAGCTACAGCTCGTCACCTGAATGAGGAACCTAAGCATGGTGTCCTTGTGGCTGGGCACCTAAAATGGTTTTTACAAAAATAGATTTGAAAGCAAACGGGTCAGAGCCCGAAAGTGGAGAGTATTTTAAAAATAGCAAGTGCTTTAATGACATTAAAACAATGAATGCAAAATACATGTTAGGACGTGCACTCGCATGAAATACTCACCTCTCAACTAATTGTGCACTCCTAACGAATAGCACCCATCTAAGTGATATACACATCTAACCAAACCGTAATAAGTTTTACCCCTTACTACTCAATTACCATTTTACATTCTAACGTTATCAATTAAATATAGGGCTTAACTTAAATTCTCAAATTTCAAAGTATTAGTAATACAATTTACCAAAGGCTATCTCCCATATTATTATTCTCAATGCGTTATTATAATGATTCTCACATACAAACATAACAACTCTTTTCATTTAACCGTATATTATTCACCTCATAAATATACAATATAAGCACCCCGAGGCTCAGCTGCGGTGCACTCATACTCTGATATCCATCCCGGTACATCACGTACATAAGGATTACAAATTCCGAATCTCTCAGGAATTGTAAGAATAAGCACAACACACGAAAATGGAGGCGAACATAATTCAACATATCCATGGGTCACATACATACCTACGCTCCACAGTCAGCTGACTTATTAACTCGCAAATAAGTCATTCTATCATTATGTTCTTAAGGTACCAATCTAACTCCGGACACACAAGGATTAGATGGCCCTAAGAGAACGTAAACCTCCCGTGATAGCAAGTATGGTAGGTATGTCATACACATAAAATCATATACATATACTAAGCATGCACACATCTTAGCTATTACCATATTTATATAGTGGTATTCTTCTCGTTCTTATACCCACACACTAGTCTCCGATTTATATATACACGTCGTCCATTATTCTCACGTCGTAGATAGTTACTCACGTTCTAACCCATAAATATCATTTGGTTCAAACCCCACTTCTATGTTTTACTCCTCAATATATCCCAAATGTCCCTATTGTAACGATTAGTCAACAAGGAATTACCATCTCTACAATTAAGCAAGGTTACGGAACACTAGAAGTCAAATCAGGCCAAAAAGGTCAAATTGTCAACTCGTTAGAAGTCTCGTTCGAACGAGGCTGTTCGAACGAGAGTTTGTTCGAACGAAGTGGGCATCTAACGAGATCTCGTTCGAACGAAAGACATCAAATGAACATTCCTCTCGTTAGAAGGAAAACTGTCAACTCGTTAGAAGCTCGTTCGAACGAGCTCGTTCGAACGACCTGGGCAGGTCTTCTAACGAGAGGCCAGTTTCGAGCCCAGAATTTCCTTTTTTTGTTTTTCCAACTTTCTTCACCTCTAACCCCATATAGAATTCGTCCCAACGGCATTTTAAGGTTTCTAATTCACACTAAACGTTCGTAGGTCATAATTAAACATTTATATAGGGCCAAATCTTCCTAAAACATCATCAAATCATCAAATCCCCTCAGTTTTCCTCAAATCCCATGAACATGAACCCAGGAAAATTAAATTCATTCATAGACATAACTAAATCCATTTTGATGATATAAAAGATGTATTTTTATCTGAATAATCACCCTAACATTGTTCTACATGCAATCTCCTCATAAAATTATAAATCTCTAAATCCAATTCAATGGGTTTTTATCATTCTCCAAGAACAATACAATTTCATAAATTTCCTACGCATGGAAGAAGCATTCTTTGCAATTAACGAAATTAAACCACTTGCCTTATGTCTTTGTCTGATTTTCATGTCGAATTGATGAATTTTTCTCTCTCTCTGCAGAATTCTCCTCTCTCTCTCTCTACAAGTTCTTTTTCTCCAAGGTGACAATGGTGGTTGAGGTTGCCCTAGGAAGCTTTTGAAACTAATTCCAATAACCCCCGTAGCCCATTAAGTCATTAAGTGTAGTTAGTGGGTTTAGTGGGTAAAGGTTAAATCAGATATTAATTTATAATTTTCGTGGGTTTTAATTCCTACAATTCCAAAATTACAAAACTACCCTTTTACGTTGCCAGAATGGCCTAAAAATGCCCCGGGACCCAAACTAAACCCCCGGCTAGTGTTTTCTGACTATTTCTACCCTTCCGCGCGCGTTGGCGCACTCAAAATGACAATACGGTTAATAGAAATAAAATTCACTTTTTAATTAAAATAATTATATTCCTGACGCGACTGTCACACGCGTCTCAATAAAATTTCCAAATTGCCGTATTTCAATCTCACGACAAATTTCATAATTCAATATTCATATATTGCCATATATACGCATTAAAATCAAATACCAACTCACATCTCATTGGTAATTTATCAGGATTAATTTCCCATTAATACACATTTAATTCAATTAATCCAATAAATAAATATAAAAAAAATACGGGGTATTACATACTTCCTCCCTAATAACAGAATTTCGTCCCGAAATTCAGAACTAGAAAGTATCTGGTAAGAACAACTCTGGATAATGTTCGCGCATCTCATCCTCGGGCTCCCATGTGGACTCCTCGACATTATGATGTCGCCACTAAACACGCACTAACGGAACTCTCTTTGACCGCAGTTTCCGCTCACTTCGGTCCAAAATAGCAATCGGCCCCTCCTCGTAGGAGCTATCAGACTGGAGATCGATGTCCTCCAAAGAAATGTGAGAATGAGCCAAATCGTCTCTAAGATATTTCCTTAGCGAGGAAATATGAAACACATCATGAATCCGATGCAAATGCTCCGGTAACCCAAGTCTATATGCAACAGACCCAACCCGCTCGATGACAGGGAATGGCCCCACGTATCTCGGTGCCAACTTCCCTTTCTTCCCAAATTGTATAATCCCCTTCATAGGAGATACTCTGAGTAAAACCTGGTCCCCCACTTGAAACTCCCTGAAGAACCTCTTCGAATCAGCATAGCTCTTCTGCCGATCCTGAGCTATCCGAATGCGACTCTGAATCACTTCTATCCTCACCGAAGTATCCTGAATCACTTTCGGCCCAAGTAGTTTATTGTCCCCCACCTCCAACCAACATGTTGGGGAACGACAAGGTCTACCGTACAACACCTCAAATGGATCCATGCCAATGGTGAACTGGTAGGAGCTGTTGTAAGCAAACTCCACCAGTGGAAGATACTGCTCCTATCCACCCCCGAAATCAATGATGCACATACGCAACATATCTTCCAACATCTGGTTTGTACGCTCGGTTTGCCCATCGATCTACGGGTGATATGACGTACTCAACCGAAATTCCGTGCCCATGGCCTACTGAAAACTCTCCCAAAATCAGGAAACAAATATCTTGTCTCTGTCAGACACGATATTTAGGGGCACACCGTGAAGTCTCACTATTTCTGCAATAAAGAGCTGGGCATACTGTCCCGTAGTGTAGTCTGTCCTTATGGGTAGAAAATGAGCAACTTTGGTCAACCTGTCCATAATTACCCAAATGGAGTCGTGACCCCTCTGTGACGTAGGTAAACCCGTGATAAAGTCCATGGAGATGCTCTCCCACATCCACATCGGGACCTCTAATGGCTGTAGCAACCTTGCCGGTCTCTAATGGTCCACTTTTACCAGCTGGCAAGTGGCGCATTTAGAAACAAACACGATAATATCTTTCTTCATCCCGCTCCACCAATACTGTCGTCTCATGTCTTGGTACATTTTGTCCCCACCGGGATGTACCGCGAACCGTGATCCGTGCGACTCTGTCATCACCTCGTGTCGTAATTCCTCCCCTTCTGGAACTACCAGTCGCCCATTGAAGCGTAAGCCCCTATCTGAACTAACGATATAGGAATCGGCTCCCTCTGCTAGTAATCAAACTATCTGTTCCTGATAGAACGAGTCATTTTCCTGGGACTTTACAACCTTCATGACAATATGTGGCATAAGAGTCATCACATACATGAATGATCGGGCCACTGCATCCTGGTGTCCCAACTTCTTCCACTTGGCCTTCCACACTCCTGCCACCTCATCTACTGGCCTACGTCTCAACGCGTCTGCTACCACGTTAGCCTTCCCCGAGTGATATTGGATATCAAACTGATAATCCTTCATAAACTCAAGCCACATCCGCTGCCGCATATTCAACTCTTTCCGCATGAATAGGTACTGTAGGGACTTGTGGTCCGTGAACAATCGAAACTTCTCCCTCAAAAGGTAATGTCTCCAAATCCGAAGGGAAAATACCACTGCCGCTAATTCCAAGTCATGAGTGGGGTAATTCTTCTCGTGAGGCTTTAGCTTACAGGAAGCATAAGCTATGGCCTGACTCTCCTGCTGCAATACACCTCCAAGTCCTTGCAAGGACGCATCAGTGTAGACTAGATACTCAACTTCCGGTCTCGGCAATGCTAACACAGGTGCTGAGGTCAACTTATCCTTCAACTCATCAAATGCCAACTGACTGGCATCACTCCAGATGAATGGCACACCCTTACGAGTCAGATGTGTCAAAGGAACCGCTATCTTCCAAAATCCCCGAATGAACCTCCTGTAATATCCTGCTAGGCCCAAGAAACTACGGTTCTCAGTCAGTGTCGTGGGTTGTCACCACTCCCTCACCGTGGATACCTTCCCCGGATCAACAGATATCCCCCGGTCAGAAATAATATGCCCAAAAAACTGAACCTCCTTCAGCCAAAACCCGCACTTCTTATACTTTGCATACAGCTCGTTCTGACGTAGCGTCTGCAAAACCTGCCTCAAATGGTCGGCGTGCTCCTCCTTTGTTTGGGAGTAAATTAGAATATCATCAATGAAGACAATGATGAATAGATCTAGGAACTCTCTGAACACCATATTCATTAAGTCATAAACACGGCTGGAGCATTGGTCAAACCAAAAGGCATAACCCAAAACTCATAGGAACCATATCTCGTTAAGAACGCAGTCTTCGAGACGTCCTCCTCCCTGATACGCAACTGATGGTATCCCAATCCTAAATCAATCTTTGAGAAGAAAGAAGCTCCCCTCAATTGGTCGAATAAGTCATCGATTCAGGGCAATGGAAACTTATTCCGTATCGTGACTTTATTCAACTCCCGGTAATCCACACACAACCTCAACGATCCATCCCTCTTCTTCACGAACAACACAGGGGCACCCCACGATGAAGTATTCCTCCGTATAAACCCCTGACCCAACAACTGCTCAATCTGATCCCGTAACTCTCTCATCTTAGCTGGAGCCATATGGTAAGGTGTGCGGGCAATAGGCCGAGTGCCCGGCGTCAAGTCGATCACAAAATCTATCTCTCTACTCGGAGGTAATCCAGGTATATCCTGAAATACGTCGGCAAACTCTCGAACAACCGGAATCGAATCAAGTGGTATCACCAATTCTTTAGAGGTCTCCTCCTCTATATAGTACAAATGAGTGGACGATCCTCCCTCCGGATGAGGCATCGCCACTAAAAACATCTCCTGTCCGGGAATGGCAAAGATAATACTCCTACTGAAATAGTCAATCATGGCTCGGTATGCAACTAGCCAATCCATGCCAATAATGGCATCATACTCAGTCATATTTAATACTAACATATCCGCGAGTAAAGTAAACCTCCCGATCTCTATTCCCATGGATTTTCTATGTAAAAGCATCCGACACATAAATTACTGGGGCTGGAGTTAAGCGTATACAACTGGAAAGAAAGATCTATTTTTTTTCTTGGGTCTTCAATTTCATCCTAGGGACAACAGCTGGACGATCTGCAATCGGTAAAAGGAACAAAATCAATCAATTTTTTTGGAAGTAACCTCACTGTCAAATGGCTGCAACCTCCGGTAGACTTGATACTCTAAACAAACTTTGCTAACAGAAAGACTTTGTCCCAATGAATGACATGCTCGCAAATAAAGATTCAAAAGACTAAAATAATGAAGATATATAAAATCTTATATTTTGCAATTTTAAAAAAAATAACACTGTAAAAATTGGAAGTGGCTCTCTCCCCGATTGATGATTATCGTATGTGCAAGATGTTAATCACAATAATGGAGAAGCATGAATTCTCTCAAAGGGAAAATATGAAGTCAAAGCCTAAATCACAACCTATAAATACTCATAACAAATTTCAAGGGGACTGAATGGCTCATATATAATAGTCATGTAGAGAGACATTTTTTGGATGGATGATATAGATTTATTCCAGATGGTTAACCACTTTTTTCACCACGTTAGGGAGGTCATATAGAACCTGAGGACTCCGGAATGTGTGCGGAGGGGGGGGGGGGGGCATTGCCCACCCTGCTCCCGATAAAAAAGAATGTGACACTTCAAACGGACACTCATACTTTTATTCGTGAACAACTTTACGAACATCGTGGAAAGGGGAAAGGGTGGCTGCCTACATACTCTCCAAAAATGATAGAAGTATACTCCAATGACGCGAATGATACAAATCAACCATGCAAACGAATATTGTTGAATAAAATTTAGCATGAAAGCAAAGATTCGGCAGGTTCTAATTCAAAGAGAAACAAGTTGTTGTGTTGCTAGTGTTACTTACTTGCCACATCTCAAATTAACAATCACCTTTAGAAAGTCAATTTTTATAATAAGATAATAATTTAGCTAAAACTCAATGTCAAGGTCAAAACTTTGAATTGCAGTGTGTAATACCTCATAATTTTAGTGATATTTATTTAAGGGATTAATTAAATTAAATGTGAATTAATTGAGAATTAATCCGGATATAAATACTAACGAGATGTGAGTTGGTATTTGATTATGAGGTGCATATATCGCATTATATGAATATTGAAAATATTAAAATTGTCGCGAGACTGAAATACGACAATTTGGGGAACTTTAGTTGGGACGCATGTGTCAGTCGCGTCAGGACTGTAATTATTTGAATTAAAAAGTGAATTTTATTTTTATCAACCAAATGGTCATTTTTAGCGCGCTAACGAGTCTGGAAGGGTCAAAATAATCAGAAAACACTAGCCGGGGGTTTAGTTTGGGTTCCGGGGCATTTTTGGGCCATACCGGTAACTTAAAAGGGTATTTTGATAATTTTGAAATTATAAGGATTAAAACCTACGAATTTTAGGAGTTAATTATATATTAATTAGGAACCCACTAAGCCCATTATCAGCATTAGGTGTGTAATAGGGCTATGCGAGTTATAGGAGAGTTTGAAGAAGTTCCAAAAAGAAACCTCCAACCACCATCTTCAACCTTGGGAGAAAATCTGTAGAGAAAGGAGAGAATCAACCTTCATTCACCAACATCATTTCTGAAGAACAAAGTAAGGCAAGTGATTTAATATTTTTAGTGCATTGAATATGTCTTCCATGTTTAGTGTAGGAATTATCTTATATTGAAATTTTTGAAGAAAACCCATGAAATTGTTGGAGAAACTTTGAATTTGGGTTAGGATTTGCACGTAGAATGATGATGGACTGATTTAATATTTGAAGAGTTATATATGATGATTTAAAAATGGATTTTTGATGAGTAATTGGGCATAAGAAAATTATGAGTGCATGTTCATAGGGTTTGGGGAAAAATTTGGAGATTTATATTAATTCCATGATGATTTGTAAGAATTGGCCCCTAAAATATGTTAAGGAATGATCTAGGGTGATTTGAAATGGTTTATAAACGTTAAACATGATTTGGATGGTCTTAGGGTGGATTTAGAGAAGAGAAGAATTGAGAAAAATGGACTTGGGGATTTCTGGGCTGAAACTGCCATCTCGTTAGAAGACCTGCCCAGGTCGTTCGAACGACCTCGTTCGAACGAACTTCTAACGAGATGATAGTATGACTTCTAACGAGTTGGTATTTCATTCGAAGCTCTTCATTTGAACGACCTCATTCGAATGAGACTTCTAATGAGTTGATAGAATGGCCTTTTTGGCCTGATTTGATTTCTAGTATCCCGTAGACTTATTTAAATGGTGAGATAACCTTCCCTTATTAACTAATGGGTATAGTCGGGAGATTGGGATACATTGAAGAGTAAAACATAGAATCTTATAGTGGACCGGATGACATTTGTGGATTGGGAAGCGAGTAACTAATCACGACGTGAGAAGATTTGATAACTTAAATACATATAAACCGGGGACTTATGAGTTGTATAACACTAAATGTTGGTATAAGAACGAGAAGTATACCACTAATGAAATATTATGATATCTAAGATGTGTGAATGCTTAGTATTTGTAATTATCTGTGTATAACATACCTACCATACTTGCTATCATGGGAGGTTCGCGTTCGTTTAGGGCCATCTAATCTTTGTGTGCCTACGGGGGGGATTTAGATTGGTACCTCGAGGACATAGGTCAGAGGAGCGCTTATTGAGAAGTTAATAAGTCTGCTGATCATAGGAGCATAGGTATATGCGTGACCCATGTGATGTGAACTATGTTCGCCTCCATTGTTTGTGATTGTGGTTAATGAATCGTTTCCTGAGAGATTTGGAATACGTGGTCCTCATGTACGTGATGTACCAGGATTCGATAGCAGAGTATGTGTGCACCGCAACTTAGTCTCGGGGTGCTAGTATTGTATATTTATGGTGAGAATAATATACTGTTGATTGAAATGAATTATCGTGAATAATTGTGAGTAAAAATAATAGCAACGGTTTGTAAAGTGAAAATGGAAGATTTCTAATAAATTGTAGTGCTAAAGTGGGAAACTGTGTAATATGGTATAATACTCTATTAAATAGAAGATGTTGGGAATTGAAATGGATATCATATAGGAATGTTAGATTTAGTATTGGACTAGATAAATATGGGAATAACTAGAATGGGTACGGGTGCGATAGGAGTGCACAATTAGTTGAGAGGTGAGGAACTCATGTGAGTGCACACACTATCATGTACTTTATATTCACTGTTTAATGATATTAAACACTTGCAAAAATTTTAAATTATTTTCACAATCGGGCTCTGAGCCGTTTTCTTTCAAATCTATTTTTGTAAAAACCTTTCCAGGTGCCCAGCCACAAGGACACCATGCATAGGAGTTATATTCAGGTGACGTGCTGTAGCTGCTGTTGAAGTTACAGGACCTTAATAGTAGACGCCACCATCTTCGATCTTGATTCCATTATCATATTTTCTTATTTTGTTGGTCATGTCGCCCCATTCCTTTAGAGACATCTAACATTTTAGTTATTTCAGACTTTGGGTTGTAATTAATTTAGTGATGCAGACTTGGTATTTATTTATCAGTATTTGGATTATTGTGAGGAGTTTTCCTCCAGTCTTATTATTAGTTGATGGATATTCGATTGTGACTTTGTTGTGGTGGTTATGTTAGCATTTCATAATTCACTTGTTGTATGTTTATGGAATTTAATTAAAATTGGCAACTCACTTTTTAAACACTAGGTGGTTAGTAATTATTAAAAATGTTTTCGACAGTGATGCTATGAATTAAACCAACTTGGCATTTTGTATTAATTTAATAAAGGAGGAGCTACCAGGTATTTAATTAGTTGGGGTGTCACAGGTGGTATCAGAGCATAAGGTTCTAGTGTCCTTAGGATCTGTACGGCTTGTTATGTTTCCGCTGAGCTTTCTTTGATATAGAGCCATATATTTTAGGACTGTTGTATTCTTTTGTGTATGCTTCTCTTGTCAGCTATTTTGAGATAATAACTGCGAACTTATTAGACTTTACTCTCATTTCAGATGCCTGATGTACACAGCGAGTTCCTAGGGATGCACAGCTAGAACCACAGCCTGTACCAGTTCGGGGCACTATGAATGCCACCGAAGTTGCAGCTATTGTGGCCCAAGCGGTAAATGCCGCCCTAGCCGTTGTACAGTAGGTACCCTCCCAGGCGCTGGTAGTCGCGCCAACTCAGTCTCATACATTCTCGTCTGTTTTGCTTTTCAGAAAGCACGCCTTTCGGAGTTTTCAGGTAGCACCGATGTTGTGGTATCCAGTCAGTGGAGGAAGGACATTCAGAGGAACTTAAGGATGTATGAGTGCACAGATATTCAAAAGCAGATACTGGTTAATTTCAAGCTAGTAGGATCTGCATTGCAGTAGTGGGAATCCATTACCACCGCAGAGGAGAGGGACGCCCTTTCTATTCTGGAGTTCTGGGTGCAGTTCGATGGCAAATATTTTCCGTCAGCTGTTCACACTGAAATGAGGAGGAAATTGATGAACCTAAATCAGGAGGGGAGGACCGTAGCCGTGTATGAGGCTGAGTTTACCCATCTCTTGAACATTGTTCCGGATGAGATTCTGACCGAGGAGAAGAAGATTAAGAAGTTTATGGATGGATTAATTTGGAGGACTCGTCAACACTTATTGGGGAATCTCTCTTTGGCCACTTATTCTGATGTGGTTAATGTTGCATTACTTCACTGCCAGGATCATCGCTTTCACATGACTGAGAGTAAGAGATCAGGAGAGTCCAACCATCAGGGCAGGACAGGGGGTAATGGTGCCAGTGGGGCATAATCTACTCAGTTTTAGCATAGGCAGGGAGATCAGGGTTCCCAGCAAGGGGATTTTAAGAGGTTCGGATCTGGGAGTTTCAGAAGTGGACAAGGAGGTTTCAGACACGGCCATCAGGGTCAGAATGACCATCAAGGCCAATAGGGTCAGAATGGTCAACAGCAGCAGTTTCAGTAGGGCTAGCAAGCCCAAGGTAGAAATGGTAACGGCCATCAGGGCAGAGGTCAGCAGGGACAGCAAGGGGGAAATTTCCTGAATAAGTGCTTCACTTGTGGCAAGATTGGCCACAAACGCCAGGATTGTCCCGATAGGGGGAGGGCCCCACCGCAGCAGTAGCAGAGTGCCCGACCCGAGCCTCAGAGGCCTATGTTTCCCACCGCACTCCCAGAACCACCATAGATGGAAGCATTACCACCCATTCCAGCGGTCCCAGTTCAGCAGGGACAACTTCAGTATGGGAAAGTGTACCAGCTCCAGTATGCCTCAGGCCCTCAGGATCCACCGGCCGTTGAGGGTATGTTCCCTATTTAGGGAACTATGGGGTATATTTTATTTGACACGGGGGCCACACATTATTTCATTGCCATGAGGTTTCACGCACTATTGGGTTATTAGACACCGCCGAGAGCACGATTACTTGTGTAGATTCACCGTTGAATAGGGGTTCCGTGATTTCCTTTATTTGTAGAGGTGTGGGTATAGAGATCGAGAGGTTTACTTTACTCGCTGATATGTTAGTATTAGAGATGACTGAGTATGATGCGATTGTTACTATGGATTGGCTAGTTACGCACCGATCCATGATTGACTGTTTTAGTAGGCGTATTATCTTTGCCATTCCCGGGAAAGAGATGTTTTTAGTGGAGATACCTCGCCCTGAGGGAGGATCGTCCACTCATGTGTACTATATAGAGGAGGATACCTCTAAGGAAGTGGTGATACCACTCGAAGCGATTCCAATTGTTAGGGAGTTTGCCGATGTATTTCAGGATATACTTGGACTACCTCCGAGTAGAGAGATAGATTTTGTGATCGATTTGATGCTGGGCACTCGGCCGATTGCCCGCGCACCTTACCGTATGGCTCCGACAGAGATGAGAGAGTTACGGGATCTGAAAGAACAGTTGTTGGGTCAATGGTTTATCCGGAGGATTACTTTGCCGTGGGGTGCCTCTGTGTTTTTCGTAAAGAATAGGGATGGATCGTTGAGGTTGTGCGTAGATTACCGAGAGTTGAATAAGGTCACGATACGGAATAAGTATCCATTGCCACGAATCGATGACTTATTCGACCAGCTGAGAGGAGCTTCCTTCTTCACAAAGATTGATTTGCGATCGGGATACCATCAGTTGCGTATCAGGGAACAAGACGTCTCGAAGAATTCTTTTTTAACGAGATATGTTTCCTACGAGTTTCGGGTTATGCCTTTTGTCTTGACCAATGCTCCATCCGTGTTTATGGACTTGATGAATAGGGTGTTCAGAGAGTTCCTAGACCAGTTCGTCATTGTCTTTATTGATGACATTCTGGTTTACTCCCAGACAGAAGAGGAGCACGCCGAGCATTTGAGATAGGTTTTGCAGACGCTACGTCTGAACGAGATTTATGCAAAGTATGAGAAGATTTGGTTTTGGCTGAAGGAGGTTCAGTTTTTGGGGCATATCATTTCAGACTAAGGGATATCTGTTGTTTCGGGAAAGGTATTCACGGTGAGGTAATGGGGATAGCCCACGACACCGACTAAGATCCATAGTTTCTTGGGCCTAGTAGGATACTACAGGAGGTTTATTCGGGGTTTCTCAAAGATAGCGGGCCCTTTGACACATCTGACTTGCAAGGGTGTGCCATTCATCTGGAGTGATGCCTGTCAGTTGTCATTCGATGAGTTGAAGGACAAGTTGACCTCAGAACCTGTGTTAGCGTTGCCTAGACTGGCATTTGAGTATTTAGTTTACACTGATGCGTCCTTATAAGGACTTGGAGGTGTACTACAGCAGGAGAGTCAGGCCATAGCTTATGCTTCCCGTAAACTTAAGCCTCACGAGAGGAATTACCCCACCCATGATTTGGAGTTAGCGGCAGTTGTGTTTTCCCTTTGGATTTGGAGATATTATCTCCTGGGGGAGAAGTTTCGGTTGTTCACAAACCACAAGTCTCTACAGTACCTCTTCACGCAGAAGGAGTTGAATATGCATCAAAGACGGTGGTTTGAGTTTGTGAAGGATTATTAGTTTGATATCCAATATCACCTGGGAAAGGCTAACATGTTAGCAGACACGTTGAGCCGTAGGCCAGTAAATGAAGTGGCTGAGGTGTGGAAAGATAAGTGGAAGGAGTTGGGACACCAGGATGCAGTGGACCGATCGTTTATGTCCGTGATGACTATTACACCTCAGATTGTTACGAGAGTGATACAGGCCCAGGCAAATGACTCGTTCTGTCAGGAGAAGATAGTTCGATTACTAGTAGAGGGGGCCGAGTCATATACCGTTAGCTCAGACGGGGGATTACGCTTCAATGGGAGACTAGTCGTTCCGAAAGGGGAAGACTTACGACACGAGGTGATGGCAGAGTTGCACGGTTCACGATTCGCGGTACACCCTGGTGGGGACAAAATGTACCAAGACATGAGACGTCAGTATTGGTGGAGCGGGATAAAGAGAGATATCGCCATGTTTGTTTCTAAATGCGCCACTTGTCAGCTTGTAAAAGTGGATCATCAGAGACCGGAAGGACTTCTACAGCCATTAGAGGTTCCGACGTGGATATGGGAGAGCATATCCATGGACTTTATCACGAGGATACCTACGTCACAAAGGGGTCACGACTCCATTTGGGTAATTATGGACCATTTGACCAATGTTGCTCATTTTCTACCCGTAAGGACATACTACACTACGGGACAGGATGCCCGTATTTTCATTGCGAAAATAGTGAGACTTCACGATGTGCCTCTAAATATCGTGTCTGATCGAGATAAGATATTTTTTTCACGGTTTTGGGAGAGTTTCCAGGAGGCCATGGGCACTGAATTGCGGTTGAGTACGGCTTATCACCTGCAGACCAATGGGCAGACCGAGCGTACAAATCTGATGTTGGAGGCCATGTTGCATATGCGCATCATAGACTTTGGGGGTGGATGGGAGTAGTACCTTCCACTGGTGGAGTTTGCTTATATTACCTCTTATCAATTCACCATTGGTATGGCTCCATTAGAGGCGTTGTATCATAGACCTTTTCGTTCCCCAGCATATTGGTTAGAAGTGGGGGACAACAAACTCCTTGGGCCGGAAGTGATTCAGGATACTTCGGCAAGGATATAGATGATACGGAGTCGCATTCGGGTAGCTCAAGACCGACAGAAGAGCTATGCTGATGCCAAGAGGTTCTTCAGAGAATTCAAAGTGGGGGACCAGGTTTTACTCAGAGTATTTCCTATGAAGGGGGTTATGCATTTTAGGAAGAAAGGGAAAGTAGCACCAAGATACGTGGGGCCATTTCCTATCATCGAGAGGATTGGGCCAGTTACGTATAGACTGGGATTACCAGAGCACTTGCATAGGATTCATGACGTGTTCCATAGTTCCTCGCGAAGGAAATATCTTAGGGACAATTTGGCCCATACTCACATTGCTTTGGAGGACATCGATCTACAGCCCGATAGTTCCTACAAGGAGGGACCGATTGCTATTTTGGACCGAAGCGAGCGGAAACTGCTGTCAAAGATAGTACCGTTGGTACGTGTTTACTGGCGGCATCATAATTCTGAGGAGTCCACATGGGAGAGTGAGGATAAGATGGGTGAACGTTATCCAGAGTTGTTTTTACCAAGTACTTTTTAGTTTCGAATTTCGGGATGAAATTCTGTTATTAGGGGGAAATATGTAATACCCTGTCATTTTAGTGATATTTATTTAAGGGATTAATTAAATTAAATGTGAATTAATTGAGAATTAATCCGGATATAAATACTAACGAGATGTGAGTTGGTATTTGATTATGAGGTGTATATATGGCATTATATAAATATTGAAAATAATAAAATTGTCGCGAGACTGAAATACGACAATTTGGGGAAATTTAGTTGGGACGCGTGTGTCAGTCGCGTCAGGAATGTAATTATTTGAATTAAAAAGTGAATTTTATTTTTATCAACTGAATGGTCATTTTTAGTGCGCCAACGAGTCCGGAAGGGACGAAATAGTCAGAAAACACTAGCCGGGGGTTTAATTTGGATCCCGGGGCATTTTCGGGCCATACCGGCAACTTAAAAGGGTATTTTCGTAATTTTGAAATTATGGGGATTAAAACCTACGAATTTTACGAGTTAATTATATATTAATTAGGAATCCACTAAGACCATTATCAGCATTAGGAGTGTAAGAGGGCTATGGGAGTTATAGGAGAGTTTGAAGAAGTTCCAAAAAGAAACCTCCAACCACCATCTTCAACCTTGGGAGAAAATCTGTAGAGAAAGGAGAGAATCAACCTTCATTCACCAACATCATTTCTGAAGAACAATCTAAGGCAAGTGATTTAATATTTTTAGTGCATTGAATAAGTCTTCCATGTTTAGTGTAGGAATTATCTTATATTGAAATTTTTGAAGAAAACCCATGAAATTGTTGGAGAAACTTTGAATTTGGGTTAGGATCTGCATGTAGAATGATGATGGACTGATTTAATATTTGAAGAGTTATATATGATGATTTAAAAACGGATTTTTGATGAGTAATTGGGCATAAGAAAATTATGAGTGCATGTTCATAGGGTTTGGGGAAAAATTTGGAGATTTATATTAATTCCATGATGATTTGTAAGAATTGACCCCTAAAATATGTTAAGGAGTGATCTAGGGTGATTAGAAATGGTTTATAAACGTTAAAACATGATTTGGATGGTCTTAGGGTGGATTTAGAGAAGAGAAGAATTGAGAAAAATGGACTTGGGGATTTCTGGGCTGAAACTGCCATCTCGTTAGAAGACCTACCCAGGTCGTTCGAACGACCTCGTTTGAACAAACTTCTAACGAGATGACAGTATGACTTCTAACGAGTTGGTATTTCGTTCGAAGCCCTTCGTTCGAACAAACTCGTTCAAACGAGACTTCTAACGAGTTGACAGAATTGCCTTTTTGGCCTGATTTGAATTCTAGTATCCAGTAGATTTATTTAAATGGTGAGATAACCTTCCCTTATTAACTAATGGGTATAGCCGGGAGATTGGGATACATTAAAGAGTAAAACTTAGAATCTTATAGTAAACCGGATGACATTTGTGGATTGGGAAGCGAGTAACTAATCACGACGTGAGAAGAGTTAATAACTTAAATACATATAAACCGGTGACTTATGAGTTGTATAACACTAAATCTTGGTATAAGAATGAGAAGTATACCAGTAATGAAATATTATGATATCTAAGATGTGTGAATGCTTAGTATATGTAATTATCTGTGTATAACATACCAACCATACTTGCTATCATGGGAGGTTCACGTTCGTTTAGGGCCATCTAATATTTGTGTGCCTACGGGGGGGATTTAGATTGGTACCTCGAGAACATAGGTCAGAGGATGACTTATTGAGAAGTTAATAAGTCTATTGATCATGGGAGCGTAGGTATGTGCGTGACCCATGTGATGTGAACTATGTTCGCCTCCATTGTTTGTGATTGTGGTTAATGAAACGTTTCCTGAGAGATTCGGAATACATGGTCCTCATGTACGTGATGTACCGGGATTCCATAACAGAGTATGTGTGCACCGCAACTTAGTCTCGGGGTGTTAGTATTGTATATTTATGGTGAGAATAATATACTGTTGATTGAAATGAATTGTAGTGAATAATTGTGAGTAAAAATAATAGCAACGGTTTGTAAAGTGAAAACGGAAGATTTCTAATAAATTGTAGTGCTAAAGTGGGAAACTGTGTGATAAGGTATAATATTCTGTTAAATAGAAGATGTTGGGAATTGAATTGGATATCATGTAGAAATGTTAGATTTAGTATTGGACTAGATAAATATGGGACTAACTAGAATGGGTACAGGTGCGATATGAGTGCACAATTAGTTGAGAGGTGAGGAACTCATGTGAGTGCACACCCTATCATGTACTTTATATTCACTGTTTAATGATATTAAACACTTGCAAAATTTTAAATTATTTTCACAATCGGGCTCTGATCCTTTTGCTTTCAAATCTATTTTTGTAAAAACCTTTCCAGGTGCCCAGCCACAAGGACACCATGCATAGGAGTTATATTCAGGTGACATGCTGTAGCTGCTGTGGAAGTTACAGGACCTTGATAGTAGACGCCTCCATCTTCAATCTTGATTCCATTATCATATTTTCTTATTTTGTTGGTCATGTCGCCCCATTCCTTTATAGACATCTTACATTTCAGTTATTTCAGACTTTGGGTTGACATTCATTTAGTGATGCAGACTTGGTATTTATTTATCAGTATTTGGATTGTTGTGACGAGTTTTCCTCCAGACTTATTATTAGTTGATGGCTATTCTATTGTGACTATGTTGTGGTGGTTATTTTAGCATTTCATAATTCACTTATTGTATGTTTATCGAATTTAATTAAAATTTGCAACTCACTTTTTAAATACTAAGTGGTTAGTAATTATTAAAAATGTTTTTGATAGTGATGCAATGAACTGAATCAACTTGGCATTTTGTATTAATTTAATAAAGGAGTAGCTACCAGGTATTTAATTAGTCGAGGTGTCACAGGTGGTATCAGAGCATCAGGTTCTAGTGTCCTTAGGATCTGTACGGCTTGTTATGTTTCCGCTGAACATTCTTTGATATAGAGCCCTATATTTTGGTACTGTTGTATTCTTTTGTGTATGCTTCGCTCTTCAGCTATTTTGAGATAATAACTGCGAACTTATAAGACTTTACTCTCATTTCAGATGCCTCGACGACGTGCGCAGTGAGTTCCTAGGGATGCACAGCCAGAGCCACAGCCTGCACTAGTTCAGGGCACTATGAATGCTGCCGAGGTTGTAGCTATTGTAGCCCAAGCGATAAAGGTCGCCCTAGACGTTGTACAGTAGGCACCACCCCAGGCGCTGGTAGTCACGCCAACTCAGGCTCATACATTCCCGTCTGCTTTGCTTTTCAGAAAGCACACCCTTCGGAGTTTACAGGTAGCACCGATGTTGTGGTATCCAGTCAGTGGAGAAAGGACATTCAGAGGCACTTAAGGATGTACGAGTGCACAGATGTTCAGAAGAAGATACTGGCTACTTTCAAGCTAGTAGGATCTGCATTGCAGTGGTGGGAATCCATTACCACTGCAGAGGAGAGGGTCTCCCTTTCTATTCAGGAGTTCTGGGTGCGGTTCGATCGCAAATATTTTCCGTCAGCTGTTGACACTGAAATGAGGAGGAAATTAATGAACCTCAAGCAGGAGGGGAGGACTGTAGCCGAGTATGAGTCTGATTTTACCAATCTCTTGAACATTGTTCCGGATGAGATTCCGACTGAGGAGAATAAGATTCAGAAGTTAATGGATGGATTAACTTGGAGGATTCGTCAACACTTGTTGGGGAATCTCTCTTTGGCCATTTATTCTGATGTGGTTAATGCTACATTACTTCACTGAGAGTAAGAGATCATTGTTTTCACATGACTAAGAGTAAGAGATCAGGAGAGTCCAGCCATCAGGGCAGGACAGGGGGTAATGGTGCCAGCGGGGCACAATCTACTCAGGTTTAGCATAGGCAGGGAGATCAGGGTTCCTAGCAGGGGGATTTTAAGAGGTTCAGATCTGGGAGTTTCAGAAGTGGACAGGGAGGTTTCAGACATGGCCATCAGGGTCAGAACGACCATCAAGGCTAGCAGGGTCAGAATGGTCAACAATAGCAGTTTCAGTAGGGCCAGCAAGGCCAAGGTAGAAATGGTAACGTCCATCAGGGTCGAGGGCAGCAAGGATAGCGAGGGAAAAATTTCTCGGAGAAGTGCTTCAATTATGGAAAGATTGGGCACAAACGCTAGGATTATCCCGATAGGGGGAGGGCCCCACAGCAGCAGCAGTAGGGGGCCCGACACGAACCTCAGAGGCCTATGTTTCCCGCCGCACTCCCAGCACCACCACAGATGGCAGCATTACCACCCATTCCAGTGGTCCCAGTTCCGCAGGGCCAACTTCAGTATGGGAGAGTGTACCAGCTCCAGCATGCTACAGACCCACAGGATCCACCGGCCGTTGAGGGTTTGTTCCCTATTCAGGGGACTATGGGGTGTATTTTATTTGACACGGGGGCCACACATTTTTTCATTGCCATGAGGTTTGCACGCACTATTGGGTTACTGGACACCACCGAGAGCACGGTTACTTGTGTAGATTCATCGTTGAGTAGGGGTTCCTTGATTTCCCTTATTTGTAGAGGTGTGGGTATATGGATCGGGTGGTTTAATTTACCCGCTGATATGTTAGTATTAGAGATGACTGAGTATGATGCGATTGTTGGTATGGATTAGCTAGTTGCGTACAGAGCCATGATTGAGTGTTTTAGTAGGAGTATTATCTTTGCCATTCCCGAGCAGGAGATGTTTATAGTGGCGATGCCTCGCCCTGAGGGAGGATTGTCCACTCACGTGTACTATATAGAGGAGGATACCTCTAAGGAAGTGACGATACCACTCGATGCGATTCCAGTTGTTAGGGAGTTTGTCGTTGTATTTCAGGATATACCAGGACTACCTTTGAGTAGAGAGATAGATTTTGTTATCGATTTGACGTCGGGCACTCGGCCGATTGCCCGCGCACCTTACCGTTTGGCTCCGACAGAGATGAGAGAGTTACGGGATCAGATAGAGCAGTTGTTGGGTCAAGGGTTTATCCGGAGGAGCACTTCGCCGTGGGGTGCCCCTGTTTTTTTCATAAAGAAGAGGGATGGATCGTTGAGGTTGTGCGTAGATTACCGAGAGTTGAATAAGGTCACGATACGGAATAAGTATCCGCTGCCCCAAATCGATGACTTATTCGACCAACTGAGAGGAGCTTACTTCTTCTCAAAGACTGATTTGCGATCAGGATACCATCAGTTGCGTATCAGGGAACAGGACGTCTCGAAGACTGCTTTCTTAACGAGATATGGTTCCTACGAGTTTCGGGTTATGCCTTTTGGCTTGACCAATGCTCCAGATGTGTTTATGGACTTGATGAATAGGGTGTTCAGAGAGATCCTAAACCAGTTCATCATTGTCTTTATTGATGACATTCTGGTTTACTCCCAGACAGAAGAGGATCACGCCGAGCATTTGAGACAGGTTTTGCAGACGCTACGTCAGAATGAGATTTATGCAAAGTATGAGAAGTGTGGGTTTTGGCTGAAGGAGGTTCAGTTTTGGGGGCATATCATTTCAGACCAGGGGATATCTGTTGATCCGGGAAAGGTATCCGCAGTGAGGGAGTGGGGACATCCCACTACACCGACTGAGATTCGTAGTTTCTTGGGCCTAGTAGGATACTACAGGAGGTTTATTCGGGGTTTTTCAAAGATAGTGGGCCCTTTGACACATATGACTCGCAAGGGTGTGCCATTCATCTAGAGCGATGCCTGTCAGTTGGCATTCGATGAGTTGAAGGACAATTTGACCTCAACACCTGTGTTAGCGTTGCCCAGACCGGGAGTTGAGTATTTAGTTTACACTAATGCATCCTTATAAGGACTTGGAGGTGCACTGCAGCAGGAGAGTCAGGCCATAGCTTATGCTTCCCGTAAACTTAAGCCTCACGAGAGGAATTATCCCATCCATGATTTGGAGTTAGCGTTAGTTGTATTTGCCCTTCGAATTTGGAGACATTATATCCTAGGGGAGAAGTTTTGGTTGTTCACGGACCACAAGTCTCTACAGTACCTCTTCATGCAGAAGGAGTTGAATATGCATCAAAGACGGTGGCTTGAGTTTATGAAGGATTATCAGTTTGATATCCAATATCACCCCGGAAAGGCTAACGTGGTACCAGACGCGTTAATCCGTAGGCCAGTAAATGAAGTGGTCGAGGTGTGGAAAGCTAAGTGGAAGGAGTTGGGACACCAGGATGCAGTGGCCCGATCGTTTATGTCTGTGATGACTATTACACCTCAGATTGTTACGAGAGTGATATAGGCCCAGGAAAATCCTCGTTCTGTCAGGAGCAGATAGTTCGATTACTAGTAGAGGGAGCCGAGTCCTATACCATTAGCTCAAACGGGGGATTACTCTTCAATGGGAGACTAGTCATTCCGGAAGGGTAAGACTTGCGAAATGAGGTGATGGCAGAGTCTCACGATTCACGGTTCGCGATACACCCTGGTGGGGACAAAATGTACCAAGACATGAGACGTCAGTATTGGTGGAGAGGGATGAAGAGAGATATAGCCGTGTTTATTTCTAAATGCATCACTTGTCAGCTGGTAAAAGTGGATCATCAGAGACCGACAGGACTTCTACATCCATTAGAGGTTCCGACGTCGATATGGGAGAGCATATCCATGGACTTTATCACGGGGTTACCTACGTCACAGAGGGGTCACGACTCCATTTGGGTAATTGTGGACCGTTTGACCAAAGTTTTTCATTTTCTACCCGTGAGGACATACTACACTACGAGATAGTATGCCAATATTTTCATTGCGGAAATAGTGAGACTTCACGGTGTGCCTCTAAATATCGTGTCTAACCGATAAAAGATATTTGTTTCACAGTTTTGGGACAGTTTCTAGGAGGCCATGGGCACTGAATTTCGGTTGAGTACGGCTTATCACCTGCAGAACGATGGGCAGACCGAGCGTACAAATTAGATGTTGGAGGACATGTTGCGTATGTGCATCATAGACTTTGGGGGTGGATGGGAGCAGTACCTTCCACTGGTGGAGTTTGCTTATAATAAATCTTCGCCATTGGAATGCACAAAGAAAAGCTACAAACCAAAGAGAAAGTGCAAAGAAAGGGCATGAAAAAGTTACAAAACAAAAGATCGGTTCAAGTGATGAAGAAGCACGAGCTCAAGATGACTAAGAAGCAATGGAAATGGAGATTGAGAAGCAAAAGGAATAAGGCGCTAGAGTGCTCAGAAGATAGAAAAGTGCTGGAAAGTCTGAAACGACGGAAAAAATGTGGTTATCTAAACGAGCCTTCAAAATCTAATCATAGAACACAGTAAGCGAAGCAGGGTGCCGCCAAAATCAACTCCACAGCTCCCGAGAAATTATAACACGGCCATTATGGCTAATCATTTAAATCTGTTGGGCCCGTATACATGGCACAACAAATTTAGGGGCAATTGTGGGTACCCAGAATTTAGAACCATGGGCCTGGACGAGTAGCCCAGTCCTAGCGGCCCAAAGTCCAAGCCCTTCATCTTTTATATTGATCCGGTCACCCCCCACGATCCCATAAAGGGAATTTATAGGGAATATGGGAAACGTGGAGGAACCCATCACCTCCACTCACCTACATGTGAATGTATATATTAAATCCTAGGTCCGAGGAAAAAGGACAAGTTGTATTCTCTGTACTCATTCTCCAGAATATAGAGAAATAATACTGACTGCACCACCGTGGACATAGGCACATCTTTGCTGAACTACCTATATCTTTTGTTGTGTGATTGACATTTAGTTTTCCTTGTTCTTTCTCGGTAATTGCTTCTCTCATATCTATTTGTGTTGCATAATAATTGTCACCACAATATATATATATATATATATACACACACACACACACACGTGTGTGTGTGTGTGTGTGTGAAGTGAGATATGGAGGAGAAGGTTAAGAAGAGAGGGTGCTGAGTGGAAGAAAAAAATGACACACGAAAGCAATGTTTACAAATAATCAACAATCCTTTCGATTTTTACGAAATTTTAACGGTGTCTCACATTGAATAACTAATTGTACTTTGGGGTTAATATTAAAACTTTTCGAACTTCGGGGCTAAGATTGAAAAATACGTCAAACTTCAGGATTGGATATTTATTTTTCCCTTACAATTAATAATAATAATAGTAGTAGTAGTAGTAGTAGTAGTAGCTAGTAGTAGTAGTAGTAGTAGTAGTAGTAGTAGTAGTAGTAGTAGTAGTAGTAGTAGTAGTAGTAGTAGTAGTAGTAGTAGTAGTAGTAGTAGTAGTAGTAGTAGTAGTAGTAGTAGTAGTAATAATAATAATAATAAATAATAATGTTATCTCTATACTTATTGTAAAATGCTTTACGAGTCATTAAGAGTGATAAACTACAGTCCTATCCACGTGGCATAAGGCTAATTTTCCATATTCAATCACCTAATACATGCATCTCTATTGTCTTTCGCTCTCTCCACCCAGTTTATGGACTGTTGATATTCATGACCTTTATTCTTCCCAACCACTTCTCCTTCCTGAAAAAATTTCTATATCTTTATTGGTCTTATAATTTAAGTGGACATGCCACAAACAGAACCATCAGAAGAAAGAGAAGTGAGAGAATTTTCAAGTGAATAGCAGATAGTGAAGCAAAAAAACGTAAAAGACCTGACTAATTTTATTTAAGAAGTTCAAAATGATCAAGAGATGTAAGAAAAGCATAGATAATAAGTTTAAGATAGTAATGATCAAAGTGAATAAGATGAGGAAAGACTACAAGAAGAAGAACAAAATGTAGAAGAACAAGCTGAAGAAGATGAAGAACTTAGCCTCTAAGAAGATGAAAATTATGATGATAAGCAACAAGAAGAAATTGCCATTATCCAAGATGGACTTAGCATCAAGGATACTACGAGGGTTCAAAACTTAGGAACAAGCGGAACACAAGGAAATAAAGGTGAAAAAGAAACTCAACAGCGTATTGATTTAGACAAGATGAAGATTTCTGAAGGAAAATGTAACTGGAAAGATAAAGTAGTCAAATTTATTTGGTTTTATAAACGTTTTTATTTTGAATTTATTTTGACTGTAAAATTGGGTTTTCGTTGTTGATTGTTGATAATGCCCACCAACTGCTTGATCAGAGTTGTTTTCGACTTCTAGGAGTTTTGCCTTTTTGGGTCCAACAAATCATGATTCAAATCGGTTATTATTTAATTTGGTTTTGCAGGTAGTAGTTTGTGTTTTGTAATTATCATTTTCTTTTTCAAGGCATATTAGGTACATATCTCTCTAATTGTGTTTTAAATTTATGGTTTTGGTGTTTTGAATCAGTTTTAGGTATTATTTTTGTTGCAATTTTTATTCCTACCTCTCTTTGGTTTCTATATTTTCTACTTTTTTGGTTTTATAGGTACTGATTTGGTGTTTATATTTTGTTTTGAGGTTCAAGGTATCTTTGGTATATACTCTCTTAACTTTTTTCATAGAAAAAAAACACCTTGTGTATTTGTTTATTCACCATTAAAAATGTTAGAGCTCTCCAGCATATTATAATAAGCCTAGGTACAACTTTTTGCATATTTAATTATTGACTTCTTTTATCTCTCTTTGTTCATATTTCACTAAAAATGGTTTTTAGGTATTTGAATATAGATATTCACCGTGTATATTCTCAATTAATACCCTCAATTGATATTGTCTTAAACTGAGTGCGATTTAAAATTGTTTAAGGGTCATATTCATGTGGATTCAAGATTTAATACAATAATGTGATTTGTGATTTTTAGATTTAACTTTTCTCGATTAGAAGAATTATTGTGTCAAATGGTAATGTTTGTGTTTCATTGGAACATAACAACAATTGTGCCTTTGCCATATGCTCATTGTCTTTTAATATCAAGGTAATTTCATTTTTTTTTAATTTCTTATATTGTTTGTAAACTTCAGCGTGGCTTTGACATTTGAATTTTAAACGAGTCGATGCAGTGCCCTTGTTTATATTAAATAAATGTTGTCATAATCTTGCATCATTTTATCTAGTTTAATTGCTTTTTAATGGCTACGATGTTAGTTCACTTTATACCTCTATACATGTTTTAGTTTTTAACATATATTTATGTTCTTTTAAAAAACCTCTTCATTCATACCTCCAGACATAATGCAGTTGACTCATGTTAAGACACATGACACATTACTTATATTTTTGGTTGAAAAAGTAAAACATATTTTGGACATTTTAAATCTTTTTTTTTTCGATAAATTGGACATTTTAAATCTAATAATCATTAAAGTCCACCTTGGTTGTTATATGCAATGTTAATTAATTTAGTTTTGCTATTTTTTTTATGATTATAACTACATGTCCGTTAGGTTCAAATTGGCGATGTGAACCCTAACTTTTATATGCAATATTAAGCTCATATTGGGAAGTTTAGTCCTTCGAAATTATAGTGTAAACTCTAATGCCGTAAATGATTTTAACAAATTATGTTGTGTTGTGTTTTGTAAATGGTATCTCAATTTAGACCAAAGATTAAAGTTATTTTTGTTCATTCTCCTTTGGGTATTAGGAAGAGTACATTGACAATAAAATTAAAAGGGCAATTCAAATTTTTTTGTTGAATGTCAATTGTTTCAAAGAATATGAGTGAGTTTTTTTATAGTTCAGTGGTAAGGTGGTCAACATGTAATAGATATGCCATATATATGTATTCGTAGAAATATCACGTGTAGGGGCTTGGTTGCACTTTTTTTGCATTGTTCCATTATGTTTGTCATTATTATTATATATTTTTATTCAAGCTATGATAATTATATATCTTTTTTTTTGTAGTAGTAGTGCTAATTTATGGTTAGAAGTGTTTACAAATGTAAAGAGTTTGTCAACTGGGTTATATAACTCAGTCATATTAGATTATTTTTCATTTAGATTTTTGAAACACAATTATAAAAAAATATAATATTTTTTAATATGATTGCGTACCGTGCAGGTTAACACCTAATTTATATTTATTTTCCAAAAATTTCCAGCTATAATTTTCATTCACAATTCATTAAAAACAGAATAATGAGTTATGTCACCAATATGATTTATTGATTCTCTATGTGTTATTGAATATTGCACTATTATGTGGTAATGTTACTAAGGCTTTTAATACACTTCTCGCATGACTTTGTAATTGAGAACGTGTGTGCTCGCATTCAAATGATCAAGTTATATATTAAATACCTTTTAACACAAACAGACCCTAAACATGCAGCAGTATGTGATTGAATAAAATAATAATCTACGCAAGAACATTCAAACACATGCAATTAAGGAAAAATCCCCCTCAGGGGCAAAACTATTTATTTTCACTATAATTTGTAAGAAAATGGCTTACAATCGGATCACAATGAAAATACAAGATGACTAAGAATTACCCTCGGGTATCGGATTCTGTAGTCGCGGCTGGAACTATCCCTTTCCAGTAGGGCTGCAATGGAGAAGAGAAACGGCTTCTCCACAAGTTTGTCGGCTGGAATTTTTCCTTTCCAGGAGGGCAGCAATGAAGAAGAGAACGGATTCTCCACAAGGGTTGAACAAACCAAAGTTGTGTTCTTGGGTTGCAAAAGGATTCACAAATATTTGGCAAGGATGTGTGAATCAAAACATGAGTCTTGGGACTCAAAAATATGAAGACTAGATGTATTTGGACTCTCAAAAACGTCTTCTAAAGTCTTGCAAAACAACTCCCCCGAAGTTGGTATTTATAGGAAAAAGAATGAAGAGTTCTGCTTTTTTAAAACTCCAAAAATCTTATCAGCGTACAGGTACACCGAACCGGTTCTGGGGTACACCGAACTGGTTTGGTGGTACCATTCTGGTATGGGGTTAAAAACAGCATTCTTCAAGGAATTTTCTCCAAATTCAAAAGGTCATAACTTCTTCATCGTAGCTCGGATTGAGGTTCCGTTTCTTCCAGTATCTTCATTGCGGAGAGCTCTTCAACTTTCCAGTTGACCAGACCTCCGAACTATGGATGTGAAATTACGAAAATGCCCTTGAACACTCCTATCTTGACTTTTTTCACTGTTTTGACTTCCCTTGCGTACAACTTGCATTAAGTCCCTAAAATCTTGGAACGTGAAGTCGTTGAGTCAGATGTGGGACACATTAATGGAGATTTTGAATGCTTGATTCCCGGAATTCGGATAGAGGCCGTCGACTGACATCTTGAGGTGACGTGCCAAATGTAGCGGCGTACGACATACACAAATGAAACATGTTGGACATGAGAAAAATGTCCTTACAAATCTCCCCCTATGTCTATGCCGGTACATACATAAAAAATCCGAATTATCAAATAACAAAATTGCCTATACAAATCTACCCTTCCATGAACCCCAAACTGGAAAGATACAAATGAATAAGTCTGCATCGTTTGTTCTTTAAATCTTCAGGAATCTGAAATCTTTTCTCATCAGGGTGTGCAATTCAGAGATGATCAATAGAGTACCTACACACATGAGAAAAAGAAAAATACCAAGTGACGTATCGAGTTTGAAATGAGATAAACATAGATACCAATATATGATAAGCATAAGCTATATCTCAAAAACTCCCCCAAAATACAAACTCCCCCATAAGATGATAATTCTTTCTCCCCCTTTTTATGATGTCCCCAAATAGACAAATGAGAAGAATGAATCAAATAATCAAAATTGGGGTGTCACGGTACACAAAACAGGGCATCAAACAATATGGTAAACGTGCTCTTGCAAGGAGATGCTCAAACAAATCTTCACAAACTATTTTTGCATTTTTCAAATTTTTCATACAAAGATAAGAAACCACTATGAACAAATATGATACAAAAATCACACCATGGATTTATACTCAAACAACCAAGTCATGGAAATGGAATGAATGGGTGTGAACAAATTCGATAATAAATCAACTCAATCAATCATATGTGCACGATGCATGCGTGTACTCCTAACGAATGAACATCAAAGGTATCCTTAGGTGTAAAAGTTTGTTGAATTTAGATGACATCGTCTTATCCAAATCAACAAATCAAAGTCAAATGATTTTCACACCAATAACGTCCAAAACTATGTAGCGCATTTTTAAGCATTTCAAGGACGTGCAAACCCGTTTTAAATTCTCCAACCAAACTCCCTCATATATATATTCTTTTAGAGGTAATCTAAATTCTCAAACTTTGGAGAATTGGTGCAAAAACCTAAATGGCCCATATTTTGGCATGAATATCTTTTTATTGCCTTTAAATTTTTTTGGGCTCTTTTAACCTCTTTGGACCTCGGATAATAAAATTCCTCAGTTTTTTAGGTCCTTTTTAACGGTGGCTTTTGCGCAAAGGATAGATAATTACCTTTCGCAGCCCCTCCCCGTTATTCAAACAAAGCACACAAACTCACAAAAACGGTTTTTATATGCACAATTTCCTTATCAAAATTTATCGCGCTTGGTTCGTTTTAAGGAAAGGATTGAAGTCAAAACACCCAACCAACATGTGATAAGATAAGCACAATAATCAAACAAATCCGTGAATGTGTGCAATAAAGGAAACATGAGTCAAACATGTAGGAAGTAACACTTAATTACATCTTAATGACTCCAAACATTATAAAGCACATGGATGAATTGACCTATTGTCTCAAAACACTATCAAATAGTCACATGAAAAAATGGAATGATGTTGCGACTCGGTCATCCAAAGTGTTCATCCATAAACGGTGCAACAAAAAAAATCTTTTTGTATTTTTCAAAATTTTATCAAAATAAAATCTTTTTGTATTTTTCAAAATATTTCCAAAAATAAAAAATCTATACAAAAAGTACATGTCACAACGCTAGTAAACATATATCAAAAAGCATAACTAGCGTATGACACACATGCGAACACAGTCATCTATATGATATGGAAAGAGAAGAATCATGTGCAAGCAAGCGAGAATCAACTTGTCTAAAATCTAGTGTATCCAAAAGTGATTTTCTAACCCAAATAGATGTGAAACAACGTGTGGGGGATTTAGGAACCAAGGTAACACTAGACTTCGACATCCTAGGACTTCTTCCAACATCAAAACAAAATCTCCTAAGGTGACCTTTCCTACCACAATGTGAACATGTGTAAACGGGAGGAATGTTACCTAAAGTGTGATCTTTTCTAAAGTCCTTGGGATTAATTGACCCTCTAAAACAAATAATGGTTTTGGCTTTAGCACTAGAAGCATGAGAACAAGATGAGCCATTACCATCACAATCAAACCTACTAGAATCGTTTAAATCATTTTTCAACTTCAAAATATTTGATTCACGCAACAAATTAGACTCTTCCCAAGACAGGGATTGCTTTTTCAAATTTTCAACAATTTCTAAAAGGGTATCCCTCTCCCCCTCAATTAAAGCAAACTTTTCCCTAAGAGTCTCTTCACGTGCCACAAACTCATTGATTAAAATATTTCTTTCATCTTTGGCACAAACACAAACCATCGAATTTTTAAGGTCCTCCAATTCTTTCTCTAAAAATAGGACCCTTTCATCACTCTCCTTCTTGGACAATTTTAAAGAAACAAAGTCATGGTCCAAGGATATAACTTTTTCACGATAAAAATCTCTTTGATTTTGAATCGTTTGCAAAAGATCCATCGCAGATTTAAAACGAGAATTTTCTTTTTCCAAAACTTTAATTCTTTTGCAAAGTTTCAAATTCAAACTTTTTAAATTTTCATGACGGTCGTGAATCTTTTCAAAAATAGGCTCCTCATTAAACCGGTGTTCCATTGAAAAATTGCGATTTTTCACAAAATTGATTTTTCAAAAAAAATCAATATCACACAAATTTTGCGGAAAATAGGAATACGCGATAAATTAGCGTAACCTGCTCTGATACCAATTTGAGAACGTGTGTGCTCGCGTTCAAATGATCAAGTTATATATTAAATACCTTTTAACACAAACAGACCCTAAACATGCAGCAGTATGTGATTGAATAAAATAATAATCTACGCAAGAACATTCAAACACATGCAATTAAGGAAAAATCTCCCTCAGGGGCAAAACCATTTATTTTCACTATAATTTGTAAGAAAACGGCTGACAATCGGATTACAATGAAAATACAAGATGACTAAGAATTACCCTCGGGTATCGGATTCTGTAGTCGCGGCTGGAACTATCCCTTTCCAGTAGGGCTGCAATGGAGAAGAGAAACGGCTTCTCCACAAGTTTGTCGGCTGGAATTTTCCCTTTCTAGGAGGGCAGCAATGAAGAAGAGAACGGCTTCTCCACAAGGGTTGAACAAACCAAAGTTGTGTTCTTGGGTTGCAAAAGGATTCACAAATATTTGGTAAGGATGTGTGAATCAAAACATGATTCTTGGGACTCAAAAATATGAAGACTAAATGTATTTGGACTCTCAAAAACGTCTTCTAAAGTCTTGCAAAACAACTCCCCCGAAGTTGGTATTTATAGGAAAAAGAATGAAGAGTTCCGCTTTTTTAAAACTCTAAAAGTCTTATCAGCGTACAGGTACACCAAACCGGTTTTGGGGTACACCGAACCGGTTTGGTGGTACCATTCTGGTATGGGGTTAAAAAACAGCATTCTTCAAGGAATTTTCTCCAAATTCAAAAGGTCATAACTTCTTCATCGTAGCTCGGATTGAGGTGCCGTTTCTTCCAGTATCTTCGTTGCGGTGAGCTCTTCAACTTTACAGTTGACCAAACCTCCGAACTATGGATGTGAAATTTCTAAAATGCCCTTGAACACTCCTATCTTGCCTTTTTTCACTGTTTTGACTTCCCTTGCGTACAACTTGCATTAAGTCCCTAAAATCTTGGAACGGGAAGTCGTTGAGGCAGATGTGGGACACATTAATGGAGATGTTGAATGCTTGATTCCCGGAATTCGGATAGAGACCGTCGAGTGACATCTTGAGGTGACGTGCCAAATGTAGCGGCGTACGACATACACAAATGAAACATGTTGGACATGAGAAAAATGTCCTTACAGTAATATATTTTGCACCAATTATGTGGGTTAATTTCTTAAGGTTCAGCTTAGCGTGATTAGGTGTTTAGTTCAATGTGTAGATTTACAGTTCAATGTACATTTGCTAGAAATGATGGAAAGTGAAAA
This sequence comes from Sambucus nigra, assembly GCA_949130495.1. Taxonomy (NCBI): domain Eukaryota; kingdom Viridiplantae; phylum Streptophyta; class Magnoliopsida; order Dipsacales; family Adoxaceae; genus Sambucus; species Sambucus nigra. The sequence goes on from OX422221.1 coordinate 1,135,243, forward strand.
AAAAATTGGGGAAATATTTAGGCAAGCTGAAATTGGTTATTTTATGTATTTGTTTGTATTAAAAATAATGAGTTTAGTATGTTAGAAAACACAATTTTTCGTGCTTTAGTATGTTGTTCATTCTTGACGGGTGAAAAAAATTCAAATGGAAAATCATGGGATCAAGCATTCTAAAACTTGGATAACATGGAATATTTCGTATATTTCATGGCAAATATTTATCAATAAAAAACACTCGTAAATTCAACTAGTCATGAGAGATAAATTATGTTTTTACGGTTGCGTTTTAATTTAAACACGACACCAAAAACCCAATTAAAACACAGACATGACACTGACACATCATGTATTTTTTACCCTTTGCATGAACACAACCTACTTAAAACATGACAGATTAGCTCAATTTATAAATTTCTCCCAAACACAAGACACGGTTAAGGAAACAAAAACATTGCATGACACAAATAATTAGCACAAGTAAAATGATTATAAATATTTAAAAAATAACAAAACCAAGACAAACTAATATTTTGAATCGAGCACAAACATATTATGTCAATTTCATATTTTTTTGTATAGTAAGTTTAATTATTCGGGTTCTTATATTTTAGTCTGATTTAAAAGAGTTTTTATCATATAAATATTGTTCACTAGTTAAATTTTAAACAAGTCATATTAGCATCACAAAGTAAAAAAAAAACTTTTAAATAGTAAGCCATGTTAACATTTGACGGCACCATAACAATGTAAAGAGAATTTTTTAAATAGGTCATATTTGCCTATTAGAGGAACCTGTAAATAAGTCATACTAGTCTATTAATATAACTTATATAGTTAAATAAAAGTCAATAGAACTTAAAAGAGGATTCATTAAAATATAATTAATCCTTAATTATTCTTTCCAGCGGCGGATGCACATGAGAACCAGGAGGGGCCAAGACTCCCTCTGATTTTTCCAAATAAATAAATAAATTAGGGGTGTTATTGCGACACCCGCCTAATAAAATACCGGGCGATCACACCTATATCAAATTAAAACAGGAGTCTCATATGGATCATTCTTAGCATCACTGTCGAAAATCCATTTAATTACTAATATCCTATTAGGCTGGCGTCAAAATTTTACTTAACTACTTTTTTTAAACAACTACTAATAAATACACACACACAGTTTATGCATAAATGAAACTGAAATGAAATAGAATAACCGAACACTCGGTCAAAATATACAACCATATCGAATGCTGCTACTAAAAGAATAAATAAATGCAGTTGGACCATTGGCCCGGATACATATATAGTGCCTCCTATCTAGATTACAAGAATGGAAGCGTCTACCGAGAATCCTGCACGCATCCACAACTGCTGCAGCTGACGTCTGACTCGAAAGAAGTATCGTCCAGGCGTCCCTGTGTCTGAACACCTATATATATATATATATATATAGCAATAAAGGAAAAGTTGATAAATGGGTCAGAGCCCGAGTTTGAAAATATTTTGAAATGCATAAATGCTTTATTTTTTTTAAAAAAAAAAAGATTTTTATCTCATATTTTAATTGGTATCGCACTCCCATGAGATACCCCTCACCTCTCTTCTAATAGTGCACACTAACGCATCCCTCTAAACATCGTAGTCAAGCTACCCTGCTAAACTAGTCTATCACCCAACTACTATCCACCCTAGATAGTCCAAGTAATGTACTAAGGTCTAAACTTGTCCCCAGTCTCAACACTAAGCCGTGTTCGTACGTGGGGTGTCTCGCAAAGCGAAATCCAAATAAGGAACCCCCCCGATACAGTACTACGCGGCAAGGTCGATCATCGAGATCCATTGATCCCTCAGTACACGAATGATATAAATATATATATACCATAAGAAATACTAATATTAGAGCACTAAGGATTAAAATTCTCCCTAGTTTCAACACAATTCCATATTCGTGCATGGGGTGTCTCGCAAAGCGAAATCCAAACAAAGAACCCCTCGATACACTACTATGCGGCAAGGTCGATCGTCGGGATCCATTAGACCCTCGGTACTCGGTTTATCCATATATATATATATATATATATATATATATATATATATATATATATTTTACAATATACATCCGGATTAATCTCCCGGAATGAGAATTCACTTACTTTATTTCCATTTATCAATACTTTTCATTTTTATCTCAAAACTTTCCATTTCCTTTCTTATATCCAGGAAATGTATTTAAAATCCAAATCATTAGCATGAATTGCTTTAACATATCATATACTTTTTAAAATCCAGTTTTATTAAGATAAAAATTCTTTTCCATTTTAAAACATCCCATTTCCCTTCTTATATCCAGGAAATGTATTTAAAAGCCATTTTTTATTATCATAACAATGCTTTTACCATATCACAAGCTTCCACTTCCCTTCTTCCATCCGGGAAGTGTTACCGAAGCCAAAACCTTTATCCCATTTCCCTTCTTCCATCCAGGAAATGTATTTAAAGCAACTTTATTATCATAACATTCTTTAACATATAACGCGTTCTAAGACCGCCCGTCCGGGTTTCCCCACTGTGCACACCCCTAAATGGATATCATCTTCCAGGGCCTATCATCAAGACAACCTAGGATCCTACAACACAAGACATTGGGAAGCGACCATATGCCTGCGGGATAGTCAAGACCACACCTGGAATATCCTAACCAGTGCAGAAACAGTAATTGCTCATATGACCTATAGGACTCTATCAACCCTGCATTCATTTGCCAGGGGGCTTCACCATACGTACGCAACTTCCCTTATGATAGCGATTTAGAGAGGTGTGTAGCCATATTTTATTAATTATGAAAATAATTTATCTTTCCATTTTGAAAACATTTATATTTACATTTTCAAAAGTTATTTTCATCATATCATATATATACTTTAATCACATAGTATATATATATATATATATATATATATATATATATATATATATTTATATATATATGTGTATATATATCATATATTCCTCCTCAAATCATCATCTAGGAGTCCTAATATTCCACGTAGAAACTCCTATAATAGTCTCCAAAACCGTAATTTAAGTATCCCTAAACTTAAAAGGAGAAAACATCAAAATTTTGCCAGGTCCGAATCGATTCGGCCTGTCCGAATCGATTTGAAATGGTTTTACTTTCAAACTGTCTCTTACCGAATCAATTCGGCTGGGCTTGTCTGAAAATCCCAAATCTGCCTAGGTTTTATATATATCCCCCCAAAAAAACCAAATTTTAATCCAATCACCATTTAAATTATAACTCGGATTTATTCCTACATACCCAAAGTTTTCATTCCTCCTCAAGTCCTTTAGAGGTCCTAACACTCTATTTGAAAACCCCTAATACTTATCTCCAATTTATTTTAGCCTTAAGTTCTAACTAACTATTTCAATCTCGGACAACTTTTCGTATAAAAATCACTATAAATCCAAAAAAAAATCAGAAAAATACCCGGTAGGTTCCCAAGAGATCGTATCGAAAAGATCTACAATTTTCATTTTTTGACCAAGAGCCGAATTGATTAGCCCTTGCCAAAATCGATTCAGTTAAGGCCCAGGTCACTATTCATCATCTTCAAACAAAATCCAAACCTCAATTATTCTCCATTTTTGTTGTTTCTAAGTTCATCCAACAACTCAACAAACATCTAATCTATGTTTTACAACTAACACATCAATTTATTTCGGGTATTAAACTATTTCTCTTAGATTTAAACCCTAAAACCATTAAAGCTCCAACTTATGATTTTAACCCATTTCAATCCATTTCTTCACTCCATTTACATGGATTTAACACTTGAAATCATTAAGAGTTTACATTACATCAATATGTAAACTCATATTCAAGTTTTAATAATTTTACTTTAAGGGTTCTAACCCAAAAATCATATTTTTAACAACTATGATATGAGATAGTTGAACAAAATGAAATAAAGTAAGTAAACACTTTCCTGGAGGATGAAATCCTACGACCTCGAGTCGAATCCGGCGGAGTTTTGCCGGAACTCCCTTTTCTCCTCTTTTCTCTCCTCCTCTCTCTCTTCTCTTTCTTTCCTTTCTCTTTTCTCCCTCTCTCCCTCTTTATAAAGAAAGAAAAAGGGTTTAACCCCTTAAATCCCAAAAACGACTCGTTTACTCAATTACGAGCCCTTTCAACTCCAAAATTTCCCGAAACTCAATTTCGACAATAGGACACTCTTTTCCGACTATCTCGGCCATTTCGAGACTCCCGACACAGTCGAAATTCCCATCCGAGGTACTTGATCGCCAATCACTATTCTAACCCATATAACTTAAATGCGGGGTTTCCAATAAAAATCTTACCTCTTATGTCACTATACTCCACGACGACATATAATTAAAATACTTCGACCTATTTAATCCCCAAAAAAATTACAACACCCAATGAAAAATAATTAAATCCTCAAAAATCCCAAAAACCACTAGTTTGAGAAATTTTCCAAATGGCCAATTTATACCCAATTATGGAATTTAATTGTCTCTAAAAGGACGGGTTGTTACATACTCCCCCCCTTACAATGGAATTTCATCCTCGAAATTCAGATACAACCTACACTGCTAATCTTAGAATCGCTCCAAATCCTAATACCTCAAGGGGAACGATACTAATCCGATGGTTCCCAACCATATGTCGTACTGCTACCACGATTGTAAAGTGACTCCAATAGCGTCACATTGCACCCATCATTACTAGTGCCTCACTGCATAAATTTCAAATTTATATACTACGCCCCTTCTATTTCAGGCGGTATATAAACCAACTTACTAAGGTGCCCATAAACCTTTCTAACCTGTGCACATCTGCACATCCCTAGCGAACGTTCGACATGTAACACTCTCTCCGAATAAGGATCTCCTTTCCTCGATGTAATACCCACCTATGGGTCCTCCTAACCCGCGAAATTCCATTCTCCTAACCTCGGCGCCACTAACTCTACTAAACTTACATCCTAATAATACTAAGGTCTATGCATTACCCTACCTACGCGAAACGAGTCTAATCCTAAGTATATCCCTAGTCCCCAAGGCCTCTCTCAACTTCCGACATTTGCTTGGTTTCATGCGTGGGACGTCTCGCCGAAGCAAAATCCAAACAAGGAACCCTCCCATTACACTACTCCCTCGCGTAGTCGGTCATCGAGATATAGCGACCTAAGGCACATAAGCGGGACGTCCTAAATCCTATCTTACTAACCTACGAACGCATTTCTACTATTATATCCTTCCACTCATACGAAAGGAAACCTAACTAATCGAAGTGCCTACTCTCTGTAAAAGCACTACGAACATCATACCCAAAACATATCTTCTTAAAAATTTGACTTTTCATTAAGGCCTGGCCATAATCCTCAAATCAATTTATCTGAGTCATACCTCACTCACCCACTTGTGGCGAGAGGACCACTTTAGTGCTTTTCCATAGCACAATATCTCCATAATCATACCATCATCACATGGCTCATAGTCTATAGCGGTTCATCCACACTATAAGACTTTCCCACAAAACCAACATCCTCGCATTCCATAACATCTCTCCACTCCCGACGCCGTTAAGATTCATGTGTGGAGCGTCTTGCAAAGCGAAATCCAAACAAGGAACCCCTCCACACAGCCCTACTTAGCTTTGTCGGTCATGGAGGTCCGTTATTTGAAACATGTAATCGGGATAACCCTATTCCTTTTTCCATCAAAAGGGTGGTCTGAACTCCTATCTCTAACTAAGAGTCACACCATCCAGCGCTCTTACTAATATTAAGTCCTTGCGCAATCAATAATGAGCTTAAACTCATAGCTCAACAAATAAGTCCTACGGGCCTTAAGTTATATCTATAAGGTCACCACATACTCAAATCACGATAATGAAATCTCTTCTCATCGAAGTTCCATTTACCCATAACGATAAGGGCGAGCTCAACCTGCATCCAAGCGAGATATCGCAATAACAACCCGTTCCACCCTGGAACTGCGGACATGATAGTCTTGCCATCCTTAGCCTCCTATCGCTCCGAATAACCAATAACCTTATATACTCATCATATTAGCATACTCGTATAAGCATATAAGACGAGTATTACAAACCAAATATATATATATATATATATATATATTCAATATATCAACACCCGCCTTTATGGCGAATGAAGGAAAGTAAAATTCCGCTATCGCAAAAAACACATAGATATACATTATATAATGTTATCGATATCACTACAGAACTCAAATTACACACACGAGTCTAGGTCTAACGAACACCGAGACATTATCTAGTCATGCCAATCATACCTCTTCATATCACTCTCTATCCACTGTCGGCCTCTGACCTAACCTTATGTGAATAATCCCAAAACAACATTCTTTCCAATCCTGTTGAATAATGGGGACTCACGATTAAAACTATCCGTAAGATCCCTTTCTAACCCTTATCGTCACTTGGAAATTCAACTTTAGTACCCCCATCTACTACAGCGGTAATGTGATACTCATAACTACTATTCTTTAGTAGTCGCCACTAAAATCTTTAGCAAACACTACAAAGGAAGTCACCTCTACTATGGTCCTCATTCTCGATTTCTACCAGCTGCTCCAGCTAAGCCTCACTTCCTACTGCCATCCAAGTCCCGCACACGAATCTCGAACGAGCGCACAAAAGATTTTCATAAACTTATAATATGGCAGGAGAACAAAATCTCACAAGAGAAATCAACAATCCTAATCCTTAGGCTCTATATTAAATCGAGAGCAACGCTGAAAGCATAGTACTTCCACACAGATTCCTAAGGACACTAGAACCTGATGCTCTGATACCATCTGTGACACCCCGCCTAATAAAATACCGGGTGATCACTCCTATATCAAATTAAAACAGGAGTCTCATATGGATCATTCTTAGCATCACTGTCAAAAATCCATTTAATTACTAATATCCTATTAGGCTGGCGTCAAAATTTTACTTAACTACTCTTTTTAAACAACTACTAATAAAAACACACACACAATTTATGCGTAAATGAAACTGAAATGAAATAGAATAATCGAACACTCGGTCAAAATATACAACCATATCGAATGCTGCTAATAAAACAATAAATAAATGCAATTGGATCATTGGCCCGAATACATATACAATGCCTCCTATCTAGATTATAAGAATGGAAGCGTCTACCGAGAATCCTGCACACATCCACAGCTGCTTCAGCTGACGTCTGACTCGAAAGAAGTATCATCCAGGCGTCCCTGTGTCTGGACACCGATATAATATATATATATATATATATATATATATATATATATATATAGCAAGAAAGGAAAAGTAGATAAACGGGTCAGAGCCCGAGTTTGAAAATATTTTGCAAGTGCATAAATGCTTTATTTTTTGAAAAAAATTGATTTTTATCTCATATTTAAATTGGTATCGCACTCACATGAGATACCCCTCACCTCTCTTCTAATAGTGCACACCTAACGCATCCCTCTAAACATCTTAGTCAAGCTACCCTGCTAAAGTAGTCTATCACCCAACTACTATCCACCCTAGATAGTCCAAGTAATGTACTAAGGGCTAAACTTCTCCCCAGTCTCAACACTAAGGCATGTTCGTGCGTGGGGTGTTTCGCAAAGCGAAATCCAAATAAGGATCCCCCCGATACAATACTACTCGGAAAGGTCGATCATCGAGATCCATTAGACCCTCAGTACACGAATTAGGGGTGTAAACGGGTCGGGTCTGGATCGGGTCTGGGTATATCCAGATCCGATCCGGGTATATTTTTAACGGATCGGGTCTTACCCGATTACCCGACGGGTCTCAGAAAATGGATCCAGACCCGGATCCGTTAAGGACCCGGAGACCCGACCCAAATACCCGACCTGATTATATATATATATATAAAAACAGTTTTTATATTGTTTTTATATAAATAAAAGTTATATTTATAGAAAAACAGTTTATAGAAAAACAGTTTTATTTATAACTTATAACTTATAAAATAAAACTGTTTTTATATAAATATAACTTATATATATATATAAAAACAGTTTTTATATAAAACTGTTTATATATATATATATATAACAGTTTTATATAAAAACTGTTTTTATATATATTTATATAAGTTAGTTATATATATATATTTAGTAACTCTATGTTTTTTTTATATATATATATAAGTTAGTTATATATATATATTTAGTAACTATATGTAAGACTATATATATATATATATATATATATATATATATAATATTATATATAAATATATATTTATTATATTATATATATACACATTCGGGTCGGGTCCTTATCGGATCGGAGCCATGTATATCCAGATCCGATCCATTAACTAATCGGGTAAACGGGTAATCAGGTAATCGGATAATCGGGTCTATAAAATTTGCTCAGATCTGTTAATTTAGGTCGGGTCCGGATCGGATTCGGGTCTAGACCCGGTCCATTGACAGCCCTAACACGAATGATATATATATATATATATATATATATATATATATATATATATATATATATATATATATATATATATATATATATATATATATATATATATGTGTGTGTGTGTGTGTCTGGTGACAATTATTATGCAACACAAATAAATATGAAAGACGTAATAACCGAGAAAGAATAAATAAAATGCCAATCACACAACAACATGTATATGTGGTTCAACAAAGATGTGCCTACGTCCACGATGGTGCAGTCAGTGTTATTTCTCTATATTCTGAAGAGTAAGTACAGAGAATACAACTTGTCCTTTGCCCCGGACTTAGGGTTTAATTTACACATGTATATGTTGGTTAGTGGGGGTGATGGGTTCCTCCTTATTAGCCATCTCCCCCGTAACTTTCTTACATGGGATCGTGTTGGCGCCGTCTGTGGGAAGTGCATCTTAATGCGTTGTTTCTTTTCGAGGGGTCTCCTCCCATTTTCCGGGGCCATTTGATGAAAGGCTCATCCTTGATCTTCGCGAGAATTTTGTAAATTGGTTCTTTGAAGACGGTGTTGACCGCCTGGAACGATTTTGTAACGTCAGGGTTCCCTCCGTTTTTGGAGCCATTCTTGCCCCCACTCTTTCCTCCTTTTTTCTGGTTCTCAACTTTCTCACTTCCCTTGGTAGTGAGCTTGGCTCGACCATTTTCTCCTACGTTAAGGCGGGTGACATCTTCTACCTTTGCGTATTTCTCAATCCGAGCCATCAGGTCATCAATGGTCGTAGCTTCCTTCTTTGTCAAGGACTGGTAAAGGAGGGAAGAGCTAGGTAGCCCAATTTCGAATGAAGCCACTGCCACTTCTTCCGCGCAGTCCTCGACCTCGTTGAATAACTCCCAGTACCTCTTCGTGTAATCTCGGAGTGTCTCCTGAGGCGTTTTCTTCATTGTTAATAGAGCATCCATCCTTTTGGGATGGGAGCTGCTGGTGATGAACCGGGCCGTAAAGAGCTCGGCTAGGGATTTGAAATTCCTGATGGAGTGGTGAGGGAGTTTCTCGAACCATTTTTGGGCCACATCATGAAGGCTCAAGGGGAATATACGGCACATCAGTGCATCTCGGTGATTCCAGAGGGTCATAGCCTGGCGGTATTGTCTGACATGATCTATGGGATCAGTCTTCCCGTCATAAATCTTGAACCTTGGAATGGCAAACTTTTTGGGGGCCTCTTCTTCTCCAATTTACCTCGTGAAGGGTGATTTCATCTGGGTCTTGAGGGCTCTTCTGGTGAGTTCTCTGGTCGACCTGGTGCCGCGGTGAGCTGGATGTTGGTCCATCTCTCTGCAGACCAGGTCCCGTATGTTGTCGTCGCTGCGAGCAGGGCTCTGGTAGCGGCGAGCTTTTCTTAGTTGTTCGCGGAGGTCATCGTCTGAGTCGCACCTTCGTCCCCTCGATATTTCCCCCTAGGGATCCTTCCTCGGCTGCAAGATTTTCTCGCCTGAGGGCTAGGAGTGCGATAGGGGCGTGTCCTGGTATCAGGACGTAGTTCCTTCTCCAGTTTTTCCAGTCTTCTTTTCAAGCGAGCATTCTCAGCCTCATATCTGCGAGAAGACTCCCTCTGCTCGTGGAGCCTTGCTTCGTATGCATCGATCAATCTGGATATCTGCGTGGACCTTGCTGATCTTTGACTTTCTTTTGAGGCTGGCCTTTCTAAGCGAGCCCCTTGATCTGAACGTCGGACTTCAGACCTAATCCTGCGAGGGGCAGGTGGCTCCTGAATATCTCCTGCTTGAGGAGCGTTGCTGTTGTGACCTGACATCTTAGTTTGTTTCTCGACGTGGGCTCTTCCCAGGGAAAGATGAACGCTTCCCACAGACGGCGCCAATTGTGGTATGACAAGCAGTAGTGGGGAGCTTAGGTAGGACTTGATCTCGTCTAATGCTTGTGAGCAACTTGGGGTCCATTCTACTGTTTTGCTGCCTTTTAAGAGTTGGAAGAAGGGCTTGTATCCCTCAGAGGATTTAGAAATGAAACGATTTAGAGCAGTGAGCATTCCAGTGAGCTTCTGTACATCGCGGATTGTGCGAGGAGGTTGCACTCTTTTGATTGCATCAATCTGGTCCGGATTAGCCTCTATGCCTCACTTGCTGACCAAATACCCAAGAAGCTTTCCTGACTGGACACCGAAAGAACACTTGCTCGCGTTGAGTTTCATTCGGTACTTCCTGAGGATTTCGAAGGTACTTGATAGGTCCGAGAGGTGATTTTCCTTCTTCTTGCTCTTGACGAGCATGTCGTCGATGTAGACCTCCACTGTGTCTCCCATTTGATTCTTGAACATTTTAGTAACCAGCCGCTGATAGGTAGCCCCCGCATTTTTTAGCCCAAAAGGCATGACCTTGTAACAGTATAAACCAATCGTCGTGATAAACGCCATTTTGTCCTGATCTGGGGCATACAGGGGAATCTGGTGATAGCCTGAGTATGCGTCCAGGAAACTCATTCGTTCGTGAGCTGCGGTGGCGTCTACTAGTTGGTCTATTTTCGGAAGAGGGAAGCTATCCTTGGGGCAGGCTTTGTTGAGGTCAGTGAAGTCTATGCAAACTCTCCACTTCCCATTGCTTTTTGGAACTACCACTGGGTTGGATAACCATTTGGGGAATTGCACTTCCCGTTTGGACCCTGCATCCAGTAGTTTTTCGCCTTCTTTTTCTATTGCTCTGGCCTTCTCAGGGGCCGTTCGTCGTGCCTTCTGTGCTATCGGCTTGAATGTGGGATCGACGTGCAACTGATGGCAGACCATATTGGGATCGATTCCTGGCAGCTCGTAGGGTTCCCAAGCGAAAACGTCTATGTTGTTTCTGAGAAAGGTTGACAAATCCTTTTGCTCTTGGTCAGTGAGTGAGGTTCTGATCAGGAAGATTCTGCTATTGTCGCCTTCTTTAGCCGACACTTCTACCAGGTCCTCGACGACGCGCTCGGAGGGGAGGAGCCTGGTCTCTTCCACTCCAGGCCTTCCATATTTTAATTGCTATTTGGAAGGAATTGCACCTTCCTCCACCTTCTCGCTGGTTTGAATAGCTCTTTTTTCTAGCTTTCGTCGGATGGCCACTATGAAGCACTTTCTTGCCATCGCTTGGTCGCCATGTATCTCCATCACTCCCCGATCGGTGACATATTTGAGTGTCTGGTGGTAGGTCGAGGAGACTACCTTAATTGCATGAAGCCATCCCCTGCCGAGGATGGATTGATACGGTGAATCGATGTCGACCACCAAGAATTCGATCATTTTGGAAACATTTCCAGCGCGCACTGGCAGTACTATTTTGCCTAGAGTCATGGTCATCTTCCCAGCGAAGCCGACCAGAGGGATAGTGGTTCCCTTTAGTTCGGCGATGTTCAACTATAATTTCCGGAACAGGTCAATGTACATTACTTCGGATGAGCTTCCTTGATCAACGAGCAGCCTGTCGATGTCAAAGTTGGCTATCCTGAGTGTAATGACTAAGGCATCATGATGTGGGGTCCTTACTCGCACGAGATCTTCATCCGTGAAGACAATATGCTTGTTGTAGTTGATGTCCTCTGCTCGCCGACGTTTCCCTGCCTGTGATTTTACTGGATCAATCTGAAAAGCTTGCATTACCGCTGTCAGTTTCTTTACCCCCATTCGAGCTGAGTTACCTTGGATTTGCTTAACATCAGATACTCCATGGATTACCGCAAATTCGTGACAGGCGTTATCTTCCAATACGTTATCAGGTTTGGCCTCTTTGTGGGCAGTTACTCTTTCTACCTTCTTTTCCACAAAGAGGCACACAGGTCCAAGAAATCGAAGACTGCCTCCAGGGCCATAGCTACTGGTTCTCGGCCTTCTTCTCAGGAGCAAGAGAAGAAGAAGAGAGAGGAGGAGAAGGCAAGAGAGAGAGAGAAGAAAAAGGATGAGGAGAGGAAGAAGGTGGAAGAGAAGAAGAAGGTGGAGGAGAGAAAAAGAAGGGAGAGAGAAAAAGAGGAGGAGAGGAGGAAGATGGAATTGAGGACCAAAACTGGTCAAGCCCTAGTCCCAGTGTCTGCCTTGCCTTAGGGGGCTTTGGTGGCCACCTCTCCTCAGCTTGCCCCTGCGCTGCTCGAGAGAGCAGTCCTTCCTGCAGATCGCGAGAGGGCGTTGGGGTCCGATCAGTTGGCTCTGCAGGCTAGCCAGAGGCTCGCCTTGGTAAAGTTTCTCTTCTAATTCTCAATTTCTTCTAACCAGTTTTGATGGTTTCTTTTTCCTGATCCTTTCCTTGTTCTTTGCAGTTTGTGACCGACTTCGCTGTGCTCTATCTCTCTCGCGACGAGCTGGTGAGAAGGAATGGTGAGCTGGAGCAGCAAAAATCTGCTCTGGTAGCCAGGGGTTCCCTGATGTTCCAAGCTTTCACCAATTCCGAGATACGAACCTCGCTGAGAGCAGGCTCCATGTTCTTTATCCTCGCTGTGAAAGAAAAAGCAAGGAGAGGTTAGAAAAATCACAAGTCAGCAAAGGTTGAAACAATAATCTGACATCTACCTATATATTCTTCCCCATAAAAGGGAACAGTGAACCTCTCAGACCTCGACCCTTCAAATTGGGGGGAAAGTTGCCAATTCCTAACAAGAAAACCTTTTTGCCAGTAGTCCTTATGGGAATCAGGTAAATTTACTACCAATACCCTATCAGGGCTCCTAGCCTTAAGGTACAGAACACCTGAACTCGTTCGAGAAAAGGAGTAACAAAAGCAGACCTCGACAAGCCCTAACCTTGTCCCATATAATTGATTTATCCTATGCACGTCGTTCACTATTTTCCATACGTTGGGCGAACATTGTGCAGGCACAATACTAAAATAGCTAAAGAAGTGCAAAAATAGATCATTAGGGGGAAAGGTAAGTCCCCCCTGGGAGAGCAACAGGACGTGAATCCAATGTGCATCCTCCATATCCCTAACGTTCCTTGGAGGCGAGGCACAACACTCAATCTCTACCCACTCAGGAATACTGTAGAATTTTCTAAACTCAGTTACTGATCTATTTCCAATCTTTGCCATTGGAAAAATACAAGAAAAACTACAAACCAAAGAGAAAATGCAAAGAGCATGAGAGACTTACAAGACAAAAGATCAGGTCAAATGGCGAAGAAGCAACGAAAGTAGAGATCGAAAACAAAAGGTACAAAGCGTAAGAGTTCTCAGAAGATAAAAGATTGCTGGAAAAGCTGAAGCGACGAAAAGAAATGTGCCTTATTCCAACAGGCCTTCAACTCTAATCATAGCGCACGGATAGCGAAGCGGGTGCCGCCAAAGCAACGTCACAGTTTTCGAAGAAATCAACCATAATAGCTGATCATTTAAATTTATTGGACCCATAGAAATGGCCCAACAAATTTAGGGGCAATTGTGGGTACCCTGAATTTAGCATTATAGGCCTGGACGAGTAGCCTCGCCTTAGGGGCCCAAAGCCCAGGCCCATCACCTTTTGTATTGATCCGATTACTCCACGATCCCATAAAGAGAAGTTGTGGGGAAGCACGATCCCATGTAAGAAAGTTATGGGGGAGATGGCTAATAAGGAGGAACCCGTCACCCCCACTAACCAACATATACGTGTATAAATTAAACCCTAAGTCCGGGGCAAAGGACAAGTTGTATTCTCTGTACTTACTCTTCAGAATATAGAGAAATAACACTGACTGCACCATCGTGGACGTAGGCACATCTTTGCTGAACCACGTATACCTGTTGTTGTGTGATTGGCGTTTTATTTATTCTTTCTCGGTTATTACCTCTTTCATATTTATTTGTGTTGCATAATAATTGTCACCACAATATATATTTATATCTATACCATAAGAAATTCTAATATTAGAGCACTAAGGATTAAACTTCTCCCCGGTCTCAACACATTGCCATATTCGTGCGTGGGGTGTCTCGCAAAGCGAAATCCAAAAAAGGAACCCACCCGATACACTACTATGTGATAACGTCGATCGTCGGGATCCATTAGACCCTCGATACTCAATTTATCCATATATATATATATATTTTACAATATACATCCGGATTTATCTTCCGGAATGAGAATTCACTTACTTTATTTCCATTTATCAATACTTTTCATTTTTATCTCAAAACTTTCCATTTCCTTTCTTATATGCAGGAAATGTATTTAAAATCCAACTCATTAGCATGAATTTCTTTAACATATCATATACTTTTTAAAATCCAGTTTTATTAAGATAAAAATGCTTTTTCATTTTAAAACATCCCATTTCCCTTCGTATATCCAGGAAATGTATTTAAAAGCCATTTTTATTATCATAACAATGCTTTTACCATATCACATGCTTCCACTTCCCTTCTTCCATCCGGGAAGTGTTACCGAAGCCAAAACCTTTATCCCATTTCCCTTCTTCCATCCAGGAAATGTATTTAAAGCCAATTTATTATCATAAATTTCTTTAACATATAACGCGTTCTAAGACCGCCCCTCCGGGTTTCCCCACTGTGCGCCTCCCTAAATGGCTATCATCTTCCAGGGCCTATCATCAAGACAACCTGGGATCCAACAATGCAAGACGTCCGGAAGCGGCCATATGCCTGCGGGATAGTCAAGACCACACCCGGAATCTCCTAACCAGCGCAGAAACAATAATTGCTCATATATATATATATATATATATATATATATATTCCTCCTCAAATCATCATCTGGGAGAAACTCCTATAATAGTATCCAAAACCATAATTTAAGTATCCCTAAACATAAAAGGAGAAAACCTCAAAAAATTTCCAGGTCCGAATCGATTTGGCCTGTCCGAATTGATTCGAAATGGTTCTACTTTCAAACTGTCTCTTACCGAATCAATTCGGCTAGTTCGAATCGATTCGGCTTGTCCGAAAATCCCAAATCTTCCTAGGTTTTATATATATCCCAAAAAAAAACCCCAAAATTTAATCCAATCACAATTTAAATTATAACTCGGATTTATTCCTACAAACCCAAAGTTTCCATACCTCCTCAAGTCCTTTAGAGGTCCTAACACTCTATTTGAAAACCCATAATACTTTTCTCCAATTTATTTTAGCCTTAAGATCTAACTAACAATTTCAATCTCGGATAGCTTTTCGTAGAAAAATCACAATGAATCCAAAAAAAATCAGAAAAATATCCGGCCGACGCCCACACGATCGTATCGAAAAGATCTACAATTTTCATTTTTTGACAAAGAGCCGAATCGATTCGCCCCTAGACGAATCGATTCGATTAAGGCGCAGGTCACTAATCATCATCTTCAAAAAACTCCAAACCTCCATTATTCTCCATTTTTGTTATTTCTAAGTTCATCCAACAACTCAACAAACATCGAAGCAATATTTTACAACTAACACATCAATTTATTGGGGTATTAAACTATTTCTCTTAGATTTAAACCCTAAAACCATTAAAGCTCCAACTTATGATTTTAACCCATTTCAATCCATTTCTTTACTCCATTTACATGGATTTAGCACTAGAAATCGTTAAGAGATTACATTACATCAATATGTAAACTCATATTCAAGTTTTCCCAATTTTACTTTAAGGGTTCTAACCCAGAAATCATATTTTTACCAACTATGATATGAGATAATTGAACAAAATGAAATAAATCAAGTAAACACTTGCCTGGAGGATGCAATCCGACGACCTTGTGTTGAATCTGGCGGAGTTTGGCCGGAACCTCCCCTTTTCTCTCCTCCTCTCTCTCTTCTCTCTCTTTTCTTTCTTTCTTTTCTCTTTTCTCCCTCTCTCCCTCTTTATAAAGAAAGAAAAAGGGCTTAACCCCTTAAATCCCCAAAACGACTCGTTTACTTAATTACGAGCCCTTTTAACTCCAAAATTTCTCGAAACTCAAATTCGACAATAGAACACTCTTTTTCGACTATCTCGGCCATTTCGAGACTCCCGACGCAGTCGAAATTCCCATCCGAGGTACTTGACTGCAAATCACTATTCTAACCCATATAACATAAATGCATTTTTTTCAATAAAAATCTTACCTCTTATGTCACTATACTCCACGACGACATATAATTAAAATACTTCGACCTATTCAATCCCAAAAGAAATTACAACAGCCAAAGAAAAATCATTAAATCCTCGAAAATCCCAAAAATCACTATTTCGAGAAATTCTCCAAATGGCCAATTTATGCCCAATTATGGAATTTAATTGTCTCCAAAAGGACGGGTTGTTACAGCTATATGTAAAGATAGAAAATTAAAGACATAAATAATGAGTTTTTTTGCAACTTTACACTAAAAAATTATAATAAATTTGAATAAAACTAGAAATAAAAGATATAATTTGTATAAAACTCGATTTAACCATAACAAATTCGATTCAGGGGCTCCCACCCACGAACCTTCGGCTTTTAGCCCCTCCTGACTGTAAATCCTGAATCAGCCACTGATTTGTAGTGTTAAATAACTTCCTTCTTTTATCTCCTATCACTTTAGAATGCTTCAAATTGGCAATAAAAAGAAGTAAAATATTATACATATGTTGGAAAATTACAATATGCATAAAATGGGTTATACCATGATAGGGTCACCATGGTACAACCCATTATGTGCATGTTGGTAAATTTATGCACACACGCCTGTTTGCGGTTAAGTTTACATCACTCTAAAAGGAAATGCTAAGAAAACATAAATAAACTATAGTAGCATAATATTTCAAAAACTTACACCTGCAAATTTATCACTTATCACTACCAATTCATCATACTTCCCCTCAATAATCTTTTCCATTATAATCATAGTTATAGATAAACTACCTACTATTTTAATTTTATTCAGAGAGAGAGAAATAACTTTCCAAACCCAAAAGGAAAATAATGACTCAAAATAAAATCCCATATAAAGAAGTTTTAGAACATAAAGCATCATCAATGAAAACCAAACAACATTCTTGTCTTGTAATTAGCCTTGAAGCAAGCTTGCCTCAACTTCTTTGTTCTCTCTGTTAACTCCAATTGTGGAACCTTCTCCAACACGCTTTTATTCTCTTCTAGAAACTTCACATCATTGATTAATCCCAACCCCTGATATTAAAATTAAAAAATATGTATATATAATTATACCAGCAAGATATAAAGGAAAAATATAATTATATATTTAATTCACTTCCAATACCGTTTAATAAAATGGCTTGCTATTTTTAGGTTATTTTAAAGTTAGTAGAAAATAATTATCCAAATATTTAACAATAAATTACTAACAATACATTAACCCTAAAATATAGGTATTTATTTTATTTTCATTCCGTTGTTAACATTTCTATTTGTTAAATAACAAATCCAATCATAATATACTTCACAATAAATTAACAATTTAACAGCCAAATTAGTTTCTATCAATCTATAACATTTCAACTTGTAAATAAAGATTTCATCCAACGATTACATTTAAATATCTAAATTAACCAATCAAAACATACATAACTATTAATATTTCAACCAACATTAACTCCATAAATAACCATAAAATTAGAGCCCTAGATTCATTAACATTAGTATAACACGATAATCAACATTAATATAACACGATAAAATTGGGGAGTCAAATTTAATTCAATATTTGAATAAAAATTTGTACAATTAAAATCTTAAAAATTCATTCAAAATTTAAATAAATATCTAAAACTATATATTAAAGAGAGAGACGAGAGAAGCAAAGAAGTTCTAACCTTTTAGTTTTCATTCAGCTAAGATTTAGTATTTGTAAACAAAGAGATTATACGGTTTTGACTATTTTCATTCTACACTTCTTAAAATTTTTATTTTAGACCCCTCCACTTTTCTTGTGGCAGGCGTATAATTTAATTTTAATTTTTTTACGGGGCTCAAGTGGCCACTAGGCCTCATTTTTATATTTATAGTGGCAAAGTCGAGAATTTTTTTCAATTACGGCTCGTGTATACTAGATAATTTTTCTATTTTTAGATTGGTTGCATAGATAATGGATACACGTACCTTAAAATTGTCTATGAGTAACTCGAAACTCTTAATCATTCTGTATGGCCAACTCTTGATTTTGAGTTCTGTGCATCTTTTCTTCAACACCGCTAACCCTACCTTTAACTCCTTGGCCGCTTCAGTTTTTGGAACACAAAAGTATTTTTGGATCTCATTTCATTCTAATGGAGTCAATTTCGATCTATAACATCGAAGATCTTGATTCTTGTATGAGTTTGAAATGACCAACTCTTTGTACTCTATTGCACTTCAATATTTGCTTGGGATAACTTCAGAAGTGGATCCATAATCATAATTCACAATTGGAATCTCACCATTGATAATTTTCAAATTGGCTCCATGATCCAAATTTTGATCAGTACCAAGGTAGATATTAGTATCGATAATACCATCTTCATAAACAGGTGGCAAATTAAGATTAACATCCCACGATTTTGAGTATTGATATATATATCTGCATTAGAAGTACAAAGGAAAAAGTTACAAAGAAAAAGTAAGTATACCTATTGTAAATATTAAAATATTTTGCATGAAAATTAAACAAAAATATAGTTTGTTATTACCCATGAGTTTTTTCTTCAAAGAGCAGCCCACCGCCCTTATTCTGATTTTCTAACATGGAAAGTTGATCCCTAAAATCCATTGTAAGATCATTAGAGCGAAATATAGGGAGAGAGTTTATACGACATCAATTACTGAAATGAATCTATGTATATATACTAGTTGTTTAACATAAATAGTGACCAAAAAAAGTTGGAAATGAAAATCCCGTTTTAGAGCTGACACGTGAGATAGCAAGAATGATCAGTCGAAATCATAAGTGGAAACTATTGGTATTCGTATTCCATAAGCCGATATCAGAAGTGACTATTGGTATTCATATTCCAGCCATAAATTAGCAGTTATGATGTTGATTAACCTTCTATACAAAAACCTCCATATAGTCGACAGTTATGTGTAGAAATTAAGAGGTTCCAACTGCATAATTTATAATGGCAACTCTTGGTATTCATATTCCATAAGCAGATATCAGAAGTGACTATTGGCATTCATATTCTAGCCATAAATTAGCAGATTTATGATAGTATATTTGCTCCACAGTTGTCGATTAACCTTTTATACAAAAACCTCCATATAGTCGACAATTAAGAGGTTCTAGCTGCATAATTTATGATGGTATATGTAAAGTTATATGTGAAATCTATTAAATTAGGTGGAAAGCAAAGGGATAGTGAATCATCTCCGATTGAAGACATTATTACATTTTGTAAAGGAAATCTGTGCATCTGATCAAGTAAGTTTACCCCGTCTTATATATGAATCAATGAATTAATTTTGACAGCTTTTTCGCTGAGAAAGCATAAGATAATGGCATATATAAAGAATACCTGATAGATGTTTGACAAAATGAGTGAAAGAGAACTAATGAGAGTTTTTTCGTGGACTCAAATTTTTCATCGCCCAAGATGGATTGTGATCAGTTTTAATGATTAAATTTGAGTCGAAACGTGAAAAAAATATATTATGAAATCCATTATTTTTGTGTTATGTCTCATATCTCAATTTCATGATCATTGCATATTTAATCATCTTGCATCAACAAATATCGATGATTATATATTTCAAATCCTTTTTGTTCACATTCCAGCAGTATTATAGCATTGCCGTATACGTTGTCAACACCTAATTTATTTTTATTTCGAATCTCATGAATCGCCACAAATTTTTTCTCTGCTGCCCTGTGCATTACTCAAGTTCCATAATTGTCAATCAAATGCCACATCCCAGTTTTTTAACCTCTAATGCAATTCACATGAACAATAGATATAAGAATAGGGTATTTTAGTTGTTATTCCTCTATTTTTCAACATAAAAATGTATCTTCATTGGGTAGGATTTTGACAATCATTCCAATTTTCCATAGGAACCATTTTTCCCAACTTCGTTCTTTGTGATTCATATTTTACACCGGATATTTGGCCAGGTGAGGATTAGAGGAGGCATTTTTAGACACAGTAAATAGAAATTTCATTTGGAACACTAACTTAGTCTTTTTAAACATTGTTCTCATTTAAATACATCAACGTTGTGCGACCATACATCTTATAATTTACAAGTTTATTCGACTTAGCTTTCACTCAACACTCATACATTCTGCAGTCACTTATTATCTCATTTGAGAAACTGAACTCGTATCTATTAATCAATATTCCTAATCAATACATGTTATGCATACCAGACTATCATATATTTTCCTCTCTGAACTTATACTAAAATTATTGCAAACGTGGATGAGGTTTGACTGTTATACACACAAATACATCCATATGTGGACATTTTATTCTGCCTAATTAATATTGCTGCTACTCTTAACATGTATACGACTGCTACACTAATTCCCTTTGCCTGCTGCCCACGTGAAATTTCTTCTACTCATTTACAAAAAAATATTGCTCATTTTAAACAATTAAATCAGATAGGATAACTTTTACTTTTAATAATTTATTTGAATGGGTATCAAACATAACGTATAAAAATAAAAATAAAAAACACACAGGACGTCACTGTGACAATGCTCTAATGTTATGGGACTTCATTGTCACTAAACACAAAAGTTTCCTTCTTTGTATATCTGAGTGAATAAATGCCTTTGTAAAATTCAAGAATATAAACTTTTTCCCTCTCTTGAGATGGGACCAATGCGGGTGATAACATATCTTTACAATACAGGAGACCACAGAGGTTGAGTCATATTCAATCCATAATTATTTCCAAATTTGAGTCAAATCAAGTTGAATAATCTGACTATATGATTGCCATTTTTTTAGTAAACACCAAACATGTGACCACTATGATCTCTAAAAATTCTCCCTATAACAGTACACCCAGGAGTTACAAAATTTTGATGGCATCTACATGGGGACTATCCATGTTCAGTTCTCATGTTCAAATATGGTGTATGTCCATGGTCGTTACTCATGTTCACTACTCATGTCCAAATTTGTTCATTTTCTTGCTATATCTTTATTGTTACTGCCTACTTCCATATATATTTAATTTTTCTTTCTTCATACCATTGACTGTCCATGTTCATAACTCATGTCCCCATTGAGTTCACAGAGCATGACTTTCTTTCACACCTTATTTTACATCTGATTTATAATTTTGTGTGCATTTTATGTAATGAATTCCAGATTGCCTTTGTTGACATCTAACATATCAGGGGGGTATCTTTATTATATATATATATCGACTTCATAATGAAAATCGTTCTTTTGTCCAGACATATCATCCAACCCGAGGCAACAATTCACATCTTCAGATTGAAGGAGATTCTAAATCCATTGAAGATATCTTGTCCCTTCGTTCTGACTCTCTAAATGAGGTATCCTACTATAAATAAATATTTTCCTTATTTAATCTGATTGAAATATATAATTACTATGTGGCCTTCATTATCTTTTAATATGATTTATTGTGCAGGTTCTATATGTAATTTGTCGGGCAATAATCACTGGTTCCGATGAACATTTCAGGTGGTATTATCCAGCGTGCAACCATTGCAACAAGAAGCTTAAAGATAATTTCACCTCCTTCTTCTGGGAATTATGCAACACCGACAATATCATCACATCTCCTAATTAATATATCCTTACCGGTAATTTTTCTTTCCTATTCAATTTAACAATTTATAACAAACTAAAATGCTACATATTTAGGTACAAATTGCAAATCAACGTCAAGGAAGAAACACCTTCCACGACATTTGTCCTTTTTAACAAAGAAGAATATTTAATCAATGTCCCACTACACCAAAATTCTGTTTTAGTAAAAGACTAATTTTGTGATTAGTAACAGTCTTATACCATTACTATTTCTCACACTAAATCAGCATTGCTAATTTAATATATGTGTTACTAATTTTAATTTTACATTTTATAATTCTATTAACAAAATAAAAGAGGGAGTTTTATCTCCAATAGAAAGAAAATGCCCCGACTCCTACACCCCAAACAAAACTTCCCCACAGTTCACCTAGGGTTTCTCGTACACACGCAAGCAAAAATCCCCTTCAAGCTCTGCGAACCTCTGTGACACATAACTTTCTTATCCTTCATTCAATCTTTGCAAACATTTTCCAGGTATCTATACTTTAATTTTATGTGTTATCTTCGTAAAATCCCTAATTTCTTATTTTTGGTTCAATCTCTGTTTGTTCTCCTTTTTAACTCATGATATGTTCTTTTTTTGGGATTGAAATACGTTTCCTCTTTTTCTTGATGGAATCGGAATCAATTCAGTTTTGGCTTGATAGATCAAAATAAAAAATAACCTAGTGCTTAAAGAGAAGTTACTAGGGTTTGAGGTTTAATCTCTGTTCAGAATTATTGTATATGGTGATGGAAACGAGGTATATGAAAGCTCTATATGATACAACTAGGGCTTGAGGTTTAATTTATCTATTTGTAACTCATATTATCTCTCACATGCTGCTTTTGATTATTTGTATAATATTCGTTTAGCTTCGGATGGTATCAATTTATTATGAAATTATGTTATGAACTTCGGATTATAAGATGAATATTCTTATTGACTAATAGCTCTTTATTTGTGTGTTTAATTTTCTTACTGATTCATAGCTCAGTCCTCAATTCTTCAAATTGATGAGAATTCTATACACCTTTTCTGCACAAGAAGAAACTCTTCCTCAAAGGGTTCTAATTTAATAAGCCAACAAGATCGCTACGTGTTAATAAGAAGAACTCAACGTTCCTAGCATGAGAAATATGCAGAGTACATGGGACGATCGTGCAAGGAGATATTGGGAAGTAAATAGTGGTAGACTTCCGT
Organism: Sambucus nigra; assembly: GCA_949130495.1. Classification (NCBI taxonomy): domain Eukaryota; kingdom Viridiplantae; phylum Streptophyta; class Magnoliopsida; order Dipsacales; family Adoxaceae; genus Sambucus; species Sambucus nigra. The sequence goes on from OX422221.1 coordinate 1,158,621, forward strand.
TAGAAGACTTGGTCTGATGCCCGTTAGCTATTATTTTGCTATTTAAATTAGTATTAGCTATTTAGTTGTTGATAGTGACAAAGTCCTTATATTTAGTAGTTATGGTTGTGAGTTTAGTAGAAGGTTGTTGTTTTCCTTATGTATTTAAACTATTCTAGTATGCTATTAGAAGTCTTAGTGCTTTATTTGTTGCACAATCTCCTCTATGGGATAAAATCAAAGCAGAGGCTGTTGGACATCCATACTTGGAAAAGATTAGCAAATTGGCAAATGAAAGTGCATGAGTTCTTTACACATGGAGAGATGGGTTTTGCTGCCTAAGAGTTTATTTGGTCAGGTTCTAAGGGTTCTTGAAGTCGGTTCAAATGCGTTTTCGTAATGGAAATTGAGTTCATTTCTCCAACTGGATCAAAAGCATCACTCAAACGATAACATACTAAAACCTACCCTTCTCCTCCTGATGGCTGGTACTTATGTGTCCAAAGTTGTTACAATGAAAAAATTCATCTAATAATGCAACCACTGCCTAAAAGAATCAAGATCCTAAGAATCTGATCATGATTGGATATGTAAAATAATACATTGATTTTTTAATATAAAAATTAGCTAAAATCATTTTCCTCCATACAAGAGTTTATTTAAATAATAGGTTTGATTTACATTCGATTTGGATATGAAGATTTGGGTTTGAAGATTTGGGTATACTTATCGTTTTGTCAACATCTTCTATTCAACTCATCTATCAGATATATAAGATCTTACACAACCTATTATGCACCACGATTACTACTTTTTTCTAGGTTTGATTTACATTCGATTCATTATCGTGTTCTTAAATCATTTAGTTTCAGTTTTAGGATTCAAGTGTGCATGTTTGGGCTTCAAATGTTAGGATTTTCATTTGTTTCAAATGGAGCTCTTGATTTGTTTCAAATTAGGGAATTTTTTTCAGTTTTGGGTTCTTTGTATATATCTGACTGTATTCAAATGAAGATTAATTTTTGTTTAGTTTTGCATAGCTAAAACGAAGGTTTCAAATGGAGATTTGCAATACACCAAGTATACTTAATTTTGAAGTTCTTTTCTTAGTACATTGGGTTAAATTAATTTCTATAAGTTTTAGTTAACATTAAATACTTTCTCAACTAGCACCTTTTGTTTTTTAACATCTGGTTACTATTTTATGTTAATTAACATCTAGAGTACATATTTAGTATTTTTTGGGAATATGATTTATTTATTCCCAAATAATATCTGGTAGTTTCTGGGAATATAAATCATTTTCCAAACAATATTTGGTAGTTTTTGAGGATATGATTTCAAGAACTGACCACGAATCTATAGAAATGATTTGTTTCAAGATGATGAAGGAAAATAGCCGAAAAAGTGAGAGTAACTTCCCCATTTTTCTATTTAAGATGGTTTAAAGAAGTAAGGATAGAGTCTATAATCTCTATTGCATAGATAATGTTTTCATATTAGTCTATAATCAATATTTATATATTTGGAACTAAAAACTAACGCTGCTGCACACATTTGTTCATGAGTGTCTTAAATGGTGGATTTGAGGCTTTGTAATGACGAGGTTCCATTGCACACTTGGTGTGCACCCATTTGTAATACTGTAATAAGAACATTATGCTATAAAAGTGGTTATGCTAGAGCAGTGGATATCTAAATATAAATATATGTGAAGAAGGTGGTGTACAATTTTCTTACTAAGTTTATCCAGATAATCATCAATGGTTTCCAATGGTGGATAGTTATAATTGGAAAGGTAAAGAGTTGAAAGCCACATAATAGTAAATGGTTTTTGTAGAAATTAGCATGTTTCAACCCCAAAGTATCTGTGGATATTGTTAGGCATCGTACACACATTCCAATAGGTGTTTTAGCTTTGTCTTTGCTTTTCCACATTTCTTGTCCCCCTCCTTTACAATTTTTGGGCTTACAACCTCCTTTACATCAGGATATATCTTTTCTTGTTTTGTCTTTTGAAACCATTACAGCATTGACCATTCTTATAATCCTATGTTATTTGATTATTTTCGATTAAATTATTCTCTAATGACATATGGGCTTAAGCTTTGGTTTACGGCCACATTGATATTATTTATTTTGAAGTTTCCAACCAATATTGGTAAGTTGTGAAACTAATGTCCTTGTTACTTTGTATTTGGAGACTCATTATTTGACAATGGTAACAACAATGGACTTAAAATATGATAATTTGTGAAACTAGATAAAGTTTCACAAACACGTGTGGAGGAGGAATTAGTATCTCATACTCATTTTTTTTATTTAAAGGGAAAGGATCCCTAAACTTTATTAAAACAGGAGAAACAGCCTCTCTAGCATGGCTTCAACAAATTTAGGGAAACTAGAATGATAAAGCAATAAATTTGGGGCTTCAAGTCTATGTAAGAAATACAAACATTGTGGCATCCCATCACATCCATCTTATAAGCTCCTCTGACCACCAGAGGAAGGTCCTGAAAGTTTGTGTAAATTTTACATATAGGAAGATCAATACCCACATTGCCCAATTTATCACCCACCATGTTAGACTCCAGCAACCTTTACTTTACCTTTATCGTCTCTTAATATTCCTCCATAACCACTAGCACCTGGATTTCCTTTTAAAGCACCATCAACATTAAGTTCGTAGGATTGAAACGGAAGGGTCGTCCATTTGATTAAAGAAAGCACTCTCGAGACCTTTCTAAAGATAAATGGAATATCTCTTGAATGTTGAAATCCTCTGCCAAACATTCATTTACGAAAGAAAAAATTCTATACATATATGATATTATGAAAATTGAATTTGAAATGACTTTTTGATGACTGAATTTGATGCCCTCAAACAACTTACAATTCCTGGCCTTTCAAATCTCCCAGCTGAGTGAGCATCAAGCTTATATCATTATCATGTTTTAATAATTTCCAGGGACGTTTTTAAGAGTTACCTATCACTTTCACTACCATCAAAGAGTCAGGTTCAATTTGCACCTTATCAATCTTGAATTTCAAACACAACTGAATTCCCATTTTTAAACCAAGAATCTCCATCTCTGAATTAGTGGCAAACTGACCTGGATAAGCAAAAGCAAACTTTATTTTACCTCTATCATCTCTTAATATTCCTCCATAACCATTAGCACCTGGATTTCCTTTCGAAGCACCATCAACATTAAGTTCATAGGATTGAAACGGAGGGGTCGTCCATTTGATTAAAGAAAGAACTTTCGAGACCTTTCTAAAGATAAATGGAACATCTCTTTAATGTTGAAATCCTCTGCCGAAGATTCATTTGCAAAAGAAAAACTTCTGTACATATATGATATCATTAAAATTGAATTTGAAATGACTTTTTGATGACTGAATTTGATGCCCTCAAATAACTTACAATTCCTGGCCTTCCAAATCTCCCAGCACACCACTATAGGGATAGACTTACAAAGGAATTGCTTATAGTCACTGCTACTAGATCTGAACCACCAGCTCATAAGATTTGCTGACATACTATTCTTATCCAGTTTAATGCCCATAAGATTCGAAAAGAATTCCCATACCTGATTAACCTCTAAGAACTCAAGGAATAAATGATTAGAAGATTAAGTGATATTCAAATAGGAATGACATCTCAATGCCATCCTAATTCCTAATTTTTGGATGTTGTCATCAAGAGGAAGATAATTTCTGAGAATTTTCCACATGTTGATAGATAACTTTTTAGGAATATGAGGATTCCAGCTTCTATCAGCAACTAAGGACTTAGAATAATTAATCTTAATTACCTTACATGCTGAAGGAAAAGAGAATTCACTAGATATTTAATCTTTCCATAACCACTTGCCATCCAAGCATTCCATGTTCTCTATAGCCACGTCTTTAATCTTCCTCATATGACACCAATCTAGAGATCACCATTTTTAAAAATGAGACCAGGACTTGTACTTAGCCCTCATATAATCAGTCCATAAAGAATTCTTGGCATAGAATTTCTAAACCAACCTAATACTTGAAGCCTTTGCTAGAGTATTAAAATCAGTGAAATCAAGACCACCTGCTTGTTTAGGCTTGCACAGCTTCTGCCATTTGGACCACTGGTGCTTCCAACCATCCACTTCAGTACCTCCCCAAAAAAACCTAGTAAACATCTTGCATAATCTATTAATCACTGCTTTGGGATGGTGTTGTGAAGCAATCAAGTAAGTAGGAACAGAAGAAGGGCCATGCTGGATCAGAGTTAATTTACCACCACTTGCTAACAACTTACTTTTCCAACCTTCAATTTTTGATCTAATAGAGTCAAATAAAGGGGCATATAAACAGATCTTATTTCTTCCCTTGAATAGGAGAGAGCCTAGATATTTGATAGGCAAAGTTTTGACTGTTATACTTGTGCATATTTCTACTGCTTTCCTTCTTTGAATAGACATCTTTTGATCTACTATGATACTGCTTTTTCCCATATTAATTTTTTGCCCAGATATAGCTGTATAATCATTCATTAAAGTTGACAAGCTTCTTTTATCTCCTCTAGCAAAGACAATAACATCATCAGCAAAAGAGAGGTGAGAAATTAGGGGGCTTCCACTAGGTAAATAAAAATGCTTAATCTTCCCATTACCCATAAAATTGTTAAGGCCTCTACTAAGAACTTCGGCTGCTAGAATGAAAAGGCTATATGAAAGAGGATCCCCTTATTGAGCCTCTAGAAGACTTTAAATATTCATTTGAAACTCCACTAATGAGAATTGAAAGCCAACAATTTGAGATACACCTCCAAATCATATCGATCCATCTTTCACCAAAACCAAATGACCTCAGCACCTTGATTAGAAACAGCTAGTGCACTCTATCATATTCTTTCTCCATATCCATTTTGATAATGACATTTCCTCCATAATTCTTCCTACTAATATTATACACCATCTCTTTGGATAAAAGGACATTGTCTTGAATACACCTTCCTTTGACAAAACCACTTTGGTTAGGTGAAATAAGCTTTGGAAGATATTGACTAAATCTATTGTTCAGAATCTTAGAGATGATTTTGTAGGAGTAATTGGACATGCTGATTGGCCTATAATCTGTACAGCTCTTTGGATGCTTCTTTTTTGGGATAAGCACTATACTGTAATTGGACCAGTTTTAGGGGATATCATGACTTGCAAAAAAACAATTTATAGCAAAAAGTAAGTCTTCTTTAGTAATATTCCAGCAAGCTTTACAATTTACGTCGTTCACTCAAACCGGGAGCCCTGTGACTATGCGGTCGGTTCCTAAATTGATTCTAAATTCTTGTCTATCATTTACAATAAAAGATGTTTTATTCATTTATAATTGTTTTTAAAAGGTGTTTCAACTAAGATCTGTTTAAGCCCTACTCATAAAAACATGTTAAATCTTCAACCTACAATTGGGAAGAATATTATTGCAAGGCCACTGATGTATATAAAGAAAAATAATATTAATCCCAAAATTTTGGTGTTTTAAACCCAAAATATCAACCAAGCCCCAAAATAGTAGTAATAGTAGTACTTTTTCCAATCTTAAAAAAAATTAGAAAACATAGATGAGGGAATCAAATTGTAAAAAAAAAAAAGCATAGATGATCAAATCTAACCTAAGCATATTTAAAATTTCAAAACCAAATTGTAAACCCACGCGTAGATTTTGAAAGCCGGATAACCCTATTACACTTGTCATACAAAGAAAATCTCAAAACCGAAGGCATAGAAGATGAAATGATTAGAAACTACCACTTATCATTTCGCAAACTCCACCATTACATAACTTTCAATCAACCCTAAAACAAAAATGAAAGAAGATATTTAGAGACAAAATATGAAGAAGTGTATGGTGTTTCGAATCGTCCATGTCGGAATCTATAACTAAAAATAATAAAACCCTAGAACACAATGAATAGCCACAAACTAAATATTTGGCAACAATATTATAACAAAGGCATAAAATCATCTAAATTAGGGACACACGTCAATGGTTATGGTTTCTTCAAACAATCAATAACATAAAATACTCGAGATCATTACATACCATAAGTTGTTAGGACACAAAAATAGTATGTCTCCCCAGACCAAATAACACCAGGGAATGGATAATATTGTTTCTCGCATACATAGGGATTTGGGATTAACACAATGAAAAATATACATCTAACATGGAAATTAACACTATAAATTATGTTTCATATTTGTTCATATTTAATTTACACAAAGAGATATACAAAGTTGAAATGTAAAAGTCATTGAACTCAATCCATAAGATTCCAAACATGAGTTTCCATTTACTTAACCCATAATTCGTGAACAGTAAAAAATCAACAAATATTGATTTAAATCAGCAAACCTCTGATAAAAAACCAACATTAAAAAAGACACACACAGATGTCTAAAACAGCTAAAATTCCTAAAACCATTTTCAACCCCAATATCTGATATGTGTAGAATGGCTAAAATATAAACCCAAGTATAAAAAATGGGAAACTAAATCAGTACATACAAAACAAAAGTAAACACAAATAGAAACCCCAAAAATAAACACAAATAGAAAACCCAAACATAAACACAAACGTGTAATGATGGCACAAAATGAGATCATAAGAGATCATAACAGGGAGAGAGAAAGAGATACTGGTGTGAGCGTGTGTATACCATATGAGTTCTAGTCGCTAGGGTGTGTGTACGTGACTGCGTTTTTCTTCTGAATCGATTTCCGTTCAGATTATTTTTTCTTCTGAATCGATTATTGAATCCATTTTCTTTGTTTAATCCATTTTTGCTCATGATTGTGTGAGATATAGAGAGAGCTATTCGGTAAAAGATGGAGTGGCGATGACCGGCGATTTCACGGCGGTGGGTAGCTCTTTTGGCCGCAACGGGGAGGAGGTTTCGAAAAGAAGATTCGTCATGGGTAAGGGAATGACGGGGAGGACTTTGGTCGCTTAGGTTTGACATAAAGAAAGATTAGGTTGAAAAAAAGAGAGAGAGAGAGAGAAAATACTTTCGGCAACACAATTCCTTTTGTCCTCAAAAGTTGTCTATTTTTCACAACACACTCTTATGTTGCCAAAGGTTAGGTCATGTTTGGCAACAAATAACTATGATGCTAAAAACTAAAATTCTCCTCCCTTTTATTTTTCTAGCTTCCCGCTTAAAATTTTAACTTTTGGCAACAAGGTTTATTTTATGTTGCCAAAAGTACAATGTAAAATAATCTTTTGCCAACATCAATAAGATTTTGTAGCCAAAAGGGTATCTTTGGCAACAAAAATTTCTTGGGTTGCTAAATATTGTTGCTAATGATGCAAATTCTTGCAGTGACCAAAGATTAACAATGAAATGGATGTCGTTCCAAGTTCTTAACAATTTTACACATCTATCCTCGATTAGTGTGAACTTCAATTGTAAAATAAAACTAATCCCAATTGGTAATTGCCTCACCTGAATAGTGTACATCTGCTGATGCGCAGTGCGCATTTCATTAAAGAAATTTGAATCCTGAAACTGAGTGAGATTGTTTGCAGTGAGTATGTGAGTCAAAGATAGATTGTTATGTACAATGAATTAAAAGAAAATTAACCATGCTTACCAGTGATGATAGGGGCAATGAGGCTCTCACACCTCCCCAAAAGTTTCCAATGTAGGTTAGTTTTCAATCCAAATCTTCTTATGATGTGATCTATAAATGAAATGGGGTTATTGGATTCATCTTCAATTGAAGAGTAGACAAAACCAAAAGCTGCATTCTCATATTAGTTTTAAACACAAAAACAAACTTTGATTCCTCCACCTAAACACAATAAATAAATAAATATGCCCAAAATTACACAGATGACATTTTCCACATACAATGTAATATTTTGTATATTACATACTTGGAAGTCTATCATAATATGTACATGGGTCTCCTCAACCTTGGCAGTTATGGAAAGTCAAGCAACTACAAATAGTGGACTCATCCAAGGTTTATCACTCTCAAATCAAGGGCTTAATAGGAACCTATCAAAGTAGTTAACAGCTAAAATTGAGGTTATTACAGAGAACCCAAAATGAGAACCCACCTTTAGAATCCACTCAATGGACTATTTTCTTATTTTCATAAAAGAAAACGACCCATCAGAGCTCAAATCGAAATAGGTATTTTGATTTTTAGATAACAGAGAACACATGCTACGGGAGTTTCTCCAAATCTAGTTGGTTTGAGCACCTAACTAATCCCCAAAGGTGTATTTGGACCCTACAATGTGCACACATCAAGACACTATGGTAGGTGGCCCCAAAAGCTTCATTCCTATATATGACGCTCCTCTATTATCCATCACTACTGCATTTTATATAGACGGAAGTGTTTTCGAGTGCAAGAGGGAAGGGAGGGTTAAAATTTAAAACTTCTCACATCATGACACATAGAGAAGGAACATATATATAACTGAAAATAAGATGAGAAAAACATTATGAGATGATTAACTTTAAATCAACAAAAGCAGGTTCATTGAACATTAACTTCCAGTCAAATATCAGATTCATCATAATTGAAAACATGTTACTCCTACTTTACACCCCATTAAAAATAAAATTGAGAATCATATCATAGAGAGCCTAACATATTCTATTGAATGAAGCCCACTAAATTTTGTGATTCACATAAATATTCACCAAAGAACAGGATACTGTGTACAGAGGCATTGAATCATATCAGAGTTGTCATTTTCTTACTCAATAGTTCTTTACTTCTTTATATTTTTTAACATAATGAATGAACCAAATTCCATGATAGTGAAACAATCTTGATCTTGATCGTTGATTGAGTAAATCCTTAAAAACTATTATTTTTAAATGGCGATTGTTAATTGGGAATGAGGTAGTATATATTTTCCTTTGAAAACAAATAAATAAAAAATTATAAATAAAAAAAAATGGGCCTTAGGGCTATATAAAGAAAAAAGGAGGTATTACAAAATAATCAATATATCATCATCATTTCAAAAAGTATGTACCACTTTTTTATCTAATAGAATAGAGGCTTTGAACACCATCCCACTTCAGATGTAATGTCACTTATAATCATTTTAGTAGACAAGAGTCAAATATTGGCTTGTTAAAATCGGCTCAAATCAAAATTTATCTTTCAAACTCAAATGCACAACAAATGGCTCTCACTTAAGTATGTGAAAAACTTAAAAAATAAACATAACACCGTTGGACAAATTTTTTCACGAGTCGCACAACCCAAGTGGGTAGACTAAAACCAAACGACCATACATCTATTATGCATGTGCACGATTCATCCAATCAAAGAGAAGAAGTGAACACTTTTATTTACTTTCGGAATCATTGATGATACTACTTCAGAGATATATTTCATAATCCATAATGACATCACAGTCACAAAAACTTAAAAATAATATATGAAAAGAGGATGTGTCCCAGTACAACCAGAAGGACGCTCTGAAGAGCCTTGAGATTTTCCTCAGTGCTAGAAACAGTGAATTCCCCACGTGATTCAATATTTGCAACCTTCATCGTGAGGTCATCAACGAGGAGAGCATACCTCCCAGAATGAATACCAAACCCTTTTGTTAGAAAGGTCAAGCTCAAGGTCAAGTGCGTGTGTGTATTTTCCTGCTCCATCAGCTAGGAACTTCACATTCTTTATCTCAGGGTATGTCTTTGCCCATGCCTTCATCACAATGGGATCATTGTCTTATTACTTCAATTGAATCGAGTGAAATGAAGGAAAACTTTATTTACTTCATATATATTTCAAGGGATCTCCCCCATCTAAGGATGTAAACAAGGTACACTACCTAGCACGGGTAATTTAATTGATTGAGTAAATGAACCAAGGAACAACAACTCAAACACGGCACACTACCTGCCATGGATCATTTAAGAAATAGGTCAACTAAGTGACATATAGGTAAGAGTGAATGAGTCTCCAATAATAAGTCGAAACACCTACCACTAATCAACAATTATACTCATGCAATAGACATTTTATTCTTTATTTCTCTCGATAACAGTTAATATGTAAATAAAATGAAAAGAATTGCCATGATGCACAACTGTGTGCAGCAGCACCCGTTTTATCATATTTGAAAACTTTATCTAGTTTTACAACTTACATGATTACGATACTTCAAGGCTGCATCTAAATTTCACAAAATTCCACTTCATTAAGACGTAAATAGTTTATGTACAAAACACAATCAAACGAAATGTCCTTGCCATAATCAGGTAAATTTCCATTACATCGAGGAGGTTGAATCTGAGCTAGAGATGCAATGGGTTCAAGATTCAAGTTGAGTGCTTGGACGACTGTCAGGTAGTAAAATAATTGAAAAAGATGCAGTATAAAACAAAATTAATGTAAGCTAAATAAACCATAACATACTTTATTGCACAAAATAACATAAAAATATAGAAGACATATTAATAAGATCTAGTCAAACTCAGAAGTGAATATCAAAAAAGAAACCCAACTACTAGCCAACTAACATAAAACCAATTCAAAACCAACCCAACCCCTTTATCTACCAATTCTACCCTCAACGATAAGGGTCAAAACTGGACCTATTTTTTCGGGATTCAATAGGGGCGGCCATATGCCTAGGGAAGAAAATTCCAGTACCGATAGATTCACGTTTGGCAGATGGGTTTCCTAGAAAAATAGCTCTCATACCAAAACTAGGTTGAGGGGTTTTTTGTTGTTGAGATTGTTGAAGAGTACGCCAGGAAGAAGGAGATAAACCCAAAGGACGTCCATTATTGTTCCTAGCCCTGTTTTGGACCATTTGTTGCGCTTATTTTTGCTGGTACTGTTGTTGCTTCATCATTTGTTGTTGTTTCAACAGCTGAAACTGTAGAAAAAATTAAAATACAACATTAACCCTCAAATGTATTGGTAAATAGAGGGACAAAGAAAATAAAAGTTATAACAACTTAGTTGTGAAGATTGCAATTGATGGTAAGATTGATACCCAAAGTTGGGGTTAGGGTTGGGACTTTTTGTGGTACATCAATAGGACTTGGTTTTCTAGCTCGTCCTAAAAGACCACTGTTGTGATAAAACCCTACCCCTTCTTCAGCCATTCTCACCCTGGCAACCTCCCTAGCAGTGGCATAAAGAAGATCCCAAGCAGCGTCGTTTCAGGTCATCCCAGGAGGGGGTGAAGAAACCTGGGAAGTACAGTTAGGACTCCCCCCGCTCGAACCCAAAACAATGCACAAAGTTTATTGAGGCGAACCGGACACACCCATGCCTAAAAAATGTACACAATTAGTTTATATAAATAAAATTAGATGTATAAAAATTAGGTACCTGAAAATATTAAATAATAAAATTACCTTGGAGGTGAAAATATTAAGGACGACTATTAATTAATTTAGAATGGGAAGGGAGGCTCGGATAACACATGCAAATAATTAAAATCGCAGACAAGATGAGGCCTAAGGTGAAGCATAAGGTGTTAGTGGTGAAGCATGAGGCGAGACAAGAATTTATTCCAAAGAGAATTGCATAAAGAGAAGAGCAGGTGAAGAATGTAGAAAATCTAGTGCCAGATATTGATAAAGAGGGTTGTATAAAAGAAGATGAAAGGCCAATTCAAGAAAATCAAATCCAACTATTTAAACAACCATTAGTTAAGGAGAATCAACCTGGTATCGAGGAGCTAGATGAGGAAACTGAGACGGATATTGAAAAGGGGGATGGGGAAATATCAGGTCATAATATCAAACTTAAAATTCATCCAAGAATTATCTCAACAAATGGCCAAGCTGGTGAACAGACAGCTCAAACTCCTAAAGGACCTACTATGCCAGACTACGAGAAGAACCCTACTGCTAAAAGTATGTATATTACTGATGGTGAGAAAGATCGCACACAGTCAGCCCCCTTAATTGAAGAGCTGAAGAATTTCAGCAAGTACCTGAATAAGAAGATTCAAGATAACAAGAAGGAAGAAGTTAAAAGCTGTACAGAGGTGCATGTTAGAGAGAAGACTCAAGGAAAAAACCCAACTTTTATAGATCCTATGTTGAAAAGAGTCACAAGATCAAAGGATAAAGGTAATGGTAACTTCCATTTGCAAATTTCTCAATGTTAACCCTGATTGTTTGGAACATAAGAGGGGCTGCTAAAAAGTCAACCAATAGAAGATTAAAGAAGTTTTTAAAATTGCATAAAATCCCTATTATTGCCTTGCTGGAGCCTAAAGTTGACTTTCACAAAATCAGTAGATTCAAATCTAAATGGGGATTGGATGATTGTTGCTAAAATGTTAATGGTAAGATATGGATATTTTGGAGATTTGAGATGAATGTTAGTACATTTCTAACTCTGAACATCAAATAACCATCAGTATGGACCATCAACAGTACAAGCTGGACTCATGTTTAACAGTAGTGTATGCCAAATGTACTAAGGAGGAAATAATACTTTTATGGGAGGAGATCAAGGGAGTTTTAACTGGCTGCCAGTCTAAACCTCATCTTGTAATGGGGGATTTTAATGTTGTAGCTAGTCAATTAGAGAAAGTAGGAGGAAATGAGGTTGATTATCAAGCAGTGGGTGAATTTGTTCAAATGATAGATGATTGTGGGCTTAGAGACATGGGCTATAAAGGCTCAGAATTCACATGGTGTAATAATCGTGATGAAGAAAGGGTTATTTTGTCTAGACTTGATAGATGCCTTTTTAATATCATTTGGGAAGATCATTTCCCAAATTCTTTTATTCAACACCTGAACAGGTCTTGTTCTGACCATGCCCCTTTGCTCTTGACCGTTAATCCTAGTATGGACTCCAAACCTAAATCGTTTAAGTTTCAGTCAATGTGGATCACACATTAGCAGTTTGAACAGATGGTTAGTGACTCTTGGAAGGTGCCAGTCCAAGCCAATGGGATGTATGTGTTTAGTAAAAAATTAAAGAGGCTAAAGGGGATTTAAGAATTTGGAATAGAGACCAATTCAAAGATATTTTCCAAGGTGTTAAGGACTTGGAAGATGAGATCCTGCATTTGGAGAATTTGTACGATCTGGATAGAAAAGAGGAGAATAGGTCCAATCTTAATTTGGGAAAAGCAAAGTTACTTGAGTCCTTGAAGCTAGAGGAGCTGTATTGGAAACAAAAGTCATCTTCCAGTTGGCTTAAGCTTGGGGATGCTAAGACCAAATTCTTCCATGCTAGTGTTAAAAATAAGCATAGAAGAATGGGATTCAAGACAATTCAAGACTCAAATGGCAATTATGTGGAAGATGAGGACTCAATTTCTAACATTATTCTTGACTATTACAAAAATTTGATGCAGGCAGATCAGATAGTGGATGATTGTTCTATTTATGACTTTATTCCCAAGTTGATTGAGGAGGAAAATAATGAGGTCCTAGAGGCCTATGCTACTGAGAGTGAAGTATATACAGCAATCAATGGACTGAGTTATGAAGTAGCTCCTAGCCCAGATGGTGTACAACAACCATAAAATGGTTCGGTAAGAGGCACGAACCAATGTGACTCGTAGGAACCGCCCGCGTAATCACGGGGCATCCGATTTGAGTGTATGATGTAAATTTGCAAAAAGTTAAGACTTAAGCATAAAAATATTCCATCGAAGGGTGAAAATGTAAAACAACTAGAAAACAGTCATGTAGGAGTCACGAACACCTAGCACGGGAACAACGTAAGTCGTAGGAACCGGTCGCGTAGTCACGGGGCTCTCGGTTTGAGTGTAAGACGTAAATTTGTAAAAAGTTAGATTTAAGCATAAAAACATGCCATTGAAGGGTGAAAACGTAAAACAAACACAAAATGGTCCCTTAAGAGTCACGAACACCTCGCACGGGACCAATGTGACTCGTAGGAATCGACCGCGTAGTCACGGGGATCTCAGTTTGAGTGTACGACGTAAATTTGCAAAAAATAGACTTAAGCATAAAAACATGCCATCGAAGTGTGAAAATGTAAAATAGCCACAAAATGGTCCCGTAAGAGTCACGAACACCTCGCACGGGACCAATGAGACTTATAGGAATCGATCGCGTAGTCACGGTGCTCTCGATTTGAGTTTTCGACGTAAATTTGCTAAAAATTAGACTTAAGCATAAAAATATGCCATCGAAGGGTGAAAACATAAAACAACCACAAAAAGGTCCGGTAAGAGTCATGAACCCCTTGCACGGGACGAATGTGATTCTTAGGAATCGACCGCGTAATCACGGGGCTCCCGGTTTGAGTGTACGACGTAAATTTGTAAAAAATTACACTTAAGCATAAAAACATGCAATCAAAGGGTGGAAACATAAAACAGTCCCGTAAGAATCACGAACACCTCACACGGGACCAATGTGACTCGTCAAAACTGACAGCGTAGTCACGGGGCTCCCGGTTTGAGTGTATGACATAAATTTGCAAAAAAATAAACTTAAGCATAAAAACATGCCATCGACGGGTGAAAATGTAAAATAGCCCCAAAACGGCCCGGTAAGAGTCACGAACCCTCGCACGGGACCAGTGTGATTCGTAGGAATCGATCGCGTAGTCACGGGACTCCCGGTTCGAGTGTATGACGTAAATTTGCAAAAAAATTAGACTTAAGCATAAAAATATGCAATCGAAGGGTGAAAATGTAAAACAAATACAAAAAAGTCCCGTAAGAGTTAGGAGCACCTCGAACGGGACCAATGTGACTCGTTGGAACCGACCGGGTAGTCACGGGACTCCCGGTTTGAGTGTAGGGCGAAAATTTGCAAAAAATTAGACTTAATCATAAAAACATGCCATCGAAGGGTGAAAACATAAAATAACCATAAAACGGTCTCGTAAGAGTCACGAACACCTCGCACGGGACCAATGTGACTCGTTGGAACCGACCGCGTAGTCACGGGGCTCCCAGTTTGAGTGTACGACGTAAATTTGTATAAAATTAGACTTAAGCATTAAAACTCGCCATCGAACAGTGAAAACGTAAAATAACCACAAAACGGTCCGGTAAGAGTCACGAACAGCTCGCATGGGACCAATGTGACTCGTAGGAACTGACCACGTAGTCACATGGCTCCCGGTTTGTGTGTACGACATAAATTTGTAAAAAATTAGACTTGAGCATTAAAATATGCCATCAAAGGGTAAAAACGTAAAATAGCCAAAAAATGGTCCCGTAAGAGTCACGAACACCTCGCACGGTCACGGGGCTCTCGCTTTGAGTGTATGACGTAAATTTGCAAAAAATTAGACTTGAGCATAAAAGCATGCCATCCAAGGGTAAAAACGTAAAAAAGACACATGCCATAAAAATATGCCATTGAAGGGTGAAAACATAAAATAGACAGAAAATGGTCCCGAAAGGGTCACGAACACCTCGCATGTGACCAATCTGACTCGTAAGAACCGACCGCGTAGTCAAGGGACACCCGTTTTGAGTGTATAACGTAAATTTGCAAAAACTTTAGACTTAAGCATAAAACGATGCCATTGAACGGTGAAAATGTAAAACAACAACAAAACGGTCCCTTAAGAGTCACGAACACCTCGCATGGGGCAAATATGACCTGTAGGAACCGATCATGTAGTCACGGGGATCCCGGTTTGAGTGTACGACGTAAATTTACAAACAAAATAGACTTAAGCATAAAAACTTGCCATTGAGGCGCGAAAACATAAAACAACCACAAAGTGGTCCCGTAAGAGTTACGAACACCTCTCACGGGACCAATGTGACTCGTAGGAATCGACCGCGTGGTCACGGGGCTCCCGATTTGAGTGTACGGCGTAAATTTATAAAAAGTTAGACTTAAGCATAAAAACATGCCATCGAAGGGTGAAAATGTAAACAGCTACAAAATGGTCCGGTAAGAGTCACGAAGCCCTTGCACGGGACCAATGTGATTCGTAGGAATCGATCGCGTAGTCATGGGGCTCCCGGTTTGAGTGTAAGACGTAAATTTCCAAAAAATTTAGACTTCAGCATAAAAACATGCAATTTAAGGGAGAAAACGTAAAATAAAAACAAAACAGTCCCGTAAGAGTCACGAACACCTCGCACGGGACCAATGCCACTCGTAGGAACGGATCGCGTAGTCAAGACACTCCCGCTTTGAGCATACGACGTAAATTTGTCAAGCGTCAGACTTAGGCATAAAAACATACTTTTATAGGGTGAAAATGTAAAAAAACCATAAAACGGTTCCGTAAGAGTCACGAACACCTCGCACGAGATCAATGTAACTTGTAAAAAGCGGCGGCGTAGTCACAGCGCTCCCGGTTTGAGTGTACGACATAAGTTTCCAAAAATTAGACTTAAGCGTAAAAACATGACATCGAAGGGTGAAAACATAAAATAGCGACAAAACGGTCATGTAAGAGTCACGAACACCTCGAATGGGACCAATGTGACTTGTAGAAACTGACCGCGTAGTCACTAGGTTCCCGATTTGAGTGTACGACATAAATTTGTGAAAAAATAGACTTAAATATAAAAACCTGCCATCGAAGTGCGAAAATTTAAAACATCCAAAAAATGGTCCCGTAAGAGTTACGAACATCTCACGAGACCAATCTGTCTCGTAGGAACCGGCCGCGTAGTCAAGGGGCTCCCGATTAGAGTGTACGACGTAAATTTGCAAAAAATTGACTTAAGCATAAAAACTTGCCATTAAAGGGCAAAAACATAAAACAGCAAAAAAAGGTCTTATAAGAGTCACGAGCACCTCACATGGGACCAATGTGACTCGTAGGAACCGATCGCATAGTCACGGGGATCTCGGTTTGAGTGTATGATATAAATTTGCAAAAAAAAACTAAGCATAAAAACTTGCCATCGAAGGGTGAAAATGTAAAACATCTACAAAACGGTCCCGTAAGAGTCACGAACATCTCTCACGGGACCAATGTGACTCGTAGGAACCGATCGCATAGTCACAGGTCTCCCAGTTTGTGTGTACGACGTAAATTTATAAAAAGTTAGGCTTAAGCATAAAAACATGCCATCGAATGTACGACGTAAATTTGCAAAAAATTAGACTTAAGCATAAAAACTTGCCATCGAAATGCAAAAATGTAAAATATCCACAAAACGGTCCTGTAAGATTCACGAAAACCTCTCACGAGACCAATGTGACTCGTAGGAACCGACCCCGTAATCACGGGCCTCTTGACCAAGCGTAAATTCTTCTGAATTTAGCCCCTTAAGTTGGTGATTTTTATATCTCGAACAACGTAATTGAACCATTTTTATTCCATATCACTCCATTGACTCTTTTTAACAATTTTCCAAGTTTTTTGTATTTCTGATGGATTTTTCAGAAATGGAGTGCAAGAAAGGAGAAGATGAAAATAAGAATAGTCAAAGGGGAAAAAGCGTAAATTTTTACTCAGAATTCAAATTCGATGCCTAAAGGGAAGTTGAAGAGCATGACTTCACAAGAGCATCGGAAGAAACGACACTCAAATCGGAGCTCGAGATCAAAAGTTATGGCCAGTCAAACCGATGATAGCAGAACCCTCAAATCAAAGCATCGGATGGATGACAAACCGATGATAGAAGAACCGATTCGATGGATATCGGATCGGTCCGATAGAATAAAAAAAGAACCGATCTGGTGGCTAAAAAACGGACCGATCTGAGGTCTATCTGGACCGGTCCGATATTGCGAAATCCTGGCATTTAATGTGAAGATTTTGACGAGCATAGCTGGTGAAAACTTGCGCAACAAGTGATTATGGCTGTCAAACTCGTGTCAAATTTGTGCTATAAAAGCCCATGAACTACCTCATTCTAAAGAGGTCGAATTCTAGGTTAATTTTTGAGAGAGTAATTCAGAAGTTAGAAATTTTTTCACTTTCTTTGGGAGTTTTTCATGAACCCTAGTTTGTAAGGATTTCTGGATTCCAATTCTTTTCTTGCTGCTGAATTCAAGTAAAACAGTTTCACTCTCTTCTTTAATTGTTTGCAAATTATTTCCAATGTTTTATAGATCTATAATTATGTGTATGAATTTGTCTTCGAATCAAATCATGTCTAGCTAAATTCCCAAGGGTTGGGGTACATGAACTCAATCCGAGGCAAATTACTTATATAGAAAATAGAGGGTAAATTAAATTCCGACCGAATCGTGAGTAAAAATTATACAAACATAGTCAATCTATTAATCTCCCTTGCCCTAGGTACTTGAGATGTTTAAGAACGCTTTGCGAGTATAGTTGTCCATTCACCGCTTTATATTTACCTTTGATTTCATATGATGAGGGCTCGATCCTTCATATATGTAATGCTTAGGGTCTATAAAGATTGGATTTAGTCAAGAATTTTAGTTTACAATTCTATTATTCTATACAGTAATTCGTTAAGGATTGAGGGATTGTACCCTACCCTATTTTCTCTCATTTGTCAAATCTAATTTCTTCACAATTTTTAGTTGTTTTTCTTGAGTAAATTTTTTATTTCACTAGAAATTTCCCAATCATTAATCATCTTTTCATATTTATTTTAAGGAATCATTTCAAGATTTAATAACTTTCCCTATTAATAGTGCCTATTTTTATCCTTGTGGATACAATCCCGACTTACCGAGTTTATTACTTGAACGATAGGCTTGCACTTGAGCCTAGAGAAAACGCACTTTTGAGACAAATTCTTAGTCGCGTCAAGTTTTGGGCGCCGTTGCCGGGGATTATCAATTGGTATAAATTAGGAAAGTTATTTTAATCTACAAGTGATTTAAAAAAAAAAATATTCTTTTTTACATCTCATCTCTTATGTGCTTATATGCAGAATTCATCTTCCACCCAAGTTCACAAAAATCCTATTGCCGAAGAAAATTCTGAAAATTCTCATACCACTGAGTCTCCTCATTTTTGGGTTCCACCTCCTTCGCCTAATAATTCAATTACATGTCGTTCATTGAGTCAAACACTGAGTGAGAATTCTGAATCTTTCGATAGCAATATGTCGGAGCACGGTAGTGTTGGTGTTGGTGCTGGAGAGGATGAGATACCATACCTTCCCACGAAAGATTTGTTATTTCCAGAGAGAACTGTTACCCCTGGTTGCATTTTACTCCCGTATAATGCCGGTCAGTTCCATTTTCGAAATGGTATGATTCAAATTCTTCCCACATTTCATGGGATGGATTCGAAAAAACCATATCTCCATCTTAGAGAGTTCGAGGAAGCATGCGAGACGTTTGGTGACCAAGCTTGTCCACAAGATGTTATCCGGTTGAAGCTTTTCCCTTTTTCCTTAAATGATAAAGCTAAAACTTGGTTATGGTCCCTACCCCCAAATTCTATGTTATCTTGGAGAGATATGCAAACCAAGTTTCTCTCCAAATTATTTCCACAACATAAAACCAATTCAGTTAAAGCCCAAATTCAAGATTTTCGACAAAATGAGAATGAGGCTTTTGATAAATATTGGGAGAGATTTCAGGAGTTAGTTAGTGCTTGCCCACATCATGGATTTGAAAAGTATCATCTGATTTCATTTTTTCATCAAGGCCTTACTTTAGCATCCAAACAACTCGTTCAAACTATGTGTGAAAGACCTTTTTGGGAGTTAGATTCAAGCGATGCTGAGGCTCATATGAAATATGTAGCAGAGACTACACAAGCATGGGATATTTCTGATCCTAATAGTCAAAATCAAAATCGACAAGTGCCTAATTTGCCTGCTGTGTACGATATTTATCACTTGGACAAGGACACTTTGTTGGATCGAAAATTTGACCAATTAGAGAAGAATTTCAGAGATATGCTTGAAGTGCGATTGAGAGAAGTAGCTGGACCCGTGCAAGTCGGGAAGGAGAAAGTGTGTGCCATTTGTGCTGCGGGTCATTCTACCAAAGGATGTCCTACCATCCCTGCATACAAGGCAATGTACACTAAACAAGTTGAGGCAATAGGAGGGTTTCGCGGAAGTTATAACGCACAGCAAGGGAATGCATACAATCAAACGCGGAGGAATAATCCTGGATTCAATTATGGACAACCCCAAGGTGGGATGGTTCCTAACCCACATATGACTCTACCACCACCTCCTCCAGTTTAGCAAATGGCTCCTCCAATGCCAAATCCTATGCAGGTACCACCTCCTGGTCCGTATGTCGCTCCACCTAGGCGATCTCTTGAAGATAACCTGAATCAATTCATCCAATCTCAAAAAGAGAGCAATGCTAAATATGATCGAATGTTCACTAAAATTCATACTAGCATCTCTAGGTTGCAATCAGCTGTGAATACTCAGGAGAAGGGTAAATTCCCAGCCCAAGGACAAAGACCTCCTCTTTAAGGACAACCCACGGTTAGCTCCACATCATCGTATTTGCAAGAACATTATCAAGCTGTTGCTACTCTTCGTAGTGGCCGCGTAATTGATCTACCACCAAAACTTCCAAAGGAGAAATATAAGGGAGTTGAACCTGAAATTCCCAAGGAATCTAAAACTTCTGAGTCTGCAGAGATTCCGTTAGAAACAGAATACAAAGATTAGGGATTTGAAACTAAAACTGAAGTCAAACTACCCACTGCTGCTCCATTTCCTCAGCTCTTAGTACCACCCAAAAAAGGGGTTTCGCGTACAGAAGTGTTGGATGTGTTGAAGCAAGTAAAATTGAACTTGCCATTTCTTGATGCTATTCAACAAATTCCAGCATATGCTAAGGTCATCAAGGATCTTTTGACTGTCAAACGATGGCTTAAGGTGAAGAAGAATGTTTTCTTGGAACAAAATGTGAGCTCGGTCCTTCTCAATGATCTTCCACCGAAATTCAAGGATCCAGGTGCACCTACAATTTCGTGCGTCATAGGAGAAAAAAGAGTGGAAAAAGCATTTCTTGACTGAGGTGCGAGTGTAAACATCCTTCCATACTCCATCTATAAGAAGCTTGATTTAGGTGATTTAAAACCTACCCGAATCACTCTACAGTTAGCTGATTGAACAGTGAAGGTGCCTCGTGGGGTTGTAGAGGACGTGATAGTTCAAGTGGACACGTTCTACTTTCCTGTTGATTTTGTAATTTGTGACACTGAGCCTGCTCCCCATGCGAGAAATCTTGTTCCAATAATATTGTGCCATCCATTTTTATCTACTGCTAATGGTTTAATCAATACACGGAATGGCCAAATGCAACTCACTTTTGGAAACATGACTCTCGAGACCAATATTTTCAATGTCGCTAACCAAATGGGTGATGAGGATGAAATTCTTGAGGTTGAAGTTATTGAAGAAGTGGTGGATGAGCACATCGAGAAAATTATAGGAGGAGATGCATTGGAAGTGTGTTTAGTGCAAAGTGATGTGGAAAAGACTCCTTATACTCAGTTTAAGCGAGATGTAGAAGAGTTGGAAACTTGGTTACAAGAGGAAGAGAGTTTGGAGAGTTTAAGAGATGTTGATTGGATTTCTAGGTTTGAAGAATTACATCCGAGGGAGACAACCATGATTCCCTCTGAAAATAGATTTCCTAGTCTTGAGTTGAAGAAACTACCCTCACATGTCAAATATGCTTTTCTAGGAGAGAATGATACATTTCCTGTTGTTGTTTCTTCTCGTTTAGAAAAAGAGCAGGAGGGTATGTTATTGAATGTGTTACGGAAGCATAGAAATACTTTTGGTTGGACTATAGCAGATTTGAAAGGTATAAGTCCATTGATTTGTACCCATAAAATCCATCTTGAGGAAGAAGTGAAGCCCTCGCGTGAGATGCAACGACGATTAAACCCAACCATGAAAGATGTAGTTAGAGCGAAAATTATCAAATTGCTAGATGCTGGGATTATCTATCCCATTTCTGATAGTAAATGGGTGAGCCCAATTCAGGTCGTTCCAAAAAAGTCGGGCATGACCGTGGTTGAAAATGCTGAGGGAGAATTAATACCTCAACGCACCACCACCGGGTGGCGTGTTTGCATTGACTACCGAAAGCTCAATACCGGAACTCGAAAAGACCATTTCCCCTTACTGTTTATCGATCAAGTGATTGAAAGAGTGGCAGACCATCCTTACTACTGTTTCCTAGATGGGTATTCTGGTTATAATCAGATTGAAGTGGATGTACTCGATCAAGAAAAGATGACTTTTACATGTCCGTTTGGTACGTTTGCCTATAAACGTATGCTATTTGGGTTATGTAATGCGCCAGCAACTTTTCAAAGGTTCATGCTAAGTCTCTTTAGCGACATGATTGAAAAAGGTCTTGAGGTGTTCATGGACGATTTCAGCGTTTTCGGTCCATCTTTTGACCAATGTTTAGCTAATCTTGAAAGAGTTCTATTCCGATGTGTGGAAAAAGACTTAGTCCTTAATTGGGAAAAATGCCATTTTATGGTTACCGAGGGCGTAGTTTTAGGTCACAAAGTCTCATCTAGGGGGATTGAAGTTGATCGAGTAAAAATTGAAGTAATAGCTGAGTTACCCTCGCCAAAAGCACTTAAATATGTGAGGTCCTTTCTAGGACATGCTGGATTTTATAGGAGATTTATCAAAGACTTTAGCACCATCGCTAGACCTTTGAGTAATCTTCTCATGAAAGACACTCCAATTGAATGGAATAAAGCATATCAAGAAGCTTTTGATAAACTTAAAAGCATTCTTATTTCCGCTCCTATCATGCAAGCTCCGGATTGGTCACTCCCATTTGAGTTTATGTGTGATGCAAGTGATTACGCGATTGGGGTCATTCTTGGACAGAGAAAAGACAAGAAAGATCATGTTATTTACTATGCTAGCAGAACATTATCTGGTCCTCATCTTAACTACTCTACTACAGAGAAAGAGTTACTAGCAGTCGTTTTTGCCCTCGACAAATTCCGTTCTTACATTGTTGGGTCGCCTATCATTTGCTTCACTGATCACTCGGCCCTCAAATACCTCTTGAGCAAGAAAGATGCCAAACCCCATCTAATTAGGTGGATCCTACTCTTACAGGAATTTAATCTCTCGATTCAATATAAGAAAGGAGTAGAAAACATCGTTGCTGACCATTTGTCACGCCTCTCGTCCGATGTACCTCTTGATCCCATTCCCATAAACGAGAATTTTTCGAATGAAAATCTATTTGCTACTTCTTCTCTCCCCTGGTTTATGGATATAGTCAATTACCTTGTCACTGGAGTTGTTCCCTCTAACTGGGATCCACAAGAGAGAAGGAAGTTAATTACATGGTCACACATGTTCTTTTATGATGATCCATATTTGTTTAAGTATTGTGCTGAGCAAATCATCTGGAGATGTGTACCTGATGAAGAAATCCAAGGGGTAATTCGATTATGTCATTCGGAAGCATGTGGAGGTCATTTTTCCAAAAATAAAACTGCTGCGAAAATCCTTCAAAGTGGTCTCTACTGGCCCACAATCTTTCGGGATGTGAATACTTTTTGTAAATCATGCGATAGATGCCAAATAATAGGAGCTATTACTCGCCGAGACATGATGCCATTAACCCTAATTCTAGTCTTGGAGTTTTTTGATTGCTGGGGTATTGACTTCATGGGGCCCTTTCCACCTTCTTTTGGTTTTCTATACATCCTCGTCGCTGTAGACTACGTCTCAAAATGGGTAGAGGCGATAGCTACAAGGACGAATGACAATAAGGTGGTGATAAAATTCGTTCAAGAAAACATACTTTCTCGTTTTGGAATGCCTAAGGCCATAATCAGTGATAATGGAACCCATTTTTGCAATAGGCCTATGGAGAAGCTAATGCGAAAGTATGGAGTTGTCCATAAATTTGGAACAACTTATCACCCTCAATCGAATCGCCAAGCCGAGCTCGCCAATCGGGAAATCAAAAATATCTTGGAAAAGACAGTTGAACCTAATAGGAAAGACTGGTCTCTCAGATTGAATGATGCGCTCTGGGCGTATAGAACCGCATATAAGAATCCCCTTGGGATGTCCCCCTTTCAATTTGTGTATGTTAAGCCTTGTCATCTTTCGGTTGAAATCGAACACAAAGCGTATTGGGCTATAAAAAGGGTGAACTTCAATATGGATAAAGCCGGTGAAACACGTAAGCTTCAGTTGAATGAGTTGGAAGAAATATGCAATGATGCGTATGAAAGTGCTGAAATATCCAAGGAACGAATGAAACAAGCTCATGACAGAATAATTCGTAGGAAAGAGTTTCATTCGGGACAAAAAGTCCTTCTTTACAACTCGAGGTTGCACTTGTTTCCCGGAAAATTACGGTCAAGATGGACAGGTCCATTCATTGTGAAAGAGGTATTTACCCATGGAGTTGTTGAACTCAAAGATGAGAAAGGGGGGAACACATTTAAGTTTAATGGGCATCGTCTCAAGACGTATTTGGAAGCTATTATCAAGGAAGCCGACAGAATCTGGTTATCAGACCGCATTTATGGGGATTGACTGAAAAAGGAAGTTGAGGTCGTCGCACCCCCGACGTGTATGGGGTGATGGTTGTACATAAGAGTCTTAGGAGTTAGGAGTCATAAGTTTGTGTCAGTCCTGGAGTTGGGAATTCGACGTGTAGAGGGGAGTTAAGGTTTCAATGAGCATTGCGGGAATTTTGAAGTGCGAGCTATTGTAAAGGAATCATGGGAATGAAAAAAAAGTAGCATAAACAATGAGAGGAATAGAGAGGGGGAAATTCTGAAAATTCAGCAGACTGGATCAGTCCAGTCCTGAATTAAAAGAACCGATCCGGTTAAGGAAGATCGGTCCGGTCATCTGCAGAATTTAACTTCCCGAGGTTCACACCACTTCAATCCAAACCAAATTCATTCCCCCAATCCCTTCTTTTCCCCAAAAAAATTCGTCCCCCCTTATTCCCCCCATTCATTCCCTCCTATTTCCTAATCCATCCTATAAATACCCCCATTCCACACCCCATTTTCTTCACACCTCCATATCTTCTCTCTTCTCTCTCACTTGCTGTCTACTTCCTCCATATCTATGGCTGCTCCCCAGAAATATATCTCCATTGAAGTCCTGCCCGACGATAATGGTGAATACCGTTATCGTCGAGAAGCCAATTGGTGCCGACGGTTTTTTAGTCCGACAAGAAAAATTCACATTGAGCGTCAAGTGTTGTGGGATCAATTTTCCAATTCTGTCACAGCCATGTTCATGTCAAGAGGCTGGTGCAGATTTTTCAATTAGCCCTATGAAGCTGTTTGGGAGAATGAAGTGCGTCAATTTTACAGTTCGGTTGTCCATGCCACTGAATTTGAATCCCAAGGTTTTGTGGATTCCACACCCATACCATTCTCACTTGAAATTCTGGCCCAAAAACTCGAGTCTTACGGTGTGACCACTCTGGCTCAATTTGATTATCCTAGTCCTTATCCCGTTCTCACCAAAACCATTTTCATCTCAAGAATAGAGTCCGACGCAGTTTGGACTATCGAAACCTTTCCCGTTGGTCGGTTATCCAATAAGGCACGGTTCACTTTTCACATCGTTTCAGCCAATATTTTGCAAACCTCCAATGATTCAGGAATGTGCCCGCGTCAAGATACGATGATGTATCACTTGTTTGACCATGCCACTGTTAACAGTTTGGCCCGCACATTTTACAATGATATCCTCGTTGTGGCCTACGACAAAAAGGGTCGGGCCCCTCTTCCTTATGGCCGTCTCATTACATCCTTGCTTAAGGATGCCAGGATTGAACCACCACAAGATCTTATCAACTTGCCTAAGCCATTAGGACAAGAATCCCGCACTCGAAGTTAAAGGCAAATTCAGCTAATCCGTGCAAGGCACGACGGAGATTCGAGTGATGAGGAGACGGATGAGGACGAGGCCGTTGCTGATGAGGATGTTGAGTTGGAAGAAGGTGAGGAGGAAGAATATGATGAAACCACTGATCCGGATTATGTTCCGGTTGGTACGGGCTTGACTGAGCACGTCATCTCTCTTGAAACGCGTTTCGACGGGTTCGTGACGTCCTACGAGAGGGACATGAGTTTGGTCCTGCGTATGCAGGCTGACTCATACCATCTTCAGTTGGGTCCTGAGGCCCCCCTTCCTCCCTACTACTACAATCCTTATGATCCTGCTGCTCCTGGACCATCCCGTCCCCCACCCGCCCCTTAGGATGCCCCGCTACCCCTTTAGGTTTTCATAATTATGTTTGTAATATTTGCGTACACAGCTATGTTGTAATATACAGTTTCCTTATGATATTTGCTTGTTTTATTTATTGCACTACTCATGTTGTCTTCTTTATCTCTCTCGTCCATTTGATTGAGGACAATGCAAATCACTAAGTTAGGGGGGATGACAGGTGCGTATTCATAAAACATCGCATATATATATATATAAGCCAAAAATATTTTTCTTCAAAATAAATAAAAATTGGAATTTAAATTTTTCAAAAATGTCATCTTTATTCTATTTAAAGTCTCAAATTGTTAAATCATAATGCACTAAGCAAAAATTGATCGAAGATGGAAATTGTAAGAAAATTGACAACTTAACGAATAAGTGTGGAGATTGATCAAACCCGGTGAGATTTCGAGCCTATCGATCTTTTTGAGTTTTTAAATCAACCCGAGTTTATGATTAACTCAAAGTTCTTTTCAGCATTTTATTAAGTCGTTGATGATCTCAATCCTTTGTTTTGATCGGTTATGAGAAATGTGTGAAATGTTGTCTCGAAATTCGTGCTAAATATATCTCTAAACTTAATTAATCTCGAGATGCATATGGTAATGTGATTAGTAATTTGGACAATGAAGTATGCCCTCTTTTGTTTAACCCAAAAATATCAGCCATAAAAAAGTCGTGAAAAAAAAATTATCCCTTTGCAACCCACTTTGAGCCTAATATAATATTTCCCTTTGTTTGATAACCCGAAAAACCCAAATAGCCCGAAATTGTGAAAATTGAGAAAATTCATCAAGTAAGTCCAAATTGTGCAATGAAAAGGGGCAAGAGAAAAATAGAAAAAAAATGTTAAAAAAAAAATAGTGAGAAAAAAAATGAAAATAGAAAAAGAAAGAGAAAAATGAGCAAATGCTCGAAAAAAGCACTAATGGACGTCATAAGGACATTTTCCAATTCCGAGCATTCCATCCATTCCCATTTTTACCCTTTTACCCCTTACACCTTAAACCTGAAAAGTCCTAACCGAGTCCGAATGGTGAAATTAATTACTGCATGGAGAGCTAAGACACAAAATGATAATATGAGAGATTAAAATGGTGTGATTTAGAGGTGATGTTCCCGTTTCCTAATAACTGTATTCCGATGATGAGATCTTTGCACCATATATTTCCTTATTTTCAATTTTGTATGCATGAATTTGTGTCCATTATATTTACTCTTTATATCATTCATATCGAGAGAAAATAGCCACAATCCGAGTGATTCGTTTGTGAGTGCATCCGTAAGAATTTGAATCAAAACGAATTTTCGGAAAGTAACGTAATGCTCAATCGATGGAAATTTGAGGTTTAACTTTTGGCTTTGCACACACACACTATGGTTTGAGACATTTGAATATGAATTTATTGTGATTATTTTTCTTAAAGTTTAAATTGTACAATTTTTGAAGTATTTTGATATTTATTTGAGTCAATAAAGAATTTTGTGGGTATATTCACTGTAAAACCCTCACGAGACAAAACTCGTCCTACTAGGGTAACCTAGGGGTTTAAAGGCTTGTTGCATACGCTAAATGCAATCGCTTGCCTGCGAAAAAGGTATTCTATCCTAATAAAAGAATTGAGCTTTAAACTAATTTCAGTTACATTGCCCGGGACGTGCAAAGTCCTAAGTTAGGGGGATTTGACCAAGCGTAAATTCTTCTGAATTTAGCCCCTTAAGTTAGTTATTTTAATATCTCGAACAATGTAATTGAACCATTTTTATTCCATATCACTCCATTGACTATTTCTAACAATTTTCCCAAGTTTTTGTGTATTTCTGATGGATTTTTCAGAAATGGAGTGCAAGAAAGGAGAAGATGAAAAGAAGAAAAGTCAAAGGGGAAAAAGCGTAAATTTCTACTGAGAATTCGAATCCGACGCCTAAAGGGAAGTTGAAGATCATGACTTCACAAGAGCATCGAAAGAAATGACACTCAAATCGGAGCTTGAGATCAAAAGTTATGGCCAGTCAAACCGATGATAGCAGAACCCTCAAATCGGAGCATCGGATGGATGACAAACCGATGATAGCAGAACCGATCCGATGGATACCGGACTGGTCCGGTAGAATAAAAAAAGAACCGATTCGGTGGCTAAAAAACGGACCGATCCGAGGGCTATCCGGACCGGTCCGGTCATGCGAAATCCTGGCATTTAATGTGAAGATTTTGACGAGCATAGCTGGTGAAAACTTGCGCAACAAGCGATTATGGCTGTCAAACTCGTGTCAAATTTGTGCTATAAAAGCCCATGCCCTACCTCATTCTAAAGAGGTCGAATTCCAGGTTAATTTTTGAGAGACTAATTCAGAAGTTAGAAAAAATTTCACTTTCTTTAAGAGTTTTTCATGAACCCTAGTTTGTAAGGATTTCTGAATTCCAATTCTTTTCCTGCTGCTGAATTCAAGTAAATGAGTTTCGTTCTCTTGTTTAATTATTTGCAAATTCTTTCCAATGTTTTGTAGATCTATAATTATGTGTATGAATTTGTCTTCTAATCAAATAATGTCTAGCTAAATTTCAAAGGGATGGGGTACATGAACTCAATCAGAGGCAAATTACTTATATAGAAAATAGAGGGTAAATTAAATTTCGACCGAATCGAGAATAAAAATTATACAAACATCGAAAATCTTTTAATATCTCTTGACCTAGGTACTTGAGATGTTTAAGAACACTTTACGAGTATAATTGTCCATTCACCGCTTTATATTTACCTTTGATTTCATATGATGATGGCTCGATCCTTCATATATGTAATTCTTAGGGTCTATAAAGATTAGATTTAGTCAAGAATTTTAATTTACAATTCTATTATTCTCTACAGTAATTCGTTAAGGATTGAGGGATTGTACCCTACCCTATTTTCTCTCATTTGTCAAATCTAATTTCTTCACAATTTTTAGTTGTTTTTCTTGAGTTAAATTTTTATTTCACTAGAAAATTCCCAATCATTAATCATCTTTTCATATTTCTTTTAAGGAATCATTTCAAGATTTAATAACTTTCCCTATTAATAGTGCCAATTTTTTATCCATGTGGATATGATCCCGACTTACTGGGTTTATTACTTGAGCGATAGGCTTGCACTTGAGCCTAGAGAAAATGCACTTTTGAGACAAATTCTTTGTCGCGTCACCTCTCGATTAGAGTGTACAACGTAAATTTGCAAAACAAAGACTTAAGTATAAAAACATGCCATCGAAGGGTGAAAATGTAAAATATCAACAAAATGGTCTCGTAAGATTCACGAACCTGTCGCACGGAACTAATGGGACTTGTAGGAACCGGTTGCGTAGTGACGGTGCTCTCGGTTTGAGTTTTTGACATAAATTTGCTAAAAATTAGACTTAAGCATAAAAACATGCTATTGAAGGGTGAAAATGTAAACATCTACAAAATGGTCCGGTAAGAGTCGCGAAGCCCTTGCACGAGACCAATGTGATTCGTAGGAATCGACCGCGTGGTCACGGGGATCCCGGTTTGAGTGTAAGACGTAAATTTCCAAAAAAAATTAGACTTAAGCATAAAAACATGCAATCTAAGGGATAAAACATAAAATAAAAACAAAACAGTCCCGTAAGAGTCACGAACACCTCGCACGGGACCAATGTGACTCGTAGGAACTGATCGCGTAGTCAAGACACTCCCACTTTGAGCATACGACGTAAATTTGTCAAACGTCAGACTTAGGCATAAAAACATACTTTTAGAGGGTGAAAATGTAAAAAAACCATAGAACGGTCCCGTAAGAGTCACGAACACCTCGCACGGGATCGATGTAACTTGTAAGAACCGGCCGCGTAGTCACGGCGCTCCCGGTTTGAGTGTACGACGTAAGTTTCCAAAAAATTAGACTTAAGCATAAAAACATGACATCAAAGGGTGAAAACATAAAATAGTGACAAAACGGTCCGATAAGAGTCATGAACACCTCGCACGGGACCATTGTGACTTGTAGAAACCGACCGCGTAGTCACTGGGCTCCCGGCTTGAGTGTACGACGTAAATTTGTGCAAAAATAGACTTAAGTATAAAAACCTGGCATCGAAGTGCGAAAATGTAAAACATCCATAAAACGGTCTCGTAAGAGTTACAAACACCTCACGAGGCAAATATGACTCGTAGGAACCGGCCGCATAGTCGCGGGGCTCCCGATTAGAGTGTACGACGTAAATTTGTAAAAAAATAGGCTTAAGCATAAAAACTTGCCATTGAAGGGTGAAAATGTAAAACAGTGACAAAACGGTCCTGTAAGAGTCACGAACACCTTGCATGGGACCAATGTGACTCATAGGAACCGTTCGCATAGTCACGGGGATCCCGGTTTGAGTGTACGATATAAATTTTCAAAAAAAAATAGACTTAAGCATAAAAACTTGCCATCAAAGGGTGAAAACGTAGAACAGCCACAAAACGGTCCCGTAAGAGTCACGAACACCTCTCACGGGACCAATGTGACTCGTAGGAACCGATCGCGTAGTCACGGAGCTCCCGGTTTGAGTGTACGACGTAAATTTGTAAAAAGTTAGGATTAAGCATAAAAACATGCTGTCGAATGTACGACGTAAATTTGCGAAAAATTAGACTTAAGCATAAAAACTTGCCATCGAAATGCAAAAATGTAAAACATCCACAAAACGGTCCTGTAAGTCTCACGAACACATCTCACGGGACCAATGTGACTCATAGGAACTGACCGCGTAATCACGGGCCTCTCGATTAGAGTGTATGACGTAAATTTGCAAAAAAAGGCTTAAGTATAAAAACATACCATCGAAGGGTGAAAACATATAATAGCCACAAAACGGTCCCGTAAGATTCACGAACCCATCGCACGGGACCAATGGGACTTGTAGGAACCGGTCGCGTAGTGATAGTGCTCTCGGTTTGAGTTTTCGACGTAAATTTGCTAAAAAATAGACGTAAACAGCTACAAAATGGCCCGGTAAGAGTCATGAACCCCTCGCACGGGACCAATGTGATTCGTAGGAATCGACCGCGTAGTCACGGGGCTCCCGGTTTCAATGTAAGACGTAAATTTGCAAAAAATTTAGACTTAAGCATAAAAACATGCAATCTAAGGGAGAAAACGTAAAATAAAAACAAAACAGTCTAGTAAGAGTCATGAACACCTCGCACGGGACCAATGTGACTCATCGAAACTGACCGCGTTGTTACGAGGCTCTCGGCTTGAGTGTACGATGTAAATTTGCAAAAATTACACTTAAGCATAAAAACATGACATCGAAGGGTGAAAACATTAAAAAACCACAAAACGGTCCGGTAAGAGTCACGGACCCCTCACACGGGACCAATGTGATTCTTAGGAATCGACTGCGTAGTCACGGGGCTCCCGATTTGAGTGTACGACGTAAATTTGCAAAAAAATTAGACTTAAGCATAAAAACATTCAATCGAAGGGTGAAAACATAAAACAAGTACACAACCACAAAATGGTCCGATAAGAGTCACGAACACCTCGCACGAGACCAATGTGACTTGTAGGAACCGACTGCGTAGTCACGGGGCTCTCGGTTTGAGTGTATGATGTAAATTTGCAAAAAATTAGAATTGAGCATAAAAGCATTCCATCGAAGGGTAAAAGGTAAAGTAGACACAAAACGGTCACGTGAGAGTGACGAACATCTCGTACGGGACCAATGTGACTCGTAGGAACCGATCTCTTAGTCACGGGGCTCCCGGTTTGAGTGTATGACATAAATTTGCAAATAGTTAGACTTAAGCATAAAAACATGCCATCGAAGGGTAAAAATGTAAAACAAATAGAAATAGTCTCGTAAGAGTTACGAACACCTCGTACGGGACCAATGTGACTTGTATGAACCATTCGCGTAGCCACGGGGCTCCCGTTTTGTGCATACGATATAAATTTGCAAAAACTTGGACTTGAGCATAAAAACATGCCATCGAAGGGTGAAACGTAAAACAGCTAGAAAATGGTCCCGTAAGAGTCACGAACACCTCGCATGGGACCAATGTGACTCGTAGGAACCGACCGCGTAGTCACGGGGCTCCCTCTTTGAGTGTACAACATAAATTTGCAAAAACTTTAGACTTAAGCATAAAATAATGCCATTGAAGGGTGAAAATGTAAAACAGTGACAAAACGACCCCGTAAGAGTCACGAACACCTCGCACGGGACCAATATAACTCGTAGGAACTGATCGTGTAGTCAAGGCTCTCCCGCTTTGAGCATACGACGTAAATTTATCAGACGTTAGGCTTAGGCATAAAAACATACTTTTATAGGGTGAAAATGTAAAAACAACCATAAAACGGTCCCATAAGAGTCATGAACACCTCACACGGGATCGATGTAACTTATAGGAATCGACCGCGTAGTCACGACGCTCCCGGTTTGAGTGTACGACGTAAGTTTCTAAAAAAATAGACCTACGTATAAAAACATGCCATCGAAGGGTGAAAACATAAAACAATGACAAAACGGTTCGGTAAGAGTCACGAACACCTCGTACAGGACCAATGTTACTTGTAGAAACCGACCGCATAGTCATGGGGTTGTCGGTTTGAGTGTACGAAGTAAATTTGCAAAAAATTAGTCCTAAGTATAAAAACTTGCCATCGAAGTGCGAAAATGTAAAACATCCACAAAATGGACCCGTAAGAGTCACGAACACCTCTCAGGAGACCAATGTGACTCATCGGAACCGATCGCGTAGGCACGGGGCTCCCGATTAGAGTGTACGATGTAAATTTGCAAATAAATAGACTTAAGTATAAAAACTTGCCATCGAAGGCTAAAATCATAAAATAACAACAAAACGGTCCCGTAAGAGTCACGAACACCTCGCATGGGACCAATGTGACTCGGAGGAACCGATTGCATAATCCCGGGGCTCCCGATTTGAGTGTACGACGTAAATTTGTAAAAAGTTAGACTTAAGCATAAAAACATGCCATCGAAGGGTGAAAATGTAAAACAAATACAAAACGAAACCATAAGAGTCACGAGCACCTTGCACGGGACGATTGCGACTCGTAGGAACCGACCGTGTAGTCACGGGGCTCCCGATTTGTGTGTAAGACGTAATTTTACAAAAAAATCGACTTAAACATAAAAACATGCCATCGAATGGTGAAAACATAAAATTGCCACAAAACGGTTCGGTTTGAGTCACGAACACCTCGCGCGGGACCAATGTGACTTGTAGAAATCAACCGCGTAGTCATGGGGCTCCCGTTTTGAGTGTACGACATAAATTTGCAAAAAATTAGACTTTAGCATAAAAACTTTCCATCGAAATGCAAAAATGTAAAACATCCACAAAACGGTCCCGTAAGAGTTAAGAACATCTCTCACGGGACCAATGTGACTCGTAGGAACCGACCGCATAGTCACGGGGCTCCCGGTTTGGGTGTATGTCGTAAATTGAAAAAAAATAGACTTAAGCATAAAAACAAGCCATCGAAGGGTGAAAACATAAAACAAACACAAAATGGTCCGGTAAGAGTCAAGAAATATGACTTGGACATTGGACTTTTAAGCTTTAAAGCCAGTAGTGAAGTTTTGGAATAGGTATCTTTTAAAAACATTAAAGATCTTTGTATTTATCCAGGACCTTAGCATAGTTCATTTAAATCTCCTGACCTAAAGAAGTCAAATTTGTCTTCTCAGCTATCAAGTCTTTTACTATTTCCCTAGAGAGTTCCACCCCATCTTCTAGTCGAAGGAGTCTACCTTAAAATCTCTGGAACTCAATCTTCTATCCTTAAAGGTCCTCTGCTGTCACCACATACTCAACATGGTCAAGGGCATGTAACTCTTTAAACTTAGCTGAAAACTCCTAAGCAACAACCAGTAAATGGGCACGGTCTTTGAGGGTCTTCTCATTAGAGAGCCTCTCTTATTCCAAAAGGAAAATTGAGCCTTAAAGGTGTCCCTCTCTGTCTCTTAAGAGCCTGTATTCATAGATTCTAACCATTGATAATCCAGTCCAAGTGCTGCCAAGTGAGATCTTAACTACTAGCCATCTCATTTTCCTTTTCCACGATCTATTACCATTAAGATATTCAACCAAGAGATCCTTTATAAAGTGCTGAGCTTATAAGAGAAAAAGATATGTGGATAAGAAACAAGATGAAAGCTAAGTAAGGAGTCGGGAAAATATGCAAGTACCTTTCCCATTAAGTGAACTAGTTCCTCAGAATTGGCAATGGTACCTCTAGCCTTTAAGGTGGACATTGTCAGAGCTATTTTTCTTCCCCAAAATATATAGGTCTTCCACTACCGAGGATAAGAGTCTATGCCCTTTAACCTAATGGGAACCTTAATTTCCCCTTGAAAATTCTCCCCAAATGAGGGGTACCATATTCCCCACAGCTTTATCCTTTAAGAAAAAGGACTGTAAGTCCGTTAGAATAGAAGTATATTCTTGGGTTACCCCAGCAGTCCATCCTACCCCAATTCTATTTGCAATAGGGGTATGGTTTTATCGAGCTCCAGACCTGAGCTTCCAATAAGTCGAGACCCTAGGTTGAATGCCTCCACCAGTATAAACCTGAGTATTAGAATGTCCACTAGGGTACCAAAGCTCAAACGCTTAGTCGTCTTGGTCCTCTTTCTATTGATCATACCCTCAACAAAAATTCTTCCTTTCTCCTGTTCATATACTGAATCAAATAGAGGTCAAATCAATCATTAAAGAAATAATAAAGACTGTAAAAAGAAAAAGTTCTAGGCTACTTAGAAGGAGAACAATCAGAAAGAAGAATGGGCTCATTAGCTAAAGAAGAGGTCCCTGCAATCTTTGAAAGATCAACCCCACCTTTGACCTGGTCATCCTCGTCTTGATAGGACTCAAGAACCCCAGTAAAAAATATAGATACGACCTCCCTCTTATAATAAATCGAATCATAGGGACCATCCTCCAGAGTGGTCCCCAAAAATATTTTAGGATCCTCAGGAACTCCCACATATTTTAGGACCATCCTCGTCTTGGGCTCACATCACAACCCACGATTAAAAGGTTCCTAACAATAACCAAGGCCTCATAGAGGCCGAAGATTAACTTTGGTCCTCAACAATTCTATTGAACTTTGATATAGTGAGCCACTACAAATGGCAGCTAAAAAGTTCAAATTTCAAAGAAAAGTTAATTTTAAGGAATAAAATGAAAATAAATCATCAACCTCTAACAAGTACAACCCATGTGAACCCCCAACTACTCAAGCCTTGAAGGTCTTTTTATCACATCTTTTTTTTTGTAAATAATTTATTGGTTGGGGGACGCTTTCTTTTAATTTCCCTTTTTACCTTCAATAAAGAAGTATTTTTTTTAGTGTAAATGTGTTATTTTTCGATCTTCACTTTGTGCTTGCTTTATTTTTTTTCTTTGCTAAGGAATTTTATTCACTATATATATATAATAAGGAGTATAATGTTTGACACTATTCCATAAGTTGATAACTTAGTTAGGGCTAAAATTGATTTTTAAAAAGTGGGATCCAATGGTTAGAAATTAAGGGTATTTTTGGAAACTCTACTCAATCAGTTCATCCCCCAAACCCTAGCATACTCTACTTATCTCACACATCCTTATCCTCCCTCTTCTCTCTAGATGATAATACCATACGAAGCAACCCCTCCACCCGTTTCCGCCCTCCACATGGCGAGGGGATCTTCTCTTGCATCAAACAGTCATTCTCCGGTTGCGACCAAATCGACGCAGTAAAAATGTATTTAACTTTAAGGTCTGATTTATGGTTATTCCTTAGATTAGGGTTTTGATTTAACAAATTTATTTTGATTTAACATTAGGATTGTGATTTCACATTCAGACATGTTTTCCTCATTTTACTATTCTTTCAATTTAGGTTTTGCAAATCTAAATCAAAGGTCTCAATTTTTAGGTTTTTGTTTTATTCTAAATCAGGTATTAGATCTATTCTTTTATTTCTTATATGTTTAATCTCAGAGTATGTAGATCTTGGATAATGACTTACATAAATTTTCTCTAAATCTGTTTATTTTATCCCGTTTTATTTATTTGTTTACTTGATTGATTCTAATACAATTGCATAATTTCTCTCAGCTTTAGAAACCAAAGAAGAAGCACAAGACCAAACCTGATCAAGACCTAATAGATTATTTTTGGGATCTAATTGTCTTTTGTTTATATTTTCTTTTCCAGATCAAGATCCATTTATATGTTTTAGTTATAAGTCCAATTCTTATAGTTACATGAGTGAAGCTATGTGCTTAATAGTTTTTTCTATTGTATGTTTTTTTGGAGGATAACTTCATGGGATTTTTTGTTGGTTTAGTATGAGTACCTTATAGAGTATTTTAGTTTTTAATATATGCAAGTCTCATGTGCAACAAAAGGAGGTGTGCTGGAAGTAATCGCCAAATCGAAATGATGTTTCCATGTTCACATGTTTTTCTAATTAAGCTTTCTTGATTCTATTTTTGAGTTTGTATATACGATCATGTTTATTATGTTCTTACCAAATAGATTACTCATCTTTTTCACTAGATAGAAATATTATTTTGGATGTAACTTTATTGAGGATTTCAACAACGGTTAAGCTTCAACATTGCGCAGTTTGGGGACTTGCAAATGTTCATCTTAAATTTATTATTTCCTTGAAATGCAGTACTATTTCTTGATTAAGGTATAATGTTCAGTGTACTTGGGGTTTACGTTATTCAATTCTCTTATTTGTTTTGGTACTTACCTTTTCCAATTATTAATTTTTCGTATTGTTTCTAATTTGATGTTGACTGAAGATAAAAAATACGTGCATATTGTCATTTAGGTAGTTCAATATTTTGTGAGCTTTATCCAACACAAAAAAATGAACTATGCATCCACGGCCCTTGCTCGGACTCCTCCGCCTTAACTTCTAACACCCATAAGGTAGTATTGTTTATCATGATATGAATGGTACTACATTGTTTTGTTTTTATTAATATAATTCTATTTAGTTAATAATGGTTTTAATTTATGATTCATCTTTCAATTACTTCCTCGAGTTTTCTTTCTAGAGGTCAATAAATGGAAAATATTGTTTTTGGTTCAGCCCCTATGTTGAAAACTTTAGCATCACCTTAGCATTTATTTTAACCTTTTTCACATGAAATTGAAATGATTTGTAATATATAACTATGAAAATAGTGGGAATGTATGGTATGTCCATGGGAGGTGGTTATGGTGGTTAACATATGTTTAGTGTGATAGTTCAAAGAGGGAATACGTGATTTGAAATGTTTATTCATTATTATGTAAAATGAGCAAATTTATTTTCTATTTGTCACCATAGGTTTTTTGGGTTTCCGCGTTTTTTGTAAAAAAAATTCACCACATCATTTATTAAACGATGATCGTATCAATATATTTGGTTGCTAAATAATTTCTTCGTCATGTTCATTAAAGTATTCCATCACGTGTAATCCAAAAGAAAGAGTAATATTGTAAACGCACTCTTTGATTTTTTTGGGTGTGTTTTGTGTTTCTTTGTTATCCACCACATTAATTATAATAAGCTCAATTTCTACAATAATTCAGAAAGCAAAACCTATGTCCGTTCATTCAATTTTGTCCATATGGTTTAGACTTCTTTTAGTTTTAAATAATATGGTGTAGTGTATGTAATTGCTTTTGTAGTGTGTGCGTGCAATGCATCCTTCGCTTAGAGTTTTTTTGTTCAAAATAGTTTTTTTGTATCAAAATATTAGATTTGATATATAACAACTGATATAGGCCTTTATACTATGAACAATAAATGTTGGATGAAATGTTTGAATTGTCGTATCGGATTTACTATATTAATATTGTATTATCAAAATGTTAGTACAGAATGTTAGTACTCAAAAGTGATTATGCATTATGTTCTTATATTTTGAATTTAATTAGTTTTAGATAATAGCATATCTCACAATAGTGAGATAATTTCTTATATTGAAGATCCAATTCGTTATCTT
Organism: Sambucus nigra; assembly: GCA_949130495.1. NCBI lineage: Eukaryota > Viridiplantae > Streptophyta > Magnoliopsida > Dipsacales > Adoxaceae > Sambucus > Sambucus nigra. The sequence goes on from OX422221.1 coordinate 1,196,731, forward strand.
CAATATACACATTGTGAGACAATAGTCTATCTCACAATGCTGTTAGATTGTTATAATTTGTCCCTATTTTGATATACACCTTGCTGTCAAATTGGTAGACATGTTAAAATTGTACACCAATCATACTAATTATTTATTGATACAACTAAGAAAGGAGAAGATCTATTGATTCCAATTTCGAGATGTTTAACTCATACACTACACTGATTTTGATTTCTTCTTATGTATTTGTTATTTGAAAATTTTAATATCGTTTTAAGTTCTATGCTTGCACAATTTTTATAAATAGACGCTTGATGGAGCACGTACCTGGTTCTTCAATATAACAATTATTTGATACATATTTGTTTCAAGGGCATAGCTCTATTTTTTATCAATCTAATCTATTTTTGATACAATTTGAAAAAATTTTCTTTGTAGAAATATAGAGTCATATAACATATTGAAAAGGCAAATGTTGTGTAGAAAGTATTTGTAAGCAGTATATTTGCTTATTTAAAGCAACAATGTGCTACAAGAGAAATTGAGGGTGCATTTCTAGTATGGTCTGCAGAAGAGGGTTTGAGCAAGAAAAATAGTGCCTTTCAAAGATATTTAAAGAGAAGGTCCAAATCTTAGAAGATTTGGAGCAAACTTTTACAAATGCTGAGTATCTGAAAACTATTGAGATTGAAGAGAAGAACACGACAATTGTTGAATTAGAGATGGAAGTCAAGGCTTCATGTCAAAAACTGGAATATCTAGATGAAGCCAAAACTGGTGTAAACAATAGCAAAACTTTTGCCAAATCTCTGCTCCAAGAAAGCCATTTTCCAAAATTTATGCTACGATTTAAAACCCCACACAGAATCTTCAAATCCAAAAAAAAATTAATTCACTCTTTATTACCCAATTGCAAACAACCAAACAAATTTCATTTGGGAAACCGTGCTGAATAAAGATCCAACACAAAATATCCCACCGCAATAACCGGGTCATTAAAAAGCCCATCGTGTAAACAATGTACCTCCTTGGAAGAAGCTTTTCCTTTTCTATACTCAATTAGAACACAACCAGGCTTTAAAGCATCCCCTTTATTCGAAACGTTATCTTCACCTTTCTTAAGAGTAGCTTCTAACTCTTTTTTCACCCTTAAATTTTTCTCAGAAGAAACCATATCTAATTTTTCGTTATCTTCCTCTGATTTCAACTCTTCCTTAACTGATGCATTGCCTTCCATCTCAAGATCGCCAATTTGTGTAGCATCAACTATTTTTGGTCATGAGTCTCTGATTGCTCCATCAAAGTGTTGAGCTTCTCACAAAAAGAGTCTTAGCATGGTTTGGGATTCCATAGGAAGGCGAGTTTCCAATGTTTCCATCGATGACATAGTATCTGGAATAACTTGAACCATAATTAGCCCTTGTACCCACCCCCAACATCAAACCATTCAGACCTGAACATGCCTTGGGAGTAACTGATTGTTCAACATACTCAACAAAAGAACATGGTTCATTAAGATCTGCATTAATATCAAAGCGGTAAGCCTTCAAACGACCAAATTTACTAACAATCTCCTTAAGCAATTCTGATGAAATAACCTTCAAAATCACTCTCTCAATTTAGATATTTTTTTGAGTTGTCGGTTATTTCACTCCCAAAGTTCATTGCATGTAATGGATGGTCAACAATAATAAGGCATACCGTATAACGTTTATCTAAGTTTGAAAATCCAATGGATGTATGGATTTGAAAATTTACTTTTCCCTACAAATGTATGGACATTTATCTAAATTTACTTTACCCTACAAATGTATGAAAATCCAAATGGATGTATGGATGTGAAAATTTATGTTTTCTTTTTGGTGGTGATTTATTTTTATCTTAGCGTTGTTGATCTTTGATATTTCTATGCATTTTGAATACGAATTTGAATCTCATTTCTAATTATTGACATCCTTCTACAGGTGTGAAAACCACCGATGACATAAATTTTATTATGAGTTGTATGAGAACCATTGATGTTTGGGAACCTATGTTTCCTAGTTAATGTATAAAGGCCTTTTGATTGCTGCATAATGAAGAATCATTCGACTTACGTGAAAATAAATACTTCTTGCTATAGGTTTGAGGCTGATATGCTTGCATTCTCTGGATGCTATTAAGGAGGGGGGAGAGAAGGAAATAAAATAACTAAACACAGAATGAAAGAGCTGGAAAACTTAGAATGTAAGGATTATCCTATTTTAATAGTTATTTTACCATTTAAACAAGGTATGAATCATTTCATAAATTCTTATTTTGGAATGGTATGCAGACGAAGAACCCTAATAAGGAACGAAGGCAATGAATATGCCCGTTAACACCTGAGGAAGTGGGTCTCATGTTAAGAGCATTGGGTTTTGGTAATCATGTTTACGTTTATGTGGAATCTGGTGAAGTATATGGAGGTTAATGGACATTAGAACCCTTGAATCTCTCTTCCCAAATTTCTATTCAAAAGAGACTCTTGCCAGCAAGGAAGAGTTGGCACCATTTTCAGTATTTTCTTCTCACATGGCAGCGCTAGATTTCATTGTTTGTGATGAGAGCAATGTTTCTGTCACCAACAATAATGGTAACATGGCTCGGATGTTGGACGAAAGAAGGTATGTTACTGTTTATGTTCAGAAGTATTTGGACTTTGGAAAAAATACGGAGGTTATAGTTAAAATATAATAATTTTCTCTGTACAAAACGTTTGTACTTCTACTTACTTAATTTTTGACTAATTTTTATATATACTTTATATGTAGTAACAAGTGGAAAATATTTGCACAAGTTGAGCTGCATCTTCTAACCAAATTTTGATAATGTACCAGTCTGTGTCCTGTCATCCTTGGATTAAAGATTATATATTCAATCAGTTTCAGATACAAATACTCCTCATGTTTCTCAAAAATCATCCTGGGCAGGAAAGAGAACTTCTTTACCTCAAACTTAGGTGAATCTGAATTACTATCAGTTATCAGGCCGTTGATCTGACTATGGGGCTCACCTGTGGAATCCCTCACTCGAACATAAGTAGTGAAACAATAACGAATGTTATTTTCCACCACAGCGAATGATGAGTACCACGACTGAGATGCAGAGGAATTAATAGCAGGGATGGAAGGTATATGTAACATTGAAGTGATTTAAATTCCTTAATTTTTCATATAATAGTCTACATTGTTAGATTTGGTTAAGTGACGGACTGCGACCTAAGACAAAAAGACTTGGACTTCACTAACATATGCAAGTTCAATCATAGGCGTTTTGTGTGAAGAGGGCAGTGTTATTAAGAATGAATGTAGGGTAGTTGGAATAGGGCGGTGCTATTAATTACAAGGGTTTCCTATTTCATAGTTTTTATGTTATTAAGAATGAATGTTGGTTAGTTGGAATTTTCTTTTTGTTGGTATTGTGGTTTCTTTTGTATTTGAATAGTTGGAATATCCTTAGTTTTCTTTTGTTATCAGATGCCTATGTTTTTCGCAGGGGCTGATTAGGAAGGTGTGTGAGTGAGATGAAGAAAACTAATAGTCTTAATAATTTGTTCTTTATAACAATTGAGTACTTATCTTTTCAGTAGCCATATCTATTAATATTTTTCTTCACTTTATTTACTTTTTTCTCTCAGTGTTCTTTGTTTGCATTGTAACATTTTTAGGCTCATTGATCCATTGGGAACTCAACTTTGTGGATTCGTAAATAATATTTTATGACTTAATTTTGTTTTTATTTTATTTTAAGCACAACAACTGAGAATGAAAGGAAGGATGATCAAATTCAATTGTCCAAAACTATGTCAGATGGTTTAGGTGATCATGATGTTAATTATTTACATGAGTTTCTTCCATCTGATATGGATTTTGTAGATTTTGCAGCTGATGTGGAGACCTTACTACCTTACTTGGTAAGGGTCTTGATGAAGAACCATTTGATATGGTGGGTTTGGGTCAAATAGATTCTAGAAATAATGACTTATTTATGGAATGGTCTATAATGAAGGTTGAACAACAAGAAGAGGAAAATCGACTTCGTATAGAAATGGACATGTCACGAGATCCATTTAACTAAACTTTGGTTATAATTTTGGCCCAAATTACGAGGAAGATTATAAAGTCGAGGTCAGTCATAAAATTGTGAAGGAGAGTAAAAAATATGAAGTGGGATATTTGAAAAAGAATAAGAAGGTATTATTGGAGCTTGATTATGAGGGATTCATTGCAGAATGGGCTGATCAAAGGTCTCCACGGAGTTTGACCCCAATGATTATTGACCGAATAACATGGTACGTTACGACTAATATGTATATAGTACCATAAACATTTCATCCTTTGATTATTATTGATACGAATATTTTGTATGTGTGTTTTGAAGGGTGGATGTGGAATAATACAATATTCATATGGAGATGTGGGAATGTTGAGAGACACACTGCAACGGTGGATGGAGGGAGAGAAGCGAGGGTCAATGTTGAGTTCCTAATGGATCAACCTCATTATGACAAATTATAGTGCACTTTTAAGCTCTACACAAGGGAGGTATACATGCTTACGGCAAGAGTGAGCTTACAAGACCTTTAGCAACTACAGATTTTTGTTTTTTCGCCTCTGTATTGTTGGCCCTACCCATCATCATTATGTTTATATTTATTTTGTCCATCTTCTGTAAAAGGTGAAGAAACGCCTTCAACATGGGCATGCTAACCACGGATGTCTAAGAACTAAAGGGGACATTCAGACAGGTAGTACAATTATGTTTCTATTTTTTTCATGCAAATAGGTATGCTTATAGTTTTATAAGGGATCGTTTATGCTATTGTGAGACTTCACAGACCTGAATCGAATTTGATTGATGTATGGATATATATTAAGTTAATTTTTATCCTTTCCCATTACTGTATTGATATATATTATGTTAATTTTTATCTTTTATTACTGTATCGATGATATAAAAAACTAAATAAAAACTAATGTATGTCAGTTAGATGTCTTGATTGCGCTTTGGCACATTCTTTAAACTTCTGTTACTTTTCTTACACATTCTTCGAACTTCTATTACTTTTCTTACTGACAAAGGCGTAGTCTTCATTTTTATTCGTTTGTTGTTGTAACAACCCGTCCTTTTGGAGATAATGAAAATTCCATAATTGGGTGTAAATTGGAATTTGGAGATTTTCTCGAAATAGTGATTTTTGGGATTTTCGAGGATTTGATGATTTTCGATGGATGTTGTAATTTATTTTGGGATTAAATATGTCGAAGTATTTTAATTATATGTCACCACGGAGTAAAGCGACAAAAGAGGTAAGATTTTTATTAGAAAACCCGCGTTAAGTTATATTGGGTTAGAATAGTGATTTGCGATCAAGTACCTCGGATGGAAATTTCGACTGCGCCGTGAGTCTCGGAATGTCCGAGATAGTCAGGAAAGAGTGTCTGATTGTCGAAATTGAGTTTCGGGGAATTCTGGAGTTAAAAGGGTTCGTAATTGAGTAAACGAGTCATTTTTGGGTTTTAAAGGTTAAAACCCTTTTTGTTCCTATAAAAAGAGGGAGAGGGGAAGGAAAAGAGAAAGAAAGAAAGAAAGAAAAGAGAGAGAAGAGAGACAAGAGGACAGAAAAGAGGAGAAAAGGGGAGGTTCCGGCCAAACTCCGCGGGATTCGGCTCGAGGTCGTCGGATTATATCCATGAGGAAAGTGTTTACCTGCTTTGTTTACTTTTGAGCATAAATCTCATATCGTAGTTTGGTATAAACAAATCCTAAAGATTTTGGGTTGGGTATTCGTGTATAAAAAGGGTTTTCGGGAGATAAAACAAATAAACCCCAATAATAATTCAATTTGAGGAACTTAGGTTTTAACCTAAATTAATTGGTGATTTCGGGTTCTAGGATGTTTAGAACCCGTATTATATGTGTACTTGTTGTTGGTTGGAGTTGTAGGCCGTTGGGTGAGGAGATGTAAGCTTGGGGGAAGCTTCCATGGCCGAAACAACTTCTCGGAGAAGAAGCTTCCCGCCATGATTGATCAATCGATCATGGGGGTTCGATCGATCGAAGCCATCGATCGATCGATGGCCAAGGGTCGATTGATCGACCCCTGCTGACAGACTGGCAATTTTTCTAGGATTAATTGGATGGGATAGATTCCAATTCATATTGCTTTAAGGTTAATTATGTGATAACATAAGGGACCTTTTAGGACTATATGGTCCTCTAATTAAGGAAATCTAGGAGGGTTGAACGAGGGTTTTAAAGGTATAAACCTTAAACTATATTTTTGAGGAAAATAGAATAATTGTAGAATTTGCTGGTTTAGGGTTCCTAAATTATGGTGGGGACCTTTAAGTGATTATATGGACAAGATGTAGTCCTAGGGTTCATGGAAATGAAATCCATAGCCCATTAAATTTAAAGTTGTTCGGGAAAGACAAATTTCTATGATATTTTTAGTGGGCATTTAGGCCTATGTAATTATGCGTATAAGAAGCATAATTATAATTGATTGTGGAGGTTATAATTGGAGATATCCAAAAAATCCATAAATGGGATTTAGGTATATGTTGTTTATTAAAGTAAGAAAATACTTCGGGTTTAGTATCATGCATATATATGAATGCACGATTATGATTCTTTGAAAGAATCTTTGGGATTAATGGTCATCGTTAGATGTGTTTGGCAAATATGGCAATTTATATATATTCGACGACGAATACATGGTATATGTATACTATGTGATTAAAGTATATATATAATTTGAGGTAAATGATTTTTAAAATAAAATATGAATGTTTTCAAAATGGAAAAGAAATGATTTTTCATAAATGTTAATTTATGGTTACACACCCTCTCTAAATGACATCATAAGGGAAGTTCGTGCGTGAGGTGAAGCCCCCTAGATAGTGAATGCAGGGTGGATATAGTCCTAGGCCATATGAGCGTTTATTGTATGTTTCTGCGCTGGTTAGGTAATTTCGAGTGTGGTTATGACTATCCCGCAGGCATAAGGCCGCTTCCCAACGTCTTGCGTTGTAGGTGCCCAGGTGTCGTAATTGATAGGCCCTGGAAGATGATGGTCATTTAGGTGCACGCACAGTGGGGAAACCCGGAAGGAGGGTCTTAGAACACGTTATATGATATATATATAACTATTTTCAATAATGTTGGACATTATTGGTATTAAAGAAATTTATGATAATAAATTGGCTTTAATTACAATTCCTGGTTGGAAGAAGGGAAATGGGATAAATGATTTGGCTTCAATTGCATTTCCTGGATGGAAGAAGGGAAATGGGAGCATATGAAACGGAAAAGAACTTTTTATGATAATAAAACTGGCTTTTAAAAAGTTATATGATATGTTAAAGAAATTCATGATAATGAGTTGTCTTTTAAATACATTTCCTGGATATGAGAAAGGAAAGGGAAAGTTTCCTGATAAATGGATATATATATGGTTACATCGAGTACCGAGGGTCTAATGGATCCCGACGATCGACCTTGCCGCGTAGTAGTGTATCGGGGAGGGGGGGGTTCCTTGTTTGGATTTCTCTTTGCGAGACACCCCACGCAAGAACATGGCATTGTGTTGAGACTAGGGAGAAGTTTAATCCTTAGTGCTCTATTATTATTATTATTATTATTATTATTATTATTATTATTATTATTATTATTATTATTATTATTATTATTATTATTATTTCTTGTGGTATATATATATTTATATCAATCGAGTACCAAGGGTCTAATGGATACCGACGATCGACCTTGCCGCATAGTAGTTTATCGGGGGATTCCTTGTTTGGATTTCGCTTGGCGAGACACCCCACGCACGAATATGGCAATGTGTTGAGACTGTGGAGAATTTTAATCCTTAGTGCTCTTATATTGAGATTTATTATATGGTATAAATATATACGTTTATATATATTCTGTACTGAGGGACTGACGGATCTCGACGATCGACCTTGCCGCATAGTAGTGTATCGGGGGGTTCCTTGTTTGGATTTTTCTTTGCAAGACACCCCACGCATGAACATGGCTTAGTGTTGAGACTGGGGAGAAGTTTAACCCTTTGTACATTACTTGGACTATTTAGGGTTGATAGTAGTTGGGTGATAGACTAGTTTAGCAAGGTAGCTTGACTAGGATGTTTAGAGGGATGTGTTAGGAGTGCACTGTTAGAAGAGAGGTGAGGGGTATCTCATGGAAGCGCGATACCAAATTTAAATATGAGATAAAACCTTTTTCTAAAATTAAGGCATTTATGCACTTGCTAAATATTTTTCAAACTCGGGCTCTGACCTGTTTATCTACTTTTCCCTTTCTTGCTATATATATATATATATGTGTGTGTGTGTCCAGACACAGGGACGCCTAGATGACACATCTTTTGAGTCAGACGTCAGCTGCAGCAGCTGTGGATGCGTGCAGGATTCTCAATAGATGCTTCTATCCTTGTAATCTAGATAGGAGGTACTGTATACACATTCGGGCCAATGGTCCAATTGCATTTATTTATTCTTTGAGTACATCATTCGATATAGTTGTATATTTTGACCGTGTGTTCGATTATTTTATTTCATTTCAGTTTCATTTCCGCAAAATTTGTATGGATGTTTTAATTGTAGTTGTTAAAAAGAGTAGTTAAGTAAAATTTTGACACCGGCCTTATAGGTTATTAGTAATTAAATGGATTTTCGATACTGATGCTAAGAATGATCCATATGAGACTCCTATTTTAATTTGATATAGGAGTGATCACCCAGTATTTTATTAGGCGGGGTGTCACAGATGGTATCAGAGCATCGGGTTCTAGTGTCCTTAGGAATCTGTGCGGACGTACTACGCTTTTAGCGTTGCTCTCGATTTGTTATAGAGCCTCAGGATTAGGATTGTTGATTTCTCTTATGAGATTTTGTTCTCCTGCCATATTATAAGATTATAGTAATCTTTTGCATGCTCGTTCGAGAATCGTGTGCTGGTATTGGAATGCAGCAGGAGGTGGGGCTTAGTTAGAGCACCCGGTAGAAGTGGGGATGAGGACCTTAGTAGAGGTCACTCTCGTTGTGGTAATTGCTAAGGATTTTGGTGATGACTGCCAAAGTATAGTAGTTATGAGTATCGTAGTACCGCATAGTAGAGTGTGGTACTAAAGTAAATTTTCAGTCAAGCTAAGGGTTTGAAAGGGATCTTATGGATATTCTTAACCGTGAGTCACCACGATTTAACAGGAATGAGAAGAATGTTGTTTTGGGTTATTCACATAAGGATCGGTCAGAGGCCGACAGTGGATAAAGAGTGATATGGAGAAGTGAACCTTTTACCGAGGTGGGGTAAGTACAATGAAAGATGAGTTCTTTCGAGGAACGATAGGCTCACTAGAGAAGTGTTGCTAACACTTATGGAGAATGTGTATGTTTGAGGACCCCATTGGTGGACATCCACCCGGGGAGTTTGTTAAAACGAAGTTATCGTTATGAGTTTCACCTCAGGAGGAAGAGGTATAATTGGCATGGCTAGATAAAGCCGCGGTGTTTTATTTGCCCTAGACTCGTGTGTGTAATTTGAGTTTTTTGGTGGTATCGATAACATTATGTGATGTATGCCTATGTATTTTCCGCGATAGCGGAGTTTTGTTTTTCCTCATTTGCCATAAAGGTGGGTGATGATATATTGAATATATATATGTTTGGGTTGTGATACTCATTTTATATGTTTATACGAGTATGGTATTATGGTGAGTATATGATGTTATTGGTTGTTCAGAGCGATAGCAGGCTAATGATGGCAAGACTATCATGTCCGCAGTTCCAGGGTAGAACGGGTTGTTGTTGCGATATATCACCTGGATACAGGTTGAGTTCACCTTTATTATTATGGGTATATGGAACTTCGATGAGCAGAGGTTTCATTATCACAATTTGAGTATGTGGCGAACTTATAAATATGATTTAAGGCCGCATGATTATTGCTGAGCTGTGAGTCTAAGCTCATTATTATTTTCATCAGGACTTAAAATTAGTGCGAGCGCTGGGTGGTGTGACTCTTAGTTATCGATGGGAGTTCGGACCACATTTGGTTGGAAAAGGGGATACGGTTATCCCGATTGCATGTTTGAAATAACAGACCTCCAAGACCGACAAAGTAAAGTAGGAGTGTGTGGAGGGGTTCCTTGTTTGGATTTCGCTTTGCGAGACGCTCCACACATGAATCTTAACAGCATCGGGAGTTGAGAGATGTCATAGGATGCAAGGATGTTGGTTTGTGGAGAAGTCTTATAGTGTGGATGAACCGCTATAGACTATGAGCCATTTGATGATGGTATGTTTATGGGAATATTGTGCGATGGAAAAGCACTAAAGTGGTCCTCTTACCACAAGTAGGTGGGTGAAGTAGGACTTAAAGAAACTGATTTGAGGAAATAGCCAGGCCTTAATGAAAAAGAAAATTTTGAGAAGTTATGTGTTGGGTATGATGTTCATAGCGCTTTACAGAGAGTAAGCACTTCGATTAGTTAGATTTCCTTTCGTACGGGCGGAAGGATAGAATAATAGAAATGCATTTGTAGGTTAGCGTGGTAGGATTTAGGACGTCCCGCTGGTGTGCCTTAGGTCGCTATATCTCGATGATCGACAACGCGAGGGAGTAGTGTAACGGGAGGGTTCCTTGTTTGGACGTCCCACGCATGAAACCAAGCAAATGTCAGAAGTTGAGAGAGTCCTTGGGCACTAGGGATATACTTAGGATTTCACTCGTTTCGCGTAGCTAGGACATCGCATAGACCTTAGTATTATTAGGACGTAAGTTTAGTAGAGTTAGTAACGTCGGGGATTGGAGAATTGAATTTTTACGGGTTAGGAGGACCCATGTATGAGTATTACACCGAGGAAAGGAGACCCTTATTGGGAGAAAGTGTTACGTGTCAGACGTTCACTATGGATGTGCAGATGTGCACAAGATTATAAAGGTGTATGGGCACCTTAGTAAGCTGGTTTATATATAGCCTGAAATAGAATCGACGTAGTATATAAATTTAAAGTTTATGCCGTTAGGAACTAGAAATGATGAGTGCAATGTGACGCTATTGGAGTCACTTTACGACCGTGGTAGCCGTGTGGTATATGGTTGGGAACCATTGGGTTAGTATCGTTCCCCTGAGGTATTAGGATTCAGAACGATTCTAGGATTTGAGGTGTAGGTTGTATCTGAATTTCGAGAACAAAATTCCGTTGTAAGGGGGGGAGTATGTAACAACCCGTCTTTTTGGAGACAATTAAAATTCCATAATTGGATGTAAATTGGAATTTGGAGATTTTCTCAAAATAGTGATTCTTGGGATTTTCGAGGATTTGATGATTTTCGATGGATGTTGTAATTTCTTTTGGGATTAAATAGGTCGAAGTATTTTAATTATATGTCGCCATGGAGTAAAGCGACAAAAGAGGTATGATTTTTATTAGAAAACCCGCATTAAGTTATATTGGGTTAGAATAGTGATTTGCGGTCAAGTACCTCGGATGGAAATTTTGACTGCGCCGTAAGTCTCGGAATGTCCGAGATAGTCGGAAAAAGGTGTTCGATTATTGAAATTGAGTTTCGGGGAGTTTTGGAGTTAAAAGGACTCGTAATTGAGTAAACGAGTCATTTTTGGGTTTTAAGTGTTAAAACCCTTTTCTTCCTATAAAAAGAGGGAGATGGGAAGGAAAAGAGAAAGAAAGAAAGAAAAGAGAGAGAAGAGAGAGAGGCTGAGAGAAAAGAGGAGAAAATGGGAGGTTCCGGCCAAAATCTGTGGGATTCGGCTCGAGGTCATCGGATTATATCCATGAGGCAAGTGTTTACTTGCTTTATTTACTTTTGAGCATAAATATCATATCATAGTTTGGTATAAACAAACCCTAAAGATTTTGGGTTGGGTATTCGTGTATAAAACGGGTTTTTGGGAGATAAAACAAATAAACCCCAATAATAATTCAATTTGAGGAACTTAGGTTTTAACCTAAATTAATTGGTCATTTTGAGTTCTAGGATGTTTAGAACCCGTATTATATGTGTATTTATTATTGGTTGGAGTTGTAGGTCATTGGGTAAGGAGATGGAAGCTTGGGGGAAGCTTCCATGGCTGAAACATCTTCTCGGAGAAGAAGCTACCCGCCATGATCGATCGATCGATCATAGGGGTTCGATCGATCGAAGCCATGGATCGATCGATCAACCCGTTCTAACATATTGACAATTTTTCTATGATGAATTTGATGGGATAGATTCCAATTCATATTGCATTGAGGTTAATTATGTGATAACATAAGGGACCTTTTAGGACTATATGGTCCTCTAATTAAGGAAATCTAGGAGGGTTGAATGAGGGTTTTAAAGGTATAACCCTTAAACTATATTTTTGAGGAAAATAAATTAATTGTAGAACTTGGTGGTTTAGGGTTCCTAAATTATGGTGGGGACCTTTAAGTGATTATATGGAAAAGATGTAGTCCTTGGGCTCATGGAAATCAAATCCATAACCCATTAATTTTAAAGTTGTTCGGGAAAGACAAATTCCTATGATATTTTTAGTGGGCATTTAGGCCTATGTAATTATGCGTATAAGAAGCATAATTATAATTGATTGTGGAGGTTATAATTGGAGATATCCAATAAATCCATAAATGGGATTTAGGTATATGTTGTTTATTAAAGTAAGAAAATACTTCGGGTTTAGTATCATGCATATATATGAATGCACGATTATCATTCTTTGAGAGAATCTTCGGGATTAATGGTCATCGTTAAATGTATTTGGCAAATATGGCCATTTATATATATTCGACGACGAATACATGGTATATGTATACTATGTGATTAAATTTGAGGTAAATGATTTTTAAAATAAAATATGAATGTTTTCAAAATGGAAAAGAAATGATTTTTCATAAATGTTGAATTACGATTACACACCCTCTCTAAATGACATCATACGGGAAGTTCGGGCTTGATGTGAAGCCCACTAGCTAGTGAATGCAGGGTGGATGTAGTCCTAGGCCATATTAGCGTTTATTGTATGTTTCTGCATTGGTTAGGTAATTTCGGGTGTGGTTATGACTATCCCGCAGGCATATGGCCGCTTCCCGACGTCTTGCGTTGTAGGTGCCCAGGTGTCGTAATTGATAGGCCCTGGAAGATGATGGTCATTTAAGGGCGCGCACAGTGGGTAAACCCAGACGAGCAGTCTTAGAATGTGTTATATGATATATATAACTATTTTCAATAATGTGGGACATTATTGGTATTAAAGGAATTTATGATAATAAATTGGCTTTAATTACATTTCCTGGATGGAAGAAGGGAAACGGGATAAATGATCTGGCTTCAATTGCATTTCCTGGATGGAAGAAGGGAAATGGGAGCATAAGAAACGGAAAAGAATTTTTTATGATAATGAAACTGGCTTTTAAAAAGTTGCATGATATGTTAAAGCAATTCATGATAATGAGTTGGCTTTTAAATACATTTCCTGAATATGAGAAAGGAAATGGAAAGTTTCATCATAAATGAATATATATACGGTTACATCGAGTACCGAGGGTCTAATGGATCCCGACGATCGACCTTGCCGCGTAGTAGTGTATTGGGGGGGTCCTTGTTTGTATTTATCTTTGTGAGACACCCCACGCACGAACGTCGCATTGTGTTGAGACTGGGGATAAGTTTAATACTTAGTGATCTAATATTATTATTATTTCTTATGGTATATATATATATTTATATCAATCGAGTACCGAGGTTCTAATGGATCCCGATGACCGACCTTGCCGCATAGTAGTGTATCGGGGGGGTTCGTTGTTTGGATTTCGCTTTACGAGACACCCCACGTACGAATATGGCAATGTGTTGTGACTGGGGATAAGTTTAATCCTTAGTGCTCTTATATTGAGATTTATTATATGGTATATATATACATTTACATATATTCTGTACTGAGGGACTGGCGGATCTCGATGATCGACCTTGCCACATAGTAGTGTATCGGGGGGTTCCTTGTTTGGATTTTTCTTTGCGAGACACCCCACGCATGAACATGGCTTAGTGTTGAGACTGGGGTGAATTTTAGCCCTTAGTACATTACTTGGACTATCTAGGGTTGATAGTAGTTGGGTGATAGACTCGTTTATTAGGGTCGCTTGACTAGGATGCTTAGAGGGATGCGTTAGGAGTGCAATGTTAGAAGAGAGGTGAGGGGTATCTCATGGGAACGCGATACCAAAATTAAATATGAGATAAAACCTTTTTCTAAAAATAAGTCATTTATGCACTTGCTAAATATTTTTCAAACTCGGGCTCTTACCCGTTTAACTACTTTTCCCTTTCTTGCTGTGTGTATATATATATATTATATAGGTGTCCAGACACAGGGATGCCTGTATGATACATCTTTCGAGTCAGACGTCAGCTGCAGCAGCTATGGATGTGTGCAGGATTCTCAGTAGACGCTTTTATCCTTGTAATCTAGATAGGAGGTACTGTATACACATTCGCGCCAATGGTCTAATTGCATTTATTTATTCTTTGAGTACAACATTCGATATGGTTGTATATTTTGACTGAGTGTTCGGTTATTTTATTTCATTTTAGTTTCATTTCCGCAAAATTTGTGTGGATGTTTTAATTGTAGTTGTTAAAAAGAGTAGTTGAGTAAAATTTTGACACCGGCCTAATAGGTTATTAGTAACTAAATGGATTTTCGACAGTGATGCTAAGAATGATCCATATGAGACTCCTGTTTTAATTTGATAGAGGAGTGATCGCCCAGTATTTTATTAGGCGGGGTGTCACAGTTGTGCGCATCATTCAAAAATATTGGTTTGATTTTATTTTTAGTCATATCTCTTATTCACATGTGATGGTGAGGGTCGTTTGTTGTGATGTTTGTGTTAGTTTGCAATTGTGTCGTGTAATGTTTTGGTGGACTCCGCCCTTTCTTTTTTATGTTTTAGTTGTAACCAAGATGAACGTACATTTGTGATTTTGTTAGTTTTTAAATGTTTTAGGCCCCACCTTAAGTTTATTTTTTTTATCTTTTATATTATAGGTACGTGGGTTTAAATTGAGATGCACTGTTTGCTTCCCAATTTTTGATTTGATGATCGGTGTTAGTGTATCCTGCTCTGTTTGCTCTGTTTTCTTTTTCCATATATGATGTTGGGAGGACACAAAATTCAAGTCTTCACTACCCAACATGGCATCTCTCTAGATGTCAAAAAGTGTGTTGGTGGCTTAAGATTGTACAGGAAGTAAACTTCAAATGTTAAAATCAATTCTCCCTTTATTTTTCCCTTAAATTTATTTCATTTCTTCTTCTTTATATACTGCAAATATGATATATTGTGTGGCATCTGCATGTATGATATATTGGGTGGTGGCCAGTGTGCAACAAAGGTGTTCGATCATATAACAAAAAGATTTTTTATATGTCCAATACTAAATCTCATGAGTACTTAATTCATTGGTTTTTAAGTTAAATATTGCATCATTTTTCTCTGTTAGTTCATTAAGATTCCCTTTTAATTTATTTGTTTTATTTTGTTTATTCATTTACTTCCCTCATTGATACATGAGAATGTCACTGTTTTTGATTCACGTGTTTGCAAAGACATGGAGATCAACAAAAGGTGGGACTTTAATCAATTGAGGGGGAACTTTGTTTATCCAAGGTGAGAATTATAACTATTACAAATGTATGCAATACAGTCAACAAATTCAGATTTGGGAATCCCCAAAACCTTTTACATCTCTACTCTCCAATCATTAATGATCTAAAGTGCTATCTTTATGATGAATACTAGCACAATTCCTGCACACAACGTGAATTGTAATTGTCAATTTTTTTTTTAATTTTATGATCATAATATTTTAATTTTTTCTGTGGTGAACATTATTTATCATGAATAAATTTCTTAATATTGAAGTCTTATATAACATCAATTAGAATTTGTAAATAGGGTTGTATTTTAAGTCATAGTGATATATTATGGATGTTTGGGGCTACACTTTTTTATCTTTCTAATTTTATTTTTCCTTTAATGAATCAGCATTGGGTATGGCCGATTACTCGATAAAATTTCATGCGTTCCCATGACACGATCATGTACTATTAGCATTGTTGTGACGGATAATTAGTTTTGTTGTTGGTTGATTTTTTATATTTTAAAAAGGGCGGATAGTCCTATAAACAGAGGAAACTCTGCATAAATTGTTTAAACTGTTAACAATTATTTGTGTTATAAAAAAACTTTTTGAGTTAAATAATGTACATTTTAATACTTTGGAATTTTTTCTCCGTGCCTTAGGTATGGGCATTCGGCTAGTGTGTGTGTGTGTGTGTATATATATATATATACACACACACTAGGGTGTACCCGTGCCGATGTCACGGTGATAAATTTGCTTCTGAATATTTGTGATTTTCTCACACTTGTACCCATGTTGATGACACAGTAATAAATTCTCTCTTGAGTATGTGGTTATAAAACACTCACTCCCATGTATGGTATTATTCATTTGTGATCAGGGTGTACCCATGTTGATGGCACGACGATAAATTTGTTTTCGTGATATTTTGTACGCGTATCGATGGAAGGACAATAAATTTGTTCCCCTGATAAATTTGTTCCTGTGACGAAGGAGAATAGAATAATTGTTGTAAACAATATTAAACGTAAATTATCATTTGTATTTTATCGAACACGTAAGGGTAACAATCATTTAGATTTTTAACAACATACATACAACATTATTATACGTAATGAGCACCATTAAAAACCCAATTAAACATGTGTAATTATAATGTGACTGGAAAAAAAACAATAACCAAAGAAATTCTTAAAAAACTAAATACGTAATGTCAAGAGTAATTTTAAAGTTCAAATCATAACTTCAATGCACAATTGAGAAGTTGATTGAAATACAAATTCTGGCTGCTTTAAGTTGATCATAATTGTTTATTATCTGATTTAAACTCGTAAAAAAATTGTGGATCAAACCTAGGGCGTACCCGTGCCGATGGCATGGTGACAACATTTCTTCCGAGTATTTGTTGTTATAACATACTAATACCTACATAGCTACGAAACGTGTTATTTTTTCTTGTAAAAACTTTGCAATGTCATATATGGTATCATTCATTTTACATCTTTGTAACAATACACATCAACATGTTAATGTCACTTTAATAAAAAAAAATTGAAAATAATGATGAAATTTCATCCTATGCCATCACTAAGTCACGTTTCAATTTAGACTACATGTATCACTAAAGTCACATTTCACTTGTATCACTAAAGTCTTGTAATCCATCTCGATTGTGCTTGGTTGTAAAAGACATGATATCTCAATTATGTCTACAAAATTTCACGTGTCACAATAACATTACACATGGTAATAATGAAAATGTTTATCATGCCAACATTGTCCCGGTGTTAGTCGTGTCTACAACTCGTGTAAAAATTATTAATTGTGTTAGTTGTATCAATTAAATGATATAATGTCATGTCATTTCGTTTCGTTTTGTTTTTATTTATGAATGGTGTTTTTCAAGTATATTTATCTAATGCCCAAACTTAAATGAAAAAAAATTATGATTCAACTACAATTTAAGTAAACAACTTCTCATAGTTGTTGGAAAGTTTAATTTAAATAACTTAATAATTAATTTGTTTCTTTTCATAAAAGCAAAACTGAAGGCAGGGATGTTGTTAAATTTTAAAAAATAATAATGATTTTTTTTAATATTTAGAAGTGCATCAAACTACACCACACGAATAATTGCTAGGAAAGTAAATCAATTGAGGCTTTTCACTGAACTGTAGTGAATACTAAGTTTCGTCTGGAGATTGACAGGTTGAATACAATGACATGAATTTGGTGTTAATATTTATGAACTTTTGAAAACCTAAATGATCCTATTTTAAAAAGATCTGAAAAATAGAGGAGAGTTGTATACACTTTATATGCAAAACCAAACCACACAATATTAAATGAAAAGATAAACAATATATTGAAAAACGTGGAGTATACCTTTTGTTGTTATCCTAACCATTTGGGGGGCTGAAATCTGCATATAAAACCACCACAACCATAATAAAAATATCCAACACCACTAAATCAAACATAAACCCCCACCAAACGCCACGAAGGAAATACCCTAAAACTTAACTTAAACCTGCAGAACCTAAATAAACAATGTTGACAGATGAAAACCCAGATCTGTATTAGTTCAGGCGGTCGGAGATCAAAACCGAAAATAAATCCCCACCAAACACAGAAATAAGATCGTCAAGAAATAATAATCAGATAGGGAGAAAAATTTAATGAGTTTTGAGTAAACTTAGGTAGAACAAAATAAGATCGTGAAAAAAACTGAAAAACAAAATAAATCATTCGAAACCGTGAAAAAAAATAAAACACTGATTATAACAATTTTTTTTTTATAGAGTATCAGTATAAATACCATTGCAACTATGAGTCGATGCCACAGGCGGGGAAAGAAAACGAAAGAGAATAAAAAAAACACAAATCCATCTATATGCGAATACACACGTTCATAAGAGTCAATTTTTCATAGTAATTTTATTGAACAGAAACAAACAGAAGAACCCACCAGCGAAGGGCATTATGTTTTTTTTTAATTTCATCTACCTAATGTTCATCGCCATGATTGTGGCCTTCCCAAGGATGACTCCAAGCCAATACTACAGGACCATCTTGTTTAGCCCTGTACAGAACCCAAAACCACATAATGGCACAAAGGCCTTTTCCAGTGACGGTATGCCAATGCTTGGGATGATGAATCGTCACGCCTTTGTATGTTGCGCATGTCCATATCCTATTCCTCCCATATCTCTCTCCTGATTATAACAATATCAGATCTTTAAACATTGAAAAGAAAACAAATCTAGAATGAAACGAACAATGGTGAAACAGTTTGGCTCGCCGCTTCAAGTTATAGAAAGGGACATATAGCAGAATAGGTTTTTGTTTAGGGAGTTTACAGAGAGAAGGTCCGCCTGTGAGGTGCCTAGACATTACTAGTATCGATCTTTATTACCAGCATCGTATTGATTCTTGTGTCACAAACGAAGTCGCGGATTTTCAGATCTGTAACGGTAAAATAGAAAAATAGTGAAATTAAGGGTAAAAAGTTAACGTCCGAGGGTCCGATCAGAGAAAAAATTGCCCATGAAAAAAAACTAAGCGTAAGGGGTGTAACACCCCGCTTAAAATAATAACGGGTGGCCATCCCTATACTATAATAAATCAGGAGTTTTAGATTGTCCCGTCTCAACATCAACTACCAGTACTATATAATATAGGACTAACGACCCGATATCATATTAGCGAGATGTTAAAATTAGATAAAACATGCAACATACCACAACCCAACACTATAACACTATAAATAAAGGAAAGAAAGATGCATGAAAGAACTATGAGAAATGAAATGCTAGAATACAATGAAATAAATAATTACAACTGAAGTATACCACAAGGAAGTAAACTCGAATAAGCTGTCAGGTCACAGCAAATACAATAACTGAAATGGAATAAATATAAACATGTATATAAATATCCCTTGGGTACAAACCCGATATACCACATGAATCCTACCTAGATTTTTAGAAGTAGGAAGTGACTACTAAATACATCCCGCAACAGTCCGCACATGTCATGGCTCCCAAGACTCTGGATGGAAGGTCATCCAGCATCCATGCGGTAGGATACCTGTATTATTATATATACATACAAGCAGGAGAGAAAAATAAATGGGTCACAGCCCGAGTGTGAAAAATATTTAGCAAGTGTGTTAACCATGCATAATAAATATCGGTGCACTTATTTCATAGTTAAAGTGGAATCTCACTCTCGTGGAACCCCACCTCACCTATCATCAAAAGGCGCGCACCTATTCGCATCCTCAAATTTTAGTTAAAATTACCCCACTTATAAGTACAACCTAACTTACCATAGGCCCCGCCTATTCCCACGAGATTTGCCTTCCTATCTTAACCCAAAAATCCACCCCTTTTTCTAATCATACTTGATTATGTTTACAAACAATTATGCCATAATAGGCTTAACGGATTCCGGTTTATAATTTATTTAATTATAATTCTTAATACGTTACCCATTTATATTTGGGTTGAAACATATGATTTAATTTTGAATTAACATGCATACAAAATTATTGTTGACAAAACTTCCCTCCAATTTCAACGCTGCGTTGCGTTTCGTGCGTGAGGTGTCTCACAAAGCGAAATCCAAACAAGGAACCACCCCGTCACACTACTCCTTGTCAACGTTGATCCTGGAGATCCATTATGCCACACATAAATATTGACAGAACTTCTCTAATCTCAACAATGCACTATGTTTCGTGCATGGGGTGTCTCGCAAAGAAAAATCCAAACAAGGAACCACCTCGTTACACTACTCCTTGTCAATGTCGATCATAGAGATCCCTAATGCCATACATACCATATTATGCTACTACTAAAATTATGAAAACAACTCAAAACCTCCAATAATATCCTTGGGATGATGTAACCAAAATATTCCTTAAATGCAATACATCAACCCCCATCAATCTAGTACACCATAATCATCCAAGATGTACTACACAAAGATTCCATATCCTTTCTTCTATAGGATATATATAAATATATATATAGGCATTTTATTCTAACCATATATATATATATATATATATACCCATGACCAAGTGTACATATCATATCTGATGTACAATGGACATGAACATAATACACCCGGCTATATATATCGCCGATAAAACTATACCATGCTATCATCTTCCCAGTGCCCGTCTCATGTAGAAACTGGGGACCACCATGGTGGGGCTCAAAGGAACCCATCTCGTGGTAACTCACACACACGATGTCCCGAGAAGCGGTCATAGCTCCAACTGGCAATGAGACGAAACATACCCACCACGTCTCATCCCAAAAATATATATCATATAATAACACACGGGACGACTATGACCTGGGGAATATCCACACCCTGCTCTATATGCTAGGATGCTCACCCTCTACACGCGCAATTTCCCAATGATAGCATGAGCGGGGTATGCTTAACCACATAAGTATATATATCGTTCACATGCACAATATACATACATCCATATGATCCCATCATATGATCAAACATTAAACCATCATATACGGTTTAGATATCCATATCAGGCACATCCACAACATAAATATATCCATATATTCATATCTATATAGATATATATACACATATTCACATATCCATATATCTATATATATAAACTAATTCTCGTTCATATGAATAAGATATATAAACCCGCTATAAGTATACATAATCTTCAATATACAAGCCGTCACCACAATTCATTTAATTTACCTCGATATGTGAATACAATCCCTAACTTGAAACATATTCAATCATTTTTCCTTGATGAATAGTCTCCCAAAATCATATGTATAAATATATACATATATATTCAACATTAGGGTTATCACCCAAGATTTTGTGTAGGAAACCATCACTACACATACCATCCATATCCGAGAGCACATTGAAGAATCTAGTGATAATTTCGACTATCGGTATACATATAGTTAATAGTCTAAATGCCTCAAGCTCAATCCTAAATTCATTTCTTGGTCCCATTACTTGATGGAAACTTGAATATTAATCACACCCGGATATACAACAACTATCCCCACTAGATTGGCAACCCACCCTAACCTGGTTGGTAGCCAAATCACATGATTCTCAAAATCCCATCTAGGGTTTAATAG
Source organism: Sambucus nigra (assembly GCA_949130495.1). Classification (NCBI taxonomy): domain Eukaryota; kingdom Viridiplantae; phylum Streptophyta; class Magnoliopsida; order Dipsacales; family Adoxaceae; genus Sambucus; species Sambucus nigra. Next base: position 1,218,570 of record OX422221.1, read on the forward strand.
CTCTAATAAACCCTAAATCTTATTACATTCACAATTTATTCCTTAAGTCTATACTCCTCAAGGATACACGACATCTTCCCTCTTCGGTCCTCAATCATATCTCTACTCACTTAGGACCTCAAGCTAGCACTCCCGTCCTCATTGAGATCCCCCACTATACCTAAGGGTAACCATTATTAATACACGTGTAGGTAAAAAGGGACTATCCTTATACCGTTTATAACCATTTCATGATAATTCACCTCTATCATGAAAAAAACAATTCGCCAATCACTTAAGTCCCATATTCTTTTTATTGCAAAAAGAGGCATCCCATCCTCCTAACTCAATTTAATATAGGCCCGCAAGCCCCTATTCAACCTAGGGCCCTATTCCCTAGATCTAATATCATAACCCTCCATAATAAGCCCATTAAGAAGCCCTTAAGAATAAAAATCCAAAAGAAAAGGGGGGTACAAGGATTTCCCATTCTAGGGCTAAAAACAGGGGATCGGTCGACCGGTCCCAGACCCCCGGTCGACTGCGGGTCCAAATTTTACCTATAAAGAAATGCAGTAGTCTTTTCCCTTAAGGCACGGTCGATCGGTCCCCAGAACGCGGTCGACCGGTCATACCAGATATTATAGCCGATTTCCCTTTCTCAACAAAACCCACGAAATTAAAACCCTAAAATTTCTATTATAACCTCCAAATATTTATCACAACATGGTTCTAAGCCAATAAATCAACCTAAATCTAATCCCAACCATTTCTACACCATTAAATCCATTCTTTAAACATAGATTTCAAGGTTTAGCCCAAAAAATTAGGTTTTGATGTTTATACCCAAAAACCATTTCTTTAACCCACAAATTATGAAATAAAATCCACAAATGACTTATTTAGCAAGATTAAACACTTGCCTTAATTTTGTAGAGGTTGAATCGTCCTCGATGTCGCGTTTGGGCCGAAAATTTCCAAGCTTTTCTTCCTCTTTCTCTTCCTTTCTCCTTATTTCCTTCTTCTTTCTCCCTCTAGGGCTTTTTATCTCTTTCTCTAAATGAGAATGGCTTGATCCGTAAACCTTAAATCCCTTAAAACAATAAACCCAATTTTAGATGTTAATACACACTTAATATGACTCGGTTACTCCAATTTGAGTCAAACTAACTTAAAAACATTCCGGAGCCGAAATAAAACCCAATGACAGTCATTTTGACTATCTCGACCCTTCCGGGATCGATGGTACACTCAAAATCATCATCCGGAATACTTTAAAACATTCTCTATTTTTGGGCCTTAATTCCCAAATTTTAAAATTCTCCAATTTAATTAAATTTTATTTCCCAAAAATTTAATTTCTCAATCTCATAAATCATGGGGTGTTACAAGGGGGGATACCAGTGGCTTCCCATGGAAAAGTGAGAGAATGTTAGAGGATAAGATAATGGGAAAATGGAGGAGAGGATCAAGGGGGGATACCAGCGGTTGAAGATGGAGTAGGTTTCATGCTTTAGTGGTGATGTTGTGTTCCCATGTATGTGATGTGTAGAACCTACTGTCTTCATCGAGCAGAGAAAACCCTTTTTTTAAGGAAAAGGTGACAGGTTTTTGTAAGAGATGTATGCTACGACAGAGTGGGTGGGAACAAAAGTCAATTGCATTCTCAGTCGTTAGATTGAAACTCTCAAGATTAAATTTAAACCACCTGTTGATAAAGACCAAATTCACCAAATTTAATCTCAGACGTTAATTGGAAGAGACCAAAAACCCGTCCTCCTTTATTATATAGATATACATATAACTGTATATACATACATATAACTGTATATATATATTTATATGACAAAGTAGAAAACTTTTGTATGTCATAAGTTTGATTCATGATGTCATCATTTTGATTTTTTTGCCTTTCCTCTTTTACCCTTAAAATTTTTGATTTCCCCCTATTTTTTTTCTCACTACTTGATTACACCTCTTTCAATTTATTTCAAACAAAAGGTTATTTGGATAAACTACACCAAATCCACCTTAAACCCTCTCATACTCTTCCCCTTCCCCTCACCCTCACGCGATCCGACTCATTCTCTCTCTTACGGCACTCCCCATTTCACTTCCCCCACAACACACAAACCCTCCAATGCTTCAGGTTTCATCCTCACACTACACACCCACCTCCTTCATTTTTCCCTCAGTTTCTCTCTCTTACGCAGACACGCCCGCCCCTTCCCTTTCTCTCTACTTTAATTTGGTAATATTATGATATTGTGTGGTCCTATTTTTTTGTAAGGGTTTTGTTCAAAATAAGTTTATGTGGTTATGTTCTTGATTCAAACACGCACAGGTAATCTCCCATTATTTTGTTCATTTCTTAGGGATTTTGATTGTTTTTTGAAGATTTTTTTTATTTAGGTAGTTTTTGCAGATCTAATTAGCTTTTTTACATTTAGGTATTTTTGATGATGACTAAAATATTATTTGATCTAATCAGGTATTCATTTTTTCTATAATGAATGATTATAATGGAGTTGAAGGACGATTTGGTGAATGATTCTTCTGAACTACCAGGTATCTTCCTTCTTGGTGTTATGGTTCTTATTTCATCCTATTTGGATCTGAAATTTTATATTAGCCACTTTTCATTTTCTTATTTTCAACTTTCTATTTTTTCATGTTTGGTAATATAGAGCTTTCAGTTGTTGTGTGGTTTTCAAGTTAAAGTAAAGCTTTCAGTTATTATTTCTATTATAATTTGTTCTATTTTTATTTTATTTTAAGGTATTAACCTTTGTTCTCTCTTGAATCTTACCCTCACTGCGAACCATTTCATTCATGAGTTAGGTGATGTAATAATGTGCCCACATTTAAATGGTGTTAGGTGATAATAAAAAACCGCGATTCAATTATATTTAGTAGCCATTAATGTATATGATGTTTCACTATCATTTGAAGCATGCATCAGAATAAGCCTTCCCTCTGAAGCATTAGGATTAATTACACTTAAAAGTGCCCCTTCTTTAGCTAACAACCACTGCAAGTCACTCCCATTTGCATGCAGTTGCACTCAACTTCTTTAGAAGGCACATTTAGTTAGATTAACTGCACACTGATCAATTAGTTGGATTGTGTTTTTTCTTTGAGGTTGCTAATTTTTGTGGGGTCATTTTCACACCATTTGGTAGTTGAACAGGTGAAAAAGGCTATTGGAGCTTGAACCATCACAATGCTCGCTCATAGCCTCTAAGACCCTTCTCTCGGAGAATGCCATAATCTTGAATGTATCTTTTTTTTATGAAAAGTTCCATTTTGGAGATGATGTTAACATGAGGGAGTTCAAGTTGTACCATTGCAGAAAGTAAAGCCATACAACCACTTATAGACTCGATCACATCAGTTATAAATTGATTTATTTTTTATATTTCTCAGTATCGTATCGGTATGTATATTTAGATGTAAACCATACATGGTACTTGAATTTCAAATCATGTAATTTGTGTTTCCCAAAACTATTGTTGAAGTCAATTTCTTATATTCATTAACAAACACCCTATCCATTATTGTCTAGGTATTTCTATCAAGCGTAATTGGAGATTGGACTTTTAACTTGCAAGATATGGAGACATTTTCAAGCCTTTGTGTGGGTTGGAGAGTCTCAGGTAATTACATACATCAACGGCGTCCTATATAAATTTTGAAAGCATAATAAACAGGGTACAGTTTTTTAGGTCGACGCGTACATGTGCACACACACATACATTTAGTTTCAAGTATAAATTTATATTCATGTTGATTATTGATCATATTGATTTTGCAATATTTTTCAGTCACTGTTAATACAATGAAGGGAAATTTTCAATTTCAGTTCACCTAGCATTGAAGATGGAATGTGTAATGCATCGAGTCCAGAATATGGTCCTTGCACACTAACAATTGTTCTTGGAAAAATTTATCGATTAAAGATTACAAATTTGACTTATCTATCAGCCTTAAGTTTCAAAACATAGGTTATTTTCATCTTTTTCATAGAAATGTACTAAATAGTGAGTCTTTTTTTCCATTTAGTTGCAGCGTTGCAGAGGAAAAAGATATAATCGGCGTTGTGGATGCAGAATGGAGTCAAAGTGCGATACATATATATGCAATGAATCAGACTAAATGGTAGGATTAAACTTTTGACCATATCATCTCATGTAATGGAAGTTTCATTCGATCGATTCACCGTAGTTTATTTTCTGATTTGAATAGTGGTCGGTCCCGATAATGTTGGTGACCCCTCAACGGATACTTCTCACTTGCAAATGCCAACGGATCAACGAGAGATCTTTGTGTTTTTTTAGAAAGTCATGTCCAAATGTGTGCCAGTTAAAGAGGTAGTTCAACAGGTAGGTATTCGAATGGCCTCCAGATTTATTTGCTACTCTAAGTCTGCAGAATCCTTGAACCACTTAATCAGAATTGGTCCAGTGGCTATTAATGTATGGTCTGCATTCAAAAATCTTATGGGAGTCTTTTCTCTTCCTTCTACAATCTATGGTACAGTTATTCAGTGGTGCATACAAGCAGGTTTTTAAGATTCCTCTAGTTGGTTTTTCAAAATTATTCCTCTGAGCATTATTTGGGAGAGATGGCCTAGTAGGAACAGAGCTTTATAGAGGTTTTTCAACATTTGTAAGCTAGGCAACAATCTCAATTTTAAAGGTGGCTACAGAGACTTAAGTCAAGATATTCTGTGCAGTTTAATACCTTCAATACCTGCACAGGATATTCTTCTTGATTTTAAAAGTATTCAGAATATCTACTTCAAGATGCTATTAAAGGTATTGAATGTATTCTACTTCAAGAAAAATATTCTACTTCAAGTAGAATATCATGACTTAAGTCTCTGACCTGCACATAATTTTAAAACTTCAGCTCTACTGCCGAACTTCACCATAATCTTGCTGAAGCATAGGACGAAGGTGTCGCAAAACATATGCCTTCGGCCAGTGTTATGACATAGTGGTACTTTCCTCTGGCTCATTTTTTAAATCTTGACTCTTTTTTCTCTTTTGCCTCTCGATCGGGCATCATCCCCACACCGCTGAACTAATAAATACCTTTGAGCTTAGTTTTTATATTCTATTATTTTGAGTTCCTGGATTTTCTAGCTTCATCCCCACGCCACTGATAAATACCCTTTTGATTATTTTTAAACTGAGTAATACTAACATTCGATGTTAAGTAATACGAACATTTAACCTATGTAATATTAACATTTGTTGTTTTGGGATCTAAAATTAATACTAACATTCGTTGTTTTGGGATCCAAAATTAATACTAACATTTTTTGTTTTGTAGTTATCTTTGAGTTTCTCTTTTTATTGTCCCTGTTTTGTAGGTAGCCTATTATGTTTCGTAGGTAGCCCTATTTTTTAGGTACTCAGTTTATTATCTATTTTTGAAGGTATGCTTTTTTGAAGTTTCAATAATTTATTTTCATTATAAATCTATACTATGACTAAAGTTAATAGAGCAGATATAGATCTCTTTATTATATGTTAATTTGATGAATATGCTTAGGTAAGTTTCAATAATATGTTTGGTGTTTTCTAATATGCCCAAGTAAGTTGTTTAGCAGTTATCTTTTTTATATCAACTGTGTGTGTATATTAAAATGCATGTGAAGTTTGCAATTTAATAATTTATTTACATTTTATCAAAGGAAATAGTATTTAGTTGTCTAACCATTTCTAAACTACTTTGTAGCTATGTCTGATCATATGGCACATAGGATTTTTAATTTGTAACCCTGTTTTACAAGAACATCAAAAAGTCCCTAATTATTTATTGACATGTATAGTTTGTTTGAATTAGGTGGGAATTTTGTAATGGTTTATTATATTTATTAGTATGATGTATTATATATGTTCTATGTAAAATTTTGTTCACACTGATTCATGTAATTTTCAAATGCCACACTCTTCGTCTCTAGAAAATTTCTTATTGTCGGTTGATGAAAGGAAAGAAAAAACCATAAACTGATTTGTCTGATTTGAATTTATTCTTATCCTTTTAGTTATCCTTCTATCAATTGCTTTTGATTCATATGTTTGCTGCCAGTCAGACAGAAATTTGTATTGCATCCTCATTTCCTTCTGATTTGCACTTTTATCAAGTCATCGATTTCACCAAAAAAAACAAGTCATCCATTGAATGGTATATTATACTTTCGATGTACAAATTGTATACTATCAAAACTTAATCTACTTTGAATAGTACATGTAGAGAAGTACACAATATATACAGTCCATACATTGTGTACTATTCTATGCAGATTAATTTGCATATTATACAGATTATACAATGTATAATGTCCATAGAGGTACATATATCACAAAATTCCTGTCCTGTCCTGAATAATAGCCCCGTATAGGTGACCTATGCTTGCATTTTTTAATGGAATTTTTCCATTTCTCTCAATTTGTAGATCCATTCTCTATGGAACCTAAAAAGGACTGGGATCAATTGTGAAAAACTTGAGTTATTAGTATGAAAGGTGGCAGCCGAGGGGGTAAGAACATTTCATGGTTTCTGCTCACATATTAATCACCTTTATGTCATTTAATTACTACAATCACATGAACTGAACTGATTTGATTCTTCTACATGATAGGATTTTTGAAGATGGATTATGGTATTACAATGGCTTTAGTAGATGTCTTCTTGGATAGTTATATGTCCAATGCTTATAACTTAGAGCCCTTTTCTTATATTGATGTTTTTAGTCAATTTTTTATTAGTCCTAAAATTACTCGCAAATATGGCTACAATAAATTAATTATCACAGTGGCCTCACTAAAGTTTTCAAAACTATTTTCCTCTTAACATTTCCTTTTTAGTAGCATTTTCAAGTGTTGGTACTATTATGGATTTCACAAACCACGAACATCAGGTAGTTGAATTTATATATCTGTTTGGTGGCTTTACTCTTTTTTAGTGCATTTTTATTTACAGAGATGTGATGATTCAACTTTGTAATGTCCGGACCAAAAGTTCGTTTGTCTTTTGAAAAAATACTACTTTCGAGTTTGGGTTGTAATACATCAAATATTCACATGAAGATTGCTATTGTTTTATTTTCTTTGTATTTTTTCATTTGTATATGTTACTCTGCCAATTAAATTTCCATCACCTCCCCAACATATTTTTTTGTTTGTATTTATAGGTTCGTAGAGAGATATTGAAATCAGTGATTCTCTCATGAACATCGAAGAATATGGTTGACATTACACAACAAGAATTCATTTCTACCTATTGTTGGATCTTTTTTATAGGAACCTAACACGACACAAATTGATGCCGTGTTGGAAAACTGAATGACAGTGTAATGCATTTTAATTGATTTATACTTTTGTGCAGTAGAATTATTTTCCAGAAATTATTGACTACTAAGGATATATATGTTATGAGGTTGAGCTATATTTGGACTATAGGTATATAGTTGGCTAAGGATCCAACAGAAGTCATTCGCAAAGATGTTCTTCACATGCTTCCCAGAAACAAACTTCGTGATGATAGAGATCACAAATTGAGGATATTTACTAGAGGTGAGCACCCAATTGCTGATAGTCATGTTGAACCCTTCATGATGCCACCTATACAAGATGAGACTTACTTCACGCTAAAAAGAAGGCCGACCAATGATAATCTAGTTTTACGGATGGAATAAAGAAGTGTAATAAGGAAGAGGTGAAAGAAGTTCCTGTTTAGCCAGTTATTCTGAAAACAAAAAATGGTCCATGTGATATGAGTCCCTCCTTTTTTGTTCTCAATCAAAGATCTGGAGGAGGTATATTTTTTATGTAGAAGATAATGAGGATGGTGAAATCCCATGTTCAAGGCAAAAGATTTTCATCAACATATTGTAGTTGCATATTTGGCTTAGTTTGACTATATTAGGCTTTACATTCATTTATTATTAAGATTGTTATGATTATATGATGTTATTATTTGCGCTTTATAATTCATGATGTCAAGGTTGACTGTTCACGTGGTTTGAAATTTTTTGTCGTTTTACTCCTAATTACCTTAAGAAAGAATTATTATTGAAACAGTTTTGCATTATATGTTCATCCCGATGAAATAGTTTCTTATATTTTAAATTACATTCTTCTGTTGGGGAATGGAAATTTTGCCGTTTTGTAATTACGCCCTTTCAAAATTTTTGTCATTTTGCGATTTCGTACTTGAGAAAATTTTCGTCGTTTTGCGAATACATACTTTGAAAAAAATTCAACGTGCCTTAAGGCACGGGCATACCCTAGTATACATATATAGTTATATACATAACAGTTATGTATATAACTGTATATATATATATATATATATATATATATATATATATATATAGTTTTTCTGAAACTCTTCTCTTTTTCTAAATGTTATAATATTTCTCTCCTTTAAGCATCCTCATGGCTGTTACTACTATGATGCGTTCCCCGTCTTTCTATTAAATTACTAAAAATATGAAGCCATGCTCTTACACAGGAGAATATTCATTATGAAGTCGTGATGAATACGAAGGTATTTGCTTATAACAAAGAGGCAGAGACACATTATCAAGAGCTCCAACACAATCGTAATGTGTGTTTTAGATCCTAATTAGTTTATGTGGGTCATTTCTTTGAACTATATATATAATTATGTCTATGTTCTAACTATAATGATCTAGAAAAAGCCACCCCTCTTTGAGTCCTTTTTTGAAGTGCGAAATAACCCCCCAAAAATATCTCGAATTATGCAGTTTTTGCAATAAATTCCCTTGAACTATTTTAATGCAAACTCCTTTGAACTATTTATTTTGTTGAAAAAAAAATGAGTCACTACATTTGACACTACGAAGTCCCCAGATTTGGGGGTAGGTGCGGTGCGTGGTGAGGGGTCTATGCAATTGTTTTCTGATTGTTTCCCGACTTATATCAGCATCTTCCATTACCCGACGTTAATCGTATGATGAAATTACAGGAGATTAACAAAAAGGCTTCTATTATATGTCCTCAGTGTGAGATTAAAGCTTGAGGTGGATATGGCAGGAGCACTTCTGAGAAACTAAGTGCCCAATTAAGTAGGCTAAATCAACGACTTCAGCATGAGAGCTAGAGGTATGAAAGCAATATCCTTTGACGTTTAATGTCATTTATGCATCAAAACAACCCAGTGCCCCAACCAAGAAATCTTCAGTTAAGGCTTCACAGGCACAGAAGGCTCCTGTGAAGAAACTTACACCTCGATCAAAGGTTCCAAGGGGTATAGCCAAGTGGACTGGCTTAAGCTTACTCAATCTCACCCTCACTTGGTAGGATTAAAGGGACAATAAAATAAAATGCTTACATCTTTGAATGTAGTAAAGCAACATCAAACAATAGGCTCCATGTAGACTGTTTAGAATCCACATATTTGTTATAGATTTTGTATGCATGGTGTTTGTGAACTACGCATTTTTTTTATTAAATAGTGGCTTTTATGGGTGGTACTTTACACATTGTCAATAGATATAATTAATTATTGAGGTTTCTTATAGTGTAGGGGAGTCATATTGTCGTCGTCGTTTTAATGTATGTGGATTTTTTAACATCTTTTCATGTGTTAATGTATTAGGTTATATCATGTTTACATCTTTTGATGTGTTAGGATTGATTATGTTCTTATTTGGGAGGCATTTATTTTTTACCTTTATACTTGGATCGTGATGAAATATTATTTTGTAATGCATATTTACGAGATTTGGTTGAAAATTGTAACACATTGTATTACCTATGATTGTATGAAAAATGCGCAATGTAATTTTGGATTATAAGGTTGCACATTTTATGTAGTGTAAGTTTTGATGAAAAAGGTGCAGCTTTAAAAGTGCTTCCAATTACGAAAAAATAATAGCTAGTAAATAAAAATATAGTACTTTTGGCAACACAATTTTTTTTGTCGAAAGATAACTTTTGGCAACACAAGAGTTGTGTGGCCAAAGATATAGCTTTTGGCAACACAAGAGTTGTGTTTCCAAAAGGTATACATTTGGCAACACAACTCTTATTATTGCCAAAAGCTATACCTTTGGCAACACAAACAATGGCGTGTTGCAAAAGGTATAGCTTTGGGCAACATAATAGTTGTGTTGCCAAAGGTATATCTTTTGGCAACACAGTTGTTCTGTTGTCGAAAGTTATTTTTATACCATTTATCTTATATTCTACAACATAATTTGTGTCGCTGAAAGATTGCTTTTTGGCAACACATTATTTTTGTCGCTGTTGAGTGACCTTTGGCAACATAAATAATATTTTTGATTATAAATTTGACAAATTAAAAAATACTTTTGGCAACACAATTGCGTGTTGCCAAATGTATACCTTTGGCAACAATCTGCTGTGTTGCCAAAGGGTTTCCTAGATAGACAATAGGCAACAAGCTGGCAACATAGCAAAATATGTTGCCAATACCTTTTAGCAACATATTTCTAACTTTAGCAATATAATTTGTATGTTGCTAATGGTGCAAATTCTTGTAGTGGGTATTGCCATGTATTTGACAGGTAACATATATTAACTTGTAGGGTCCGAGACAATGGCATCATAACAAGCCAATCTACACTTTGTGACACTTCTAAAGTAAGTATCTAATTTAGTTTTTTAAAATAAAATCATATTTAATACAATTCTAATTCCTTCTATTAAATTTAAGGTTGCATGGCATATTATCACTTTGGAGATTGCTGATATGAAATTGCTTTTATGGAACACTGACAGTCATCGACATTGGGAAGTTGGAGTTGGGTAGAATGATTTTAGTTACTACTTTTTTATCTTCTCAGTTAGACATTTGAAGTTGGATTGCATAATTTTTATTACTACTTCTTTGTTTACATATAATGGATGAATTTTATCAGTACTTTATATATGAAATTATTTCTCATTTTAATTTAGTTTATAGCATCGAATTCTGAGTTGAATTTTAATTTATATTTTGCTCATGTTAGGGGTTGTATACAGATATGATCGAATTGTTGAGGATGAGGACTTGCTAGTTAAATAATTTTTTTAAAATTTGTATCAATACTTATAACGGTTTAAAACACTAATAAAATGTCAAACAATAACGGTTATGAACACTAATAAACTAGAAAACATTAACGGTTCCAAACACTTAAAAAAAATCAAACATTAACGGTTATAAACACATAAAATATTTCAAACAGTAACGGTTCTAAACACTTATAAATGTCAAATAGTTCTGTTTTAAACACTTATAATGGGTTAATTATATAACACATACGGCCTAAAATATTCACCGATTGAACCATTACTAATTTCAATTTGTAAGTGTTTTGAAAAGTTACAACAAAATTATATAACCCCTTCTTTTATAATAGTTTAAAACCGTTACTGTATGATTTATAAAGGTTTAAAAAACTTATAAAACAACGAATTTGGTGTAGTGGCTTCAACTCCCATGAAGACATTGGGACAGAATCCCAAATAGTGAAATGACTAAAATGCCCCTGCACGTGCGCTTGTCGATGAAACTTCCTCGGAACGCGACTGAACTTCATGCTAAGCACCGTAATACCTACAAAACTTAATTATACCTCATAAAGTTTGTAGACATATAAAATAGAGGTTGTCTGGTTAACGATCATAAATATAGGAATTAAGGTTCTCGAGTGGGACTAAAATGCATATGTAATAAGGGTAAATAAATGCAATATTCGATACGAATCACACTCCCAAACTTACACATTGCTAGTCGCTAGCAAAGAAATATAAAGCAAGAACAACTACAAGTAAACTACAAGAAATGAGGCAATTACAAAACAGATAAAAACCACTTTCATGGGCGAACGATTGTATTTAGCATATGCAATAAGTCGTTAAACCCCTAGGTTACCATAGTGGACGAGTGCTGTCTCGTGAGAGTTTTCAGGGATGAAAACCGCAAACATCAAAGTTTCCTCAAAAAGTATGCCCGACCAACAATGCGACAATCCCATCAATGACGAAAAAGATTTCAAACATGTTATTAACATAATGAATGAATTCACACAAAATCCCGTAATTATTGACATTATAGAATGAATTTCATCGAATTGAAACCTTAAAAGTGGGAGGAAAATAGAGCACACACAAAGTATGATTTGGCAAAAACTTTTATAAATCGGATAAACATAGAAGTGTGCATAAATCAGGTATTACGCTCAACAAATGAAATTACAATGAATGCGAGGTAAAACACGGGACACGTGGGCATAAAGAGTAAATGTTAATGGAAACTAGGCCGCACTCATGCCAATGTTGAAGAAAGATATATATAAAATAAAAATTTGGAATCTCAATGAATGATACCATTCATTAATGGAGGCAAAATGCATTTTCTCAGATTATCGTAATTATTTAAACTTTTGAATTGCATTCACCTTAAGATCACTTAGGACTTGTATAGGAATTTAATGTAAATATTGCCAGGGCTAACGTAGTTTAGTCTGTGTGATCTTTCAAAAAGCAATAGCTTAAAAAGAATTGAGAAAAGAAAAGTATGATATATGTTTATCTTTTGAGGGTGTTTATTTGAATATCAATGGGTTTGCACGATGAATCTATAACAACCCAGATTTTTAAATGGGTATTTTTAAATTAATTTTGAAAAATTCGAGGAAAATAAATTTTTTTGGATTTAATTATTTTTAATAATTAAATATGTTAAGTTTTATATTTGAAAAATGAATTTTCAATCGGATTGTAATCGAAATTAAAATCGGAGTCATAATGGGATTTTAAAATAAAAACAAAAAGGTGTTTGTCACGGATTGTGGTCGTGACTAGTGAAAAATATTTTTTTAGTTAAATAGTATTAAACTAGGGGATTTGGCAGAGGCGACGTACCTAATCGATCGACTGTGCCCCGATTTGAGGCAGTTCGGTTATTTTATTTGTAGAGCTGGAATGGAATTAGGAGTCCTAATTAGTATATAACCTTAATAATTCGTGGGGCGCTTCTCATAATTACTTTTTCAAAAGTTTTTCTCCATAGAACTCATCTAAAATATTTTCCTGTCACCCATAATCATTAACCTCCAACATAATCAAGTTTTTGTCAAGTTTTAGAAGACTTAATTGGGGTTTAATCAAGATTGTCCAAGAACTCTTCTTTGCTAATTTTTCGAGAGGAACCCAACCGTGTTACCAAATTTTCTTCATATTAATCATAGGTATGAATACTCTATTTTCTTCCTTTGGTATTATGCGTTTTAAGTGTCGCCCAAACCCTTGAAAATGTGTTTTTGACTAAAATCAATTAGAAACTTAATTAGAGAAAGTGGACATTAATTTTAGGACTATTTTTATAAAACTTTTTAATATGATTTAATATTTGAAACCCTTGGGTGCGTAGGTGAGATTATTGGGTTTTAATGGTTTTTGGGTGTAGGACTCATGCAGATTTTCTATTTGGGATTATTTATAGGTTATTTGGGACGCGTACACTTATAAAATCATGTGGCCTATAAAAAATGTCGATAATGTCATTTGGAATATTATTGCATGTTAATTAATTTTACATTTTGGGATGAGATTTATTATGTCGGAAATCAACAACGACATCATTAATTGAATTAAATTGAAGTACGACTTTATGATCATATTGCTATGTTTTGCTTATGACTTGTGTATTATGTGAATTATTAAATCACGTTTTTCCATCGCGGGGACGTGGGAGTTTTCGGTAGTATATTGCTCACCTTAATTATAGGATGTGTACTAGGTATAGGATTAGTGGGTAAGGCTTGTTTATAATTTATACTTACTAGGTATGGGACTAGTTAGTGTAGATTTGTGCGTGTTTCATATTTTGGGGGTGGGCTGATTTTGGTATTTTATTATCGTCGCGCTAGCCTAGATTTTAGACTAGGACATTATTAATGATAGAAATTCTTCCCATTCATAAGGTAGGACGTTTGTGTAAATGGGGGACCCTTAGGTATGGGACTAAAGGGTATTTTGAGGATCTCACACCATTAATAAGGTTAGGGTAAATTAATCTAATAAAAAATTAAGAAGTGAGATTTAATGCCTAAGATAATACCGGGTATTACAATTTTTGGCGACATAATGTGTGAGGGACCAACAATTTAAACGGGTTAGCGAGCGATTTACGTCGTGTCGTGTGTGAAACCTTATCATGGGGCGGGGTCGCAGGACAAAAATGAACCAAAAGCCATTTGACAAGGGAATGTGTAAAAATTTGGTGGGAAACCACTCGTGGCTGGAGGACCGCTTTAATTAAGATAAAAATTGTGGATTATGTTAATTAAATTAACAACTTGGGCTTTGGGGTAATTAAAATTATATTTGTGTGCACTCTTTCATAAGAACTTTTGTGGGTAGATAGTGTTATTATGATTGCGCTTAATCATATCTCGTTAATTTCAGGTATTAGTGCTAGAGTGGTTGCACAAGATTTTGGGAGACTATCTGGGAGGTGCAGCTGGAGTTAGTTCGGTTATGCTTAGTAGTTTAGATTAGTTTTCCATTCCTTCACATTCATATTGAGACTCAGTTTATGGTTTTGGTGGGCCATTCAGTTCCACAGTTGTACGGTTTTATTTCGATATTCTTAGTTGGATTTTATTCAGTTTTATATTATTGGAGATTAGGTTATCATTGGAGTTTAGCATGGTGATGGATCTTTTATTGCATAGTTAGTTATTATCATTTGGAATTGATTAAAATATTTATGTCGTGGATTGATTTTATAATGTCTCATATATGTCACATGCTGATAATGGTATTAACTTACTCGCACTCGACTTAGTTTTGGTGGTGGCCGACGCCAGAATTTAGCATGGTGTGACAGAATCCTAGTTATAATTATTTTTCTTCACGCTATTGATTTGTAAAATCATCAATATTCTAGACTTGGGTGCATTGTTCTTGTTTTGTTCATTAAGTTCACTTTATCTTATCATATGAGGCTAAAGCTTTGTTTTGATAAAGTTTTGTGATCAATTCGAACTTCTTGAACATACTTGAGTGTTTGGATTATAATTGATTTGTATCTAGTTAACGCCGATTCATTCCACCCCACATGTTTAGACATATAGATACTATTGATCTAGTGTGGAAAGCGTATGTGTTTTATATCAAGTTTTGTGGTCGTTTATACTTATATATATGTGTCGTATTTTCATTGGTATATTTTTCATATACTATATACAGTATTGTGTTTGGAATACTTGCGGTTTACATTTAGTCCATGTTCGACACATGCTTTAATTACTTGGATTATTTGTGCTTGAATGGCCATATTGTGTTTTGCACTTTATACTTTGTACATTTTACAATTGTTTTGAAAAAATGAAAATTTTAAAAAGTAGTTAGTGATGGCTTTTGAGATTATCATTTCATGCGTGCTATTGTTATATCTTTGTGATGATATCTTCTTTTATATGTGATGCTTTGAAATCCATGATTATGTTTCTACTCCTTTATATATTTCCGACAAAAAGGGGGAGAACAAGTTAAATGAAGAATAAGTGGAGATTGAAGACAATGTTACTTATATCATTCCAGTTCTAGGGTTTGGGAAGGTATTAGGATTTTTGTTATAGGGGATTTTTTTATTGTAATTTGAGGTTCGATTTATGTTTGTACTGTTTTGTACCGGGATAATCAAAGAGGGAGATTTGTAAGAGAAAATATTCTAAAGTTGCTCATAGTTTAGGCCAGGATTTATATTTGGCATATTTGGCATATCCCGTTATAAATCGACACGCAACGACACGTCGAACCGAACTCCAACATCTCCAGTAATGAAGAATTCCCTACATCTCAAGAAGGTATAAAGATTTTACGAGTTTAAAATTATTCACAATTTTATTTGGGATGTTCTTTTTTATGAAAAAATTGAGGTTGGATTTTTTTTAAAGTTTTTTAATTAATTTTTTTAACCTCGTTCAAACGAGATAAGAATCTCATTCGAATGACATGGATTTTACGTTTGAAGGGTCGTTAGATTTGTACATCGAACGAACATCTAACGAGGGTGTTCTATTTCAATTCGCTAGAAGCTTGTTAGAAGATTGTTCAAACGGGTCGTTTGACCGAACTATTGTTTTCATTCAAACGAAATGTTATTCTCGTTAGAATGACTTTGATTTTAGTTTGAACAAATTTGCAACCTCGAATTTTGTGACAGGTTTATAAATAGCTGTTTTGACTCCAAATTTCGTGGGACTTTTGTAAAGTTGAGACCTGCATCTCTGTTGTAAAAAATTTCATGTTTTGTGTTACTAAAACACTTTTGATCCACAAGTTTACATCCCCAAATAGTTTTTGTGAATCTTTTATAAACCCTAGAAGTTTCGTATCTTGCATACATCTTTGTCGGGAGGATTCTCTACGGCTAAAATTATGACCCGAGGGATCAGAATTGAAGACTGAAAGGAAGAAAAAAGTTTAATCGGTGGATATGGAGGGTGAATCTCCGCCTATGAAGAGATCTGAATCTGAGTAGTATTCTTTAGAAGTTCTGCGAAGACACTGCACATTATAGTTGTGGGTGTATCAAGTAGTCTGTAAGTCGACAGTCTTGTAAAACTTTCTAAAGTGATTATTAAAAAGTTTTTCCTTGTAAAGGGATTTTTCCTCATCTTCCGTGTTTGTTTGAAAGTTTGGTTTTGTACTTGCAATTAAATACTTAGAACACATATTTGCATGCACACCTAAATGAATTAAAGATTAAAATTTGATTAAAATTGAATTTGTGTGTTGGGATATAAATTAATAAAAAAATAAAAATAGAATTTTTGTTTGTGACCATCCATGTTGGGCGTGTTCACGCGCTTACAATCTTGAAGATTTAAATGTATTTTATGTGGCAAAACATAAAATGATAACATGATTTTTGATATAAAATCATATAAAAAAATAGTTTTGGAAGAAAAAGGTGGAGTTTTAGTACCAAAATGAAATTAAATGTGTTTTTCACAAAGTTATGAAAAAGGGGAAAATGAGGGTCCTAGTGGTTGGACTTCCTCTTTAGACTTTATCGGTTGGTTTTCGGTGAAAAATGGATAAAAAGGATAAACAAAACATTGGGTGAACGAATGGTTCAAACCGTAGAATGAGAAAATATTAAAATGATGGAATATTGTGGACACTAGTTAAAATATTAACATACATTAAATTGGACTTAGATGACACCAGGATAATTTAGGAAGGCCCAAGGACTTGGGGTGAAAGACCGAACATCGCTGGCCATAGCATATGGATGCATAGCCAGTAGTGTGGAGCTCGTTAAAGTATGCGGTTATTAGAAAATTTCAAGAAAAGATATGGAAAGGGAAAAGATAACGGTTGTGCTTGAAAATGAATAAGTAAGAAAACCTAATGAAATGTGATAAAAAGAAGACTAAGGATAAAATATGATTAATTAATCTCTAGACCAGATAAAGGGTGATGAAAAGGGTTAAGTGTGTGAGTGTGCTCATTGCTTGGGTGCATTGCATAGTTGTTGCATTAATATTAGCTAATTGTTGAATGTTTTCGAAATTGATTAAAATACACATTGTATGCATAGTATTTTGTAGAAAATGTATAGCTTAGTATTACCCACCCTGTTAAGCGTTCACTCATCCCCTACGTTTTATGTTAAAAAACCCACCCCCTCCTAGGTACATATAGTAGGGATGCCGGAACACTAGTAAGGCACTAGAGGCCATCCAACATCATTAGAAGCTCTATAATTTATTTGAAATTACTTTTTTAAAACATTGGTAATTCGGTATTTTTAAACATTTATTCAGGCCTTTGTCCATGGCATGTAATAATACATGGTTGATTCAAGTTTAATTCTGCCTCATTTAGTCTCATGGATTAAATTGATTTTTCCTAAATAAATTTTTTAAATTGACTAACTACATAAAGTGATGAATTTTTTTCTCAATTTAAAATCGGTAAACTTAGTCCATAATCAATGGAGTAATTATATGATTTTCTAAATTAAGGTAAATTGACTTTCCCCCTCCCCTTTTAACTCCTTGACTTTGTACGGGTTGACCGAACGCTGACCTAAACCCGGGTCGGGACATTACGAATCCACACCCAACAGTATTTTTGATATTACAAATAATGTTGTTGATATCATGTAAATTGTCAACAACCTCATAACATCCTTAATGTCATTTTGTGTTGTTGAATTGATTTGTTTGTCAATCTTCTTATTGAGGGTTGGTGTAACACCCCGTATTTTTGTACATTTAATATTTAATTAATTCGGGAATTTTAAATTACTTGTGTGTTGTAATTTTAATTGAATTAATTATGGCAATATATATATTTAAATATTAATCGGGGAGTGAATGGTTAATGTTTAGGGAAATTTATTTACTTAGTGAATAGTAATAATTTAATTGTGTCATTTCGGGTATTAATGACGGGGTATGCACTTATCCCAGCCAGGAGTCGGTATAGACTAAATAGGGTGTGAGATAATGATTTTTATAAATTAATTCGGATGCCAATTCTGAGTACGCGGTTGTGTCCAGATGGGTCGAGATAGTCAGAAAAGAGTACCCGGGGGTATTAATTGGGCCTCGGGGTATTTTTCGGCATAGTCGGGCCCACACGGGGTGAGTTGGGCCACTTTAATTAAGCCCATTAGGAGAAAAATGGGATTTCGAGTTTTAACCTAAGGGAGGGATTAGAAAATCAGCAGCCATCACAAATCTAAGCCTAGGGCTTGAGAGGGAAATTGGGGGAAAGCTTAGCAAAAGAAAATTGGAGGTTATTGGAGCCAAATTAAGGGACATCAACAACGGATCAGACACCACGAACACTTACAGGCAAGTGGTTAACTGTTGTGATTTCTAAATTGATGATAATCAATTCATATCATAGTGATGTGTAAACCAAAATTCGTTTTGGAGATAAATGAGTACAAAAAGGGGGGTTTGTTAATGGAACCATTGAATGAAATTTAAGGTAAGAATTAGTTGTGCTATATAATTCTGAGTATGATTATCGGGTTTGAATGAGAAAAATCAGAATATAAAAGGATGGAATTTGAAATTGAAATTGGGATTGTACCTAAAAATTTATGTTTTTGGGGGGGTCAAGATTCATAGTGTTAATGATGTTAAAAGGTTTAGATGATATTTTTAGTTCATTAGAAATGTTATAAGATGATTAATAGACTAATTTGAGGTTGGTTTTTTAGGAAAGAAACCTTGAAATTTCATTGATGGTGGAATTCAGCAAGGAAGGAGAGCTGGCACGAAGGGATCGATCGATCGATCGGGGGGCATCGATTGACCGACGATGGGAAATTCTGGGCAGTTCGCCTGTGTGTGATATATGGAGAGAAATTAATTATAAATTAATTTCCATACATTTATTAGTGAATAAATAATTATGAAACAGATATTCCTAGCAATTTTGAGAGAACGTAATTGGGACTATGATGAATTTATGTGGGGCACTTAATGGATGAATTCGAGGAATTTTATTCCAAAATAGTGAGATACGGATCAAGTGAGCAAATTCGGGTATATTGGCTAATCGATGCCAAAGTGGTGAATTAAGTTTGGAGATAAACTAATTAATTTAGAGTCGGGATATAGATTTGGGAAATATTTAAATTCGGGCCAAGTGAATCGAGTCCAGGTATGTTAATGATTATAGAAAAATATAATTGGAAAAATTATAGAAATAAAGGAGTGACACATTGTAGGAGAAAATATGGGTATTATATTATGAGATGTAAATTGGACCAAGTGAGCGAGTCCGGGTATGACGGTTAAGTGATATCAAGGTATTAAATTAATTATTAAGATAAAGTAATTGGTTTGGAGTCGGAACATAGACTCGGGAAAAGTTGAGGTACGGGCCAAGTGAGAGAGTCCGGGGATAATGGTTGGGCGACACCAAGTATTAAATTAATAAGAGTGATGATTAATTTAATTAGAGTCAGATTGTAGACTCGGGTAGGATTAAATTAACAAGAGTGATAATTAATTTAATTAGAGTCAGATTGTAGACTCGGGTAGGATTAAATTAATAAGTGTGATGATTAATTTAATTAGAGTCAGATTGTAGACTCGGGTAGGATTAAATTAATAAGAGTGATAATTAATTTAATTAGAGTCAGATTGTTGACTCGGGTAGGATTAAATTAATAAGAGTGATGATTAATTTAATTAGAGTCAGATTGTAGACTCGGGTAGGATTAAATTAATAAGTGTGATGATTAATTTAATTAGAGTCAGATTGTAGACTCGAGTAGGATTAAATTAATAAGAGTGATAATTAATTTAATTAGAGTCAGATTGTTGACTCGGGTAGGATTAATTAATAAGAGTGATGATTAATTTAATTAGAGTCAGATTGTAGACTCAGGTAGGATTAAATTTATAAGAGTGATAATTAATTTAATTAGAATCAGATTGTAGACTCGGGTAGGATTAAATTAATAGGAGTGGTAATTAAATATATTATAGTCGGACCAAAGTCTTGGGAAGACAATAAATTATTAAGTGAGAAATTAATTACGTTGAGTCGAGCCACAGACTCAGGAAAGTTCAGGCAGTATACGGGATATTTAGTACACGGTAAAGCCATGGTTATAATATATATATATATACGGTGTAGTGATAGTGTGTGTGTGTATATATATATATATATATATACGTGTATATTGTGCGTGATATTAAATTTCAGGCAGTATACGGGATTTTGAGTACACGGTAAAACCGGGGTTTATATCAAATATATACGGTGTAGTGATAGTATATATATTGTGTGTGATATTAAATATCAGTGACTAGATATTTATTCAAATTATATACTCTAATGCTATCAAGGGAGGTTGCGCGATGTGGGTGAATCCCCTAGCTTGAGGAGTAGGGTGAGTATATCCCCAGGTCATAGCGTCCGGTACATGGGTGAGGAGATTATCTCACTTTTAGGAAGGAATATGACCGCCTCCAATTCGTTTATGTTGTAGACCAGGTTGGTGAGCGAATCCAACTTGGAAAACTAGGTTTTGTGAGCACACCTAGTGAGATGGCATTTTAGAGTGAATCATCCGGTGAGGGTATACTCAGAAGGATGGATACACGTATGATATATGTGTGGATGTTAGTAAAGGTACGTATAATGTGGTAATAAATATTATATGTAGGTGATAATACAGTGTGTGATGTATTTACCTTATATAACTCGGGTTACAGTTATATGCTGTTAATTAATGAGAAATTAATTAAGTTAATCATTTGTGGGAATAATACAGTGTGTGATGTATTTACTTGATATAACTTGTGACAAGGTTATATGCTACTATTTAAGAGGAATTAATTAAGTTAATTGTGAAATAACTTATAATTCAAGAATCATTATACTCGGGTTTAAGTAGTATGGCAAGGGAAGGTTATACCAGAACTAGTTGGATGGGGTAGTACAACTAGGTGGGGTTAAGGTAACCGTTAGGTGTGCACAATAGTGGAGGGGTGTGAATGTCCTCAAGGGAGTGCGACACTAACTTAAATATGAAGCGCATTCATGCATTTTAAATTACTGCAGTTAATTTACTTGCTAAATATTTTCAAAATGTTTTGGGTTCTAACCCTTTCTATAAAACTATCTTCAAAACCTTTTAGGTGTCCAGCCACAAGGACGCCATGATTTATATTCTATTCCAGGGACACGGAGCTGCGGCATATGTGGATGCTAGCAGGAGTTTGGATTAGATGCATCATTCATTCATTCATAGAGTAGGAATCTTGTATCAGTTTATGTTTTATTTAGGGCTTGTCGCCCAGACTTCTCGGTACAGTTTTCAGGTGTAATTTATTCAGGTGTTGAATATTTGTATTGGATTATTTCTTTGATGTCCGGTGATTTGTTCGGCAAGTTGTGTAATTAATTATTTCAGTTGAGTTTTATTCAGTTGTGTGAATGGTTTATATTTATTTCCGCATGTACTGTTTTGTTTAATTAAAAAGTTAAAATTGCCACCAGTTTTGGAATACTAGGTGGTTAGTAAGTCTTAAAAAGTTTTCGACATGATGCTAAGGATGATCCAACTGAGATTCCTGTTTTAATTTAGTATAGGACTGATCACCCGGTATTTTATTAGGCGAGGTGTCATAGTTGTTTGGCTGATCCTCTACTCAATTTGAAAGAACCTTTTAAACAACTCATTATCATTGGTTCGGATTGGTCTCTGCATTCTACCATTCTCTTTTTTCCACAATCAATCCTAAATATACTTGTCATGTGTTTACTTCTAAAATTTAGTGTAGAACCTCTAATAAAAAAAATCCTTTTCTCTTTTCATCATATGTCCGAATTAACTAACATATATCTTTATCAAACTTTTTACACATCAAATTGTTTCTCTTCCTTCTCATGTTGCTTTAGAAATATTATGGAGTGGTGTTTTTGTAGAGCTTCTTAGTTATTAGTGTTAAGCTTTATCCCCTTCATCATTTGGGCATAAATCCCACATTTGGGCATAAATTGAGAATTTGGAGAATTTCTCGAGATAGTGATTTTTGGGATTTTCGAGGATTTAATGATTTTTGATGGGCGTTGTAATTATTTTTGGGACTAAATATGTCGAAGTATTTTAATTATATGTCGCCGCGGAGTATAGCGACAAGAGAGGTAAGATTTTGATTAGAAAACTCACATTAAATTTTATGGGCTAGAATAGTGATTTGCGGTCAAGTACCTCGAATGGAAATTTTGACTGCGTCGTGAGTCTCAGAATGTCCGAGATAGTCGGAAAAGAGTGTACAATTGTCAAGATTGAGTTTCGGGGAAATTTTAGAGTTAAATGGGCTCGTAATTGAGTAAACGAGTCATTTTTGGGGTATTAAGGGCTTAAACCCTTTTCTTCTCATATAAAGAGGGGGAGAGGGAGAAAAGAAGAAATAAAGGAAAGAAAAGAGAAAAGAAGGAAGAGAGAGAGAGAGAGAGAGAGAGAGAGAGAGAGAGGAGGAGGAGAAAAGAGGAGAAGGGGGTAAACTCCGCGGGATTCGGCTCGAGGTCGTCGAATTTCATCCTCCAGGCAAGTGTTTACTTTCTTTATTTCAATTATGCATTTATTTCATATCATAGTTGGTAGAACCCTAAAATAAATTTGGGAAAATTTGGATATGAGTTTACATATTGATGTAATGTAAACTCTTAATGATTTCTAGTGTTAAATCGATGTAAATGGAGTGAAGAAATGGATTAAAATGGGTTAAAATCATAAGTTGGGGCTTTAATTTAGGGTTTAAATCTAAGAGAAATAGTTTAATACCCCAAATAAATTGATGTGTTAGTTGTAAAACATAGATTAGATATTTATTGATTTGTTGGATGAGCTTAGAAACAACAAAAATGGAGAACAATGGAGGTTTGGAAATTTTTTGAAGATGATGAATAGTGACTTCCGTGTTAACCGAATCGATTCATACTGATGCGAATCGATTCGTCTCTTGGTCAAAAAATGAAATTTTTAGATCTCTTCGACGCGATCACGTGGGCACCAACCGCGTATTTTTCTGATTTGTTTTGGATTTATAGTGATTTTTCTACGGAAAGTTGTCCGAGATCAAAATCGTTAGTTAGAAATTAAGGTTAGTGTAATACCCCGTATTTTCTGTGATATTTATTTTTGGGGATTAATTGAATTAAATGTTTATTAATTGGAAATTAATCCGGATAAAAATATTAACGAGATGTGAGTTAGTATTTTATTATAATGTGTATACTTGGCATTATATGATTATTGGTAATATTGAAATTGTCACGTAATTGAAATACGACAATTTGGAAATTTTCCTTGATGCGTGTGATCGCCACGTCATGGTATTTTATTGTTAAATTAAAAAGTGAATTTTAGTTCCATTAACCGTATGGTCGTTTTGAGTGCGCCAACGCGTCCGAAAGGGTCGAGATAGTCAGAAAACACTAGTCGGAAGTTTAGTTTGGGTCCCGGGGTATTTGTGGGCCATACCGGCATCATAAAGGGTATTTTTGTAATTTGCATTTTTGGGAATTAAAAAGTGACGAAAATAGAAATTACAATCTGACTATTTCCTTAACCCACTTAACCCACTAACCACACTATATGTCATTATGGGCTACGGGAGAAGTTGAAATATAATCCCAACTTACCAAACAAACCAACCACACCTCCATTGTCTTCAACCTTGGGAAACTTGTAGAGAGAGAGAGAAGGAAGAAAATTCTGCAGAAAGAGAGAGGGAGAACTACTTAGCTTTCAAGAGCCTACACCAAATTCTGAGATAAATTAAGGCAAGTGATTTAAACTCTTTTGATTCAAGATATGTTTCCATGTTTAGGAATTTTCGAAATTGATTTTTGGAGATAAATTAGACCCATGAATTGAAAGTTAAAGGCCATGATTTACGTAGGAATTGCATGTAGTATATTCTGGACGAATTTATATGTTATAAACAGAACCTTGATGATCTAAAAGTGGAATTAGAAGAAGTTTGATGGTGTTCTTGAATGGAAGAATTCTGGAAATTATTATGATGTAGTTTTGATCTAAACTAAGCTTTTAAATGATGAATTATGGGACTTAGAATGTTAATACTGTTGTAGGATGTTAGTATTATGTTAGAGTAACCTTATCTTGGAGTTTCATGCTTAAAAATGGAGTTTTGGGTCGAAACTGTAACTCCAAAACGAAGCAGTCCGTAACAGACCTGGTGCAATCGATCGATCGACATTCATCAGTCGATCGATCGACCACCATCGATCGATCGAAGGTAAAGGTCGATCGATCGACCTTCCCAGAATGAATAAAGTTTTTCCTTAATTGAATTTTAATGATGTTAACCCTTGGATAATATTATTGGAGACATTGTTATTACCCTTAACTTTAAGGAAGACTAGTAGGCATGATTATGAGATTGGACTGTAATTGGAATTTAAATTGAGGAATTATTCTAAATTAATGAAATTCGTTATGTGAGATAATATTTGGGTTAATAGTACAAATTTGAATAATTTGATTCAATAAGGTTTGGGGCAGAAGTAAAGACCTAGGTATAAAGATGTAATATGTGGAAATTATGGGAACTTAATAGTCTATTTGAGATAGGTTTTAAGTTTAAGGAATTACGACGTGAGACGTGTCGACTATTTAATTTATATATTATCGGAATACTTGAAATATATGAATTTGGAATAATGGTATAATGATGTAGAGTATACCTTTATTAATATCGAGATATCTAAGATGTGTGAATGCTTAGTATATAATTTTATGTGTATGACATACCTACCATACTTGCTATCACGGGAGGTTACGTTCGCTTAGGGCCTTCTTATCCTTGTGTGCCCGGATTTAGATAGGTACCTCGAGGAAATAATTTAAACGAACGACTCATTTGTGAGTTAATGAGCTAGCTGACTATGGAGCGTAGGTATGTACGTGACCATGGATATGATTGAATTATGTTCGCCTCCAATTATGTGTGTGGTGTTTATTCCAACAATTCCTGAGAGATTCGGAATTTGTAATCCTTATGTACGTGATGTACCGGGATGGATAGCAGAGTATGTGTGCACCGCAGCTTAGCCTTTGGGTGCTTGTATTGTATATTTATGATGTGAAAATATACGGTTTAATGAGAAGGAATTTACTATGATAAATTGTGAGTACAGTTATGATAATGTTTTGAAAAGATAAAAAGGGAACTTTTATCAATAAATGGTTTGGTTAATAATTGGGAATCTGTGAATTAAAGTAGAACTCTCTATTTAATTGTTAAGGATGGAACTTATAACGTGAACCGAGTAGAAGCGTTAGAAACTCTTTAGATAGTTATGAGATAACACATGAATGGGTACAGGAACGTTAGGAGTGCACAGTTAGACGAGAGGTGAGTATATCAAGTGAGAGCACGTCCTAACATGTTCTTTGCATATACTGTTTTAAATGTTTTTAAAGCACTTGCAGGTTTTTAAAATATCTCCACATTCGGGCTCTGACCCGTTTGCTTTCAAATCTATCTTTTTGTAAAACCATTTTAGGTGCCCAGCCACAAGGTCACCATGCATAGGATTCTCATTCTGATGACGAGCTGTAGCTGCTTGTGGAAGCTACAGGGACTTGCTTTTAGACGCTTATATCATTTGGATTCCTCATTCAGTATTCCTCAGTTGTAGGGCATGTTGCCCAAATTCTATTAGATACATTTCCATTTCAGTTTTACAGGCTTTGGCATGTATTCATTCAGTATTCAGTATTTCATTATTTACTTCAGTTGTGGGATTATGTTGTGAGGAGTTTTTCCTCCAGATTTATTTATATCATGTGTCGGTCATTTTATTTTACTTCATTATGGTGAAAGGTGTTATTATCCTTGCCTTAAATCTTTTACTGCATGTTAACCAGACTTTAATTAAAATTTGGCAACTTACTTTTTAAAGACTAGGTGGTTAGTAATAATAAAATGTTTTCGACAGTGATGCTATTAACTGAGCCGACTTGACGTTTTGATTTAATTTAATAAAGGAGTAGCTACCCGGTATTTAATTATTCGGGGTGTCACAGGTGGTATCAGAGCATCAGGTTCTAGTGTCCTTTAGGATCTGAACGGCTTATTATGTTTCCGCTGAGCTTTCTTTGATATAGAGCCCTATATTTTAGGACTGTTGTATTCTTTTGTTTATGCTACGTTCTTCAGCTATTTTAAAGTTTATAACTGCGAACTTATAGACTTTATTCTTATTTCAGAATGCCTCCACGACGTGCACCACGAGTTCCCAAGAATGTGGCACCAGAACCACAGCCCTCACCGGTTCAGGGCATGATGAACGCCGCTGAGGTTACAGCTATTGTAGCCTAAGCGGTAAATGCCTCCATTGCCGTTGTTCAGCAGGCACCACCTCAGGCGCCGGTTGCCACGCCAGTTCAGGCAACTTCATTCCCGTCTGCTTGGGAACGTGTACGTGACGCTTTTCAGAAAGCGCATCCGCCAGAGTTTGCAGGTAGCTCAGATGTGGTAGTCTCGAGCCAATGGAGGACGGATATACAGCGGCACTTAAGGATGTATGAGTGCACGGATGTTCAGAAGTAGGTGCTAGCTACTTTCAAGCTAGTTGGATCTGCATTGCAGTGGTGGGAGTCTATTACCACCGTAGAGGAGAGGGATACTCTTACTATTCATGAGTTCTGGGTGCGGTTTGACCGCAAGTACTTTCCGTCAGCTGTTCATACAGAAATGAGGAGGAGATTGATGAGTTTGAGGCAGGAGGGCAAGACCGTGGCCGAATATGAGGCCGAATTTACTAATCTGTTGAACATCGTTCCTGATGAGATACCAACAGAGAAGAAGAAGATTGAGAAATTTACCGACGGGTTAACATGGAGGATCCGTCAGCATCTGTTAGGGAACCTTTCGTTGGCCACTTATTCTGATGTGGTTAACGCTGCTTTATTACACTGCCAGGATCACCGCTTTCATATGGCCGAGGGCAAGAGGTCGGGAGAGTCTAGCCATCAGGGCAGGACTGGAGGACATGGTGCCGGTGGGGCACAATCTTCTCAGGGGCAGAGACAGGTAGAGCAGGGTTCTCAGTAGGGTGATCAAAAGAGGTTTCGTTCAGGAGGTTTCAGGAACGGTCAGGGAGGATTCCGGAATGGCCAGCAGGGTCATAACGGCCATCAGGGCCAACAGGGTCAAAATGGTCAACATCAGCAGTATCAGCAGGGCCAGCAGGGCCAAGGGAGGAACGGTAACGGCCACCAGGGCCGGGGACAGCAGGGGCATAGAGGAGGGAACTTCCCGGGGAAATGTTTCATTTTTGGTAAGATTGGCCACAAACGTCAGGAGTGTCCTGATAAGGGACGGGCCCCACAGCAGCAGCAGCAGGGTGCTCGACATGAGCCTCAGAGACCACTCTTTCCACCAGCCCTCCCAGCTCCAGCCCAGATACCAGCACTACTAGCGATTCCAGTAGTTCCTGTGCAGCAGGGGCAGCTACAGTATGGACGTGTCTACAACGTCCACCAGGCAGCAGTCCCACAGGCACCGCCCGCGATTGAGGGTACGTTTTCTATCCATGGCACTATGGGTCGGGTACTGTTTGATACGGGGGCTACACACTATTTTATAGCTATGCATTTCGCGAAGGCTTTAGGGTTGTTAGCCACAGTGGAGAGCACAGTTACATGTGTCGACTCACCTTTGGGGAGTGGGTCGCTTATATTCTTTATATGTCGGGGAGTGGGGGTAGAGATCGGTGGTTTGGTATTACCTGCGGACATGTTGGTTTTAGATATGCATGTTCACGATGTGATTATCGGTATGGATTGGCTCGCTGATTATAGAGCCATGATAGATTGCTTCGGTGGGAGCATTGTTTTTGCCATTCCGGGGCAAGAGATGTTTGTAGTGGCGATGCCTCGCCCAGAGGGAGGCTCGACCGCTCACTTATATTACATTGAGGAGGATACCTCTAAGGAGGTTGTGATTCCTTTAGATTCGATCCCAGTTGTCAGGGAGTATTCTGATGTGTTTCAGGAAATACCAGGCCTACCTCCCAGTCGAGAGATAGACTTCGTTATAGACTTGTTGCCAGATACGAGACCTATAGCACGAGCACCGTACCGTATGACTCCAGCTGAGATGAGGGTGTTACGGGATCAGATAGAGCAGTTGTTGGGTCAGGGGTTTATTCGGAGGAGTACTTCACCGTGGGGTGCCCCTGTGGTGTTCGTGAAGAAGAGAGATGGTTCACTGAGATTGTGTGTGGACTACCGGGAGTTAAACAAGGTCACGATACGGAACAAGTATCCGTTGCCTCGAATCGATGACCTATTTGACCAGTTGAGAGGAGCTTCTTGCTTCTCAAAGATTGATTTACGATCTGGATACCATCAGTTGCGTATCAGGGAGGAGGACGTCTCGAAGACTGCATTCTTATCGAGATATGGTTCCTACGAGTTTCGGGTTATGCCATTTGGTTTGACCAACGCTCCAGCATCATTTATGGACTTGATGAATAGGGTGTTCAGGGATTTCCTAGACCAGTTTGTCATTGTCTTCATCGACGATATTTTGGTTTACTCCCAGACAGAGGAGGAGCATGCCGAGCACTTGAGACTAGTTTTGCAGACACTGCGCCAGAATGAGTTGTATGCAAAATATGAGAAGTACGGGTTTTGGCTGAAGGAGGTTCAGTTTTTGGGGCATATTATTTCCGACCGGGGAATATCGGTTGATCCGGGGAAGGTATCCGCGGTGAGGGAGTGGGGACAGCCCACGACACCGACAGAGATCCGTAGTTTCTTGGGCCTAGCAGGATACTACAGGAGGTTTATTCGGGGTTTCTCCACGATAGCAGGTCCCATGACACATCTAACCCGAAAAGGTGTGTCGTTCATTTGGAGTGATGCCTGTCAGTTGGCATTTGATGAGTTGAAGGACAAGTTAACCTCAGCACCTGTGTTAGCATTGCCGAGACCGGGAGTTGAGTACCTTGTTTACACCGATGCGTCCTTACAAGGACTTGGAGGTGTAGTACAGCAGGAGAGTCAGGCCATTGCTTATGCTTCCCGTAAGCTTAAGCCTCACGAGAAGAATTACCCTAATCATGACTTGGAGTTAGCGGCAGTGGTGTTTGCTCTTCGTAGTTGGAGACATTACCTGTTGGGGGAGAAATTTCGATTATTCACGGATCACAAGTCCCTACAGTACCTATTCACGCAGAAGGAGCTGAATATGCGGCAACGGAGGTGGCTTGAATTCGTGAAAGATTATCAGTTCGATATCCAGTATCACCCGGGGAAGGCTAACGTGGTGGCAGACGCGTTGAGCCGTAGGCCGGTAGATGAGGTGGCAGATGTGTGGAAGGCTAAGTGGAAGGAATTGGGACACCAGGATGCAGTGGCCCGATCATTCATGTCTGTGATGACTGTTACACCGCAGATTGTCACGAAGGTGGTGAAGGCATAGGCAAATGACTCGTTCTGTCAGGAGCAGATAGTTCGATTATTAGCAGAGGGAGCCGAATCCTATACCATTAGCTCAGACGGGGGATTACGCTTCAATGGGAGATTGGTGGTTCCAGAAGGGGAGGAATTGTGGCATGAGGTGATGGCAGAGTCGCACGGCTCACGGTTCGCGGTACATCCCGGAGGGGATAAAATGTACCAAGACATGAGACGTCAGTATTGGTGGAGCGGGATGAAGAGAGATACTGCCGAGTTTGTTTCTAAATGCGCCACTTGTCAGCTAGTCAAAGTGGATCATCAGAGACCGGCAGGACTGCTACAGCCATTAGAGGTCCCGATGTGGATGTGGGAGAGCATCTCTATGGACTTTATCACGGGTTTGCCTACGTCACAGAGAGATCACGACTCCATTTGGGTGATTGTGGACAGGTTGTCAAAAGTCGCTCATTTTCTACCCGTAAGGACAGACTACACTGCGGGACAGTATGCCCAGCTCTTTATTGCAGAGATAGTGAGACTTCACGGTGTGCCCCTAAATATCGTGTCTGACCGAGACAAGATATTTGTTTCACGGTTTTGGGAGAGTTTTCAGCAAGCCATGGGCACGGAATTGCGGGTGAGTACGGCATACCACCCGCAGACCGATGGGCAGACCGAGCGCACAAATCAGATGTTGGAGGACATGCTACGTATGTGCACCATTGACTTTGAGGGTGGATGGGAGTAGTATCTTCCACTGGTGGAGTTTGCTTACAACAACTCCTATCAGTTCACCATTGGCATGGCTCCATTTGAGGCATTGTACGGTAGACCTTGTCGTTCCCCAGCATGTTGGTTGGAGGTGGGGGACAACAAACTACTTGGGCCGGAAGTGATTCAGGATACTTCGGCAAGGATAGAATTGATTCGCAGTCGCATTCGGGTGGCTCAGGACAGACAGAAGAGTTATGCTGATGCGAAGAGATTCTTCAGAGAGTTCCAAGTGGGGGACCAGGTTTTGCTCAGAGTATCTCCTATGAAGGGGATTATGCGTTTTGGGAAGAAAGGGAAGTTGGTACCGAGATATGTGGGACCATTCCCTATTATTGAGCGGATCGGACCAGTTGTGTATAGACTTGGGTTACCGGAGCATTTGCATCGGATCCACGATGTGTTTCATATTTCATCGCTTAGGAAATACCTAAGAGATAATTTGGTTCATTCTCTCATTGCTGTGGAAGACATTGATCTCCAGCCAGATAGCTCCTACGAGGAGGGTCCTATTGCTATTCTAGATCGAAGTGAGCGGAAACTGCGGTCAAAGATAGTTTCGTTAGTGCGTGTTCAGTGGCGACATCATAATGTCGAGGAATCCACATGGGAGCACGAGGATGAGATGCGCGAATGTTATCCAGAGTTATTCTTACCAGGTACTTTCTAGTTCCGAATTTCGGGATGAAATTCAGTTATTAGGGGGGAAGTATGTAATACCCCGTATTTTCTGTGATATTTATTTTTGGGGATTAATTGAATTAAATGTTTATTAATTGGAAATTAATCCGGATAAAAATATTAACGAGATGTGAGTTAGTATTTTATTATAATGTGTATACTTGGCATTATATGATTATTGGTAATATTGAAATTGTCACGTAATTGAAATACGACAATTTGGGAATTCTGCTTGACGCGTGTGACCGCCACGTCATGGTATTTTGTTGTTAAATTAAAAAGTGAATTTTAGTTCCATTAACCGTATGGTCGTTTTGAGTGCGCCAACGCGTCCGGAAGGGTCGAGATAGTCAGAAAACACTAGCCGGAAGTTTAGTTTGGGTCCCGGGGTATTTGTGGGCCATACCGGCATCATAAAGGGTATTTTGGTAATTTGCATTTTTGGGAATTAAAAAGTGACGAAAATAGAAATTACAATCTGACTATTTCCTTAACCCACTTAACCCACTAACCACACTATATGTCATTATGGGCTACGGGAGAATTTGAAATATAATCCCAACTTACCAAACAAACCAACCACACCTCCATTGTCTTCAACCTTGGGAAACTTGTAGAGAGAGAGAGAAGGAAGAAAATTCTGCAGAAAGAGAGAGGGAGAACAACTTAGCTTTCAAGAGCCTACACCAAATTCTGAGATAAATTAAGGCAAGTGATTTAAACTCTTTTGATTCAAGATATGTTTCCATGTTTAGGAATTTTCGAAATTGATTTTTGGAGATAAATTAGACCCATGAATTGAAAGTTAAAGGCCATGATTTACGTAGGAATTGCATGTAGTATATTCTGGACGAATTTATATGTTATAAACAGAACCTTGATGATCTAAAAGTGGAATTAGAAGAAGTTTGATGGTGTTCTTGAATGGAAGAATTCTGGAAATTATTATGATGTAGTTTTGATCTAAACTAAGCTTTTAAATGATGAATTATGGGACTTAGAATGTTAATACTGTTGTAGGATGTTAGTATAATGTTAGAGTAACCTTATCTTGGAGTTTCATGCTTAAAAATGGAGTTTTGGGTGGAAACTATAACTGCAAAACGAAGCAGTCCGTAACAGACCTGGTGCAATCGATCGATCGACATTCATCAGTCGATCGATCGACCACCATCGATCGATCGAAGGTAAAGGTCGATCGATTGACCTTCCCAGAATGAATAAAGTTTTTCCTTAATTGAATTTTAATGATGTTAACCCTTGGATAATATTATTGGAGACATTGTGATTACCCTTAACTTTAAGGAAGACCAGTAGGCATGATTATGAGATTGGACTGTAATTGGAATTTAAATTGAGGAATTATTCTAAATTAATGAAATTCGTTATGTGAGATAATATTTGGGTTAATAGTACAAATTTGAATAATTTGATTCAATAAGGTTTGGGGCAGAAGTAAAGACCTAGGTATAAAGATGTAATAAGTGGAAATTATGGGAACTTAATAGTCTATTTGAGATAGGTTTTAAGTTTAAGGAATTACGACGTGAGATGTGTCGACTATTTAATTTATATATTATCGGAATACTTGAAATATATGAATTTGGAATAATGGTATAATGATGTAGAGTATACCTTTATTAATATCGAGATATCTAAGATGTGTGAATGCTTAGTATATAATTTTATGTGTATGACATACCTACCATACTTGCTATCACGGGAGGTTACGTTCGCTTAGGGCCTTCTTATCCTTGTGTGCCCGGATTTAGATAGGTACCTCGAGGACATAATTTAAACGAACGACTCATTTATGAGTTAATGAGCCAGCTGACTATGGAGCGTAGGTATGTACGTGACCATGGATATGATTGAATTATGTTCGCCTCCAATTATGTGTGTGGTGTTTATTCCAACAATTCCTGAGAGATTCGGAATTTGTAATCCTTATGTACGTGATGTACCGGGATGGATAGCAGAGTATGTGTGCACCGCAGCTTAGCCTTTGGGTGCTTGTATTGTATATTTATGATGTGAAAATATACGGTTTAATGAGAAGGAATTTACTATGATAAATTGTGAGTACAGTTATGATAATGTTTTGAAAAGATAAAAAGGGAACTTTTATCAATAAATGGTTTGGTTAATAATTGGGAATCTGTGAATTAAAGTAGAACTCTCTATTTAATTGTTAAGGATGGAACTTATAACGTGAACCGAGTAGAAGCGTTAGAAACTCTTTAGATAGTTATGAGATAACACATGAATGGGTACAGGAACGTTAGGAGTGCACAGTTAGACGAGAGGTGAGTATATCAAGTGAGAGCACGTCCTAACATGTTCTTTGCATATACTGTTTTAAATGTTTTTAAAGCACTTGCAGGTTTTTAAAATATCTCCACATTCGGGCTCTGACCCGTTTGCTTTCAAATCTATCTTTTTGTAAAACCATTTTAGGTGCCCAGCCACAAGGTCACCATGCATAGGATTCTCATTCTGATGACGAGCTGTAGCTGCTTGTGGAAGCTACAGGGACTTGCTTTTAGACGCTTATATCATTTGGATTCCTCATTCAGTATTCCTCAGTTGTAGGGAATGTTGCCCAAATTCTATTAGATACATTTCCATTTCAGTTTTACAGGCTTTGGCATGTATTCGTTCTGTATTCAGTATTTCATTATTTACTTCAGTTGTGGGATTATGTTGTGAGGAGTTTTTCCTCCAGATTTATTTATATCATGTGTCGGTCATTCTATTTTACTTCATTATGATGAATGGTGTTATTATCCTTGCTTTAAATATTTTACTGCATGTTAACCAGACTTTAATTAAAATTTGGCAACTTACTTTTTAAAGACTAGGTGGTTAGTAATAATAAAATGTTTTCGACAGTGATGCTATTAACTGAGCCAACTTGATATTTTTGATTTAATTTAATAAAGGAGTAGCTACCCGGTATTTAATTAGTCGGGGTGTCACAGATAGAACTTTGGAGATAAATATTAGGGGTTCCCAAAAAGAGTGTTAGGACCTCTAAAGGACTTGAGGAGATATGAAAACTTTGGGTTCGTTAAAATAAATCCGAGTTATAAATTAAATGGAGATTGAATTGAGTTTGGGGTTTTTGGGATATATATAAAACCAAGGCAAGTTTGGGATTTTTCGACAAGCCGAATAGATTCGGTAAGAGATAGTTTGAAAGTAGAACCATTTCGAATCGATTCGGATAGGCCGAATCGATTCGGTGACTAGCGAATCGATTCGGATAGGCCAAATCGATTCGGTCCTGGAAGATTTTTGAGGTTTTCGCCTTTTAAGTTTAGGGAGACTTAATGTATGGTTTTGGAGACTATTATTAGGAGTTTCTAAATGGAATATTAGGACTCCTAGATGATGATTTGAGGAGGATAAAAAACCTCGAATTAATTTAGAGTGTGATCCGGCGTATGGAGTTAATTAATGCGTTGGGTTTATTGGTCATCGCTAGATGTAATTGGCAAATATGGCCATTTATATATATTCGGGAAGGAATATATGGTATATGTATACTGTGTGATTAAAGTATATATATGAATTGAGATAAATGACTTTTGAAAATGTAAATATAAATGTTTTCAAAAAAGGAAAGACAAATGATTTTCATAAATAATAAAAGATGGATACACACCTCTCTAAATCGCTATAATAAGGGAAGTTGCGTACGTGTGGTGAAGCCCCCTGGCTAATGAATGCAGGGTGGATATCGTCCTATAGGCCATAGGAGCGTTTATTGTATATTTTCTGCGTTGGTTAGGAGATTCTGGGTGTGGTCTTTACTATCCCGCAGGCATATGGCCGCTTCCCGACGTCTTGCGTTATAGGATCACAGGTTGTCTTGATTATAGGCCCTGGAAGATGATGGCCATTTAGGGACACGCACAGTGGGGAAACCCATACGGGCGGTCTTAGAATGCGTTATATTATATATTAAAGCAATTTATGATAATAAATTATCTTTAATTACATTTCCTGGATGGAAGAAGGGAAATGGGATAAATGGTTTGGCTTCGGTAACACTTCCCGGATGGAAGAAGGGAAGTGGAAGCATATGGTATGGTAAAAGCATTTTTATGATAATAAAAATGGCTTTTAAATACATTTCCTGAATATAAAAAGGGAAATGGGATATTTTGAAACGGAAAAGTATTTTTATGATAATAAAACTGGCTTTTAAAAGTATATGATATGTTAAAGCAATTCATGCTAATGAGTTGGCTTTTAAATACATTTCCTGGATATGAGAATGGAAATGGAAAGTTTTGAAATAAAATATGGTAAGTATTGATAAATACTTTTTTTTGAAACCTCAGTCCGGGAGATATTATCCGGATGTATATTGTAAGGTATATGTAAACATGAATGTGATATATATATATATATATATATATGTATGTATGTATTTGAAGGCCCGAATTTCTTAAAATTGAAATAGTTATTTCCTTTTATAAAATTGATGCGGAAGCGTAAAGAAGTGTGATGGTTCACAAAAAACGAATTACCAAAATTTTAATTTTCTTAAACAAATTAAAGTTAAACCGAGTGAAATTAAATTAATGCATTAAAATCATTTTCACTTAAACCAATTAATTCAAGTCCTAGAATTTGCCTAAGTCATAATTATTAATATTCCAAAGTTAGGCCAAAATTTTTTTAGCAAATGACTTAAATTAAATAAACAATTATCCAAATTTAATTAGCACCCAATTAAATTAAGTGTGACAATTAAAAATCATTTTTATCTTGAATTACCCTAAGCATGAGTTCTAATTCATTATGTAAGATAAAAATAAATCAACCACACTACGGCGAGATGTACGAGGAAAAACCCACAATGGGAAAGAACCTCGGATGGCCCTAGCCACAAATCCACTAAGTAGGGAATTTAAAAATACAAGAAAGAAAGGCTTACAACACACGACTCGATCCCTTTCAAGCCCTGACGCTTCTTCTTGCAGATACCGCTTCCTAGCTGATAACCTTGGAGATCCACCACGGTCTCGGAGTCCACCGATCGGACTTTTTATGGTCACCGTCACCCGAGCAAGGAGCCTTTCTCCAAGTGGGCAATGTAGTAACAAAACTCTTCTCCTTTCTTTAGGGGATGTAGAAGAAAACCCGAAACTTTTCTTTGAACGAAAGAGATGAACCCGGTGCCAAAACTCCAAGTAAGATATATGAATATGGGAACTTGGAAGAAACTAATTTGGGTGTAAACTAGAGTGGTGTATATTTTTCTCTTTGATAAACTCACGCAAAACATGATCTTTTTCTCTTTATAATTTTTCTCTCTAAAAGCTCTCTAAGATTTAGAAGGATATGAAAAAGATCGTTAATCAAAAGTGATTCCCGCACATAGTTATGCTGTGAAAAGTTGGTTAAGAAACAAGTGGGGAAGTGGGAGAAAAACTTCTTAAAAACTGCCAAAAATTGTTCCCGCCTGGCATCTCGTTCGAACAACATTTCATTCGAATGATATTCTCGTCCGAACGAGTCTTCAAGGTTCTAGTATGACCTCGTTAGAATCTCATTAGAAATATCGTTAGAACGATAATCTCGTTCAAACGACATTTCGAACGAAGTTCCAGTATGCCATAATGGGAAATCGTTGGCAATCTCGTTCGAACGACATCTGGTTCGAACGAACTTCCAGAAAGTTTGGAAAATTTGATTTTAGCCCAGAAAACTTTATAAACTTATTTAAAGTTTTAATTAGAAATCTTTTTAAAAATAGAAACACAGTTTGAGAAAAACCTAACACCCAATAAAAAAGTTCCAAGCTCATATATATAGAATTGCATTCCTACCTTGGGAGAATGGAACTATGGTTGATGACGAATAATTGAGGCACGAAACCGGCATGATGATGAAGCTTTATATTCTTTGCCTCTACGTCTTCAACAAACTTTTCATAGGCTAGAGAATACTACAATTAAATACAATCCTATGTATAAATGATTTTGTCCGGAATTGAGCCAAAACTATATATGGACTCAATTGGAAATTTGTGTCCTTACAAATCTCCCCCTTTGGCTTTTCCGGGACAAAAACCAAACAAAAGTCCTAAATGGCCGTCAAGCTCACTAGACTCAAAACATAACCCACCCAAACTTGACTCAACCCAATGATCAAACGCTTTGTCATTGAAAGATCCCTCTTTAGAAGAATTCCTGCACACTTAAGCAAACTCATCAAATGCATAGGGAATATCAAAGTATTTAAAGGAATATCAAAGTATTAAAGAAATTAAAATAAATACTCCCCCAAAATTAATTCTCCCCTTTATCAAAATGATTAACCCAAGAAGTTAGCTACTCCCCCTAAGTTAAATCTCCTGAACTTAGATAAGATAATAAGATAATAAGAGGATAAGAAACCATTTCTCCCCCTATCATTCTCCCCTTTTTTGTTCAGGAATAGGCAAAGGATAAATAACAAATATAAAAGCATGTTGAAGCTTAAAGTGATAAGACATGAAAGCATATGGGCAACAAAAGCATAACTAATCCAAGATAGATACCAAAACTAAAGTATACGCAGAGAAGGACTTGAAAGCAAGGAAAAGGCAAAATAAAATATCATATATATATGTACCAGAAATTTATCAATAATGCACACGCGCATATACATAGATATAAACACACACATGACACAAAATACAATAAGTTTGCACACTCGTATGGCAAAAATGTGTCATATGGAAACGGAAGTGTAGGGGTGTGAACTAGTAACGATTAAATTTAGACCCAAACACTTAATAAACGTTCACAGAGTTCTCATTTGATTGCAAACTTCATCACATTTAAATATAACCTCATGTGACAATATAGATTGAACTCAATGAACAAACATACACAATGCATACAAGCCTAGCATATTGATGATTCTACAAACCAATAGAGTCATGACATGAAATACGCAACTAGGATAAATGGACATTGTGCAAACCATTGATATACCATCCAATCTCCCTCAATAAGCATTTTTGTTTATTTTGAATGAATATATCAATCAAACATAGGCCTTGGCAATTTGTTTTTCATTTAATGCCATATTTTCTATTTTTAGGCCTTTGGACCACGTATTTCTTTTAGGTCCATTCAAAAACGATGGTTTACAATCGCAAAGGATCACTTAGTCCTTTCGGAGCCCTTCCCCGTGCACATTTATATATATCATGTTTTCATTTTTCACACAAATCTCACGTGCAACGGATTTTGACATGCATTAGTCCTCCTAAGTCACAAATATGTAGATGACAAGATTGGAAGGAGAACACCTCACATAGCTCAAATACACATTTGAAGTTAAAATTTCAAAAGAGCTCGTGCATGTGTGAATATAGGCATATAAAAAATAGAATCCATTTAACCAACACAAAATCCAACTACTCCATAAAAATATGGTAAAGAACATAATAGGGATTGACAATCTAAACCAAAAGTTCTAGCCACATGGGAGCGTTAAAGGAGGGATTCAAACACAAGTATATGCCACTTAAAGTGTGTCAAACTAAACTACACACAAAATAAATCTATTTGAGTTTTTAAAATTTTTAACCAAAATATATATATATATATACTCAAAAGATAAACAAAAATCATTTGAATTTTTCATTAAGCTTAAATTACCAAGAGAAAAAATCCAAAATCCAAAATCTTTTTGTATTTTTCATTTAATGCAAACAAAATGAAGAAATAAAATACAAAAGATAAAAAAAATCATTATTCTAGCATGTGATTAAGCATGGGGCATAAACTAGAACATGATTACACAAGCATACATTTAGCATGTGGATATAGAATGAAGTACAAGAGCTAAAGTATGCAAACACTAACACATTCATCCTTTAGATTTAGCAAGGGAGAAAGCATTTGATAGTAAATGAGAATTAAAAACCCTATTTTGCAAAGCAACTAAGTAAGATTTCCTAACCCAAATTAATGAAGAGTGACTATCTTGGGGTGTGGGAATTTTAAATACATTGGTTGCATTACGTTGGGATTTTCAAGGAATTCGTTTAAGATCAAAATAAAATTTCTTAAGATGACCTTTTCGACCACAATGTGTACAAGTAAAAACATGTCGAAAAGATTTAACTAATAAGTGATCTCGAAGTGAATTCCTAGTAGATTCTCCTAAAACGTTGGTCTTGGCTTTATGAGTAGATTCATTACAACTATTGAAGCCTAAACCGCAAGTGACATTTTTAATTTGGACCGTTCCTAATATTTTATCTAATTTTTCCGAACGACACTCCAAATCAAATTTGACATTACTAGAGTCTTTTAATTTATTTTGTAATTCTAAAATGTTAGACTCTAATAAAACATTTGGCTCTTAAAAAGTAAGAATCTCCTTTTTCAAGGATTCCATTAAACCCTAAGGCTATCTCTCTCGCCTTCTACATATTCGAGCTTCTCTTGAAGAGTTTTCTCACGTTTCTTAAGGTCTTCAACCAACATACTATTGTCAACGACCTTGACACTTTCTTTCAAACTAGCTTCTAACTTCGAATTAGCTCTTTTCAATTTAATAGATTCTTTATATAATTCTTGAAAAGCATTTTGAAGTTCACTCACATTAATATCTTCTTCATTTTCACTCTATCTTTCTTCTCCACTCTCACTATCATAAAAAACAAGAGAATCATAAACTATAACCTTGGAAGTGTCATGTGTTAACGTTTCATCAATCGATGAGTTCTCACTATCACTCACATGACTAGCTATAAAAGCCACAAAATTAGGCTTAGTGGGGGAATCGGGTCCCTCTTCCTTATCACTATCACTAAGGGTCGCATTATATGCAATGGGTCGTTTACCCTCTTTCCTTTGTTTAGTGGGGCACTTAGAAGCCCTATGGCCATAACCCTCACAACCAAAACACTTATTAGACTCGTCCCTATTTAAATTTTCATTAATAGGTTTAGGGATCTTCTCGGCTTTAGGTATCTTCTCGCCTTTGTCATGCTTAGAAGTTTCAAATTTCTTAAAATCATTTTTAAATTTATCTTTATAAAATTTAAGAAATTTTCTAAATTTACGAGCAAACAAAGCCATGTCTTCCGAGTCACTATCACTCTCGCTCTCTACTACTTGTTTGAACTCTTTTCGGGCTTTTAAAGCAATGCCCTTTTCGATTTTCTTTTTAGTTTTAGAGGAAAACATATCTAGTTTATAGGTTTGTAAATCACCTACAAGCTCTTCTAATTTTGTAGAGGCTAAAGTTGGTAAAGAATTTAAAAAGGTCACTTTTGGAATAAATCTATCGGGTAGGGACCTTAAAATTTTCTTTACAACTCGGTTGTCGGGTATTTTCTCTCCCAAGTTAAAAGATGAATTGACAATATCAAAAATTCTAGCATAAAATTCATCAAACGTTTCATTATCGTTCATTTTGATAGTTTCAAATTGAGTGGTGAGGTTTTGGAGTTTCGAAGCTTTAACGACACTAGTTCCTTCATGAGTTAGTTGTGAAATATCCCAAGCTTCTTTAGAGGTTTCACACGTCATAATACGTCAAAATTCATCCGGTGTGACAACGCTAAACAAAGCATTCAAACCAAGGGAATTAAAATTAGAAAGTTTAAACTCATTCTCAGTCCATCTATCGGCCGGCTTGGGAACACGTTCATTTTCAACTAAGTGAGTTGGTGGGGACCACCCGTTAACTATAGACATCCAAACTCTCTCGTCGATAGATTTTAGTGCCGATTTCATACGCGCTTTCCAATACGCGTAGTTTGAACCATCGAAAATAGAAAATGGAGAAAATGGAGAAAATTCCATTTTAGCCAAAAATTATTTAAAAGATCTTTAACGAAATAATTTATCGTTTTTGGCTCTGATACCAAATTGAAGGCCCGAATTTCTTAAAGTTAAAATAGTTATTTCCTTTTATAAAATTGATGTGGAAGCGTAAAGAAGTGTGATGGTTAACAAACAAACGAATTACCAAAATTTTAATTTTCTAAAACAAATTAAAGTTAAACCGAGTGAAATTAAATTAACGCATTAAAATCATTTTCAATTAAACCAATTAATTCAAGTCCTAGAGTTTTCCTAAGTCATAATTATTAATATTCCAAAGTTACGCCAAACCAATTTTAGCAAATGACTTAAATTAAATAAACAATTATCCAAAGTTAATTAGCACCCAATTAAAATAAGTGTGACAATTAAAAACCATTTTTATCTTGAATTACCCTAAGCATGAGTTCTAATTCATTATGCAAGATAAAAATAAATCAATCACACTACGCCAAGATGTACGAGGAAAAACCCACAATGGGAAACAACCTCGGACGGCCCTAGCCACAAATCCACTAAGTACGAAATTTACAAATACAAGACAGAAAGGCTTACAACACACGACTCGATCCCTCTCAAGCCCTGACGCTTCTTCTTGTGGATACCTCTTCCTAGAGGATAACCTTGGAGCTCCACCACGGTCTCGAAATCCACCGATCGGACTTTTTATGGTCACCGTCACCCGAGAAAGGAGCCTTTCTCCAAGTGGGCAATGTAGTAATAAAACTCTTCTCCTTTCTTTATGGGATGTAGAAGAAAACTCAAAACTTCTCTTTGAATGAAAGAGATGAACCCGGTGCCAAAACTCCAAGAAAGATATATGAATATGGGAACTTGGAAGAAACTAATTTGGGTGTAAACTAGAGTGGTGTATATTTTTCTCTTTGATAAACTCACTCAAAACATGATCTTTTTCTGTTTATAATTTTGCTCTCTAAAAGCTCTCTAAGAGTTAGAAGGATATGAAAAAGATCGTTAATCAAAAGTGATTCCCGCACATAGTTATGCTGTGAAAAGTTGGTTAAGAAACAAGTGGGGAAGTGGGAGAAAAACTGCTTAAAAAATGCCAAAAACTGTTCCTGCCTGGCATCTCGTTCGAACGACATTTCGTTCGAACGACATTCTCGGTCGAACGAGTCTTCTAACGAGGTTCCAGTATGTACTCGTTAGAATCTCGTTACAAATCTCGTTAGAACGATAATCTCGTTCGAACGACATTTCGAACGAAGTTCCAGTATGCCATAATGGGAAATCGTTGGCAATCTCATTCAAACGACATATCGAACGAACATCCAGAAAGTTTGGAAAATTTAATTTTAGCCCAGAAAACTTTATAAACTTATTTAAAGTTTTAATTAGAAATCTTTCTAAAAATAAAAATGAAGTTTTAGAAAAACCTAACACACAATAAACAAGTTCCAAGCTCTTATATATATATAATTGCTTTCATACCTTGGGAGCATGGAACTATGGTTGATGACGAATAAACGAGGCATGAAACCGGCATGATGATGAAGCTTTATATTCTTTGCCGCTACGTCTTCAACAAACTTTTCATAGGCTAGAGAATACTACAATTAAGTACAATCCTATGTATAAATGTTTTTGTCCTGAATTGAGCCAAAACTATATATGGACTCAATTGGAAATTTGTGTCCTTACAGTATTCATACTTTAGTTTTGTGTTAGGGGCCTAATGGATCTCTACCATTAACCCTACCAAGTAGTAGTATATCGGGGGGGTTCCTTGTTTGTATTTCGCTTCGCGAGACACCCAATGTACGAACTTAGCGCAGTGTTGAGAATGGAGGAAAGTTTAGCCCTTAGCACTTGGACTATCTAAGGTAGATAGTGGTTGGATGATAGACTAATTTCGCAGGGTAGCTTGACTAGGATGTCTAGAATGGTCTAGATAGATGCGCTAGGTGTGCACTATTAGAAGAGAGGTGAGGGGTATCTCATGGGAGTGCGATACCAATTTAAATATGAGATAAAACTTCTTTTTTAAATAAAGCATTTATGCACTTGCTAAATATTTTCACAACTCGGGCTCTGACCCGTTTATCTACTTTTCATTTCTTGCTATATATATATATATAGGTGTCCAGACACAGGGACGCCTGGATGACACTTCCTTCGAGTCAAACGTCTGCTGCAGCAGCTGTGGATGCTTGCAGGTTCTCGGTAGATGCTTCTCTCCTTATATTCTAGATAGGAGGTATTGTATAAACATTCGAGCCAATGGTCCAAAAACATTTAGTTATTCTTTTAGT
Source organism: Sambucus nigra (assembly GCA_949130495.1). Lineage (NCBI taxonomy): Eukaryota > Viridiplantae > Streptophyta > Magnoliopsida > Dipsacales > Adoxaceae > Sambucus > Sambucus nigra. The sequence continues at coordinate 1,262,110 of OX422221.1, forward strand.
AGCAACATTCGATATGGTTCTATATTTTGACCGAGTGTTCGGTTATTTTATTTCATTCAGTTTCATTTACGCAAAAACTGTGTGGATGTTTTAATTTTAGTTGTTTAAAAAGAGTAGTTAAGTAAAATTTTGATACCGGCCTAATAGGTTATTAGTAATTAAATAGATTTTCGACAGTGATACTAAGAATGATCCATATGAGACTCCTGTTTTAATTTGATATAGGAGTGATCGCCCGGTATTTTATTAGGCGGGGTGTCATATTACTTATTATAACACATCATTATTTGATCGTAAAGTTATTTCTCGTACATAAACATTCAAATTTCTAATTACAAATTCACATTGCGGTTTCACACTAGTATATAACATTGAGAAATAACAAATATTGTGAAAACATGTGAATCATAAAGTACTATATCTCTTAGATATAGATAGAAATATCAATCTAATCTCATTTCAATTACTATCATTACAAATGATAGATCATTGTAACCAAATCAAATCAGTTGTTATATTAGGTCTGAAGGTAATTTCGCAACTAATAACAATGATGAGAAAACATTTAATTACCTTACTCACCTTTTATGAGCTTTTTTATTATCAACTGGTCATTTCTCTGATGAATCTTATTTGGACACGTCTTTTCCACTTATTTTTGGTCCCGCCATTTACTAAGATGAAAAAATAATGAATTAATATTTATGTTTTTGTAGCATGTGATTTACATAAATATGGGAATGTGAAATATATTAATAACTTACATTTCATTCTTCAAAATGATTTTTTCACGGTTTGTATGACGATGGTAGTGCTGCAAAAATCTAAAGTACAACAATGGAGAATGCTTTTTTCCTTTTTTGAGCACTTGTGATCCTTGAAATTTTAATGCTTGTATAGGGGATAGAGGTTTTATTGTGGTAACGAATTATAGCCGATTAACTATTTTGAGTTTCTGGTTTTAGGTCACAGGTTGTGCACATTTCAAGGGAATTTTTATAAGTTACGCGTGTATTTTTTTACTGAAAAGGGCCTTAGACTAACATGTTTTAGGGCATGTCTTTTAGTGACAAACGCTTGGGTGGATTGCTGATCACCTCTATTTATATATTGTGTTTAATATATGTTTATTATGTCTAGATATGAACATCATGTATTTTACTCGTGGGGAATTTATCAGTTAGGATAGTGATTTAAAAGGTTTAGTATCGGGTACCACACTTTAGGTTGATGAAAAAGTGTCATGGAGGTCAATATATTTGATCATGCATTCAGTTGATCACCACCTCATGATGTGGAAATGTTGATGACTTGATCCATCAGGCGAGTTTTGGCATGGGACTTGTCGATGTTGTAGTTGTGTGGTGATACCCCAATGTTTTGTGTGTGAATGGTTTAAATGAATTAAGTTATGGATTCCTACGGGTTTATCGATAGAGGCATGAGAAGGTACCCAAATGTTATGGCCTTCATGTGGTTGTTATGAGACCTATAATAATTTATGATGTATTACAGTGATGGAGATTTTATATGGAACTCGATGTTATGTTATTTTGTATGTATGAGATTGTGTGTATCTTACGATTTGGGAGACATAAGGGAGGATTATAGTTAGGTTAAATTCTTTATGTGTGTAGTTTGTCGCATCCTGATGTAGTTAAAGAATATCAGATACTTTACTTGTTAGTCTAGAGATTAAGACTTAATAGTTTTGTTATGCCTTGGCTTGGGACACTCATTTAGTTATTTCACTTATGATGATAGGTAATGTATCTCTTGCATGTGAGTGTTGATGGGTTGCCATGATAAAGTAAATATGTCGCATGATTATTACCACAGTGATATGGTGAGATATTTCTAGCAATTTTCTAGGCTCTGGCCATATATATATATAATGTTTTTGAGGTATTCGAAGAATGGAGCAACATGGTTGAGCATTTCAGACTTGCCACTTCCATGTATCAAGTTTCTTTCTATTCATAGCCTAGGTTGAGTTTTCATTTTATTTTTAAACTATTATTATTTAGATATTGTATGGACCATATTGGTCCCAATTTATTTATTTAATTGAGTGTATTTATGGGATTTGAGATATATTATTTATATATTTTGGATGATGAGACATTTAGTTATTCTAGTACTTATTATTATATCTCATCTCATGTTGTGGATCATTTAAAATCATTACAATTATATTATCATCGTCTAGATGGAGAGCATGATATAAGTTGATTAACAAGCCCTATCTTTCGGTTGTTAAATAAACCTCTTCCTTGTCTAGAGGTCCAAAGTGACCAAATTGCCTTTAAGACAAAGCATCCAACAACTAACTCTATAGAGATTAAAGTCTTAAATAAAATAAACTCAGTTATTGCCTAGTTCCTTTCACCCCTACCCACCATCGCGGTCCTGACCCTCGCGATCGTGACTATGAACCCCGCGACTACGACTTGGGAGCCCATAGTTGCAACTTCATTATAAGGTGGTACTTCGAAAACCATAGGATTTATGGAACTTTGTTAAAGCTAAGTTGTTTTGGCCTTCCATTATCCTTCAAAACTCCATTAATGAAGCTTTGTTCTTGAAAAAAAAAATCAACTGTAACCCATGGATATTCCACGAATGTTAAAATCAAATATAAAAAGTGCTCTAAAATCTAATGATTACATCCCCTCACAATGTGCTCCAAATAAATCAATTAAATGTAACAATTAAAAACCCTAATCATTACAAGAAAACTAAATCTAGAAGATGATTTAACTACGGGTAAACTACCATAGGATACATTCATATAACATACATTCTTTCGATCATAATGGATGGGATCAATAAATTAAATCATAAAAAATCAAGTTAGTACAAAATATACACATTTATGCACATTTTTTCTAACATGCAATCTAGGATTTAATGATAAACAACATGGACCTTTCTAAAACATGATCAATCTATAATCGGGCATTTGATATCAATTGTTAGGGATTGACATTATAAAATGCGGGAAAACTTTACTGCCTAAAAACTTTGATTGATCATACATTATAAAGTAAAAAAACTAGGTTTAGATCACAAACCTAGGGTTTCAAATCGCACTATGTGGATACATAGAGTTTGAATAAGATGAAGGGGCTTCCTTTTCTTATCCTCCAAAATCTTTCTAGAACTTCCCAAAAGCCTCGGATCTTCAAATATATGATCCTCCAAAATAAGACTATGTGTGTGGGTACCCTTAGAGATGAATTCTTGGTATTTTGAGTGAGATATGACCTTCTCTTTCTACACCCATTCACAAAAACATAAATAGTACATTTTTTCTCTCTCTATCTCGATGTCTCTCTCTAACCCTCAATAATGAGTATTTAGCTTAAAACCGTAGCTTACACCAATATATATAGGTATAAGTAGTAAACCCGGGCTAAACTCAATTTCTAGAGATTATGGGTCTGGTACTTGGGTAAATGAACTATACAAGGGACTCAAGACTAAATAATTAAATTAACTTCCAAATAGGTACTCAAAAATCCCAAATTACATTCCCATGATTTATTTCTTATCTCCATTTAATTGCAATTAATTCCACTAAATAATCACAGATACACTTTAATTTAATTATCTCAAAATTTCTTGAATGATGAGGTCATGTTTGCAAAGGTGCTATGTTACATAATATAATTCCCTACATTAAGAATACAATAATTGCTTGGTCAAATAAATTTGTCACTAATCGATTTTAACCAACTTCTTATTTACTCCTTTATTATCAAACATAACTTATTTGATACTCTACTGAATATAAATCCAGTAATTAAGTTTTCTAGTAGAATCAAAACTTATAAGTCTATTATGAGGGTATCATAATCCAAGATATTTTTTGAAATACTATTCCTCCAAATTATGATCTCGTACCAACTTACACAACCATTTCCCAATTTACGGAGATTTAAATCCAATAACATATTGAATTGTAGACATAGCAAGAACTCCAATCGTGATAACTTTTGAGATTAAGAACATATGCACCTTTTTCAAACTTATGATATTTTCCAAGTCTTATTTTGTCAGCTTGTAGACTTGAAACTCACATGTGGTATTATTTATTACACTCCTAAATGTACCGATCATAATCCACTTTGAACTATTAGACAAGTTCTCGAACCATCAGATATGTTCCCACAATTTATAATAGAATACTAGGATTTAATTGCAATTTTACCGATAAGAAGTCAACTCCCTATCTATACTATGAACTATTCAATTATACTAGAACCAAAATTCTGATCACAGTTGATTAGGTCCAATCTAACTCACCAAAATTCCTACTAAGTTCAATTGATTGGCATTGCATATATTATATTTGTAAGAGAGTAGTTTAACCTAGGAAAATACCAGATTTTGGTAAGTTATTGACTTGAGAAAATTTAGTTGTGCCTACGGATCCATTATAGTCAGAATCAAAGTCAACGTAGTTCGTCAGTTCATACTATTAATTAAAAAATTCATATTGGTGGTTCTCTGAGAGGTGTGTGGTGGTGGACTGATCAACCTCTTTGTTTTAACTCAAAATACATGGTTTCTACCATGATAATGGTAGAAAGAGGGAGCTATTATGCCTCCTCTTCTCTAAGACTCTTAAGAGAGAAACTCATATCTTCAAAGAGATGCCTCTCAAATGTAAGTAAGTAAGAATTATTTCTAACAAAACTCAAGCCAAGTGGTGACACCTGGCCTAAGTTGGTGGCATGTGTTACATAACATATGTTTCAACCTCAATACTAGAATATTGTTTAGTTGATGCATAAATAATATACCAATATGTACGATATTGTGGACGCACACAATAATATACGAGTAACATAAATACATTAGGTACTATGAACTTTTATCTAGATTAATCTATTCTAATCTTATTTAATAATTTAAATGGGAGGCTTATCGTTATGCCCCTCCAACATTTTCCCCATCGTACAGATATTTGATGTGTTGATGCTTGGCTGAAACACATCGATTGTCTGTACGAAACAATTATAGTTGGTTTTGATATGTTCGATCAACTTGTGGACCATGGGCATTAATATCATATTTCATACTTTGATCCCATGGTTTATTTCTATGTTCCTCATGGACATTCTTTTAATGTGAATGATATACTTTGAGTTTGTCCAGTCCCACCTATTTTGTTTTAGAGAAGTATTTTTTGGGTTGCCCCCATTTATCTCAAGTGAACATATATCCATGATTTTATTGTGGTTGATCGTAACTCTATTTTGATTTTGGCACATGGTGGTAAGATTGAATAATATAGTTACCCTCTCTTTTGGGAAAGATTTTATGTATACATTTTCGGTGATTTTCTCCATCTAGGCAATATTTTGGGCATACACACACTAATAACTCATCTAAATCATGTCGAGATTGTGAAAATACACCTTCTTGTTGACTTTGTTCAACTCTTTGCTTAGGTTTTCTGAAAAATACACATTGCAAAGTGACTTAGCACAAATCTTTCTAAGTTTTTATTTTAAATTTACACTTTGAAGTAAACTTATGACCGAATATACTAAGGTTTCTTTTAAATTTACACTGTGTAAGTCAACTTAGAATTTGACTGCCAAGGTTTGTCTTAAATTTACACTTTATAAGTCAACTTAGCAACTAGCAGCTGATGTTTATTTCAAATTGAAGCTTTGTAAGTCATCTTGGCAGTTGACTCTTAAGGTTTCTTTCAAATTTCTACTTTGTAAGTCAACTTAGCAGCTGACTGCTGAGGTTTGTTTCAAATGTATAATTTGTAGGTCAACTTAGCAGCTTACTACAGAGGTTTGTTTTAAATTTATACTTAGTAAGTCAACTTAGAGTATGATTGGTAAGGTTTGCTTTAAATTTACACTTTTTAAGTCAACTTAGCAGCTGACTGATAAAGTTTGTTTTAAACATACACTTTATACGTCAACTTAGTAGATGACTACTTATGTTTATTTTACATTTTTTAAGTCAACTTAGCAACTGACTGTTAAGGTTTGTTTTACATTTTATAAGTCAGTTTAGAAGCTGACTGCGAAGGTTTGTTTTTTCCTAAAAAATAAATCCTATTTGGCAACTCACCTAAATTCGATGAGAGTTTTGAAAAATAAAGCCTCTTATTGATGACTCATCCGTTTAATGAAAACATTTTTCTTAAAAATATAGAGCCTGCTTGGTGACTCATCCAGATCACCACAATATTTTTCTAAAAAATATGGTGCCTTCTTGGTGACTCGTCCAGATCACGATGAGATTTTTCAAACAAATAGCCCCTGCTTGGCGGCTGTTGTAATATAATGCACTACTAATGGAAAATTGCCACATTGTTGGTTAGATTTTTTTAATATAATGACCCATATATGAAGAATGGTGCTTTGATGAGTTGTGTCAAGATTAATCGATGAGTTTGCCAAATAATGGATCTGATTATAACCCTTTATAAGTTGATGAAGTTCCATGGAAGGTCGTCTGCCCCTTGTCGCTTAATCGATTGAAAATTATGGTGCCCAAAATTGCGCCTTGTATGTAGGGTAAATCAATATTAGATTACGTCTCACGCAATTTGATTATGAACTTTCCTTGAAGATTCTTTGTCGAGCATGAATCATCGGGAACAAAATCAACGTTTTTAGCGATCTCTACAACTTAAACTCTAAAGGTTCATCAATTTAACCTTGCCACATAGGTTGTCGAATAATCATTAATCTAAAAAGGTACGTTACACCATAATATCCATTTTCCCCTTTATTTTATTTTGTCACAATAAAATAAATTACATATGCCTTTTATAACGCCCACCCGAAAAATAAAAGCAACCTAATCGTTACATTCCATGGGGTATGTCTATAACCGTCATATCTTCAAACAATGGCTTAACATTTTAAAGTCTTAATATCTTACTCATTAAGAAGCATATACAAAATAGTATATCGTTTCTAATACAATAATATAATATTGCAAATAGTTAGGAAATGTCCTATTTCAATTATTGTCACGCGCCTTTTATTTTATTTATTATTTGACTTAATAAAATAACATAACTTGAAGTACGAGGAGATTTATTTAATGAATCATAGTAACACATACTAGTAGGCATATCACGAAGCTGTTAATGCCGCTTGAGCACACACCATATTAAATTTGAGGGTGTATATAATCTCAAGATGAATCATTAGTTATAAAGCATACTTGCATATTTCGTAAATGATTCATAGTGTATAAATATGATGTAAAAACATAGAATGACATTTGAAAATGTCATAAAATACTCATACAGAACTTCATTATGCTTCATCTATCTCATTTTAGAATAATATATATATATATATATATATATATAGATAGAGAGAGAGAGAGAGAGAGAGAGAGAGAGAGACGCACACACACACACCAGATTTAAAGCTTCCTCGATCATCAACATAACTTATGGATTTGTCATATCAATTTGGGTAGTAACATATGTTAATATTGTAGATATCTAAATAAATAAGTCTCACAGTGAAAGTAGAGTGTGCACGCATTCTTCCATATTTGGGATCTTTTAATCAATGATAAAATATTATCACGATGAAATATATATCTGATTCATCTGACAAGTGAAAGAGTTGGCGCTTGCGTTCAATTAAGAAATAATATAATAAATACCATTTTTAACCCAAATTAACCCTAAGCATGCAACTAGGTGTGATTGAAAGGATATGAAATCATGCACAAGATATTCAACACACAAAGTTTAAGGAAAAATCCCCCACAGGGGCAAAACCATTTGTATATTCACTATAATTTGTAAAAGACGGTTTACAATCGGATTACAATGAAATACAGGTTGACTAAGAATTACCCTTGGGTATCGGATTCTGTAGTCGCGGCTGGAAGAAACCCTTTCCAGTAGGGCTAGCGGCTGGAACAATCCCTGTCAAGTAGGGCTGCAATGAAGAGGAAGAAGCGGTCCACTTCACAAAGGGTTGAACATCAATGGTGTTCTTAGGGTTACCAAAAGTGACTCACAAATGTATGGAATTTGTGTGAATCAAGGGTATGAATCAATGGACTCAAATACCATGAAGACTTAAGAGTTATGGAACTCAGAAAATCGTGTGTAAGTCTTTAGATCGTGGTATAAATAAGAATTCATTTTCCCTAAAAATCTGCACACGATCTGTTCGTGGTTATCCAGGGCGGACCGGTCCGGGCCTTAGGCGGATCGGTCCGATGGCGGACCGGTTCTTTTATTTTGAGGCTGATTCGGTTCGCATTCGGTCCGGGGCTCACTGGTCTTAAACGAGCAAGGCGGATCGGTCCGGTTCTCAGCGGATCGGTCCGGCTAGGCGGATCGGTTCATTTTAATATCAGGCGGACCGGTCCGGCTGTCTGAATTTATGAATTCTTCCTTTCTTTTGATCTTCGGGTTTTGTTGATGACGATGTGATCTTTTCAACTTTCATTCTTGTAACGGCGTATGACATATCATATACATAATGATGGACAAATTGTACTTACAAATATCCCCCTATGTCTATGCCGGAACAAACATAAAAAATCCGAATTATCAAGAATGAAACAATGCCTATACAAATTTACCCTTCCATGAACCCAAAAACTGAAAGAGGTACAAATGACTAAGGCTGCATCGTTTGTTCTTCGAATCTTCAGAAATCTCACCGCTTTTCTCATCAGGGTGTGCATCATGGGATTATTAAGGATGTACCTACACACATGAGATAAAGCAAATACCAAGTGACGTATCGAGTGTGAAATGAGATAATAAACATATGCATATATACCAGTTTTATGATAAACCTCAAATTTTAAAACTCCTCCATAATCAGATAATTCATTCTCCCCCTTTTTATGATGTCCCCAAATAGACAAATGAGAGAAATAAATCAAGCAATCAAGTACCGGGGTGACACAAGGCATAAAAACACACCATGAATGAACATAAAACAACCAAGTCAGTGATGGCGTAAATGAATGGGTGTGAATAAAATTCGATAGGAAAATCAAAGCATACAAACATGACATATGTGCACAATGAATATTGGATATTCCTAACGAATGAACTCAAATGCTTCCTTTGGTGTAAAAGATTGGAAATATACGACATTGACTATATCAAATCTACAAATCAAAGCTCAAAGTGATTTCTACACCAATAACGTCCAAAATGTTTTTCATGCGTTTTCAGGACTTTCAAGGAAGTGCAAACCTGTTTTTCTCATTCTCCAACCAAACTCCCTCAGAATTATATTTTTAATAGAGGTATACTAAATTCTCAAACTTTGGAGAATTGATGGTGAAAACCTAAATGGCCCATAATTGGCATGAATTTCTTTTTATTGCCTTTCAATTTTTTCGGGATCTTTTAACCTCTTTGGACCTCGGATAATAAAATTCCTCAATTTTTTAGGTCCTTTTAACGGTGGCTTTTGCGCAAAGGATAAGAATCAACTTTCGCAGCCCCTCCCCGTTAAGAAAATGTACACACAGTCTCACCAAAACGGGTTTTACATGCAATCCAATCTTGTCAAGTTTTATCGCATGTTGTACATTGTATAGACAGGATTGAGATAGAAACACTCAAGCCAATATGTGATAGACAAGTGCAATAATCAAATATAGCTGTGCATGTGTGCAATAAAGGATATAGGAGTCAAGCATGTAGGAAATATCACTAATTACATCTCAAGGACTCCAATCAATGTTAAGCACATGGATGAAATGATGTAGCATCTCAAATCTCTACGAAACGGTCACATGGATATATGAATGAAGTTGTGACTTGGCTATCTTAAATGCTCATCCATAAAAGGCAAATCTCTTTTTGAATTTTTTTTTTTTTTTTAAATTTATCAAAATAAAATCTTTTTGTATTTTTCTAGAAATTTTCTAAAAAAAGAATCTTTTTGTATTTTTCAAAGAATAATAGAAAATACATAAAAGCTATACAAACAAATCTATGGTACAAATAAAACATACTAGCAATAGGAAGCATATGATATGAACATGAAGAAGCATCCTATTCTAGACATAAACCAACCCCTCAGTCAACAGTGCAAATCCCCAAAGACTTCCTAAGACTCTCAAATCTAAGGGCATCTAAAGGTTTCGTGAAAATATCGGCTAACTGACGGTCGGTAGGAACAAAACTCAGGGTTACGACCTTCTCCTCAACTAACTGACGTATAAAGTGCTCGCGTAACCTGATGTGCTTTGTGCGTGAATGTTGGACAGGATTGCGGGATATGTGTATCGCACTCGTGTTATCACAGGAAATGGTCATGGTGTCCTGGGAAATCCCATAATCCTCCAACATTTGCTTCATCCACATGAGTTGCATGCAACAACTCCCGGCGGCGATGTACTCAGCCTCCGCAGTGGACAAAGAGATGGAGTTTTGCTTCTTGCTCAACCGAGAGACAAGAGCAGAACCAAAGTAGAAATACCCACCCGAAGTGCTCTTACATCCATCTACGTCCTCGGCCCAATCGGCATCCGAATAGGCGGACAAACGGTCATCAGTATCAAAGGAATACCAAATACCGTATGAGAGAGTCCCACTCACGTATTTGATAATACGTTTTCGAGCGAGTAAGTGTGACTCTTTAGGAGACACCTGATAACGCGCATAGACTCCAACACTAAAGGCAATGTCGGGACGACTAGCAGTCAAGTAGAGAAGACTGCCTATCATACTCCGATATAAGGTTTGCTCTACGTCCTTGCCTGAAGTGTCCTTACTAAGATTGGTAGTGGTACTCATAGGTGTACGTGCATGCTTAGCGGAGTCTAAACCAAATTTCTTCACTAGGTCTCTAGCATACTTGGATTGGGAGATGAACATCCCATCCTCTAGCTGATGAACCTGGAGACCAAGGAAGAATGTAAGCTCACCAACCATGCTCATCTCAAACTCACTTTTCATCTCCTCCTCAAAGTGTTGAGCATGCTAGGAGCATGTGGATCCAAAGACTATGTCGTCCACATAGACCTGGGCAACCAAAATAGCACCGTCATCTCTCCTGACGAACAACGTCATATCTACTCCCCCTCTCTTGAAGCCACGAGCTAAGAGATAGGAAGTAAGCCTCTCATACCAAGCACAGGGTGCTTGCTTCAAGCCATACAAGGCTTTCCTCAGATAGTAGACGTGCTCAGGGTGCTGAGGGTCTTCAAACACTTTTGGTTGTTCCATATAAACCTCTTCCTGTAGAATGCCATTCAGAAAGGCACTCTTAACATCCATCTGATATACCTTGAAGTGCAGATGACATGCGATGGCGAGCAGAAGACGAACGGACTCAAGCCTCGCAACAGGAGCAAATGTCTCCCCACAGTCTACACCCTCTATCTGTGTGTAGCCTTGAGAGACCAACCTAGCCTTATTTCTGATTATGGTACCATTTTCATCCATTTTATTCTTAAAAATCCACCGGGTACTAATAACATTAGTATCACTAGGTCGGGGGACAAGTTCCCAGACATTGTTCTTCTTAAACTGAAGCAACTCATTCTGCATAGCAGATATCCAGTGTTCATCTTTGAGTGCTTCTTTGTGGATCTTGGGCTCGACTTTGGACGTGTAGCAATGATGACTAACAACGTTCTCTAGTTGAGCACGAGTCTTGACCCCTAGAGTGGAATCACCAACAATGGCTGAAGGATCATGACTCTTGCGAACCCAAGCAGGTGTGTCCCCTAACACAGGAATAGGGTCCACAGAGTGTGGGAGAGGAACAGGAAAATCACTGTCAGAACACTCCTCATCCTCACACTGAAGGTTGGGATCAATAACCGTCGGAGGTTCGTCATCTTGCACAGTGACGTTTATTGATTCCATAACCTTAGAGCTCTTCAGGTTAAAAACCCGGTATGCTCTACTATTCGATGAGTATCCTAGAAATATTCCCTCGTCGCTCCGGGAGTCAAACTTTCCTAATTGCTCTCTGTCCCGTAGGATGTATCATTTACTCCCAAAAACATGGAAATATGCCAGGTTGGGCTTCTTGTCGGTCCACAAATCATAAGGTGTCTGTAGTGTGTGTGGACGCAAATAAACCCTATTCACCGTATGGCATGGAGTAGACACTGCCTCTGCCCAAAATCTCCTAGAAACTTTACGACCTTGAAGCATATATCTATCCATCTCTTGGATTGTTCTATTCTTTCTCTCAACAATCCCATTTTGCTGAGGAGTTCTCACAACAGAAAACTCATGTTTGATCCCGAGGCTATCACAGTAAAGATCTACCTTTGCTTCTGTGAATTCAGTGCCGTTGTCACTACGTATTCTGTTAATAGTGACACCGTGTTGATTTTGCAGGACACGGCACTTGGTCGTTAGAAATTCTACAGCATCGGATTTCTCTCTCAGAAAACCTACAATGGAGTACCTGGAGAAATCGTCTACCATCACGAGAATGTATCTCTTACCACCTAGACTCTCCGTGCGAGTAGGACCCATAAGATCCATGTGAATCAACTCAAGAACACGGGAAGTGGTAATGGAATCCAACTTCCTATGAGGGCTACGGATTTGTTTTCCCAACTGACAGGGTCCACAAATCATGGAAGTTGGCTTTCTAAGTGATGGTAAGCCACGTACTAGGTCCTTTTTGACTAAACGAGATAAGTCTCTAACGTTCACATGACCTAGACGTTGGTGCCACAGATCCATAGGAGTGATCGTGGCGCTGTTGCAGACAAGTGAGGATTTGGGCTCAGTCCCATAACAGTTATCCTCTGTCCTCACCCCTTGTACTAAAAGTTTACCGGCTTGATTATAGACCATACAAGCTTTTCGGTCAAACTTCACTGCAAAGTCATCGTCGCACAGCTGGTTGATGCTAAGAAGGTTTGCTTTCAAACCTTTGACGTACAGCACATTTTCTAGCTTTGGAAATCCTGGTAACTCCACTGTACCTCGTCCAACTATGCTAGATTTGCTACCATCTCCAAAGGTGACTCTCCCATCATTATAATCCTCAAGATGTGTAAAATATGAAGCATCACCTGTCATGTGTCTGGAGCAACCACTGTCAAAATACCACTGAGAGGTATTATGGGCTTTGAGAGCAACATGGATAACAAGGGCCTTTTTCTCTTTCTTAGGAACCCAAGAGTAGGTACCTTTTTGTATTCCCTTGTTGTTGTTGGTTTTAGCCGGAATGCGGGGCGCATTCATTGATGGTAAGGTCATCCGTCGGAATTCCTCCATCAAACTCTGAGATGTGGCAGCTAGAAACTCAACACGCTCTCTCAGATTGGCAAACTCATCAGTCTGATGTGGTGGAGCAAACGTACGTCATGTCCGACCCAAATTATAGCAATCATCCCTAAGGTGTCCGTTTCTTTTGCAATGGTAGCAAAAGGGCACAGTATTAGGAGGACCTTGAATTGTTTTTCTTGGTCGAACTCTCCTTCTTGGTTTTTTATGACGGCCATAAGGAGTCGTAGTAAACCCAGGAATTGGTCCGGGTGCAATTTGGGACGTGGAGGCACCATCAAAACTTATTCCTTGCCTGTCACCAAAACCTAAAGCGGGACCGAGGAGCATCTTTCCCATCTTCCCAGATATGTCCTCGATTTGTACCTTGACTTTCCTAGCTCTCTCAAGGTCATGAGTAAGCTGGGCAACAAGGGCTTCAAGTTTCTTCCGAGTCTCCAGGGAGGAATGGAGCTCACTCGTAAGACTAGCCACTTGTTTAGTCAAGTTCGCTTTCTCTTTCTCAAAACTGCTCTCCCTCTCTTTAAGCAAATTCTCTTTACTAACCCAGGCAGACTCTTTCTCTCTCATGGCGGTGCAGGTGGAGGACTCTCTCTCTCTCATTTTTCCTAACTCCTCTTCTAACGCGGTGATCCTAAGAACTAACGCCTTGTTACGTTTTTTAGTTTTGAAAGACTCATCATATAACTCGGCGTAGGCGCGTTGAAGGCTACTCTCGTCCTCACTACCTTCCTCCTCTCCCTCACTCTCTTCGCTCTCGCTGTCGAGGTGTCCCTGTGAAGTAGCATACTCATCGTCGTGAGATGCACTAGGAGTACTCACATGACTAGCCATGAACGCGGTGAAGTTACGCTCACGCGGTGACTCATCTCCCGAGTCCACCGTCTCGACCTCACTGTCGTCACTAAGGGTAGCATTTAGGACAGCTTTACCCTTTTCCCTATTCAGACGAGTGGCACACTCAAACGCTCTGTGTCCCTTTCCGTCGCACTCAAAACACCTCTCACTGTCTTTAGGGGGTTCTTTGAAGTCTTTCTTTTCAAACTTATTTTTCTGAAAATTCTTTTTATCTTTGAAATTCCCATTTTTCTTAAATTTCAGAATTTTCTTGAAGTTTTTAGCAAAAAGTGCCAAATCATCTAGGTCAAACTCACATTCAGAATCAGAAATTTCTATCTTTCTAGACGACTCGACTCTCTTTCTTGCCGACCCCTCACTTTTTCTCTCTTGGGCTTTAAGGGCAATTCCCTTATCTTTTGGCTTGGCAGATTTAGGAAACATGTCTATTTCATAAGTTTGTAAATCTCCTACCAGTTCTTCCAATTTTAGAGTATTTAAATTACCCAAGGAATTTAGCACAGTGACTTTAGGTATAAAACGCTTAGGAAGGGAACGAAGAATCTTTTTAACAAATCTAGCATTTGGAATATGTTCACCAAGATTATAGCTAGTATTAACAATGTCAGAAAGCCTAGCATAAAATTCATCAAAACATTCATTTTCATGCATGGTGATGGTTTCAAATTGAGTTGTTAAATTTTGCAATTTTGATTCTTTAACAGCATTTGTTCCTTCATGGGTAAGTTGCAAAATATCCCATGCTTCTTTTGACGTGGTGCACGTCATTATGCGTTTGAACTCATCAGGTGTGACAGACCCAGAAATAGCACTTAGACCTTTAGAGTTAAAAGACGACCATTTAAATTCATCATCAGTCCAAGTGATGTCAGGTTTCAAGTTGGTCACATTATCGACAGTCACGGTTGGAGGAGTCCACCCTCGTTCAACCAAAATCCATACACGTTCATCAATGGCTTTTAAAGCCGACCTCATACGGGCTTTCCAATAAGCATAATTTGACCCGTCAAAAATAGGCATTTTATAATATGACTTCTCCATATGAACACGCTCTTTTCAAAAATCAATTTATTTTCAAAAATTGATATCTTAGAAAAATTTTGCGGAAAAAGGAATACGCGACAGATTAGCGTAACCTGCTCTGATACCAATTTGAAAGAGTTGGCGCTTGCGTTCAATTAAGAAATAATATAATAAATTCCATTTTTAACCCAAATTAACCCTAAGCATGCAACTAGGTGTGATTGAAAGGATATGAAATCATGCACAAGATATTCAACACACAAAGTTTAAGGAAAAATCCCCCACAGGGGCAAAACCATTTGTATATTCACTATAATTTGTAAAAGACGGTTTACAATCGGATTACAATGAAATACAGGTTGACTAAGAATTACCCTCGGGTATCGGATTCTATATTCGCGGCTAGAAGAAACCCTTTCCAGTAGGGCTAGCGGCTGGAACAATCCCTGTCCAGTAGGGCTGCAATGAAGAGGAAGAAGCGGTCCACTTCACAAAGGGTTGAACATCAATGGTGTTCTTAGGGTTACCAAAAGTGACTCACAAATGTATGGAATTTGTGTGAATCAAGGGATGAATCAATGGACTCAAATACCATGAAGACTTAAGAGTTATGGAACTCAGAAAATCGTGTGTAAGTCTTTAGAAAACCAACTCCCCGATCGTGGTATAAATAAGAATTCATTTGCCCTAAAAATATGCACACGATTTGTTCGTGGTTATCCAGGGCGGACCGGTCCGGGCCTTAGGCGGATCGGTCCGATGGCGGACCGGTTCTTTTATTTTAAGGCTGATTCGGTTCGCATTCGGTCCGGGGCTCACTGGTCTTAAACGAGCAAGGCGAATCGGTCCGGGTCTCAGCGGATCGGTCCGGCTAGGCGGATCGGTTCGTTTTAATATCAGGCGAACCGGTCCGGCTGTCTGAATTTCTGAATTCTTCCTTTCTTTTGATCTTCGGGTTTTGTTGATGACGATGTGATCTTTTCAACTTTCATTCTTGTAACGGCATATGACATATCATATACATAATGATGGACAAATTGTCCTTACAACAAGCTTACTCGGTTTGTTATGGATTTGCATAATCTAATTGAGTCGAAAGGTTTTAAGTTGTTAATGAATTCAATCTTTAAATGACATGATATAGGAATTGTGCATATATATGGTGGAGAAAGCATATAAAATGTACCATATGGATAATCAACATGCTTTTTATATAGGCCAGAGAGTGCATATACACTTAAGTATTATACTTCATCTCACACAACGTAAAAATAAAGGAAAAATTTTTTAACAAGTGTTGACACAACTCATGCGACATGTCATTGTGTACTTATACATATAACAGGGTGCATGCAAAAAAATATTTATCGTTGAGGAAAATATTTCTCATTCGGATATTTTTTTATTAAGAAATATTAATAGTTTGCCTATAGACCTGGCAATGGGTCGTGTTCATGTCATGTTTTAATGGGTTCGTGTAAGACCACCCCAACCCGAACACGACCCATTAGCTTAACGGGTACATAAATTAAAACACAAATACGGCCCAATAATATTAACGGGTGACACGAACCGAATAGTTAAAATTCGTTGGTAAACAAATTGGTTTAGGTCATGTACGACTTAACCCGCTACCTATTAAGGAAAGTGTAACCCATTAATTTAATATATTACAATATTTATTTTTTAAATCAAAATTTAAATTTGTTAACTAATTTGCAGCCCATATTTTTGCATAAACAACTCAAATTTTAAACTTGTTGGATGATTTGAAAAACCTTAAGACCAACCCGTGAGGTTCAAGAAGAATATGCGAGATTGAGAATGGTGGGGTGATTTTCTTTCAGAAATAGAGGGTTCTATCTTGTTTAGCAATGGAGGGTTTTAGAGAGCTCACCTCAGGTAGGGAAAGAGATGAGAGAATGATGGGGGTGGATGATTTAATTTTCTCTCTCTCTAGGTTATGTCATCATTGTCTCTAAGGAAATATGAAATGAGAGTTAAGTGAGGAAGTTTTTTTTTTTACTTTTAGGTATTTAATCTAAGTTCCAACGGTGGAGATTGAATTTAAACATAGATATGATATTTTGTATTTACCTACTAATGCGTTATCATGGGTGATATTGGTTTGGGTGACACGACCCAATAAGACTCGGTACCACTAACGGGTAATAATGTGTATAAACGGGTTTGATCGTGTACGAGTAAAAATCCAAACCCGATTTGTTATGATAACGGAGCTACCGTGTTGACCCTTCAATGACCCAAACCCGATAAGACCAAACCCATTAATTTATAATTTCGTATCGTTTCGTGTCGTGTCGTGTTATCGTGTCGTGAGACATGTTTGCCAGGTCTATTTGCCTATTTGTCAAGAAGTCAGTATTAAAAACCCACTGAACACAACTTGTACTTCGGCCAAAAGGATATTACAGTTGTGTCGGTGTATTATTAATTGTGTACCCACCTTTTTACAAAGACTTAACTCTAAATTTTGTATACTCAAAGAGAATATCCATCGGACCAAGTTTTTAGGTGGCTCATTCAACTATAAGGGTCAAGAAGTCAACAAATTTAAATCTCAAAAATTTTGTTTTATCACCATTGTTGGGAAATGAATGAAACAAATGTCAAGTCCCACATTTTATACCTCTTCATCTCTTTTTTCTAGCCATCACTAGTGTGTAGGAAAAAATGTAGCCATCAGTACCAGACAAGATCTGTCGGGTTTTACTCATTTTCATTGTTAGTCATCAGATTTAAAATTATGGTTGGTCGGAGTAGTAGAAATAATCTCTTTCTGGTCCGAGCTCCATCATCTCGAGGTTTGTCAGAGCAAGCTATGTGGGATTTTATATCTCATACACATATATTTTGAAGAAACCTAGTGGCTTGTCGGATAATTTAGATTCTTCCGATGACAACTACATGCTATACCCATGGGTTTTGTCTCTAAATGTATTTTATCCAAACATGTGCTTATGGACATATTGTCGTTTGCTTTTAGGGATAGCAACGGGGCGGATTTGGGGTTGGTTTAGCCTAATCCGACCCCGACCCCGTTTACCCACCACAACCTCATTTTCCCAACCCTCGCCCCCGTCCCGTTTAAAAACCCCACGGGCCCCCGAACCCGCCCCAAACCCGTTAAAAAAAAAGAATTAGAAAGAACAAAAGTTTGAGCTTCAAGATTTATTTTATTTCTCTACCAATAGTTTGAGCATCATAGATTCATATGCATTAGTAAAAGAAGCAGTAGAAAGAAATAGTAGTAGAAAACCATCATATGCATCATATTTATATTTGATTTCTTTTATGGTGCATTAGGAACAATAGAAATATGCTTAGGGTTTATAGGAGAAGTTGAAATACCAGTGCAATAGAAATGTATTCACCATTGATTCATTGAGTTTAGTATACTCTAAGGGTAAAAATGAGCAGTAGAGGAGCTTATCGGAGCAGAACAGTAGAGAGGAGAGAGGCCGAAGGCCGGAGGCAGAGCAGAGGTCGGAGGTCAGAGGCTGAGTAGTAGAGAGCAGAGAGGCAGAGCAGTAGAGAGAGAGTAGCATAAAAGGGTAAATTTGTAATAATATACTTAAACGAGGTGTGTTCGGGGTTTTGATATAATAAACCCGACCCTGACCCAACCCCGATGTTTTTTTCCCAAACCCGCCCCCAAACCCGCCCCGTTTATTTACCCCAAATACCCCTCATTAGGGTGTAATACCCCGTGATTTTAATGACTTTTAAAAATGGGTTATATTTTAAATTAATGGATTAATTGAATTTTATTATAAATTAATTCATTTGGGTTTTATCTGAATTGTGGATACTAAAATGAATGATTCTGAATATTGCTTAAATATATTTAGGTAATATATGAATGTGATGTCATTGATATGACTGTGTGTTATTAATTCAGTAATTTGAATTTTTAGTCGGATGCGGTATGGGACGTGTCGGGACTATTTTTTTTTAAATTAAAAATGGAAACATATTTTTATATCAACCTTATAGTCGTTTTGACTACATCGTTGCATCCGGAAGGGTTGAAATAGTCATAAAAGTCTATTTGGATGTTGGTTTTGGGTCTCATATCATTTGGAAGTGAAAAGACAACCCAAAAGGGCATTTTGGTCATTTTTACAAGGGGGATGAATACTGATTTCGATTTTTGTCTTATTATAAATATTTCGAGATTATTTGTACGTGGTTCATTCATCTCTTCTCAACAAAAAATCGAGAGGTCATCTTTTGAGAGAAAGTGAAAGGTTGATTGGGAAGAGAGAAGCTTGCTTGGAAAGCAGAAGAACCAAAGACCCAAGGTCACCATCACCATCACCACCGGAAGTTGGCCGGAGAAAGGGAGAACCATCTGTGTTATTCAACCCCAAAGGATCAGATCTTCATTAGAGGTAAGTATTTGATGATTACAATCTAAGTTTGTATATTGTCCATGTTAGGATAGTTATAAAAAGATGAGATTTTTACATGTTTAGAAGATAATGAAGAGTTGTTAATGGATTTCTGAAAAATGGAAGTTTATAAGAATCAAACTCATGTTGTAGGTAGTTAGTAATCCACGAAATATTCATCAATCTGTTGAAGAAATTCTGAAAATCATTATTGTGTTCTTGAAGATATCATGTATATAATTTTCTGGAAAAAAAGGATAAACATATGCTTTTAATTCAAACTCTTGATGATTCTAGGACGTTTAGAGCATTATAAATCATTCACATATGTTGCTATATCATGTAGTAAGGTTTATAAGTAATTTGGGTTGTTAATATGAAGGTTTGTATGATCAAAAGTGATGAAACCCGTAGTAGAAGAAATGCAAAAAACTGGGTTGTTATCTGGGCGATCGATCGATCGACCGGCTGCCTTCGATCGATCGACCTCCCCAGAATTTGTGAAGTTGTTTCTTTTAATGCTTGATCTAATCCCAAACCTTTTATAGATATTTGGTGATTATTATTTGGATATTATGGGACTTAGGGAAGATCAGTAAGCCCTAGATGAGAATCGAATTAATGTGATTGGGATTTAATTGATTAGAATTATGTAAATTAAATTAGAAGAAATTTTGGTTGCTAGATTCATGTGTTGGATTGTAATTGGTATGCATGAGGATTAAGTATAGATCCAGTAGGGGAGATTGAATATAACACCTGGGTAGCCTTAGGGTTACAATTTGAACATCAAGGACGGAGTTTAAGTTCATTATTGATTGCGCAAGGACTGAGTGTAGTACAAGTTCTTAGTGGTATGGCTCCTGGATAGAGATGGGAGTTCAGACCACATTTGGTTGAAAGAGGGGATGAGGTTATCCCGATTGCGTATTTGAAGTTGACGGACCTCCACGACCGACAAAGTTAAGTAGTAGTGTATTGGAGGGGTTCCTTGTTTGGATTTCGCTTTGCGAGACGCTCCGCGCATGAACCTTAATGACATCGGGAGTGGAGAGATGTTATAAGATGCGAGGATGTTGCTTTTGTTGATAAGTCATATAGTGTGAATGAAACACTATAGACTGTGAACCATGTGATGATGGTATTCAATACTAGTTGATAGAAGATGTGTTTATAAGAGATTAGAAATAATCAATTTTAATCCTAATTAAGGGAGAATTTAATTCGTAGTAATTCGGGAGATAAGATGAGATGGACCAGTAGGGTATTAGTGATTTCTTACTAAATAAAATGTTGAGGAAAAACCAAATTAAACCTTGAGTAATGATTGAGGCTCGGGGATAATTAAATTAAAGAAGTAAAGTCATAATATTTTAATACGTAGGATTTAAGAGATATAATGCTACGTATGGGAATTATCTTAGGGTAATGTAAGTACCTTGTTGATATTATATTATAGGTATGATAATGCCTATTTGATTGATTGATGATTTATGTGTATGACATACCTAGCTTACTTGCTATCGATGGGGAGGTTTGCGCGTGAAGGCAGTCGTATCTTGATGAATCCGTGGGATCTTTGATTTATCGCTCGAGAACATAGGTCTATGAAAGACTTATCGAGGAGTTGATAAGTCCGCTGACTATGGGAACGTAGGTATGTGCGTGGCCCGTGGGTATGAGAACTATGTTCGCCTCCAATTTTTATGTTCTTTTTTGTGGTTCGAGGAATCCTTATCAAACCTTTAGTCACCAATTCGGCGACCAGCGATATTGGGACATGATAATAGAGTAATGCATTGCACCGCAGCTGTGACTCGGGGTGCCGTATTATATATGCATATATATATATATATATAATGATGATTTAAATGAATGTGTATATAGTGATTACATCTATCTACAGTGATAATTGTAAATAGCATTGAATAGAGAAAGAAAATGGAATTAAGTTAAGGAATGTTTATTCTTATGGAATTGAAAAGCTTACTTCATATTAATGACAAACGATTCATGTTAATGAGAAACTTATATGAATAATTATATGATGTATGGTATGGGACATACGGGGTTATTATATGGGACGAAATCATAATATGGAAACTGGTAAAGAGGAGCCATTAACTAGGAGGTTAATAGGAAACGTTAAGTGTGCACTCTAGCTGAGAGGTGAGAATATCAACTGAGAGTTGGATACTAACATGTACATAATAAATTCTTTATTGAACTTGTTAAATACTTGTTGTTTTCAAAATCATTTTCACATCGGGCTCTGACCTGTTTCCTTGCATATTTTCTTTTCTATTGTACCTTCTATATCAGGTGTCCAGCAATAGGGACGCCAACCTTAAATGATTATGACAATATATGGAGCTATGGAGTATTGCTTAGACGCCTATTTTCATTTGATTCACAGTATTCTTTTGGTTAGGGCATGTCGCCCAAAAGGAATTCATTTATCTATTTTCTATCGGAGTCAAATACTCTTGTATTATGTGGGAATGTTTATTCCAATTGAATTTAAATTTTTTTGTGTTATATGTTCGGTTATCAATGTTGTAGAATAATATGTGTTGTGTTATTTGTAAACTAAAAATGGATTGTGTTGAAATTAAAATTTGGAAAGTTTTTAACACCAGCTTAATTGGGTATTGGGTGAGTTGTAAATGTTTTCGAAAGTGATGCTAAGAATGAGCCAACTATATATTCTGTTCTAATTTGGTATGGGACTGGCCACCCGGTATTTAATTAGGCGGGGTGTTACATAGGGACGGGATCGGATCGGGTCCCCGCCAAAACCCGCCCCATTGCCATACCTATCTGCTTTTGGGTAGTTTAAATGTACGTAGCGTGTTGTCCCTGTATCTTAAAGCATAAATTCACATTATCTCCTTTATTTATGCAGCTATCTCCTCGAACATTTAAGTGTAAAATATCTAACCTTTGTACTTTTCATTTAATAAAATAGACATTTTATGTATCAAAAGTACACCATTTTTTAAAAAATCACATTAGCTCTTGATTTGTAATAAATGGTCACATGGGCCCTCTAATCCGTGTGATCTTTATTTAATATAAAATCATAATATATCATGGATTATTTTTGTTGGATCACTTCCTTTATTAGTGGCTTATTTCTTCTTCTATCAAATCTTAAGGATGCAAGTGTATTTTACATTCATAAACTAGTATGGCCCCAAAATTCATGGTGTTTTAATGTCTATGGGGCAATGTGATATTCCCACACCATGAAAAATATATCTTACTAGCCCCGTGCAATAAATAATTTATTTTATTATTTTTTTAGCATCCCATTTGTGAGAATATACACGAGTTTTGGTGATTCCACCTTTTTTTTATCAAACACATATTATACATATTATCGTGATGATATTAATATCTAAAGCATACTTTCAATAGAAATATCAATTACGATTTACATATAAATATCATATGATTTTCATGTAAAACACGTGAAATCAGAAAATAGACAAATAAGATTTCTTATCTGAAATGGAGTTAAATATTTTTCCTTATAAATTTCTGAAAAGAAAGTTATTTTTTTCAACCTATTTTCTCTAACTCCATCCACTTTTCCAAGCACAAATACGGTGATACACTATAAAAGTCGTGAATACCTCCCCAACAGAGTCATCAAATGTAAGAGAGTAGTTTAATATGGGAAAATACCATTTTTTTATGTTTTTTACTTGAGAAAATTCAATTGCGCCTACATATCCTTCATAGTTAGAATCAAAGTCATCATAGTTCACGAGTTCATACTATTCACTGAAAAACTCACTGTGGTGGTTCTCGAAGAGGTGTGAATTGGTGGACTCGAGCAACCTCTTTATTTTAACTCTAAATACATGGTTTCTATCACGATAATTATGGAAAGAGAGAGCTATTATGTCTCCTCTCCCCTAAGACTCTTGAGAGAGAAAATCGAATCTTCCAAATGATGTCTCTAAAATGTAAGGAAGTAAGACTTATTTATAGTAAAATCAAAGCCAAGTTGGATGCCACATGTCCAAAATATTATGGAGACATGTAAAAGAAAACCTGTGATGACAAATTTGGAAGGCACGTGTCCGATAACATATGTTGCACCCTCAATACTATAATATTGTCTAGTTGATGCTTAAATAATATACAAATACATGCGACATGCTTGACGCGCACAATTATATCTTAGTCGCATACATAAATGAGGTATTATGGAATTTTATCAAAATTAATCATTTCTAACTTATATAATAGTTTAAATGTGAGTCTTATCATGAAGCCCCTCCTATAATGATTAAAACAAATATAAGGCATTATTTCAAACATTATTCTTATTTCAATTGAGCCTTGTAAGGACATATTTTAGATAAGTCCGTCACAATTATTATATGTCGTATACCGCTACAACCGTCGAAGAAGTTCAAGTGCATTCACCCATCAAGACTGATCCAAATATCACGTTTTCTTTAACAACAAGCTTCAACAAAGTTGGCTTTGGTAAGGTTGTGTTTTAAGTACCTTAATTTTTCACCTAGAGCTTTGGAATATTTTTCTAAAATATTTTCCAAGTGTTAGAGTGGACTTGTTCGTCAAAATTTAAGAATGAGAATTTTTTCTAACTGATGGAACGAAGTTCTAAAAATAAAATTTTCTGACGTTCTTGTCATTCAAACAACACTGCCTTGTCATTCGAACGACATTGAGGTGTTGCGTGAAGCCCTGGTTCGAGCGAGATCCAACTTCATTCGAGCGACATCATAATTTCGTTCGAATGAGATGCGCTGACTTAGTTTTTTATATAAAAAATTATTAAATGGTTTCGTTTTCTTTAAGAAGTCCTAACTTTTTAAAAAATAGAAAATTACGATTTTGCAGAATCCTTTAGGCTTCTTCTTTTAGGGCTTTAACCCCTTTTTATTTTCAATTCACAAAATCCCATATGCTTTGGTGAATTTTTTTGTAACCCAAGAACATACTTTTCTTTTATACAACCTTTTTAGAGTGGTTTCTCTGGGGCTGAAGACTGCGGTCATTGAGAGTGCTTGCAGGTATTCTTTGTTGAAGATAGAGTTGCGGTTCTTGTGGGTGCACTGCGCGTGACTCATTGCTGATGACAGGTTGCGGTCTATATGATTGTTCTGAGGACTGATCATTGCAGATTTCATTGTACATGTGTAAGTTGAGATTTACAATTATAGTAAAATAAATATTTTACCCGAAACGGTTTTTTTTCCAGAAATCTTTATGTCAGCATATTTCCTGTGATGTTTTGATTTTAATCGCGTAGATGCATGTTTAAGGGGTGGATTAACATGGTTTAAAATTGACTCTAATTAAATAAGTGTGTTCATTTATTTAAATTAGAAATTTACGAATTCAATTGATTGGGTATATCACACCGCATTCACAAATTGGTATCATAGCAGGTTACTGAGTATTCCTATTTTTCTGCAAAATTGTGTGATATTTAAGAATTCTTAATTTTTCCAATGGATCACTTATATAATTGGATGCCGGTTTTTTTTGGAAATAATTATGCCTACTGGAAAGATCGAATGAAATCATGTTTAAAAGTGATTGACGAGCATGTTTGGTTGCTTTGTGAAAGAGGGTGGACTCCTCCCAATGTCACCGCTAATAATGTCACCTCTTTAAAAGTTGTGTCGGATTGGATTGAAGAAGATTTTAAAGTGAGTAATTTTAATTTTCGTGGACTGAGTGCTATTTTTGGAGCCGTCACCCCCGACGAATTCCACTGAATTATGATGTGCACCACCTCTAAAGAGGCTTGGGATGCCCTTCAATTGACACATGAGGGTACGAATGCTGTAAAAGAGTCAAAATTGCAAAATCTGACTACCCAATTTGAGACTATCACGATGTCTGAGTCTGAATGTTTTGATGACTTTTATTCATGTTTGTCGGACATTATTAACACAAGTTTTAATTTGGGAGAAGTGATTGATAATACTCGTGTTGTTAAAAACATTTAAGATCACACCCAAAGAGCTTTATTCCTAAAGTCAATGTTTTAAATTCTTTAGGTACGTTGAAATCACTTAAGTTAGAAGAACTCATAGGAGATATCCAAACTTATGAGATTGACATGTTTCCCCAAACCGTTAAGGCAAAGGCTAAAGGCATTACTTTATAGTCTCATGTCAAAAAAAATAAAAAGAAAGAAAGAATTTATGATTTTGAGACTAATTCTGAGGGTGAGTTTAGTTTGGATGATGTGGCCATGTTTGCTAAAAAAAATTAAATAGTTTCTCAAAATGCCTAAAGAAAATTCTTCCAATAAATGATTTTTTGAGAAAAATAAAAAGAAAGATAAGGCCAAAGAAAACTCTGAGAAAGAAAGAGAGAAAGAAAAAGAAAGTGAGGAACATTTAGACGACGTCACCTGTTTTGAGTGTGAGGCTAAAGGGAATAAGTCTTTTGAGTGTCCTACTTGGCTTAAGAAAAAGGGTAAGAAAGTTTCCATGCGTGCAACTCTTAGTGATAGTGACGACGAGGTAAATGATTTAGGGGGTGGATCTTCACATGGGATGTGTGTCGCATTTTTGGCGAGTCGGGTGAGTGAACCTAGTTTGTCCCACGATGGTGAGGGTACTTTTACAAGTGAGAGCCCCAAAGAGAATTTGAGTGTTTCAAGTGAGGAAGAAATTGAATGTGGAAGTGAAGGAGAGAGTGAGATACAAATATATTTTAGACATTAGTACGCCGAGACCTTAAAGACTAAAAAATTTAGTAAGGAGTTAGGTCTTAGGGTGAGG
This sequence comes from Sambucus nigra, assembly GCA_949130495.1. Lineage (NCBI taxonomy): Eukaryota > Viridiplantae > Streptophyta > Magnoliopsida > Dipsacales > Adoxaceae > Sambucus > Sambucus nigra. Next base: position 1,288,434 of record OX422221.1, read on the forward strand.
GATTTAGAGAGAGAGATTGAGGATTTGAAGATTTGTGAGGCATCGGCGAGCTAACTCAAAAAAATTAAGTCTAATTTGAGTGCGTAGTTGATCGTTGTGTGTAGGAAAAATAGTGAACTTATAGCCCATGTGTCACAATTAGAGAGAGATATTGAAAGTTCCCGAGAAGTAAAGGTCACTTTAGAGAATGAATCTAAGAAGTTTGAAAAGATGCTTCTCAATCCCACTTTGGGTAGTAGTGAGAGTTTAGGAATAAGTCATGACGGTGCATTCCCTTCTCAAATTGCACCCGGGACGGTTCCCACTTTAGTGAGTGACTCATATAAGTATCAAACTAACCCACCGAGATGTCCCATTCCCACTAGGAGAGTGCATCCTAGATTTGTGGAGATAGGTGTGCCTAGGCCCGTGTATGTTTGTTCGTATTGCAAAAGGAGAGAACACCTTAGGGAATTTTATTTTATGCTGCGTAGTGTGTCAAAAAGAGTTTTATCACGGTACGCCACTACACGTATTCATCCACACACACACAATCGTGACACTTTGCACGGTCCCGATTTTCACATGGGAGAGTTTGCACATATTCGAGAACAAGTAAAGTTTTTAGTCAAAACTTCAAATGATTTAATGGAGGTTTTTCATAAGTTGTCACCACCTTTGGAAAACCCCTCCGCACCTAACGATTGAAGATTTAGAATTTTTCTAGCATAGGATGATTTGTACGATGATATAATATGCCTATTTCTAGTATGTATCATTTGTATTTATTTTTTCCATTTCGATATATTTTGAAAATTTCAAAAAGATTTTATATTTTTTGAGAAAAAATGACAAAGTCAAAAACTAATTATTTTGATAAATTTTTTTAGAAAATCCAAATAGAGTTTCGTATTTTGTTTACACCTTTTATGAATGGACATTTAAGATGACTGAGTCATAATCTCATTCCATATCTATGTGATGGTTTGATAGTGTTTTGAGACAATACTTCATTCATTTTATGATTTATAATGTTTGGAGTCATTAAGATGAAATTAGTTGTTACTTCCTACATGTTTGACTCATGATTTCCTTTATTGCACACGTGCACGAATTTGTTTGATTATTGTTCTTATCTATCACATGTTGCTAGAGTATTTTCATCTCAAATTGTCTTTAAAATGAACCAAATGCAATAATACTAGGATAATAAAAGTAGTGCATGTAAAAACCATTACCCGTGAGAAATTTTAGTTTATTTGTAAAAATGATGAGTGAACACGACAGATAACCACATATACTAAGCATCCACACATCTTAGGTATCTTATAATTGTAATAGAGGTATATTTTACATTCCTATACCATCATTAATGTAGTACACTTACAAGTTCCCGAATAATACACATCATAGATAATCAACTCTTCTCACGTCGCAGATTCAAGTACTTATTTCCTAACCCGTAGATGTCATCCGGTTTATTACGAAATTCTGAGTTTCAATCCTCAGCGTACTCCAATCTCACAACTATACCCACTAGTCAACAAGGGAAGGTTAACACTCAATTAAATAAGTCTACTAGAAGTTCGAAATAAAATCAGGCCTAAAAAGGCCATGCTGTCAGCTCGTTAGAAATCTCGTTCGAATGAGGTCGTTCAAACGAGGGTCGTTCGAACGAATGGCTTCGAACGAACTCGTTAGAAGGGGTACTATCATCTCATTAGAAGTCTCATTCGAACGAGGTCGTTCGAACGACCTGTGCAGGTCTTCTAACGAGATGGCAGAAAACGCCCAGAATTTCCCAATTTCGTTTTTTCTTCATCTTTCTCTTTTCTAAATCCAACTTAAAATCATCGCAACAACGTTTTAATGTTTTTAAACTACTCTAAGTCCTCCTAGGTCGCTTCTTAACATATTTTGGGGTAAAATACTCTAAATCAACATGCAATTATCATAAATCCCCAAATTTTGCCCCAAACCCTATGAACTTGAACCCAGAATTTTATTGTACCTAAATACTCATCTTTAATCCGTTTTTAAATCATCAAAGTTAAGTTTTTGGATAGCAATTTCATTCATAATCATTCTACATGCAATTCCTAACCAAAATTAATTGTTTCTACAATAATCCCATTGGGTTTTCACCAAAACTTTCAAAGCATATAAGGTTTCTACACTAAACAAGGAGGAAATATTCATTGCAATTAATGAAATCAAATCACTTGCCTTAAATCCAATGTTCTGGTTCGTTGCTGATGATCAAGGGTTGGTTCTCTCTTCTTTCCAGTCACAAATCCTTTCAAATTTCTGGTGATGGAAGATGGTTTGGTTTGGAAACTCTTTTAACTTTTCTCTAACTTCTCTCAAAACTCCCGTAGCCCACTCTCTTGCCTTTTACTGGTAATGGCCTTAGTTGCCTATTTAAAAATATATAAATAAACTCTAAAATTCGTGGGTTTTAATTCTACAATTTTTAAAATTACCAAAATACCCTTCTAGGTTGTCGGTTTGGCCTAAAAGTGCCCCGGAACCCAAACTAAACTCCCGGCTAGTGTTTTCTGACTATTTCGACCCTTCCGGACGTGTGAGCGCACTCAAAATGATCATTCGGTTGATAAAAATATAATTTACTTATTTTTATATAAATTCATTCCTGACGCGACTGACACGCGCGTCCCAACTAAATTCCCAAATTGTTTTATTTCTATCTCGTGACAATTTTAATATTTTCAATACTCATATATTACCATATATACTCAGAAATATTCAATTTTAACATCATACTCAAATACCAACTCACGTCTCGCTAGTATTTACATCCGGATTAATTTTCAATTAATTCTCATTTAATTTAATTAATCCCTTAAATAAAAATCAATAAAATTACGGGGTATTACAACCAGGAGGAAAAATAATATACCCGAATACTATTAAATGTAACACATGTATATCGAACAGAAAAAAATATTGACATATATAAATTATTTTGCATCAGGAGGATATACTATGAAATTTGTTAAGAATGTTGATGATTTGTTACCAATCGTATAAATATTTAAAGGGCATATATGAAGTATCGAAGTGAATTTATTTTTGTGATTCAACTGCACATAAAGCTAAAAATGAAGATTAGGATTTTTAAAATTTAGCAGGGTGTAGGGGAAAAAATGATATATCCGAAAAAATAAATTATCTTGTATTAGGGGGATATACTATGAAATACGTTAAGAATATTGATGAATTGTTACAGATCAATATTAGGTATTTAAATTTTTAGACTAACTATATTTATCAACATAGCTGAGTATCTTTTTTAGATGTCAATATAAGATGTAATTAAAAGAAAAAAAATGACAAAAATTATATACATATTAACAACTTCAAAAATAAATTTTATAAATAGACAACATAATTTGAGCAGACAACTCAAATTATGTTGTATGTTTGATGTTTATATATTTATAAAATTTATATATAAAGTTGTTAATATGTATATAATTTTTGTCATTTTATATATATACAGTCCTGCTCTTGTGCGGACTAGTCCGCATTTTAAGAATGCGGACCAAACATGTGTCATATGGCGGTGAAAAGAGAGAGAGTGTGCCTATAATTTAGGCGATAATTTCTAGACGTACCGTTAGGTGACACATGTCTGGTCCGTATTCTTAAAATGCGGACTAGTCCGCACAAGATTATATATATATACATTAGCCATGTATAGAAATGTACATGATCTGAACAAATTAATTACTATGGGATATGCAAAATGTAAACAATAGAAATTATACGAAGTTACCTTGAAAGTAAAAACTCGAAAAGTCGAGTGAACCCAAAATTTGTAATATATATTTACAGAGAAACAAAGTGGAAAGGAATTTAAAAACAATGAAATGTTAAATGTAAAAAAGTAGATTATAATTGCAAAATAGAATCTAAAATATGTCATACCTCTCAACCGATTGAATTGGGAGAATGCATTGTGAGATATCTTTGCTGTTTTTTTTTTCTTTTCAAAGAAAACTTTATGACATATTATAAAATCCATAGGCACATAACTTAAGTCACTATTGCTAGCCTAAAGTTACTAGAAGGCTAAAATAAAAAAATATATATTTTACAAAGACCAAAAGTTTTAAATATTTTCTAATGCACAAAAAAATATTTTTGAATTTAACACGAAGTAGCATAGTATTTTTATTTTGGTATTTCTATAGCCTTAAACAAACTTGACAAATTACATGGCTAAAACTCAAATGTAACGATCCAAGTAACAGTAGTTAAGAAGTGACTGTGTAACACGATTCTTTTAAGGTTAATTCGTGTTTACCCCTAACTTTTATAGTTGGTTTTGTGTATTTAAAAACTTTTATAACTTTTAATCCGTCATAGTTATGGGTGATAATTTTAAACACGACACGAAACAACTCAAAAATTATCCAATGGGAGTATTTTATGTTTTGTTTAAAGTGCAATGTTTATATTCAAATATCTAATTTGGTTTTGATACTAAAAAGTACGAGGCAAAAAAATAAATAAATAAATAAATAATAATAATAGTAATAATAATAATAATAATAATAATAATAATAATAATAATAATAATAATATTGATTATTACTACTATTATTTATATATGGAGTTGAATACAATATTTTTTTACATCATTTTTCAAAGTCTTGTTTGTTTTTTCACACATTCCTTAAAGTCTTTTTTTTTCTTTTCCAAGTCCGAGGCAAAGAGTTATTGCAGGACTTTTTGTTCGGTTACTCATTTGAAAGTGGGCCAGTGTTTGGATTGTCTTTGAATGAAGGTATGGGAGAGGGTAGGAAATAAGATGCATCTAGTATTTTTCTGTTTGGAAAAGAGATCAAACACCGACTACACACAAACTCACTCCCTCATTTCTTCCCCTTCTTGACTGCTACTTTCTTCGCTAAAGTCTTGTCCTTGGTAGCCTTCTCAACCGGAGCCTTCTTCAATGCTGACTTAGGAGCCACAATTTTTTTCCCCGATGTTGTTCTGGTAAAAGTCTTAGCAACCTTAGTTGTCGGCCAGCTTCGCCTTTGCCTTAGACTTGGCAAACACTTTAGATTTCGCAGCTGCTTTTGGCTACTACTGCTTTGGGCTTATCATCCGGCTTGGCCTTTGCATTTGTCTTTACAACCAGTGGCGGATCCAGGATTTTAGTCCAACCGGGGCTAAATTGATTCAAAAAAAAAATTAACGACACGAATAAATAATCAACTCATAAATACCGATTATGCCAAAATTTCATATCAATTCATCCATACATAACCAGTTTTTGCAAATACAAAGAGATTGTTTACAATATTCCCCTACATGGCTTCATATTTTGAAAATATTGAATGGTATCTTCCGTATCAACATTTTTGAAGATATCCTGTTCAATGTACGTCACCAAGAAATCATTTGTAAAATCATCTCCCATTCGGTTACGTAATGTACTCTTCACGATTTTCATTGTGGAGACTGCTCTTTCCACGCTTGCAGTTGCAACCGGCAATGTCAAGGCAAATTTTATAAGCAAGTGCACTAATGGAAATAATCGATCCCTCTGCGTTTCAACCATTTTTTGAGCAAGAGCACCAATCCCTTTCAAATCTTTGAATTCTTCCTTATCACGCACACTGTATATATAATTTTCAAGCTGTTCCTCAATGACTGTGAGTTCAATCGGATCAAAATCATTCGGATAAAACTCCGCAAATCGAACTAATCTTGCCAAATCAAATTTGGAGAAGTTCATACTTGGATCAAGACATGCCATACATAAAAGTAACTCTGTATTCACCTCATTAAACCGATGGTTGAAATCTTGTAGTTGCATATCTATCACCGAGTAGAACAATTCAACCCGATAGTGATGAAGATTTGTCCTCTCTTCGACGTTTCGACGTGATCTTCCACTGCTCACAAAACAATCTTCCATATTTATGATTACAATGTCGTGTAAACTACAAAATGAAGAGACTACTTTCAACAACTTATCCCATCCATGCTCCCTTATTTTTTGTAAACGCATCTTAGTTATTCCAACAAGATCCATTGCATTCACAATATCTTGGTCCCTCCGTTGTAGTGATTGCGACAAGTCATTGGTAATCCCTAAAATTTCTTTCATTAACTGCAATTTGAACACAAAATCAAAGCACTCCAAATAGCTAATCATATCATATGCTTCTATTCTCTGAGTACCTACATCACCATCAACTTGAACCACCTCAAGTACACCAATAACAGCAGAGAACAAATGATCTAAACTCAAAAGTGTACCATAATGTGAACCCCACCGTGTGTCACCTACCCGTGTGAATGCTTCTTCTTGGTTTAGACCACGACCCGTCTCCCGATCACCAGTGTATATTCCTTCAAGTATATCATCATACTGTTTCATCCGAAAGATATCTCTACGCTTACAAGATGCTCCAACAACATTCGACAATATTGAAACTTTGAGAAAGAAAGAACCAATTGCGTTATGATTGTTTGCGACCGCTACCAATGCCAACTGTAGTTGATGAGAAAAACAATGAACGTAATAAGCTGAACCGTTTTCCCTTATAATCAAACTCTTAAGCCCATTGAACTCCCCTTTCATATTGCTCGCCCCATCATAACCTTGCCCACGAATACTTGACATACTCAACCCATGTTTCAAGAGAAGTGACTCAAGGCTATTTTTAAGTGTTACAGATGTAGTGTCAAGGACATGTACAATGCCAAGAAAACGTTCAACCACATAGCCTTTTTTGTTCACATAACGTAAAGTCACGGCCATTTTCTCCTTCACAGAGATGTCACGGGACTCGTCAACTAGTATGGAGAATACTTCATCCCCAATATATTGAATTATGACTTTGGTGGTCAAAGCGGCGGCGGCATTAATGAGCTCTTTCTGAATTAATGGAGCTATCAGCTGGTGGTTTTCAAGGGTATTTTTTAACACAACTTGGTTGATATCTTCATTTTGCTCGGCAAGGAACTGTAAAAGTTGCAGAAAATTACCCCGGTTAGATGACCCCACCGATTCATCATGCCCTCGCATCGGCAAACCTTGACGTAGTAAGTACTTAAGGCAATTCAAGGATGCAGTCAGACGGATGCGATAATCAACTCTTGTCTTATCTGAATGGTTAGACAAAGACACTTCGATGTGTTGGTCTTGTTTCATCAAGTCATCACAATCATTCATGCATTTGTTATGAATACTTGAATGGGGACCAACATGATCTCTAAACGCTTGTTTCTTTTTCCAATTTGAAAAGCCTCCACTAACAAATACACCACCACCCCCTTGCCCCCCTGTATTTGGTCGGAACAAATAGCAAAACAAACAAAATGCAGCCTCTTTTGCCACACTATACTCTAACCATCTCCCTAACTCCTCAAACCATGACGAAATAAATCTACGTTTCTGTGTTCCAACTTGTAGCCATGGGAAATTGTGATTTTTTGGTTGGCAAGGTCCCCTGGTAAGATATGTTCGACGAACTAACTCCATTTGTTTAGAATCACCATATTCCGATATAGATTTCCTCAAACCGGGATCCGATGGTAGTTCTTCCAAATTGACCCCAATATTAGATGAGTATTGGGGTTGTGAGGTTTGTGCCACAATTTGGGGTTGAGCTTCTTGATGAAGAAGATTATCGGACTCCGCATTGGGAGATGATTGAACCTCAGCTTCGGATACGGCTTGTGTATTGTCTCCTCTTTTTCGTTTTCGGCTTGAACCTTGGATTTTGTCTTGGTTGGCTTTTTCTTGGCTTTTGTTGCTATAACAGCCTTTGGCTTCTTGACAGTTGATGGCTTCTTCTTGTTATCTTTGCTGGCTTATATAAAAGAATTTGGGAAAGTTTGAGGGCTACTGAATAGATGAAAAATGTAGAGGATAAATCGTTGTTATTTAGGATTTATGGAGATAGAAGAGGAACAGTTCTGAGTGTGTTTCGTCTTTAGGCTCCTACACAATGGCCTGTTGGAGTACCTGATTAACTAAATGGGTTCTAATGGATTTAGTTTTCATAAAAGGCAGTGGAATTAAGGCAAGGGCCACATGTAAGTTTAGCACGATTTTGGGCTACTATTTTATATATATACATAGATAAGAGTAGTTCTAAGGCCACCACAAAAAATTCTTCAAACACTACAAAAGATTTTTTATATTTTTTTACTAAGGGCCACCACATAGTGTGTATATATATATATATATTTTACTTCCTCTTAATCATTCTTCCAAAACATTTTCTCTCTCAAGACAACTTTCTCCCAACCATTCTCTCACTCAAAACCCTACATAAACTTCTCATTCAAACACTATACCAACTTCATCAACAAATTACAATATTAATTATTGAAACAACATAATAACTAGGGTTTTCAGTCATTGAAGTTACCATATTGAAGTTACAAAAACTAATTGAGGTGATAATAATGGGTATGACAACTCTAAAACTAATGAAAATTGTTAAAATATTATGTTTGAGGTAATTTTTACTGCACAAATACATTTTTTTAACCCTATAAAAAATTAAACTCGAAAATGGAACTTTATAGTAGTTCGGTATCGGGCCCCTGAAGAATATGATGATTTTCGAGGTGATTATCGAAAATAAAAGTTTTTTTTTTTGAAGAAAAATTTTCATTAGGGATGATTATGTCAAATGAAATTCATATATTCGGGATGATTATGCCGAAAGAAATTCATATATTCGGGGTGATTATGCCGAATGGAATGTGTGTGTGTGTGTGTGTGTGTATATATATTTATTTATTTTTTGTTGAAAAGTCTCATACGGGGTAATTATACCGAATGAAACGCACATACTTGAGGTAGTTATGCCGAATCAAACGCATATACTCGGGGTAATTATACCGAATGATGTTTGAATTCAATTTTCGTACCATGTTTGGTTCGGGGCAAACATGACAAATGTTGAATCTTTACTCGGGGTCGTGATACCGAACCACTGGGTTATCATTTAGGGTTTTGTATCCTAGGGTTTATTGGTTATGTGGTATTTTCTCAACATATGAGGGGTATTAAACGTTCTTTGTACCAAAAATTAGCACATTATTGTTGTTCAACATATATTTAATAGGTTTAACATGTTTTTCAATGGTTTAACATGTTTTTCATAATGAATAATATATCAAACAATATCTATTATATATGTTTTCACGACTATAATATTTCTTGTATGGTGTTGGATGACGATTTGATGAAGATCTTTAAAGCTTTGGAGGTTTAGAGAGTGGGATTAATTTATAGTTGAAGTTTAGAGGTTTGAATGTGTAGAAAGAATGAGAGAAAATGGATAAAATGATTTTTTATACTTTAGTATGTTGTGGCACTCAATGTGGTATTTTTATGTAAAAATTAGCTTAAGGTGATATTTTGTAGTAAAAGTAAGCATGTGGTATTTGGAAGTTATTTTTGGGGTGCCCTTAGCACTACTCTTTAATAATCAAGTCAATGACATAACATTGCCTGATTTGGAAGATAGCTTCATGCTTAAAAAAATTTAGTATGCCTTGGCAATATGTGATTTTCTGGACATAAAGTAATTAAAGAAAAACGTAATTAATGTTTCAACTGTTAGCAAGACCCATTTATGAATGCTAATGATTTATCTTCGAAATAAATTAACTTTTTCTAAAGTAATGCTAGGAATTTCAAATTCTTCTTTTAAGTTATTTCTTCAATTATTTCCCAAGTAATGAGTTGAAGTATTAAATTATTGTACTTGATAATATAATATTTAATTATAATATACATTAAGATGAAATCAAATTCAACTTAAACTGTCTAGAAACACTGCATCACGAATACTACTACATTATACATATATTATAACTCTAATATGATAGTAAAAGTTATAAATTCTCATTTATGACATAGGTTATTCTAAACTCTTTTCAAGCGTAAATCTCTCTTTTTAATTGTTCCCCCTCATATCTCTATCCGTCCCTCTCCTCAAGGCCTAAATTTAGATGGTTTAGCATTTTCACCAATCTTAATCCTTTCACATTCTAAGGACTCGTTTGTTTTAACCTCTGAAATCTGAATTTAAATCATTCAGATTTCAGAGGAAGTAGAAATATGTTTGTTTTGTAGACATTTCAGACACTAACGGTCATATTCTTCTCTTAATGATTCAGAGGTTCAGAACCCTCTAATCTAGAAACTGAAATCTGAATGAAAATGCCTTTACAACAATACCCTTAATATTGTTTTGAAATTACAATTGTATAGATAATCTATATCTATGAGAATAGTGTTAAAAATAGATAACAAAGAGTTTAGAAACAACAAAACTCTTTCTAACAAAATCTATATATAGTCACAATGATACACACACAAAAATGGTGTAGAAAAGTTTCACAGCTCCGAAAAACAAATTCAAGAGGTATGTTTTTCCTTCCTTCTTGTTTCTTCTACCTTTTTTCCAAAACGTGTAGATGAGCTTCATAGCAAAGTCATAAAAAATGTGGAAAAAAAACACAGTCCAAAAACTGTCTTCGTCTTCCTCCTTTTTTCTTTATGTTTATAACATCTTTTGCCCCTATAAAAATTTGTATCATCCAATTTTGTGGAAAGAAGTGACCTTCTGTGTAAAAGAGGAATGAGATGTATAATAGATGTTGACACATGTCATAAAGTAGCCGATATATGTTAGACATATGTCATGAGAGATTTTGACAAAAGTTGTTATCTTTCTTTATATTAAAGAGTTGAAAGATGTTACATGAAGGCTATGATGTCTACAAATAAAAAAACAGTCACTCACACCATTTAATAAGCCATAAAAATCTATTTATTTTTACAATATATAACTTTCAAATTAAAAAAAAAAATAGTCTAATTAAAAAACATAAATACAAAACGACACGAAATGATTTTTTTTATTTAACACAAATAAATTAAAAAATTACATAATGCCATTATGAATATTTTATTTTTTAACAAACACGTTCATGATCCAAATTAAAACGTGACGCGACATTGAGTCGTACTTTTTTATACCGTTGGCGCTGATAATTTTTAGCTATTTAAAAAAAATCATTTTACTATATTTATTAAAATGGTTCATGCCAGCAGTATGTATAGGGAGTCCGACCATCTATACATATCGCCCGCGCAAACTATTTTTTCTATCATGTGGGTCCGCGCCTGCGGTACTAGCAAATCGATTTCATTTTTTTTTTATTTTGATAAAGTTGTTTTTTTATTTTTTGGTAAAAATGTTGCGATACGGGATATGACGTATTGCGATTAGTTATTGTATTATGAATGTGGGTCCGCGCTTGCGACAATAACTACTGTCTTTTGTTTTTGTTATTTTTTTCTTAAAAAAATATTTTGTTTTTCATTAAAAACATCTTTTTGCTAAAAAATGTTTTTCTAGTATATTTTTGTTTTGCTAAAAAAAATCCATTAAATAATGTGGGTTCGTGCCAGCGGCACTAACCAATTGTGATTAGAGACATCAATTTTTTTGCCATTTTTTGTAAATGTAATGTAAACAAAACCACTAAAAGTAAAGGTAAATTTATTTCTTTCATCAAATAAATTAATTACTTTAAATAGTTTTACTTTGAAACCTAATTTTATGTTTATGTTAGTTAAAAATGTTGTGTTGCTGATGTAGTCGGTTAGACATGGCTCCAAAAGAATCGAAAGTAACTCCACGATCGAAATTTGCGGGCACTAGTTTAGGTAAAAATTTTATAGAAATGTGTCTCAAAGAAGTTAGCAGGGAAGGGTATAGTGGAACTTCGTTGAAAACTGTGTCGTGGAATAGGATCATCCAAGAATTGAAAATAAGATATAATCACGAATTTAATCAAAAACAATTAAAGAATCAGTGGGAGGAAGCAAATCAGTAGACCCAAAACAAGGAAGGAGAAGTGATGCAGGATCTCACGCCAATCAAAAAAGTGTAATAGAAGAGAGAATGTTGATGATCCCTTCATGAAAAAAGTTGATGATCTTATTGATATTATTAAGAGTGATCGTGGTGACGATAAAATTTTTTTAGATGATTGTGTCGCATCTATGTAGGAATTAATGGTCTTAGGTTTACTGGATATCAATCTTTATATTGCAGCCATGAAAGCATTTGGGGACAATGTAGAGTTTAAAAAGTTGTTTTTGATGATGAAAAGTAATGAGCATAAAGTGTGTTTCCTCAATAGTATAATGAAATATAATTGAGTCGCTAGGTTGTTTGAGATCTTAGATCAGTCATTTTTTTTTCTTTTATCTTAGTAAGACAGTTAAAGCGATTGATTAGTTATGTTATTTGATGAGTTTGGTTGTTTTTATCTGTTTAATTATAAGTCATTGATGTTCCTTTTTACATATTGATTCAGTTATCTCCCAATTATTATTTTACAGTTTATAATTTTTTTCATGCAGTAAAATGACTCCAAAGCAAAGGTTGTTGGTGTGCGTTGTTGCAATAATTATAATGTTCAAACTTATTAAATAGCGTACACGTGTGAGACAAAAGTTGTGTACATCATTTCTTTCAGGAAAGGCGTATTTACAAGAACTTTTAGATGGATCTCCCACTCAAATGTTTGATTTATTTAGGATGAGGACCAATGCATTTCTTGAGCTATGCGATCACTTTCGCGAAAGGGGGTGGCTTACTGATAGTAGACATATAGACATTGAAGAGAAAATGACATTTTTTAGGCATTATTGGTCACAACCATCGAAATCGAGTAATAAAATACCGATTCCAACATTCCGAACAAACTATAAGTAAATATTTTCATGAAGTATTGTGGTCTATGCTTAATTTTTCCAAAGAGATTGTACTGCCTCCTGCATTTGATACATCTATTGGAGAAATTCGATCATATCGATGTCTTAGGGAAGGACCATTCAAAGGGGCTATTGGAGCACTTGATGATACACTAATTAATGCACGTATTGTGTTGGATAAACAAATCCCTTTCAGAGGACGAGATGGAAAGGAATGTTTTCAAAATGTTATGGCCGTATGTGATTTTAATATGAAATTTATATATGTTATGGCCGGATGGGAAGGGATAGTGCATGATTCACGAGTGTTAAACGAGACTTTGCACCATCGAAGCAACAAATTTCTATTACCCGCTGAAGGTGATATTTGTTGTTATTATTATTATTTTTTCTACAACTATTATATTTGTTTATTACCATTTGTCTTATTTGCATTTTTTTATTATTGTAGGTATGTATTATTTGTGTGATGCTGCATACACCCACACTAGGGGCTTTATATGCCTCTATAAAGGCACACGATACTGGTTGTCGGATTTTAATCGTGATGGTCAAGCTAGAGATAAAAAGGAGAAATTGAACCATGCACATGCTCGATTAAGAAATGTGATTGCGAGGACATTCGTTGTTTTAAAGAATAGATTTGCGATATTGCATAGAATGGCTCCTTATAGTTATCGAATTTAAGTACACATTGTTGTCACATGCATGGAAATACATAACTTCCTTCGTCGAGTATCACTGAATGATCCGTTGTTTCAGATATATGAAGATGATGATGTGGACTTGTCGGCCGACCCTTCAGTAGATAGTGAACAAGCAGAAGCTCCACCAAATTATGATAAAATATTTGGATGAGCAATGCAACAAGAAATGATTAATTTACGTGATCAAATTGCAGATCAACTATTTAGTAGAACATATGATTTATAATTTAGCCTTATTAGTATTTCGTGACTTTTAATAGTTACTTAATCAGTTCTTACATATTTTTAAACATTTTATACTATGCAAATTCCTTATTACTTGGAATGACTAATATTATTTACGTATTAAATTGCATATTGTGTGTAATAATATTTATTTACTACCATGAATGTTTTAAATATACATTTTGTATATAAAATATATATAAGGGTAAAATGGTCCAAATAATCTGCATTCAGATTTTAGACATAAATCTGCAAATAAACACTATACATTCAGAACTTTCATTCAGACACCAAACAAACAAGTTTTTCAAATTCAGACTTCAGACTTCAGACTTTAAACTTCAGATTCAGACAAAAAAATAAACGCAACCTTACTCGAGACACAAAAATTATATCTACCAGAACGGTTAAATCTTTCAAGCATGCGGTCAAACAAGCCAACAACATGGGCCAAGTTAAAAAATTATGTCTGTAATGATATCTCTTGAGAGGATTAGAACAGTCACGTGCACCAGGAAAAATTATGGCAGTAATGATGCAAATATGACCGTTAGTTTGGGTCTTTAGGTTTAAGAAATAGGTTCCTTACTTCTATGTTGGTTTTGGAGTATTGGATGACTTGGTGATTAGGTTTTTGCTAAAATGTAGGAACTAGTTTATTATTTTCTATTGGCACCATCTGAATTTGGGAAAGCCCACTTTAGTTGTTTTATGCTATAAATAATCTTAACTAGCAGTTTGTTTAGTGCCACAAAATTAAGATTTCTTGCCTTATAGTTTTTGGTTATCTGCAGACCTCTGTTTCATTCATGTTGTTCTTTGTATTTGAGTTTAAAATTTTCTATAACAATTATTTTTTCCAACATCAGAATGATTGGCTGTGGGAAAGCTTGGAAGTAACTACACTGGCCCATTTTTAGAGATAGGAACCATCGTAATTCTAATGGTCAAGCTTTTGGAGGAATATGGAGTTTAGTTTTTATGACCTCTTTCTTTTTTCTATTTTCTGACACTATTTCTCCTTAAATTGTTGGTTTTAGATTTCTCAGTTGAGAAATTATCATAATCCAATACATTTTTTCCATTCATTATATTTGAGCATGTTGGAGTGGAAAAACTTAGGCAAAGCTTTACCGCTCACAGTATTGTCGCTAACAAAAACACATGATAATAGTTAAATAGTTGGCCACATAGAGAAAAGAATAATAATCTTATCTATGTGCATGTCACTTAAGGCACATACTCTTAATAAACCCCCACATATACCTCCAAAGCCATTGTCATTGAAGAAATTGATTGGACATCACCAACTAATAAGGATCTAAAATCTTACTACCTCGGCTATAATCTCATAAATTATAACATCTGCCTCTACAAACCCAGATTTTGAAATGAAATAAATATCATGAAAGTTGTACCCTGAAATTCCTTACGGTTGCTTTTACACCCAAAATGAGATATGGCGTGAGAAAAAAGAATCTTAATCACCAAGAATGGAATTCCTTTTCTTCCTCAAATTGGGATACAATCAAACAACACTTTATATAGTGGATTTATGCTACATGGCACAAATTATATCTAGGAAACAACTTGGGAGGTCGAGGGTGACAACTTAAGCTTATCTTTCAGCTGATCAGATGGTCTAAAACCCTAAGTGAACTAAACCAAGAAAACAAACAAATGAAGCACCAGAAGTGATATGTAACTGATTTACCAATTGTATCACATCATGATCCAAGGCCCGCCAGTCCTATTTGTTCCTTGCACAAAATTTTGTTTTATTTCTCTCTATGATCTTTGAAAATGTACCACTTTGTATCAAAACATTAAAACATCGTGAAACTCAAAGGAGACTCTCAAGATGGGAAGCATGAAGTGTAATTTAGCATTTCTGAATGTTATTTGTGACCCCAAATTTCAAAAATTGTATAATTTGGGTTATTATATGAACTCTTGAGCATTTTTCTCTTACAAATCGATCTTTGGTTACAAGTTGTGCGCATAGGTTTGTGACAACCCGCTCAAAATAATAACGGGTGGCCAGCCCTATACTACATTAAATCAGGTATCTCAGATGGCACAGTCTTAACATCAACTGACAATACTAAATAATATAAGGCTAACTACCCGAAATCATTAAAAGTGGATTGTCAAAAAAATTGAAAATTTTTATTTAACACCACAACAAAACCAACTGTGCAACCATAACCCATAATACACATCTAAGTATGATGAGTGATATGTGAAAAATCCAATAATATGAAAGGGTACAATACAATAAACAATAAAATCTCTAAAATGAAATACCCGAATAAGCTGTCAGGTCACAGATAATACAATAATCTGAGAAATGAAATATAAAAGTGTTAGTCTACAACAGTTGATTATAAACCTGATATACAAACTGAATCCTAATCTAGATATACAAAGATAGGAATCGACTAAAGCAAAGTGCCGCAACAGTTCGGTGTTGCCATAGCTCCACGAATATACTGGATGGATGAACATCAATGGAGTCCTTGTGGAGGAACACCTAAAGTAATACAATATATATACACATGGAGGGAGAAAATATAAGCGGGTCAGAGCCCGAGTTGAAAACATTTTATAACAAGTGCATTAAAATGCATAATAATTATGACTAAAGCAAAGTGCCGCAACAGTTCGGTGTTGCCATAGCTCCACGAATATACTGGATGGATGAACATCAATGGAGTCCTTGTGGAGGAACACCTAAAGTAATACAATATATATACACATGGAGGGAGAAAATATAAGCGGGTCAGAGCCCGAGTTGAAAACATTTTATAACAAGTGCATTAAAATGCATAATAATTATAAATGCATTATTACATGATTAAGGTGGAATCGAAATCTCCATAATTATTTCCCTCACCTCTCAACTAAAGCGTGCAACTAAACGTATGCGTGTGATCTCCAAATGGATCCCCAGTTCTAGTTAGGCCAAAAGAGTCTAACTTAAACTCAATGGAATTATTTAATTAAAACCATCTAACCTATCTCCCAATATACTCCTATCTATAACCTTTAAATCATCTACTTTAACTTTAATGTTATAGTACTCTTTATATTTGTTAATTTGTTGAACATATAAAGTTACATTACCAACATCATAACAACATCATCACAATACATCAACATTCTCTTACTAGAATTTCATATATTCTAGTTATGCCCTCATTTGGCATGTAAAAATATATATAATTAATTATATATGAGTTATTAGCACCAAGTTCTAAGGACTAAACTTCTCTCGATTCTCAATACGGCACTGCGTTGCGTGCGTGGGACGTCTAGCCGAAGCAAAATCCAAATAAGGAACCCCCCCCCCCCGTTACACTACTCCTGACAGTATTGATCCTCAAGATTCATTATGCCCTCAATGCATATGTAACCAAAATTATTATTACTCCATTTTAATTAATTAATATTCCCAATTCTCAAAAGTACACGGCGTTTCATGCGTGGGACGTCTCGCCGAAGCGAAATCCAAACAAGGAACCCCCCCGTTACACTAGTCATGGCATTGTCGATTGTCGGGATAGGTGATATATATATATAAATATGAGAAATAAGGACTAACTTCTCCCCAATTTTCAACATTACACTGCGGTTCGTGTGTGGCACGTCTCGCTGAGGCGAAATCCAAACAAGAAACCCCCCCGATACACTAATCCTGGCAATGTTAGTCGTTGAGGTCCATTATGCCCTCGATGCCCAAGTACAAGCACAATCAACAATAACCATCCAACCGAGTTATAACTCGAGGACGCAGGCTCACATGCTCTCATCTTCCAGCAGCCCACACACATAGCAAACTAGGGCCACCTGGTGGGGTTCAACGGCACCCACCTCATGATCAACTCATGCACCTAACGTCCCGGGAAGCGATCATAGCTCTTAACCGACAAGTGAGAACGTCACATACCCCCGACTTCTCACCCCCAAAAGAATGTATATATATATATATATATATATATATATATCGCATAATAATCACAATGGACGACTATGACCTGGGGAATATCCACACCCTGCTCTTTGAGCCAAGATGCTTACCCTCAACGCACGCAACTTCCCAATGATAGCAAGGAGGGGGTATGCTTCACTATATATATATATATACCATCATATAAGGTATACATACATCACCACATCATATAATTGTATATCATCATATAAGGTATACCTGTCACATAGTTTTCATATTCATAATACGCCCCTAGGCGCAATTGATTAACATCATTGTTTATTGTTTAGAATATTTCCCTCTTGATATACTAATCATCAATTCTCACACATCTTCCCCACTTAGTATACACGATACTATTTCTCGCTTGAAGCTCACATGTCGCTTCTAATCAAGAATTGTCTCTAAATTCTATTTAATTTAAGGATATTTTTTATCCTAACGCACCTCAATTAGAATTTATAATTCTCTATCCATAATAGGGTTCAATTTATTTTATGAACCTTTAAAGTTATCCCATTTGGGATTTGATCCTAAGATCCAATATCTCTAAACTCATTCTCATTCTTTCATATAAATTTAATTATTATCTCCAAATAGAATCTCCAATCAAGGTGGGCTTCCCCACTTAGAATATACCATAATATCTAATCGATATTCCTCAAATTTAGTCAATATGACTCCAATAATTTCTTATAAGGGAAACTCTCTTAAAGTCTCCAAAACATACTCCAATTAACTCCTATAGAGGTTGCCAATCGATAACCTCGAACAAAACGGAATGAAATTCTCCCTAAAAAAACATTCCCCCAAAAGTCCTGTTTCCGAATCGATTCGGGCCAATTCCGAATCGATTCGGCCCAGCGAATGGATTCGGCCTCCAAGGCGAATCGATTCGGGTCATCAGACCTGGGACTCTGTCTCAGGCCGAATCGATTCGGCAGGGGTCCGAATAGATTCGATCACTCAGACCTGGGAACCTGCATATTTATGAATCGATTCGGTAGGAGGTTGAATCGATTCGACCCTTGAGAACTCTCGAAAATGGCTACTTTTTAGTAAGCCAAAAATCCCAAAATTAATTTTAATCATTTTCTCTTCATTTTTCTTCAACCCAATCACATATATATCATCAATATTCATCCTAGAATACATATAAACTAATTTCTAACCTCAAATCAAAGATCTACATATCAAATCTAAGATTATACCCAAAAGTTAGGTTTTGATAAACTAAACCAAAAACCCAAAAATTTAATCCACAAATCATGCAATAAATGGTATACAACAATTATTTAGCAAGTTTAATCACTTGCCTCGGGTTCTTAGGGTCTGATTCGTCCTTAAGATCGCGTGGATGCCGAAAAATCCTCTTTCTCTCTCTTTCTCTTCTTCTTTCATCTTCTCTCTTTCTTTCTTTCTATTTCTCATTCTCTCTTTGGAGAAATAAGTCTCCCGTAGGCATTTAAGCCCTAACTACCAAGATACACATCTTTAAATGATAATACACACTTTAAATGACTCGGTAACTTTAATTCAAGCCAAACGCACTTAAATTATTCCGGTACCTAAATAGACCCCAAGTACAGTCATTTTGACTTTCTCGACCCTTCCAGACACAACTACACCCTCAGAATCACCATCCGAAACACTTTCTAACAACTTCAAATTTTGACCTCAATTGCCAATTCAATTAATCTCCAAATAAAAATAATATTTATTTCTCCCAAAATAAATAAATCATCTTCTCCAAGACCTCGGGTTGTTACAGACTTCCCCACTTACAAAAATTTCGTCCTCAAAATTTTGGCTAAGCCTAATTCTCTAAAGCTCAACTAGTTCTACTACACTCATCCTCATTAATCCTATCTCCAAACTTCTAGCTTCGCACGACGAATTCATTTTAATTTATTTTATTTTAAGTCAAATTTGAGTTTTATAAAACCAATTTCCACAACTAGGGCGCCCATACACCCTTTATATTCGAGGTTTATGCTCATACCAATCATAATGAGGCTTCATTTGCCTCCACAATTCCACAATTCCATAGATATAAATAATACTAACATATTAATAGTGTAAAAATTTTGAATGGTCCAAAGAAATAACTCCTCTCAATTCCTGACATTCGCCACTTTCGTGCGGGGGATGTCTCGCAAAAGAGAAATCCAAACAAGGAACCCTCCCAATACACTACTATGTAGCGACGTCGGGGATTGAGATTTGTTAAATCCGAACTAGAGTTTGAAAGGAATAATTTTATGAAAATCGTTCTGAAATAGCCCAAAGGTCGATAAAAAGTTTTATTTTTAAAATAATTTATTTTAAAAACGTTTTTATATAATACAATCTTCATATAAAATGCCTTATGTCCAACACAAGGTCTTAGCAATCATCATACATATAATAATATGTAGCTCACAAAAATTAGCATAATTATGAGCTAAACTTTCCAGCGTCCCAACAATCCACAATCTTTAAATAAACAACATCTTACATCATTTTAATATATTGCCATTTATAAGGCTCATCCATATCTGGAAGACAACAATTATATAAGTCTAACATGACTATATAATAGAAGAAGCTTTATCATTACTACTTATTACACAATAACCATTCTTACATTCACCACACGATTTGTAGCTCTTTTTGAGCGCATCACAAAATTATCTAGCCTTGAAACAGATAATAACATAAGAGCCTAACTTCTTCAAAATTCCCCTTAGGGTCATTACATACATAATAGTGCTATAGCACCACCCTCTCATCAATATCTCCCATACGATATTCCTAAAAATTCATTTTAGTAATTATCCTATTTATAAAGGAAAATTAACTTACATCATCATTCTCTAGTCCGATTGCCCTTCCTCATCAATGGGCTCCCACACGTAGTCCCCCGGTCTAAAATGACCTCGAATCTGTTGTAGGGGTTGCACTTCCAAAACTTCATCAAACTGTGGTTCTTTACCTCTTTTAGGACAATCTCTCTTTCTATGACCTATTTCTTTACAAAAGAAACATCTAACCAAAATTCCCCTCGGCTCACTTTAAGGAATAAAATGTCGTTGTGACTCTGCATAGTCTGACTTATACCTACTTGCATTATTGGCACTCTCATCGCCAAACTTACTTGATGAACTCGAATCTTCAAAGTTCAAGAGTGGATTTAACGAATGAGTCTTTGCTAGGAGCGGGAAGTATTAATGCTAGAGCATGGACCCATTGTTTAGGCATCTCGCAAACTTAAATTTTTTGAGAAGTATTTTCCCCCGCTTGATAAAGAGTTCATAGCAGTAGTATTTTCCTTAAAGAATAGAGGCGCTACTTCCTCAGAAGGAAATTGGATATTCCCTTTTTGCTAAGAACATGCGGATGGGAGTAGTAGCTTGTAAGGATGGAAATTTTCGTTCGATAGTTCGGATCATTTTATAAGTACGGTGCCGTTGGTATGTGGCCTGGTGTAGTTGGATGAACAATTTGCCTGTTCGTTTGAATGGAAACCGCGGAAAATATATTCTTTGGGATTGGAGTGGTCTGAGAATATTTCTTTAAGGATTGGGCTCGTTGAGCCACATACTTTTAAGGGCTACGCCAATGTGAATAGAAGTAAGTAGTGTTGGGGTTGAGCGATGTAGAGTTAGTGTAGTTATTCCTTAGTAAGGGTGAAACCTGATTTGGGGAGTAAGGCCTTCTATGTCAGGTTGTGTACGTATCTCCTTCCGTAGTAGAAAGGTAGGATCTATAGTTCATGAGGAACGGTTTGGTGCTATGTTAGAGTACGGAGAAGGTAGATTAAGATCGAATTGTGATGACCTTAGTCCGAGTCCAATAGGGACACCGCACTGCTAAGGGGTTTGCTAGGAATAATAGAATGATAGTTTAATGCAGTATACCTTTATATGGTATTACTATATTCCTGAATTTTGAGGGAAAAATTCCCTTCTAAGGGGGGGAGTATTTAACAACCCAGGTTTTTTAGCGGCTATTTTATATTATTTAGCTTGATGGGATAATTCTATAAAATAGGGATGTTGGAGTAAATATTATTTTCCTGTGAGACTAAGGGATAATATTTACTATGTTTTGTCCATTTACCGTATGAGAAGGTAAATAGCATTATATTGTGATATATTGCGTCGTTATATGTAAAATGACGGTTATGACTCATATTTAATTTGGAGTATAATTAATGAAATAAAATAAAGTTGAAACACAAAAATAGTTCACATTTCTCCAAATGCCGAAGTAGGGGGTGTGGTTATTTTTAGAATAGTTGAGATAGTCGAAATAAGTGCCATGTTGTATTTTTGAGTTCCGGGCACTTTTGACGCATTATGACTAAATTATTCCGATACGAGTCATTTTAATAGTGTATTAGCAATTAAAAGAGGGCATTTATGTTTTAAGACCCGTTTAAGTTCCCCCACCTTTTTTTTTCTTTATTTGTGAGAAAAGCCGAAGGAGAGAGAGCGAGAAGGGAGAGTTGGGAGAAAATGGGAGAAAAGAGAGAAATGGAGATTTGAGGCCGAAAATCGTTGCTACCGGAAGGGAATCCGAGACTAAAACCTCTAGGCAAGTTTCTTACTTGCTAGATGTTGATTTAATGTGATAAATTGCATGTCTAGTTAAGGTTTGGAGATTTAAACCCTAAATGGGTTCTTTGTTGATTTTGATAATGTAAACCTTAAATCCTAGTTTTAACTTGATTTGAGGATTATATTTTGGTTATTAATTGTGTAGAAAAAATTTGGGAGAATTAGTTGTTGTTGATTTTGGTTAAAATAAAAGATTTGAGGTTTAGGGATTTTAGGGTTCATACAACCCGTAGCCCAAACTGGGCAAAATCGCAGGGCCGAATGGATTCGGCTCCCAAGCGAATCGATTCGGTTAGGGGATAGGCTACAGGTTTGGGAGACCGAATCCATTCGGGTTAAGACCAAATCGATTCAGACAATTGCAGAAATTCAAGTTTCACCCACCGAATCGATTCAGCTTATTAGCGAATCGATTCGCAAGGGCGAATCGATTCGGTTCCCCTATTTTTGTGGGATTTTTCCTAGTTCGATTTTTATCCCTTTTTCTTTTAGATCCAAGGTGTAGGGACCTTCCATTGGGAAGTGATTAAAAGTCCTAGAGGGGAGTTTTGGGTAGACTAATGTCCTAGGAAAATGGGATGATTGGGCTTACCCCGAGGTCTAGTTTGTGTACGTTAATGTCCGAATGAATTGGGAAGTTAACCTAAAGATAAATTGAAGATAAAATGTTAATGTTGAGACATTTTAGAGACGCTCCTAGAGGGAGATTCATTTTAATGGTTTATGATATTATATTGAAGTCTTGGGGGCTAGTTGAGGTTGATGGCACTTCGGGCCTCAGGTCATTAATAAAATATGACTCTAAGAATAAGAAAGACATATTATAAAATGTGGTACTAATAAATAAGTACAAATGATTTTGAGAATGTAAAAATGGATGTTTTTAAATGAAAAGGAAGATGATTTTCATAAATGTTAAAAGGTATGGATACACACCCTCTCTAAATCACTATCTTAAGGGAAGTTCGTGCGTTATGGTGAAGCCCCCTGGCTAGCGAATGTAGGGTGGATATATCCCTGGGCCATATGAGCGTTTATTGTATGTTTTTGCAATGGGTAGGTAATTTCGAGTGTGGTTATGACTACCCCACAGGCATATGGCCTCTTTTCGACGTTTCGGTTGGATCCCAGGTTGTCTAAATGATTGGCCCTGGAAGATGATAGTCATTTAGGGGCACGCACAGTGGGGAAACCCAGACGGGCGGTCTTAGAATCGTTATATATATATATATATATATATATATATATATATATATATATATATATATATATATATATATATAACTATTCTAAATCAAGTTGGACTTGATGTATGAAATGCCATAAAGAGCATGATGAAGTGCCATAAAGAGCACAATGAAATGCCACAAAGAGCATATGATGATGATTATATTCCTAATAAGGAAGAGATTTTTACAAAGTGTATAATTGAGATAAAATGCCACAAAGAGCATAAAAACCGTGATTATATTTCCTGATAAGGAATGGAACCATGAAATGAACTTCTGTACCGGATGAAATTGTTTAGTAAACATTTGATAAAATGTTGTACCATCCAGATATATTGACCACTCATTTATATATATATATATATATCAATATTGTACTTAGGGTCTAATGGATCTCGATGATCAACCTTGCCTAGTAGTAGTGGATCGGGGGGGGGGGGGGGGTTCCTTGTTTGGATTTTGCTTTGCAAGACACCCCACGCACGAATAAGGGCATAGTGTTGTGACTGGGGAGAAATTAGCCTTTAGTACTTGGATTAATTAGGACAGGGTCTAATGTATCACGATGATCAAGCTTGATTAGTAGTAGTGTATCGGGGGGTTCCTTGTTTGGATTTCACCCCACGCAAGAATAAGGGCATAGTGTTGAGACTTGAGAGAAGTTAGCCTTATGTTCTTTGTTTAACTAGAGTATCATTTTTGATATTGCGCTAGGTTGCTGTTAGATTGAGAGGTGAGAAATGTTATTGTTAACTGCGAGAGAATTACGCACATAACTGTCATGCATTTTATTTACATGAGAATCATATCGAACCGGGCCCTGACCCGTCTATAATTCTTTGTCTCTACGTATACTCTTTGCCGTTGTAGGTGCTCTACCGCATGGACACCCGTATTTACATTTCCATTCCGGTTGTCATGGAGCTACGACATATTGTGGATGTTGTAGGGTATTGTTTAGACGCTTCTTTCTATTGTACTCTAGTTATGTTCAGTTATTTATTCGGGCGTGTTTGCCCAAGTGTTGCACTCATTTATTATATTGTAAATATTGAAAATGTAATACTCGGTGTAACTATTTATATTGGTCTGTTCACCGACCGCTTTTATGATATTGTCGAACTTTATTCATCGATTTTTGATATCCATCGTTTTCGCAAATGGGATTGTCTAAGTGTTTTCTTTTATTTACAAATTTTCTTTTTATTGACAGTCCGTTTTCTAAAATGATTGGTGGTTATCTCGCACTATTATTTTAATCGACAGTGATGCTGAGAATGGACCATCTATGATTCCTGTAATTATTAGAGTATTGGGCTGGCCTCCTATTATTTTAGTAGGCGGGTTGTCACACACTACTCCTGGCACTGTCGATTGTCGGGATAGGTGATATATATATAATTATGAGCATTAAGGACTAACTTCTCCCCAATTTCCAACATTACACTGCGGTTCGTGCGTGGGACGTCTCGCCAAGGTGAAATCCAAACAAGGAACCCCCCCCCCCCCCCCGATACACTAATCTTGGCAATGTTAGTCGTTGAGGTCCATTATGACCTCGATGCCCATGTACAAGCACAATCAACAATAACCATCAAACCGAGCTATAACTCGAGGACGCAGGCTCACATGCTATCATCTTCCAGCAGCCCATACACGTAGCAAACTGGGGCCACCTGGTGGGGTTCGACGGCACCCAGCTCGTGATCAACTCACGCACTCAACGTCCCGGGAAGCGATCATAGCTCATAACCAGCAAGTGATACGTCACATACCCCCGACTTATCACCCCCAAAAGAATGCATATATATATCTCACAATAATCACAGTGGACGACTATGACCTAGGGAATATCCACACCCTGCTCTTTGATCCTGGATGCTCACTCTCAACGCACCCAACTTCCCAAAGATAGCAAGGAGGGGGTATGCTTTACTATATATATATATATATATATACCATCATATAAGGTATACATACATCACTACATCATATAAAGATATACCATCATATAAGGTATACCTGTCACATAGTTTTCATATTCATAATACGCCCTTAGGCGCAATTGATTAACATCATTGTTTATTGTTTAGTATATTTCCCTCTTGATATACTAATCATCAATTCTCACACATCTTCCCCACTTAGTATACACGATACTATTTCTCGCTTGAAGCTCACATGTCTCTTCTAATCATGAATTTTCTCTTAGTTCAATTTAAGTTAAGGATATTCTTTATCCTGATGCACCTCAATTAGCATTTATAATTCTCAATCCATAATAGGGTTTAATTCATTTTACGAACCATTAAAGTTATCCCATTTGGGATTTGATCCTAAGATCCAATATCTCAAAACTCATTCTCATTCTTTCATATAAATTTAATTATTATCTCCAAATAGAATATCCAATCAAGGTGGGCTTCCCCACTTAGAATATACCATATTATCTAATTGATATTCCTCAAATTTAGTCAATATGACTCCAATAATTTCTTATAAGGGAAACACTCTAAAAGTCACCAAAACATACTCCAATTAACTCCTATAGAGGTCCCCAATCGATAACCTCGAACAAAATGGAATGAAATTCTCCCTAGAAAAACATTCCCCCAAAAGTCCTGTTTCCGAATCGATTCGGGCCAATTCCGAATCGATTCGGCCTCCAAGGCGAATCGATTCGGGTCATCAGACCTGGGACTCTGTCTCAGGCCGAATCGATTTGGCTGGGGTCCGAATCGATTCGATCACTCATACCTGGGCACCTGCATATTTATGAATCGATTTGGTAGGAGGTTGAATCGATTTGACCCTTGAGAACTCTCGAAAATGGCTACTTTTTAGTAACCCAAAAATCCAAAAATTAATTTTAATCATTTTCTCTTCATTTCTCTTCAACCCAATCACATATATATCATCAATATTCATCCTAGAATACATATAAACTAATTTATATCCTCAAATCAAAGATCTACATATCAAATCTAAGATTATAACCAAAAATTAGGTTTTGATAAACTA
This sequence comes from Sambucus nigra, assembly GCA_949130495.1. Classification (NCBI taxonomy): domain Eukaryota; kingdom Viridiplantae; phylum Streptophyta; class Magnoliopsida; order Dipsacales; family Adoxaceae; genus Sambucus; species Sambucus nigra. Next base: position 1,314,986 of record OX422221.1, read on the forward strand.
AACCTAAAACCCAAAAATTTAATCCACAAAGCATGCAATAAATGGTACACAACAATTATTTAGCAAGTTTAATCACTTGCCTCGGGTTCTTAGGGTCTGATTCGTCCTCGAGATCACGTGGATGCCGGAAAATCCTCTTTCTCTCTCTTTATCTTCTTCTTTCTTCTTCTCTCTTTCTTTCTTTCTATTTCTCTTTCTCTCTTTGGAGAAATAAGTCTCTCGTAGGCTTTTAAGCCCTAACTCCCAAGATACACATCTTTAAATGATAATACACACTTTAAATGACTCGGTAACATTAATTCGAGTCAAACGCACTTAAATTATTTTGAAACCTAAATAGACCCCAAGTACAGTCATTTCGACTTTCTTGACCCTTCCGGACCAAACTACACCCTCAGAATCACCACCCGAAACACTTTCTAACAACTTCAAATTTTGACCTCAATTGCCAATTCAATTAATCTCCAAATAAAAATAAAATTTATTTCTCCCAAAATAAATAAATCATTGTCTCCAAGACCTCGGGTTGTTAAAAGGTTCACTTTGCGCATAGAGTTTTGTAAATCTCAATCGTCCATTGGAAAAACAATAGACTGAAGTTAAGCCACATTATTTAATTGAATTCAAAAGACAACCAAACTTTGAATTCATTTTTCAAGACTTGAGTTGGTTGCAATCGACTGAGATATTACTCTATCATGTAGAATGATTATTTAACTATTTCATTTATATTGATTTTATGACTATAAAGTAGTCAGATCCCCCCTGACCAAACAATAAAAAAATTAAGTAGCTGCAGACTACTATATGTATTTTTTGTTACTCTTTTCTTGGAAAGCGACGATTAAGTATTCTTCATGCTTTGGTCTTCCCTTATTGACTGATGTACTCACATCACACTCGCACACACTCTCAACCTCATTATATTGTAACTTGATATCCATCTACATTGAATGACGTACTCAGATCACACACTTGCACTTGGACACTCCCCGATGTAGGCTATGAGATTTTGTTGCCCTAAGGATAAAAAAAATCTCTAAAATCGTATAGATGCTTTTGAGAAAAGAGCTGTAATAAAAATGATTTTTATGTTCGTTTCGTAAAAATAGTCATAAATAAATTTTTTTCAATTAAAAAGAAGTTGTAGGTAATATTTTTTGTTGACTTTAATAATAATAATAATAATAATAATAATAATAATAATAATAATAATAATAATAATAATAATAATAATAATAATAATAATAATAATAATAATAATAATAATAATAATAATAATAATAATAATAACAACCGAATGCCAAAATAGTTCACACTTTCCCGAATGCCAAAATAGGGGGTGCCAAAATAGATGAAATAAAAACAACCGAATGCCAAAATAGTTCACACTTTCCCGACTATCTCGACTATCTCTACTATTCTAAAAATAGGGGGTGCGGTTGTTTTTAGAATAGTCGAGATAGTCGAATTAAGTGCCACGTTGTATTTTTGGGTTTCGGGCACATTTTACGCGTTATGACTCAAATAAGTGGTTACGAGTCATTTTAGTGGTGTATTAGCAATTAAAGGTGGAGATTTATGTTTTAGAACCCATATAAGTCCCCCAACCCCTTTCTTTTTCTTCATTTTTGGGAGAGAAGCCAAAGGAGAGAGAGAGAAGAGAGAGTTGGAAGAAAATGGAAGATTTGGGCCGGATTCCGTCGTTACCGGAGGTATTCCGAGACTATGAACCTCGAGGCAAGTTTCTTACTTTCTATATATTGATTTAATGTGATAAATCTGCATGTGTAGTTAAGTTTTGGGAGGTTTAAACCACAAATGGGTTTTGGTTGATTTTGCGTGTTTAATCCTAAATCTTATAGTTTAATTTGATTTGAGGACAAATTTGTAGTTAGAAATGGTGTAGAAATGAATTGGGTTGAATTGTTGTTGTTGATGTTGGGAAGAATCAAGGGTTTGAGGGTTTTGGGGTTTTAGGGTTCAAACAACCCGTAGCTTAAACTTTGAAATTCTGCAGTATCAAATCGATTCGGCCATAGCGAATCGATTCGGTAAGGGGGAAAGTGTCAGGTCAGGGTTGACCGAATTGATTTGGACCCTTCGAATCGATTCGGGGTTATGAAGAATGCCAGTGTCTTCTTGACCGAATCGATTCAGACCTACCGAATCGATTCGCTTTTGGGGACCGAATCGATTCGGATAGGGTGAATCGATTCGGATGTCCTGCATTTTCGAGATTTTTTTCTTTTTTAGTTTTGGTTCTTTTCTTTTAGGCTCGGAGTTTAGGAGCCTTCCTTTGGGAAGTAATTAAGAGTCCTAGAGGGTGGTTTTGGGTAGACTAATGCCTTAGGATTAATTGGGATATTTAGGCTTACCCCGAGGGCTAGTTTGCATAGGTTGATATCCGAATCATTTAGGAGATTAACCTAGAGATAAATTGGAGATAAAAGGTTAAGGTTGAGACAATTGGGAGACTCTCCTTGAGGTAGATTCATTTTGATGGTTTAAAATATTATATTGAAGTCTTAGGGACTAATTTGAGGGTTATGGCACTTCGGGTCGTAACTCATTAATAAAATATGACATTAGGAATGAGAAATGCATAAAGATAAAATGTGGTACTAATAAATAAGTACAAATGATTTTTGAGAATGTAAAATTGGATGTTTTCAAATGGAAAAGTAATGTTTTTCATAAATCTTAATTTATGGATACACACCTCTCTAAATCTCTATCATAAGGGAAGTCACGCGCATTGTGGTGAAGCCCCCTGGCTAACGAATGCAGGGTGGATATAGTCCCTAGGCCATGTGAGCGTTTGTGATTGTATATTTTTCTGCGCTGGTTAGGAGATTCCGGGTGTGGTCTTGACTATCCCACAGGCACATGGCCGCTTCCCGACGTTTCGATAGGATCCCATGTTGTCTAGATGATAGGCCCTGGAAGATGATAGCCATTTAGGGGTGCGCACAGTGGGGAAACCCGGACGGGCGGTCTTAGAATCGTTATATATATATGATTATAACTATTCTGAATCAAGTTGGACTTGATGTATAATGGATGCCACAAAGAGCACAATGAAATGCCATAAAGAGCATGAGAAAGTGCCACAAAGAGCACGATGAAATGCCATAAAGAGCATGTAATGATGATTATATTCCTGATAAGGAAGATATTTTTACAAAATGTGTAATTGAGATATGATGCCATAAAGAGCATAAAAACTATGATTATATTTCCTGATAAGGAATAGAATTTCGAAATGAAATAGTATGATGAAAGTAATTTGGTAAACGTTTAATAAAATGTTGTACCATTTATATGTGTTCCTAAAGATGAATTAGGAATTGTGCCACTAGATGATGGATGGGTTTATTTTATAATCCTTGAGTAGCTGTAGATGTGACCTCCCACACTTATGCACACACATACATCTATTGATTATTTCGTGCTAAGGATCTAATGGATCTCGACGATCAACCTTGCCTAAGTAGTAGTGTATCGGGGGGGTTCCTTGTTTGGATTTCGCTTTGCGAGACACCCCACGCATGAATATGGCATAGTGTTGAGACTGGGGAGAAGTTAGCCCTTAGTAATTAGGGTTAACTAGATCATCTCATAGTATTGCGCTAGGTTGCTGCTAGAATGAGAGGTGAGAAATATTATTGTTATCTGCGAGAGAATTCGCACATAACTATCATGCATTTTAGTCACATGGTAATCATATCAAACCGGGCCCTGGCCCGTATCTATATTTCTCTGTTTCTGCATATTCTTTGCCGTTACAAGTGCTCTATCTCATGGACACCCGTGTTTACATTTCCATACCTGTTGTCATGGAGCTACAACATATTGCGGATGTTGTAGGTTACTTGTATTAGACGCTTCTTTCTATTGCACTCTAGTTATGTTCAGTAGATTTATTCGGGCGTGTTTTGCCCAAGGTATTACACTCATTCATTATATTGTAAATATTAAAATGTAATACTCTACGTAATTATTGGTATTGGTATGTTCGCCGACAGCTTATTCGGTGATATTTATCATATTGTCATTCTTTATCCATTGATTTTTGGTATCCACCGTTTTTGCAAATGGGATTGTCTAAGTGTTTTTCTTTTACTTTCAAATTTTTTAATTTGACAGTCCGTTTTCTAAAATGATTGGTGGTTATCTCATACTATTATTTTAATCGACAGTGATGCTGAGAATGGACCACCTATGATTCCTGTGATTATTAGAGTATTGGGCTGGCCACCTATTATTTTAGTAGGCGGATTATCACAGCTCATAGGGTCTTTGTTAGCTTTGCAAGACTACTTCCACAGTAACTTAAAATTGGGACTCAAAATCGTGACTTGCTGACGTAGCGTGTTTCAATTGATTAGTACCGTTGGCGCGAATTCACCTTAATAAGAAATCAACCAATCATGACATGTCATCTAAGCATGAGTCCCAATTTTAAATCTAAAGTGAGAGACACCCTAGAATTTTTCAACTTTGTAGGCATAATTATCTTATGAATAAGGATAAGCTTACCGAGTCAATACCGAAAATCAATCCAGACCGTTCATGTGTCCAAACATATGTTTTATTTTTAACTTCTCGAAGTTTAGAACATGAAATTTCAAGTGATGATTTGGATAGTCAATGATAGTTTCTTAAATATTTTAATTTACATTAAATTGATATTTAATTAGAATCGTGATTTTTTAAAAGATTATCAAATTTATGTTAAATTAATACTAATTAAAAAGATTGTTTACCAAGCATTTGACTTAAGGTAATTAATTTTTATTAACAATATTTTTCTAGTAATATATATATACAATCTCTTTAGTCCAATTTTTTTTATGATTTTAAGTATATTTATTTTGTATTTGGAGTCCACAAATTTTATTTGGATCGAGTTTGTAAATAATAATATTATGGGTCATATTATAATTGGGTCGTGTTCATGTTTAGTAAAAAAATTAGATTTCATGTAGTATCATGTGTAATCTTGGGTCATATTCGCATTAGGTTAAAAAAATATTGTGCTATGCCTTCTCGCGTGACTTTACATTTTAAATTGGTCATGTGGTAAAAGAAATTATGTCGTGTCATGTCGCTTTGATTTGCGCCGTGTTCAAGTTAGGTTGAAAAAACATTATGTTGTTGCGTGTTGTGTCGCGTTTTGTACCACACGACAGGACAAAAGACAATTTTTTCCCTAACACGAAGACAATCCAAATTACACATGACACTACATGTAATCAATATTCTTTTATTTTTAAAGATTCGTGTCAGCGGTATCCCCCCTCCCCCCAACTGTCGGAGCTCCGATGACCTTCGCCGAAGCTCCTTTTTTTAATGTTTTATATGGTGAGGGACTTTTTAAAACGAAATAAAAAGACTTGAACTAAACGTGTATTAAAAAAATATCCGAGTGACTATTTTGTATATGTCCCAATTATTTTAAAGTTAAATAAACTTTATATTAAATTAATATTTAACTAAGCTATTTTGGATTTTATATATAAAAAAAACGAAAAAAAAACGGTCAATTAGTGCCGCATTTTTTTGGGTCATGCTCACGTTAGGAAAGAAAATAAAATTTTGTGTTATGTGGTCGTGTATTAATTATGTCGTGTGCAATACAAAAACTCGTGTCGTGCCTTACGTAATACAATTTAATTGACATTAGATATGACATAAAACTAATTTTCACCAAAAAAATTCCGACCTAAAATTTAGAGGCTAAAATTTACATTTTTTTAAAGTCGCTCATGTGTTCTTAATTATTTTGGGGAGATAAGTTGCAATTGGTGTCGAGAGGAAGCTATCGATAAGACTAGCACTACTAGTAACTTATTGAAGGGTGTAGCATTACTTTGGTAATTTTGGCAACAAAAATAATGGAAAAATTCAAGTCGCGTAGTGATTAATTAATCGTTTCTCAATTTAATTTTTTGGCTTTTTACATTGATTTTTTTGGTTCTCACGTTTCAATTATAGAAAAGAAATGCAAACGTGATACGAAAGGAGATAAAATTAACACGATTTATTAAGATCATGTCATGTTCATGTTAATTTTTTTATATGAAGTCGTCTCATGTTGTATTTTTGTAAAAATTATGAGTCGTGTTAGTTGCATTATCATGTTCGATTGTGTTAACTGTATTATAATTCGGGTTGTTTCATTTTCTATAATTGAGTATAAAATTAAAGAAATTGTGTAAGTCATGTCGTGTTGTAAACTATACGGGTCGTGTTCATGTCAGATAAAAAAACACGAAGTTGTATCATGTTGTGTTCATGTACAAAAAAAAACTTCTTGTGTCAGTCCTAAACACGATCCTAAAACACGAATTGTCACACATATTTATCATTATCTTGGTTGTATAATTAATAGATATCTAAGGTTGTTGTCACAAGCATATCAACAAAAGGAAGAAAAGAGCTGAAAAAAACATGTGTATTCTTTCAGTTGGTAAAAATAATAAAAAACATAATTAATTAATAAGGTTTATAATAAAACCTATAACTAAAAAATAATTGTTTGTAAATGTACAAGTTACTATAAGTCCATATCAGATTTAATTATGGTTACTAATTTCAATTTAACTTTATTATATTTTACATGTACATTTTATTATTCATGTATACAGTTAAGCATCTTAATTAGTTAAATTTGTCATGTTTAACGAGTTCACACATTACACGGATGAATTTAATCCGGCTCCACCTACTCTCGTCAAAAAATCATGTGGGTTGTGTGACATTTGACAGTCCTAACTAAAAATGTAACGTTATATAAACTCAAAGCGAGTCATATAAATATGCATTACAAAATTCATATATACATTATAAACTGTATGTATAAATACAAAACTTTGTGTATACATTCTAAATATTCATGTATACGCTACAAATTTGTAGATATATAGTATTGTATACTTTTTAAAACATATACTCATTTTCAAGAAAATGAGTTAGCTTCAATTTCCCATTTACCCCTTTTATCACTTCATTCATTCGACTTTCCTCCGTCACGATCTTCGATTGCTCTAGAAGAAGTCTATTATTTTAGATATGCCAATATGTTGTAACAATCTCAAGGCTATGACACGCCACCTAATTAAATATCGGGTGATCAGTCCTTTATTAAATTAAAAATCAAGCTGAATGTTTGGTTCATTCTTAGCATCACTGTCGCAAAATAAAATTTCCAGTTTAAACACCCTAAGTAATTAAGCTAAGTGCCAAAACAATTTAAACGTTAATTCTATTTTATTTAATTCCATTATAAAAACCTATTTTTAATAATCCACAGTTTAAGAATCGCATAAATATTAAGGATAGCAATTAACACACGAGAATCTAACCATTCAGATAAACCAATACCATGTTTAAAACTACAAATGAAATCATCCTGACCAGAATTAAATCCCAAAGAGTACCAAATACCGAATATAAGTGAACATAAATCTCTGCAAATCCAAATGAAATAGGAAATCGGGCCACATATGCCCTAACTATAAAGGAATAAACAAGAGTAGAATCAATCAAAGAGGCCGTCTATGCAAGGGCCTGCAACTCCCACATAAGCTGCAGCGCGTCCGGTCCAAAGAATCTAAGCATGACACCCCAGTGACTGGGCACCAGTAATATATATATATATATATATATATATATATATATATATATATATACAAGAGGAAAGAAATAATAGGAAGCGGGTCAAAGTCTGAGTGTAAAAGAGTTTCAAAATAGTTAGCAAGTATTTAAAATGCTTATCGGCTAATGTAACAACCATGTTGGTATGCGACACTCTCTTGAGAATTCTCACCTCTCATCTAGTGTGCACGCCTACCATACTATTAATCTCAGAGGTTTATTTTAACTTAACTTTCCCTTAAGGTTTCATCCCGAGACAATATGATCGAGTGGAAAACCGAGCCTCCGTGTAATACGCTAGTCGTTGTTATCGGCTTCGAACCTCAATAAAAAAAACCTAAACTTTTAACTACACTTTTATGCAGTATAGTAGTAAGTCTGGGTATCGAATCCACAGAGAATGTTTTATAGAATTTAATTGATTTATTACTTCTAAAATAAAAGTGAAAAAGATGATGATGGTTGACAAGGGGAAATAAGTTGGAACAAATTTATAAAACTAATGAAAATGAATGAGGAAATAGGTTGGAATACAATCACCCAATCCCTAGGAATTACCCATTAGAATACTAGAATTGTAAATTATAAATTTGAATGAATCCAGTCTTTATAGATCCTAAGCATTACATATATGAGGTTCAAGCCCGCATCATATGAAATCAAACATAAATATAAAGCGGTGCTAAATAATTACACGCACATCATATTCTTAAATATCCCAAGTACCTACGGCAAGAGAGATTAAAAGATCTAGGATGATTGTGAACTTATCTTACACGATTCTTTCAAATTTAAATTTAAATTCTATTTCCTACGTAGATAAATTACATCGGGGTGGGTTCATGCATCCGAACCCTTAAAAATTAGCTAAACATGATGAAAACAAAAGAAAACTCTAACAAACATTGTTAACAATTTGCAAAATAATTGAGAATTGAATGGAAAAATAAAATAGAGAATAGAAATTGATACTTGTATTTAGCAAGAGGAGAAAGAGATGAATTTGAATCCAGCAAAACTTCTTCTTCAAACTTACAACTAGGGTTTATGAAAACTTCTACCAAAGAAAACTACAATCTAACTTTCTCTCTCTAATCCTACTCCTACAACTTGATAAAAACCACCTAAAAGGATCTTTTTAAGCCTCCCCCAAAAGAATGCTAGGGCTTGGCCTTTTATAGCACCAAGTTTCACGAATTTAACATCAAATTTCGCTTGTGGAACAAGTTTTTGCCAACCAATCACCATAAAATCTGCATAATTAGTGACAGAAATCGGCACATCCAGACTCTTCATTATCGCGCAACTTCAAAACTTTGTAACTTCTTCACCGTATCTCGGATTGAGGTGCCCTTTTTTCCAGTATTCTTGTAATTTGGAGCTCTTAAACTTTCTAGTTGGCCCCACCTCTGGACTAAGGCTGAAAAATTATGAAAATGCCCTTCAACTCTCCATTTCTTGGTTTCTTTCACTGTTTTGAGTTCTCCTTCGCACTAACTTAGATGAAATACATGTAAAACACATGCGAAATAGACAAAACAAGAAATACTTGCCAAAAAAGGTTAGTAGCATAAATACGAGACAAATCCAATATATTTACACTGCACGGGATCATAAAAATACCGAAATTAAGGGGATAAATGTGAAGAATATGTGCCTAATCACAAATGGCGCCGTTGCCGGGGAATGTTTTGTTATAGATTATAATTTATTTACTATTTTGAAAGATTTTTTTCTTTGGATTTTTTTTAACCTTTTTTGTAGCCTTGCACAATTGAGCGCCAAGAAACGTTGAATCCTCAATCGCACACCTCTGTACTCGAATTTCCATTTACATACTATTCGGTAATCATGTCTTTTCATGGTGAGTTCGGTAATTATAATGGTTCATATGGTAATCGTTTTCAAACTTTTTATTCTCAAGAGTCCGCGGCTCGACCTATTACCATTGGTGAGGCCATTTAACTCTGGAGTATGAAAGGCTTGAAAATGAATATAGGATAGAAATTTATATTAAATATTCTCAAGAATTTGTGCCTCGACCTATTACCATGGGTGAGGCCTTTCTAAATCTTGCGTATGAAAAGCTTGAAAATGAATATCGAAAAAAAAATCATTTTGGGGAATCCAATGAAGATTTTTCTTCCGATATTTGTGAAACTATAGAAGGTTTTCAACCAAATGAGAAATCTGAGGTTTTAGAGCCAAGGGATCCTACTTTGGAAGAAACCATGCTTTTTCTAATCAAAAGAGTACTGGATTTTCTTTCCACCCAAAGCACAAAGAATATCGATTATGGTCTTGTGAAGGAAATGGTCACACTTTGCGATGATGTGCGTTCTATTTTGGAAAACAAAGAGGAGGTTGAGACTTGTGTGTCACCTCAAATTTTTGAAGAACATCTCATTGAAAGTGAGTCTTGCTCCCTTGAAATTCAATCTCTAATTGATGATGAATCACTTGAGATTGAGTTTATTTCATCACCATTTTCGTTCACGGATATTGAACCATTAGAAGTACCGCTAGATTCCTATGAGTCGGTTGAAAATTTTGAAACGTTTACACCTTTTACCGACAAAGACACTTTGCTAGAATTGTTTTCTAATATGGACTGTTCCTTTTTGTGTGCCCCTATCCCCATACTACTTGAAAAATCTTTTGGAGGTGATTATATTTTTCTTGGATCTCAATTGTACTTGTCCCACCTAGCACCCAATCCCCTCATCATCCCGTTAAATTTTTTAATTGGTGATGGTTCATTTTCTCCATCTCACGCGTGCCTTCCGTTTTTCAAATGGAATTCTTATTTTTCGGGAGGCATGCATCCTAGTGAGGGCACACCATTATTCCCTCAAAGTCAAATTGTATTTTGGTTGGACCCTCAAATTTTTCGACTTCTAGTGTATAACTTATTAGAATTTCAAATTGTAGGTTGTACATAATTTTCTTTTTCTTTCCTTTTTTAATAGTGTAGTGTCATTAGTTAAAGTTTTTGTTATTATTTTTGTTATGCTTGGTTCTAACATGTTTTTTAGATTCAATGGACTCGCACTCATCGGGGATCGCTCCATTTGGGTAATATCTTTGTGTTTCCTCTCTTTATGTTGTGTTCTTGCTTCGCATTGAGGACAATGCAACATTTAAGTTAGGGGGTGTGGGATATTCTTCCCATTTATTGTTTAGATTCATTTATTCGATCACATGTTCTTTCCAAGTGTGTTTTTTTTTTAGAAAAAATAAAAAATAAAAAAAAATGGAAAATGTTGAAAAGCCAAAAATATTTTTCTTCAAAATAAATAAAAATTGGAATTTAAATTTTTCAAAAATATCACCTTTATTTTATTTAAAGTCTCAAATTGTTAACAATCAAAATGCACTAAGCCGAAATTGACCAAAGATGGAAATTGAAAGAAAATTGACGACTTTACGAATAAGTGTGGAGATTGATCAAACCCGGTGAGATTTTGAGCCTTTCAATTTTTATGAGTTTTTAAATCAATCCGAGTTTATGATTAACTCAAAGTTCTTTTCAGCGTTTTAATAAGTCGTTGATGATCTCAATCCTTTGTTTTGATCGGTTATGGAAAATGTGTGAATTGTTGTCTCGAAATCGTGCTAAATATATCTCTAAACTTAATTAATCTCGAGATGCATATGGTAATGTGATTAGCAATTTGGACAATGAAGTAGGCCCTCGTTTGTTACCCAAAAATATTAGCCATAAAAAGTTGTGAAAAACAAAATTATCCCTTTGCAACCCAAGTTGAGCCTAATAAAATATTTTCCTTTCGTTTGATAACTCGAAAAATCCAATTAGCCCGGAATTGTGAAAATTGAGAAAATTCATCAAGTAAGTCCAAATTGTGTAATAAAAAGGGGCAAGAGAAAAATAGAAAAAATAAAAGAAAAGAAAAAAAAAGAAAAAAGAGAAAAAAAAAAGAGAAAAATGAGCAAATGCTCGAAAAAGCACTAATGGACGTCATAAGGACATTTTCCAATTCCGAACAGCCCATCCATTCCCATTTTTACCCTTTACACTTTTTAACCCAAAAAGTCCTAACTGAGCCCGAATGGAGAAATTGGTTACCGCATGGAGAGCTAAGATATGAAAAGATAATATGAGAGATTAAATGGTGTGAACTAGAGGTGATGTTCCCGTTTCCTAATAACCGTACTCCGATGATGAGATCTTTTCACCATAAATTTCCTTCTTTTCAATTTTGTATGCGTGAATTTGTGTCCATTATATTTACTCTTTATATCATGCATACCGTGAGAATAGCCACAATCTGAGTGATTCGTTTGTGAGCGCAATCCGTAAGAATTTGAATCAAAATGAATTTTCGAAAAGTAATGTAATGCTCAATCGGTGGAAATTTGAGGTTTAATTTTTGGCTTTGCACACACACACACACTATGGTTTGAGATAGTTGAATATGAGTTGATGGTGATTATTTTTTAGAAAAGTTTAAATTGTGTTTAAGTATTTTGATATTTATTTCAGTCAATAAAGAATTTTGTGGGTGTATTCACTGCAAACCCTCACGAGACAAAACTCGTCCTACTAGGGTAACCTAGGGGTTTAAAGGCTTATTGCATACGCTAAATGCAATCGCTTGCCCGCGAAAAAGGTATTCTATCCCAATAAAAGAATTTTCAACAGTTGAACTTTAAACTAATTTCATTTACATTGCTCGGGACGGCGCCATTTTTGATCGAGTGGAAAACCGAGCGTCCGTGCAATACGCTAGTCGTTGTTATCGGCTTCCAACCTCAATAAAAAAAAAAACCTAAACTTTTAACAACACTTTTATGGAGTATAGTAGTAAGTCTGGGTATCGAATCCACAGGGAATGTTTTATAGAATTTAATTGATTTATTACTTCTAAAATAAAAGTGAAAAAGATGATGATGGTTGACAAGGGGAAATAAGTTGGAACAAATTTATAAAACTAAGTAAAATGAATGAGGAAATAGGTTGGAATACAATCCCCCTATCCCTAGTAATTACCCATTAGAATACTAGAATTTTAAATTATAAATTTGAATGAATCCAGTCTTTATAGATCCTAAGCATTACATATACGAGGTTCAAGCCCGCATCATATGAAATCAAAGATAAGTATAAAGCGGTGCTAAATAATTACACGCACATCATATTCTTAAATATCCCAAGTACCTAGGGCAAGAGAGATTAAAAGATCTAGGATGATTGTGAACTTATCTTACACGATTCTTTCAAATTTAAATTTAAATTCTATTTCCTACGTAGATAAATTACATCGGGATGGGTTCATGCATCCCAACCCTTAAAAATTAGCTAAACATGAAGAAAACAAAAGAAAACTCTAACAAACATTGTTAACAATTTGCAAAACAATTGAGAATTGAATGGAAAAAGAAAATAGAGAATAGAAATTGATACTTGTATTTAGCAAGAGGAGAAAGAGATGAATTTGAATCCAGCAAAACTTCTTCTTCAAACTTACAACTAGGGTTTATGAAAACTTCTACCAAAGAAAACTACAATCTAACTTTCTCTCTCTAATCCTACTCCTACAACTTGATAAAAACCACCTAAAAGGATTTTTTAAGCCTCCCCCAAAAGAATGCTAGGGCTTGACCTTTTATAGCACCAAGTTGCACGAATTTAACATCAAATTTCTCTTGTGGAACAAGTTTTTGCCAACCAATCACCATAAAATCTGCATAATTAGTGACAGAAATCCGCACATCCAGACTCTTCATTATCGCGCAACTTCAAAACTTTGTAACTTCTTCACCGTAGCTCGGATTGAGGTGCCCTTTTTTCCAGTATTCTTGTAATTTGGAGCTCTTAAACTTTCTAGTTGGCCCCACCTCTGGACTAAGGCTGAAAAATTACGAAAATGCCCTTCAACTCTCCATTTCTTGGTTTCTTTCACTGTTTTGAGTTCTCCTTCGCACTAACTTACATGAAATACATGTAAAACACATGAGAAATACACAAAATAAGAAATACTTGCAAAAAAAGGTTAGTAGTATAAATACGAGACAAATCCAATATATTTACACTGCACGGGATCATAAAAATACCGAAATTAAGGGGATAAATGTGAAGAATATGTGCCTAATCACAATACTATGGCTAAGATAATTAATTTCAAAAAATTAAACTCTCTCATATATCTTACGTTTCTTAGAATACCGAGTATTTTAACAAAATTCCCAAACACTTATAATAAAGTTGGAGTATTTATTCGTTAATTAACTATTTTCATGCATAGTACAAAGTTCACATACTTCAGCATATATATATATATTAGTCACTCATATAATATATACACTATCAGCACCCCACATAAAATCTATGGTGCTGACATACTCTGCTATCAAGTCCTCGTATCACTCGTACTAAGGGAAATACTAGTTCGGAATCACTCTCGAACTGTATCAACACAAAACACATACAAATGGAGGCGAAGTATAGTTCTAAGTCGCTAAGAGGTCAACACATACCCTCACGTTTCTTAGGACCATCTAACTATCACTCAAATAGACTATATCAAGGATACTATCTTCTAGGGTACAAGTCATTATCCCCCATAAAGGCCCAATCGAGATAAGACTGTCCCGGCGCAAAAACCTTCGAGATAGCAAGTAGCTCGGGTATGATTTTTATGCAGATACATAATATATGCACAATCACGCAGTCATGTATATAAATATTTACATTTTCTAAATTAAGTGCGCCCAAGACCCATAATTATAATTATCCGTTCTTAGCACATTTTACTCGATTGTCTCGCATAACGGATTCGTCACTTTTATTCTTATATATAATTTACTTCGTACTACTTCTCATCTCTCGAAGTATTCTATCTCCCTAAGTATAATTTTAGCAGGCACTCTTGCTTACCTTCTGGTCTAACTCCCTTATGAGTGTCGATCTTTTATTAAACGTATGCATAATTTCTTATGTGTGAATAACTCCCCGTTGACCCATAATTTTATCCTACATTAAATTTCACTCAACGGGGTCTACCTAGACCCTATTGGTCATCTTTATAACTCATTATCCTCTATCAATGATTATCACGGGTTCCGACGCATTTTAACCGGATTAAACGCAAATAAGAAAAATACGCAAATTTTCAGGAGGGATCGATCGATCGATTAATGGGGTCTATCGATCGATTGTCGATCGATCGATGTTCTTGATCGATCGATCGATCAAGCAGTTATGACAAATTCTGCCATTAACAAGTTACGGGTTTGCCTCTCCAACCTCTGCCAAATCTCCATTAACGATCCCCAAACTCCCAAATAACATTACTACTGGTACTATAAACCTAACTACATGATTACCTACGTGAAACATGTTCAAATTCATTAATGATATCGAAATAATGGGGTAAAATTAACATAATCTTCAAGAACCCTAATTTTGGAAGAAACATCTATTCTTCGAATTATTTCTGAGATTTCTTGTTTCTAAATCCATACTAATTCATGGGTAATCCTCTACATGTGATGGGTATGTCCAAAATATATTAAATTTCTCTAAACATGTAAATTAAGGTCTCTTAATTATCAACTTCTTCCATAAAATATGTTCTTGGTAATCCTAAACTAACATGGGTGAGACATTAATTAAAAACAAAGAAAGATAGATACTTGCCTGGAATTCAAGTTTCTGATTTGTGGATGAAAATGTATGGTTGCGTTCCTCGTCGCGCGATCTACGATTTGGTGGTGGTGGCGGTGCAAACGAATGAGTTCTTGGCCTTGGATTGCTTGGAAAGCTCTCCACCTTCTTCTCTAATGGTTGTTCTTTGATTTTGTGTTTGTTAACCCTAAATGACAACTCCTAAAGGCTAAAGACTGATATATCCTTAGGACATTCGTGGGTTTAATTACCCAAAAATATCAAATGTCTATAATACCCTCTCGGGATGCCAATTAGGCCTAAAAATGCTCCGAGGCCCAAACTAAATCCCCGGGTACATTATTTTGACTATCTTGACCCTTCTGAACACATTGGGGCACTCAAAATGACCATACAGATGACTTATAATTTATTCTCTTTTAATAATAATAATAATAATTTAGTCCTGACACGACACAGGCGCGTCCCAACTTAAATTTCCACAATCGCCATTTTATTCACTCGTGACAATTTTTATAAAATCAATCTTATATATTACTTTACTCATTTAGTAATATTCAACAAATTCTCCATAATTACTAACTCTCGTCACGCTAGTAAATATTTAAATTATTTTTCGGATTAATATTAAATTAAATATCTCAATTTAAATTTAATAAATCACCAAATTTTAAAAGCCATAAAAATACCAGGAATTTAAAATGAGTGGTTCTACACTCCACATCATAGCCATTGTTCCAACCCCGGGTGAAAACAATTGTCCACGCAGTCCCCTTTCCACATTTCAATGAATCCTCCCCGGGCGGATAGCGGATAAACACCAAAGGGGTTTCATGAACATTGTTCCTTCAAAAGTGTTAACGACACTTATTCTGGAACCTATCATTTCACTGAGGTGCTCCTTCTTCCTTATACCTATCATATTATGGTTCACGGTCTCCCTAACCATGCAACACTTTATTGACTATCGACCTTTGACCGAACCTTGTGTGAACATTTAAGAATCCACCTTCTCATCAGTCCAGTTATCCCAGAGAAACTCGTTGTTGCAAGAGTCCACCGGGCTTCTCCATGGGCAAAATTTCCTGTACCCACAATTTGCGACTATGTTCCCACCATTTCAACACTACTCCTACGGGTGAAAGATCTTCCTCCACCCTTTTTATCTGGGCACTTCTATACCCTTTTCTTAGGGCTAAAGCTCTTGGACCTCATGCATCCACCAAATGAGGATGCCTCTTCCCTCTTACTTCGACATGTGGCCCTCGTCAGGGGCTCCTCTCCACTTTAATTTAACGTTGCTTGGAGTTCCAAGATCATTACCACTCTCTACTCCTAGCGGTACTGAGAAAACTACATACACTGTAATTAGTAGTCGCAGTAGCAAGATAAGAAAATGCTACAAAAGGAGGCGATCTCCAAAGCAGTCCTCATCCCCGACCACAAATTACAGTTCCTAGTAACCCTTCCCATGACGCCTTCGCGACGACCTTCTCTGGCGTCCTTCTTTAATCGACCTAAGAATCTCACACGAATACGTAAAAGATTTTATGGGTTCTACCTCATGGAAGGAGAAACGAAATCTCACAAAAGAGATCGATGATCTTAATCCTAGGGCTCTATGTCAAATCAAAAGCAACGCTGAAAACATAAGGCGTCCACACAGATTCCTAAGGACTCTAGAACCTGATGCTCTGATATCATCTGTGACAACCCGCTCACCAAAATAAGGGGTGGCAATCCCAATACTCTAATATAACAGGAATCGTGGATGGAATCATTCTCAGCATCACAACAAAATAACAAGTAACTAGGATAACCACCTAATATTTCAGAAAACGGGTTGCCGAAAATTTTATTTTATGGTTAAAAGAAGAATTTAAACAACCCAATACTGAAAAGATAAGGTGGAGATCCCAAAAACATATATAAATAATTAGAACAAGTATCCAATAAAAGGACCGAATATGCTTTCGGTGAACAGACTTTACAACAGTGTTAAACAAATTCAATTAATAATATGATACATTACATTAAACAATTACAAAGGCTTGGGCCTCAAGCCCAAATAAAAGACTTGATCTTAACTAGAGTGAAAAAATGAAATTGGCTATACAATATAACCCGTAATACCCGCAAAGCATCACGGCTCGCCAAAATCACCGGATAGGAAAGTCAGAACAGGTGTCCTTCCGGCGAAGCACTTGAGCGGATACAAGATGCATGAACAATAAGAAATATGAATGGGTCAGGGCCCTGTTTTATATGATCACCAGATGAATAAAGAGTATGACAGTTATGAACAGTAATCATGACTAAAAGAAATTAGAATCTACCTACACAATTTAAAAATATAATCTAAAACATTTTAATTAATCAATAAATTTAATTAAGTTATGCAATAGAATAAGAATAAATAACATTAATCTAAAAACTTCCATTTTATACTCTAATTCATCTCATTTTTCCATTCCTTATTAGGAATTACAATCATATTTATATGCTCTTGTGGCATTCCATTCCTTACCAGGAATATCATCATTTTCATATGCACTTTATGGCATTTATCATACATCAAGTCCCACTTGATTCAAAATGGTTATATTCTTATGCATATAACGATTCTAAGACCGCCCCTCCGAGTTTCCCCACTGGGCGCGCCCCTAAATGACTATCATCTTCCAGGGGCCTATCAAATAAGGCAGCCTGGGCACCTATAACGCAAGACATCGGGAAGCAGTCATATGCCTGCAGGAGAGTCAAAACCACACCCGAAATCTCCTCACCAGTGCAGAAAACATAACATAATCATGCATATGGTCTATGACTATATCCACCCTGCATTCATTAGATAGGGGCCATCACCAAGCGCGCGAACTTCCCTTATGATGTCATTTAGAGAGGTGTGTTTAAGTAAATTAGCATTTACCATATTCATGATTAAGTAAATTATCATTTACCATTATTATTACCATTTCCATTTCATTTTCATTTCCATTTTTCACATGTATGTTTCATTTGTATGAAACTATAATCGTTTACATTTTTTTAAATACCTCATATTTTGCCCGGAGCCATGCTTAACACATCTTACCGTTATAACCTCGATGAATAAATAAACTTTCAATTTATCATCCCAAGATTCATTTGTGGTGTTATTATATAAACCATCAAGACAAACATAGCTCGATTGAGCTTCTAAAGTCTCCCAAATATAACGCTACAACGCCTAGTTTCATAATAATCAAGTAGAAGAAAAGAATGCCCTAACATCAATTGGCATATCCCCGGAAAAGCCCCACAGAACGCATTTTTAATCTTGGGTGGATAACTAACTCATCTAGGACTCTAGGACTCTTAATTAACTTCATACAACAAGGTTCCTAAGTTCTTTATTGAAAAGAAGAAACCTAGGAAATAAAACAAGATTTAAGGATGAAAAATAGGGGACCGATCGACCGGTCCTGAGACCTCGGTCGATCGCGTCTCAAAGTTCGGCCTACGAAGAAAAATAGTATGTTCGGGTTCAGGGGGCCAATCGACCGGTCAGGGGACCGCGATCGACCGCGCTTTAAAATTTTACCTTTGTAGGAAAGGAGTCTGCCCTCCCCTAAAGGCCCGATCGACCGGTCCCGGGACCGCGGTCGACCGGTCATAGCAGACCTAGGGCTCTTTCTTCTTCCAAAAACTAGACCCAAGTGATAATTTCAATTTTCCCACCTCAATTTCCAATTCATCATACATAAACATATATCCATAATAATATTAAACTTCAACTACACTCTAAATCACATTAACCCTACAAATCCAAGGTTTGATCATTTGTGCACCAACATACACATACATATATATACAAACCCAATAATTTCCTCAAATCAACCAAACACACAACTATCATACAATTTATCATCTTAAATCATATATTAGCAAGTAGAAAACTTGCCTTGAAGTGGGAATTTCAGATTTTTTCTTGGTAGCAACAATCCAAGCTTCAATCTTTCTCTTTTCTTCTTTTTCTCCTCTTTTCTCTTCCTCTTTCTTTCTCTCTTTTTCTCTCTAAGTTTAAGACATGAAATAGGGAAATTAGGGGTTTTAGAAGACTAAAATCGGGGCTTAATTCTAAGGTTCCCAACTTAAGTGGTTAATACCACATTAAAATGACTCGCAAATACGCATTTAAGTTAAAATAAGGTAAAAGTGCCCAAAATACAAAAATACGGTATGGCACGTATTTTGATTGTCTCGCACCTTCCGGGACTAACTATGCCCTCTAAAATGGCATCCGGAAATTTTATAAATTATTTCAAGTTCCATTTTCATTTAAACCACAGTGTCATTTAAATCATATGACACCATACAACATACAACCGAATGATATTTACTTTCACATGCAGTAAATATGCAACAATCTAGTAAATATTAACTTTCAACTCATTAAATTAATATTTACTCTAGTTCCAACATTTTATATAATTACCTTATGCGGTAAATTAATATAAAATCAACCTCCTAAAAGCGAGGATTATTACAATCACGTGAGATGATCAATACAACCCACTTTAAAAGTGAGTCAATAAATTTGAACTTGTGCAATGATGGGGGATGAAGACAGGATATCTTATGAGTGAGAACTGACTTTTGAATAAATAATTATCTTAAGATTCAATATATGCACAATTAAATAGAATAATGATATGGAAACCAAAAGATAGTAATCGAATGAGTGTCGAAACTTATCTAAGTAAAATGAAAATTTATTTAAAAATTAACTAAAATATATATTATAAAAATATTTCGTTAAGTCCTTTTCCAGAAATATTTCGACTTACACGTATTTATGAAGCTTTTCATTTTAGTCCTTCATATTTTTTGGCTCTACTTCACTTACAATTTTGTGTGTTCTAGTTGATTTACGTATTAAGTTGGTTAACATCTATTTTTTGCTTTACTTCGCTTACATATATTAGGGACACTAAGGTCCCTCACCCCTTACTATATACCTTATAAGGTAGTGTATACACAAACCTAATACGAGTATATTATAAAAATACCCATCCAGATTATGAAATTACCCATAAAATTAAAAAAAAAATTCAAAAACACTCATGTATACTTTACAAAATTTATTGCATACACTATTGAAAATTGGGTATACATTATAGGATGAAAGACCTTAGTTCTCCAAGAATATGTTAGTGGATTAAAGACAAAAAAAATTACTGATCAAGATGGTAAGCGTGCGCGCGCACACACACACACATTAACATATATTTATGAACTATACTTTAATATATGGACGTATATATGGTAACATATATATATTATACCTCTAAAAGAGTAGAAATAGTTGTGTAAATTCTAATTAATATATGAATTTAACTAAAAAGTTATTTTGTAATATTGGGTAATCAAAAGCCAGGTTATCAAAAGTCAAGTAATGTAAATTTATTTCTCTCCGCCAAATTGAATTGGCTCATTTCTATTATTTCTTCCTTCACCTCCTCCAAAACGATTTGGATTCAAATCTCTCATCTTTCTTCAGTCTACAAAAGGAATTGGCGATTTTGATATATGCAACTTTTTATCGAGAGACGATTTTGAAAGATGCCACTTCGGATAATTATTCTTCTTGTCGCTCTTCGTCTGCGTTGCCACACCCTTCGTCTCTCCCAGAATTGGTTGTGTTGCTCCGTCAAGACCGCAAAGCTGCCTCGACTTCATCTCAGAATTCCATCTCTGACCTTCTGCCCTCCCCAAACAAAGCTGGAGAGGACAAACAAAGAAATGATGCTTTAAAAGGACATGTCAACGCTGACGCTATAGCGTCAAATCCTGGATTTTGATGGTAATATTATTTTTCTATTTCCCCCCCTTTCGTTTATTAGCATTTTTTCCTTTGCTACGTATCTCAATGGATTTATATGTGTTAAATTACCTTTCATTGAGTTTTATAAAGTGATTGGTGTGTTATAAAATCATGGTGTTTTTTTTGTTTCAGTAGATTAGGTTGTCAAGAAGGTCGAAGGTACAACAGTGTATCACATATTAGAGGTGTAGTCAAAGAATCTACAAACCATGTCCACCGTTTCTGGAGTTCAAAGTTTCTTGAACACTTGGAAGATGAGGAAAATGTTACAGTTAAAAATTGGATTAGTTACATTGTATGAATTATAGCGATTTTATCATTTTCAGAGGTTCAAATGTGTTTTCATTTCACATGGCTTTAAAGGATCCTAAATTTAATTGGCAATAAGTGATGGGATCACTTTATGGATTTGGTAGGTTTACGGTGGATCTCCCATGGAAATATTTTTTTTGTAAAAATATTTTCTGCTTTAATTTTTTTCGCTGAAAATAGTTTTGTTTTTGCTGAAAATCAGTTTCTCATGCTGGAAATTAGTTTTTGGCTTGAAATCCTTTTTATGCAAGAAAACAATTTTTTTTGTTGGAAATATATTTTGTTTTTGGCTGTAAATTATTTTTTCCTGGAAAAATGTTTTCTTTTTTGTAATTCTTTTTTTTTTTTAAAATCACTTTTTTTTTATTGGTGGAAATCATTTTTTTTTAAAAATAATTTATTTATTTATTTATCAAAATCTATTTTTTTTTTGTTGGAAATCTTTTTAAATGTCTTTGAGTTTATGTGGAGAATTTGATCAATCCATTGTTTTTGTCAGCCATAATTATTTTGGAAGGTGGAGAAGGAAGGGTGACATCAATATATTTCATTAGTATTTGTGAGTACAATGTATATAATATACTTGCTAATGTGATTTTAGAAAAAAGACAAAAAATGTAAAAAAACATATAAAAAAATAATCAAAAGATATTGGAATTGAAGGTATATTCTATTACTGTCATTAGCACATGACTATTGTAGATTTGTTTTTCCAAAGATCACCATTACTATAGTTCAATATAAACAAAAAAGTCTTTTTATTTTATATATTAAGGTTTTCTTTTTCATCCAAAACTTGCAGATGCAAGTCATTTTTATAATAGTTAGTTTACGAATGCCAATAATAAACACCAGCGCATCGTGAGGGTTACATGCTAGTTTAATATAGGTTAATATACATCAATTTATATTTATAGATATTTTGATAAACAAATGTTCATATATCGATATATTTATTTATATATATAGTGATGTTCACATGTTGGGTAAAATATAATACGCCACGCCTTATCGTGTCTGTGTTAAGTAAAAAAAAATAGGATTTCTTACTTTGTCTTATCGTGTTGCATTCTAATTGGGTCTTACCGTATCGCGTTTTAGGTTGGCATTGTTTTTGTTTGGTAAAAAAAAGGTTATGTCTTGTCGCGTTTTAATTGGATCATGTTCCTGTTTGGGTGAGAACATATTTCATTGTGTCGCATTTTATTTGGGTTATGTTTGTGTTAGATTAAAAAATTAAGATATTAATTGGGTCATATTAATTGGGTCATATTTATGTATGGTCAAAAAATATATTGCATGTCATGTCGTACTGGTTGTTTTAGGTCGTGTTTGTGTTGTGTAAAATAATACTTTTTTGGGTTGTTCAGGTTAGTAAGAATATAAGATTTTGCATCATGTGTTAGGATGCAATCTTAATTTCAAGCAAATTAAAACAATTTAAAAATGCGAATTGACAACTATTTATATGAATATTTTCTTAGGGGTGAAGTGTACTTTTTAGGGTTCAAATTGCAATTTAAATCAATTATGTTACAGTATTGAGGAATTTTTTAATTTTAGTGTGGGGGCAAGCATAAGAAGGAGACACGTGTCCATCGATCACATCTACAATCTCATATTAGATAAGTATGGATGGAGCCGATCTAGCGAAAATCCCTTATCTAGATATAGCCGATCATGTCAGATAACTATATGGAGTCAGGAGTCCTTTATGGCACAACTTCCTTTATATTTTCTATAAATATAAACCTTACCCCGAAAATAATGGGAATATGATATTTTAACCAAGAGAAGATTAATAAAGAGAATAGAAAAATCTCATGGATGTAGACACATTATCGAACAACATGTATATAGTTCTTGTGTGTGATTGTGCGTGTTTATAAATTGCTTGGCTTTTAATTGTGTTGGTCAATAACTAATAGGATTTTACCATCTATAATTGGTGTCGTCTGTCGAAAATGGATTCATTTTCTTAGTTAAAAAAAGACAATGAGCAATCATGTCTCACCTTCTTTATTTTTTAATCTTAAATTAAAATATTTTGTATATTATTTATATTTATTATATACATAAGTATATATTTATATATATATATATATATTACTTACATGTTATATTGATAAGATATATTTATAAATATATAAAAATTTATAGTATATGTATATGTGGGTACCATTTTAACCACCACGAGCCCAGACGAGTAGCCCAGTAAAGGCCTAAAGTCTGGGAGCCCGCATCCCTGCCGAAATTAGTTATGACTTAGTCTCTTCCTAAAATCTCGCAAGGAGATATTCTAGGAAGTGATGGATTAACGTGGGGGAGTCCTACACCCCCACTCCCCGAGAATAAGCATGTATAGTAAACCCTAAGCCTGGGTCAAAAGGCACGTATTGTATTCTCTGTAAAACACTCCCCGGAGTATATAAAAATAATACTGAGAGCATCACCATGGACGTAGGCATTCTTACTTAACCATGTACATACTGTGTTGTGTGATTGGCATTCGTTACATTCTTTATTTACTTTGGTGATTGCCTTTTCTTATTAATTTGTGTTGAATATAATTGTCACCACAATTGGCGCTGTCTGTGGAAACGTTTGTCTCCCTTAGGAAAGCCCTCGCCAATAAAGAAGCTAGAATGTCTGATCACAGTAGCAATGCCCATCAAGCAGGGGATATCCATGAACAGCCTGCCCCTCACAGGATCAGATCTGTAGTCTGGTGTTTGGATCAGAGGGCTCTCCCTGAGCATCAGGCCTCGGAGGAAAGTCAGGGACCAGTAAAGTCCACACAAATCTCCAGATTGATCGATGCCTATTAGGCAAGGCTCCATGAGCAAGGAGAGGCCGCTCGCAAGCAAGAGGATGATAATGCTCGACTCAAAAGGAGACTAGAGAGGATGGAGAAAGAACTCCATCGCATCACTAGGCGACGTCTATACCGCACTCCTAGGCCTCAGGTGAGCAGGTCTCGCAGCTGAGGAAGGAGCCCCTAATGCGAATCCCAAAGAAGTGAAAAGTACGAGTCAGATGATGAATTGCTCGAGCAATAGCAACTAGCTCGTTGTTACAAGAGCCCAGCTCGAGGTGATGAGGATATACGAAATTTGGTCCGAAGAGAGATGGACCAGCACCCAGCACATCGGGGTGCCAAATCGACCAGAGGGCTTGCTGGTGTGCTCTCAGGACCCAGATGAAATCCACTTTCTCAAGGGAGATAGAAGAAGAAGAAGAAGAAGAAGAATCCCCGAAGAAATTCACAATTTCGATATTCAAGATCTATGAAGGAAAGACTGACCCTATCGATCACGTTAGGCAGTACAGGCAGGCCATGACTCTATAGAACCACAGGGATGCACTAATATGCCGAATTTTACCCTCGAGTCTGCATGATGTGGCCCATAAGTGGTTCGAGAGGCTCCCTCATAGGTCCATCAAAAGTTTTGAATCCTTGGCCGAGCTCTTCATGGCTCGCTTCATTACCAGCAGCTCCCATCCAAAGAGGATGGATGCTTTACTAATAATGAAAAAGACGCCTCAAGAGAACCTCTGGGACTACTCAAAGAGGTACTGGGAGTTGTTCAACGAGGTCGAGGACTGCTCACAGCAGGTGGCAGTGGCCTCTTTCAAGATTGGCCTACCCAACTCTTGCCTTCTACACCAATCCCTGACAAAGAAGGAGGCCACGACCATCGATGACCTGATGGCTCGCATCGAGAAGTACGCCAAGGTGGAGGATATGACCCGCCTCAGTACAGGGGACAATGGTCGGACTAAGCTCACTGCCAAAGGCAACGATAAGGCCAAAAATCAAAAGAAATGAGGAAATAATTGGGGTAAGGGTGGCCCCAAGAATGGAGGAAAGAACGATATCTTGAAAGCATTCCAGGCATTAAACAGTGTCTTTAAAGAACCAATCTACAAGATCCTAGCTAAGATCAAAGACGAGCCATTTGTTAAGTGGCCTAAAAACACGGGGGGAGATCCCTCGAAGAGAAACAACTCGCTGAGATGCGCTTTTCATAAGGAGGGAGGACATAAGACTGAGCACTACAAGGATCTTAAGTCTCACCTTGAAGAGTTGGCCCAATCTGGGCATCTGAACAAGTTTGTGGAGAAGAAGGCAGAAAAGTTTGCTGCCAATGGAGACACAGGGCCTGACAACGTACTCGAGGACGATGCTGGCCATGAATTTACAGTAATTCATGGGGCATCTAATATGAAGCAAATTCATGGGAATTAAGCTCTAATGGAAGTAAAAAAGATTACAGCAGTAATGCAAGCTTTTCAAATCGATCCAGCAAAGTCACAGTCAGAAAAGCATCAGCGAGCAGGTGACGTCGACTA
The DNA here is from genome assembly GCA_949130495.1 of Sambucus nigra. NCBI lineage: Eukaryota > Viridiplantae > Streptophyta > Magnoliopsida > Dipsacales > Adoxaceae > Sambucus > Sambucus nigra. The sequence continues at coordinate 1,340,827 of OX422221.1, forward strand.
TAGCAAACACATAGTGTTCACAGAAGAAGATTTGGTGGGGGTAAGAACCTCGAATCATGATGCTTTGATCATTACGCTCAGGATAGCCAATTATAACGTTGACAAGTTTCTCGTGGACCAGGGGAGCTCATCCGAGGTAATGTATCTCGACTAATTTAAAAAATTGAAGTTAAGCATCATCAACTTGAAGGAAGCCGCTGTACCTCTTGTTGGCTTCATTGGAAAAGTAACTATTATATTGGGAAATATCGTGTTACCTGTACAAGAAGGAAATGTCTACAAGATGATTGAGTTTTTGGTAGTAAACATTGACTCACCATACCAAGCTATCCTTGGCCGAGGGTGGTTACATGTAATGAAGGCGATCCCCTCGAACTACCATAAAAAACTCAAGTATGTGATTGAGCGAGGAGTGATGGAGATCCATGGAGATCAAGCGATGGAAAGAAGGTGCTTCATAGAATCCATCTGCCTGAAACCAGAGAAGAAGGCCGAGAAGGCCAAGGAAAAGGATGAGGAGCAAGAAGGTTTGATACCTTCGAAATTGCAGTTAAAGTATGGAAGGCCTAGAGTGGAGGAGACCAGGCTCCTCCCATCTGCGCAGGTCGTTGAGAACCTGGAAGAAGTCACAGCCGGTGGTGACCAAAAAGATAGGAGTTTCTTTATTGGGATATCTCTCACAGATCAAGAGAAGAAAGAATTGACGATGCTATTAAGGAGCAACCTAGATGTTTTCATGTGGGAACCATACGATCTGTCTGGAATTGATCCCAATGTTGTTTGCCATCGGTTGCACGCCGACCCCACTTTCAGACCTATCGCGCAGAAGGCACGATGAACTGCGCCAAAAAAGGCCAAGGTTACACAGAAGGAAGTAGAAAAGTTGTTGGATGCAGGATCCATAAGGGAAGTTCAATTCCCTAAATGGTTGTCCAACCCGGTAGTGGTTCCAAAGAACAATGGGAAATGGAGAGTTTGTATCGATTTCACTGACCTAAATAGGGCATGCCCTAAGGATAATTTCTCTCCCAAAGATCGACCAATTAGTAGACACTACAGCAGCTCATGAGAGAATGAGTTTTCTAGACACATATTCGGGGTATCACCAGATTCCTCTATATGCACCAGACCATGACAAGACCGCGTTCATTACCACCGTCGACTTATACTGTTATAAAGTTATGCCCTTTGGGCTGAAGAATGCAGGAGCAACTTACCAGAGGCTAGTCACCAAGATGTTCAAAGAACAAATGGGAGATACCATGGAGGTCTATATAGACGATATGCTCGTCCAGAGTAAGCACAAATAGGACCATCTCCCAGACCTATCAAATACCTTCGAGATCCTCAATAACTATCGAATGAAACTCAACGCGAGTAAGTGTTCTTTCGGTGTCTAGTCAGGAAAATTTCTAGGGTATTTGGTTACCGAGAGAGGCATTGAGGCCAACCCAGACCAGATCGATGCGATCAATAGGGTACATCCCCCTCGCACGATATGAGACGTATAAAAGCTCACAGGCATGCTCACCATTTTAAATTGTTTCATCTTGAAGTCCTCTAAGAAGTGCGAGTCGTTCTTCCAGCTCTTGAAAGGAAACAAGATAATAGAATGGAATAAAGATTTCTCAAGGGCATTAGAAGAGCTCAAGGCCTATCTCAACACACCGCATTTGCTCGTCACGCCTCAAGAAAATGACTCCATGTACTTATACATTGCCGTATCCAGCCACGCCGTCAGTTCTGCATTAGTGTTTGAAAAGATAGGGATCCAGCACCCAGTCTACTATGCGAGCAAGACCTTATTGGATGCTGAGCAGCGGTACCTACCACTCAAAAAACTCGCCTTTACACTAGTGATATACTCGAGGAAGCGGAAGCACTACTTCGAAGCCCACATTATCATCATTCTTACATCACACCCCCTTAAAGCAATCCTATGGAAAACGGATTTGTCTAGAAGACTATCCAAGTGGTCAGTCGAGCTCGGATGGTTTAACATCCAATTTCAACCCTCGAATGCAATCAAGGGGCAGGTCCTCGCTGATTTCATCGCGGATTTCACGGGCGACCAGCCTTGCGACCAGCCTCAGCCCATGAAGCAAAGGGAAGATCACTCATCAGAGGGAGTTTGGTGACTCTTTGTTGATGGATCCTCCAACTCAAATGGGGCAGGAGTAGGCATTGTACTTATTACTCCAGAAGATACAATCCTCGAGTAGGGAATTAGACTTGGATTTCAAGCCTCCAACAACGAAGCAGAATATGAGGCTCTGATAGTCGGCTTGCAAAAGGCACATGCGTTGGGGGCAAAGCAGCTGCAGGTGTTCGGTGACTGGCAATTAGTCTCCAATCAGATAAGTGGGGACTTCAATGCAAGAGACAAAAGAATGGAAGCCTACCTCGCCTTGGCAAAGAATTTAATGTCCAACTTTAAGGAAGTCAATGTCCAATAATTCCCTAGAGGACATCACATCCATGTCAATGCCCTGACAGCCCTGAGTTCAACAATCGATTTGGACTTAAAGAGAACAATCCCCATCGACTTCCTCACCCATCCGAGCATCAACTAGAGCGACGAGATGCCAGACATGGGACATATGCTCCAGATTGAGTCGGCACCCAGCTGGATGGACCCCCTGAGGGACTATTTAAAGGATGTTGCACTCCCAGACGATAAGAAGGTCGCTCATCAGATAAGAGTCAAAGCTGCCCACTTTCACTTATCTCCCGAGCAAAAACTATATAAGAGATCATTCACCGACCCTTACCTTCAATGCGTTCACCCGAAGGACGTAGAACAAGTTCTCCGCGAGCTTTATGAAGGAATCTGTGAAAGCCATATTAGAGGAAGGTCGTTAGCTTTTCAAGTAATGAAGGAAGGCAACTGGTGGCCTTACATGCAGAGATATTCTGGGGTATATGCTCGCAAGTGCGAGAAATGTCAACTACATGCTCCTATAGTCCACCAACCTGCCAGCGATCTAAAATCACTTACCAATCCCTGGCCTTTGGCCCAATGGGGAATGGACATCATAGCCCCTCTTCCCACCTCTGCTGGCAATCACAAGTATCTGTTGGTCGCAACAGATTACTTCACCAAATGGATCGAGGTAGAGCCAATGGCGAACATCAGAGATGCCGATATGATGAGATTTATATAGAAAAACATAATTAGCCACTTTAGAATCCCCAAAACGATCACCACTGACAACAAAACGCAGTTCGAGAGCGGCCCCTTCCAGAACTTCTGCAACAAACACGAGATAAGGCACCATTTCAACACAGTGGCCTACCACCAGAGTAACGGTCAAGCTAATGCGTCCAATAAAATAGTGATCGATGGGCTAAAAAAATGACTAGAGCAAGCCAAGGGCGCATGGGTGAGCGAGCTGCCACATATTCTATGGGCCTACCGTACTACACCACAGCGGGTAACTGGGAAAACCCCATTCTCACTAACGTATGGAATGGAAGCAATCATTCCTCTGGAAGGTGTCCTACCAACCACGAGGTCCAACCTGGTTGACCAGGGCCAGAATAATGCAGCATTTCTTGTTGAACTTTACCTAGCTGATGAACGCATAAAACTAGTCTTTGTGAGACTGGCGATCTATCAGCAACAACTCACAAAATACTATAACAATAGGGTCAATCCAAGATCATTCCAGGTTGGGGACTACGTCCTAAGGAAAGTTCTTGGCAGCGCAGTAAAACCATCAAATGGAAAGTTAGGACCGAATTGGGAGGGACCATTCAAGATAACAAGAGATGATCTACAAGGAGACTATCACTTAGAAACGCTGGAGGGAAAAGAGATACCCCGAGCTTTGAATGTTGCCAACCTGAAAAAATTATATTTCTAGTTTTCCTTCATTTATTTTTATTACATCATTTGAAGTGGCAACTCATTTTTTATTTTGATTAATAAAAGACTGTTTGTCAATGGCATTTTATTAAGTGTTAATTCTTTATTAGGAACTTTATAACTTGTACATCTTTCCTAAGCGATAAACACCTTACTTAAAGCATAAAAGCAGGGCCTCACCCTCCTCATGTTTTTGTTATGAAACACGAACAACCTCCTAGCATTGCCTTGGCAATAAATAAAGCCCTACAGGGGACCCTTAGGCAGCTCGACCAAATCGAATTGGTCACCAAACTATGTTTGGTTCAGAAAACCTGATCGGATATAACATCTAACTCCAGGTGTGTACTCACCATTGCCACACTTAGGCCTAAGGTAGTGTGACGACACGACCTAAAAGGTAAGGTGAGGCAGAATGGTATCCCAAAAGCATAGTCGACTGGGAGGATACTCACTCAAAGAAATAACTCTATAAATCTAGTCGGCTACGAAGGGCCCAAGATAATCAAGTGGGAAATAAATGAAGTAATAAATACACAACGCATGTTTAGTTGACAAAATCTCCCAAGCCATAAATATTACATTACTTCATTACATGTACAATAAGTTACATTCGGTAAAAACTTAATGAGGATTATGCCTCTGAATAAGATAATCATCCACTTATGCTCTTCGACCATAGTCCGGATGAGGAGCCAATTCCTCCTCGACCTCATTCACATCTGACTCTAACATCTTCCTAGGGATAGCATCTATAGGGATCCACTGGTCGTCCCTCCTAAAAGGATTAGGCCTCAGAGTTGAAGGAGATATCTCATGACGATACCAGAGTACTGAGTTCCTGGGAACCTGCAGCTCCCAAAGGGCGCTCAACCATCCACTAATAAAGGATAGATCTTAAAACTCGGTCAACCTCTTTAGAGCATCTGTCCAACCTTTGTCGTAACCATCAGCCCACACACCTCGAGATCCTTTCTTGAACAAATGCCTTAGCCGAGTGACATCTCTTTGTAGCCTAGTAGCAATCATGTATGCCCGACGAACATCTTCTCGAAGATCGTCCATCTCCCTAATTGGACCCCCTGCACCTATTCCATCTCGCGGAACGGTCGATAAAGAGGAAGCTCACAGAACTCGATGTGCGACGATCGGCGCATGCTCCCTGAGTCGCGACACCTCTCTCCTCAGAGTCTCATTCTCCTGTTGCAGGACTTCTCTGACCTAATTAATCTCAGTGGCGTCGAGAATTCTAGTTCTCAGAGTGTTCACTTCTTCTTAAACAGAGGCACCAACCTCTTTCATCTCCTGAAGTCTATCTTTTAGTTTGGCGATGAGCTCAGACTGGTCTATAAAGCTCTTATTCGTTGACTGCAGTAACTTATAAATCCTTATGAAGGTTTGGAAAACTTGATCGCTCACATTAGGACCAAGAATCCTTCCCAGTTGAGAAGAGGCAGGTATATACTCATCTACATCAATCGACTACAAGCCATAAAGAGTAGTAAAGAACAAAAGAATTAGTATGCTGAAGGGAAAGTGTTTTCATTTCATTAATGTACATCCAAATTACATCGATAAGCAAAAAAGAACCGTGCAAAAAAGCAAAAATACAGATAGGTCCTAAGAGGAGGCTAGCTGGCAACCTCGGTCTGTCCAGAGGTGGTTGACTGCTTTCCCTTATCAGCAGTAGTAGCATCTTCCTCAGAAGGAACAGATGATGTTCCCCAAATAGGAGGAGCACCAACAGGAACAGTCTGAGTGGTAGGAACTACACCCTCAATGGAAGGGGAAGGCGCATCATCTACGATGGGCTTCGGGCCTAGATCATGCTCGTTGAACAATGGTGAATCAATATCCACCCCAGAAGCTAGAAGAGCCTTATTCCAGCCCTTCTTGAAGTTCAGACGACTGATATAGCCTAACTGAATGTCAACATCCTCATATACGACAACCCACCCGGAGTTGTATGAGCTTTCCTTGATGGTGGCAGCCTCGGACTCCGCCTTCTTCGCCTTCTCTACCAACACCTTATTCTCTTCGACCACGGTGAGCTTGCTCTTGTATACTAGATCATAGGACTGCCTCAAATCATTTAAATCCTTGATCGCCATGTCCTTTGCTTTGTTGGCTTCGGCGAGGGCGAGATCGGAGGACTTCTGAGCATCGTTGGCCGCCTTCAAATTGGCCTCCAACTCGATGCCTTTCCTATTCAGTTTAGCATTTTGCTTCTCCAAATCCTCATTCCTGCTCACCATCTCATCGCGAGTACGATAGAGAACAACGAACTCGGTAACGAACTGTAAGAAAAGAGAGAGCATTAGAAGAAAGCATTGAACAAAATATTGCGAATATTGAAAAATGGAAACAGACTTACCAAGGCTAGCCTCTGACTTGCTTACAGAGCTAACTAGTCGGTCCCCATTGTCTTCTATCGATCAGCAGGAAAAATTTCTCGCTCGAGCAATGCAGGAGCCAACTAAGGAGAGATGGCGACAGAGACCCCCTCAGGGAATACGGAGATAGGCACTAAAGCTTGCCCAGCCTTCGTCCTCACTTCCACCCTCCGTCTCTCCTCTTCCATCTCCTTCTTCTCCCTCTCAGCTCACTTTTTATCTTCCGCCTTCTTTCTCTCTTCAGCCTTCTTCCCCTCTTCTTCCTTCTTTCTCTCTTTCTCTCTCAACTGTTCTTCCTCCCTCCTCCTCTTTTCCTGATCGATGGAAGCAGACTGAGAAACAGTGGCAACTTCTCCACTACTGGGCTTTTGATTTTTTGACCGCCTAGAGAGAAGCATATCATCCTCATCATCATCATCCTTGATCAAATTTCTTTTGAAAGGAGCCATTTCTACCTCACTGGAACTGCTCGACTCGCTAGAAGTCTCTCGAGCCTCTGAAACCTCTTCTGAGCTGGAAGACTCTTCACTAGAGCTCTCTACACTGGAATCACCTTCAGCAGTGCCCCTATTATCACCCTTACTATCCTCACCAGAGCTGCTCTCTTCCTCGTCCAACTGGATAAATTCTGTAGTAACTTCTTCAGTAATATCAATCTCGGGGATACTGTCTACAGGTCGTGCAATGAAACTAGACGCAATATTTTTATACTCCAGAAAAAAAGCAGCTGATCGAGGATGTTCACCGTCAGCCCAAGGTTCTCGGATGTTCCAAGCTTTGATCAGCTCGACAAATCAAACCGCACTAAGAGCAGGTCCTCGCTGAAAAGAAGAAAGAAGAATATCAGAGAAATCATACATTAACAAGAAGGTCGAAGAGGAGAACAAAAATTAAGCCTACCTATGTACTCCTCCCCATAAAAGGAAATCGTGAACCTGTCAGACCTCGACCCCTCGGTATTGGGAGGAAATTGCCAATTTCTAGCAAAAAAACCCTCTTGCCAGTAATCCTTGTGGGAATCAGGTAGATTTACTACCAATACCCTGTCAGAACTCCTAGCCTTGAGGTAAAGAAGACCAGAACTTGTTCACAAGAAAGAATAGCATAAGCATATTTCAGCAACCCTAGATTGGTACCATAGAGTTGGTTTATTCTATGGACAACATTATCTATCTTCCAAACATTTGGCGAACATTGTGCAGGGATAATGTTGAAATAACCGAAGAAGTGTAGAAACAAATTGTTT